>CM061142.1:26974539-27574539 GCA_030789695.1 Scilla litardierei
TACTTGTACCGTGCATGATCAAACTGGTAAGAAGATTGGTACATGGTGTAGAGTGGATGGTCTCTATCAGCTGGATTATTTTCATTTACCTTCATCCATTGGTTTTGGACTCTCAACTTCAGACCTGTGGCATCGTCGATTAGGTCATATTTCTGGTTCTCGTCTCAATACATTATCTAATCCTGGCTTGTTAGGATCCTTTAAACTAACACATTTGTCATCATGCACTATATGTCAATTAGCAAAACAACCCGCTCTACCGTTTGCATCCAGTATTCATAATTCTTCTACACAATTTGATCTCATACATTCAGATATTTGGGGCCCATCTCCATTACCTTCTATGGGTGGTTATCAATATTACGTGTGTTTTATTGACATATTTCACAATTCACTTGGGTCTATCTTATGCGTACTGGATCAACAATCATTCAAATATACATTGAATTCACAAATATGATTCACACACAATTCAATAAACGCATTAAGATATTTTGATCTGATAATGCACACGAATGTATTTCTCATGACATGCAATCTATTTTGAAATTACATGGTACTCTAGCTCAACAATCATTCCCTTATACACATGAACAAAATGGGATAGCTGAACGAAAGCACAGACATATTATGAAGACATACGACTAGTGCCTTGCTTTTCTTTACATCTGTTCCAAAGAAATTTTGGGCTGAAGCCTTATTAACAGCTAACATGCTCAATAATGTCATCCCTTCTTTTGCTACACATAATGACTATCCTTACTCATGTTTATACAACAAAGCATTGAAGTTGCATACTTTGCAAAAGGATATCTTCTTTCTCAACAGAAGCATATCTCCGACATTCTTGCATGAGCCACTCTTGCAGACTCATCGGTTTTCTCATCGTCTCTTGTTTCTACTCATATGGATCTAAATTTAAAGTTACGACAAGATGATGGCCATCTTCTTCCAAATCCAACACGTTACCGAGAGCTCGTTGGTGCCCTTGTTTACATCACCATCACCAGGCCGGATATTGCTCATGATGTACATGTATTAAGTTAGTTCATCAATGCGCCAACTAACTCACATTTTACTGCTCTCCTTCGCCTGTTACGCTATGACGCTATGTTAAGGGTACTCAATAACGGTCTCTGGTATTTTCCTCGCAATCCTCTCACACTGTGGATATTCAGATGCAGGATGGGCTGATGATCCTGATACTCGTCGTTCAACTACCGGCTATTGCATATTTCTCGGTTCCTCTCTTATTTCTTGGCGTAGCAAACCACAAGACACTGTGTCTAGATCTAGTACGGAGGCTAAGTATTGTGCCATGGCAGACACTGTAGCGGAACTAAAATAGTTGCGGGCTCTATTGCTGGACATGGGTGTAACTGTACCACCTCACGCTGCTATATTTTGACAACAAAAGTGCCATACATATTGCTACAAATCCCGTGTTTCATGAACTTACAAAGCATATCGAAGTTCACTTGGTTCGTCAAGAACATGATCTTCAAAGTATTTCCCTTTTGTATCTTCCCTCCAAAAATCAGGTGACTGATGTTTTCACCAAGGCGCAAACATATGCTCAACTTCAGCATTTCTTATCCAAGCTCTCGTTGCTTGACCCACCTTGAGTTTGGAGGTTTTTTTTTGAGGAGGGGGTGGGTGGGTGGGTGGGTGGGTGGGTGTGTGTGTGTTAAAATATTATTTAGTGTAGTTGTGTCTCTTGGGCTCTTGTATAGTCCCTTAGTTTAGTGTGCTGTCTCTTGGGTATAGTGTATTGTCTCTTAGTCTCCTGTTCCCACAATGATTAGCTGTGTATTATATAGATGAGGGAACACCATTGTATCAAGTATCATCAAGTAATACAAAATACTTTACCCTTCCAAAGTTAATAGTGGCCGTTAATGGTAGTTTCTGGACAGATTTCAGGGCACATGGTCGGTTGTGGGTTCAAAACTTTAAACAACTAAAGTTGCATGGTGGATGTCTTTCAACAACACGACCTCCCCGTCATTGATCAACTGGGAGGCAACTCTTTTGACTATCTAATGTTACACATTTTAAATTTTCTTTACTGGTTTATTCATTTTTTGTTGGATGTTTCTAACATCCAAAATTTCAAGTGCAAGACACCAACACCCCCCCCCCCCCCCCCCCCCCCCCCCCAACACCAAAAAAAAAAACTCCCAAACAGAAAAAAAAACCGTTAAAAAACATGCGGTTGAAGTGATTCACGAGTCTTTTTTTTAATTGTGTTACCATATACTGCTCACCCACTGACCTCGTCTGATCTGCACCATAAACTTCTCTAAGAGAACCAACTCAGTTGAAGGTTTTTTTGTTAATCCCGGTCCAGTGAGCGAATAAATAGCTCGGCTTCTGGCAGCCTATACTGCTAAGGGGTTTTCTTTAAATCGTCTACCTTTGTCTTCTGATTTTCTGGCAACGAAGATATACATTTGAAGAAAATGTTGGAATGGCTTGCAACACATGTAGACATGCATTTCTTCCCAATATTATATATTAATATATATTAACTATATATTATATATCAAATGCATAATATTCTAACTTTTTTGGCCCAACTATATGATCACATATCTTCAAAATCACTTTTTTGTCCCTTTAATGGTATAATATTTGAGATATATAACTTTCTTTGAGTAATGTAAGTTTTATGTTTTGCCCAAGAATCTTTTCTTATTTTTTATTTTTGAGCAGGAGCTTGAGTCCTCGTGACCGGTCTCCAAGGAGGCGCAGCAGCGTCTCGCCTCCTCGCGGTCGCAGCGTCTCACCTCCTCGCGGTCGCAGCTACAGCAAGTCACCACCCTATAAGCGTGGCCGAGATGAATCTCCGCCTTATAAGCGTGAACGTGATCCATCGCCACCTTATAAGCGTGATCGTGAAGAATCGCCTTATGCTAATGGGTAAAGCATACATCTTATCTTTTTGGTATGACCTCGTTTCTATATTACCTCAATGATGAACATTTGACTGTTGATGTCCAGGAATTCCCCCGCCAAAGATAGGGAGCGCAGCAGGAGCTGATGGCATGGAGATAATTGTCGGTTGCAAATGTGCTAGCTCTCAGTCTTTGTTTGGCTCTACTTTACTATGTTTAAAACTAGCAATGCTCACTACAATGCTTCTGCGTGGATTTTGAACATAAGGTTCCTTCAACTTTATCTGCTTCTGATATTTATATTTTATCTGAACTTTATAAAATAGCATTAGTATATATCTTATTAGTATAAAGCGACTATGGGCACTAAGTTGGAATTTCTTTTGTGTGTTGCCGGAGGCTTCCACCCGCGTTAACTACTTCGCTATTTCGGCATCCATTGGTTTTCTTCTTCTTCGCACCCCTTCTAGACTTCATCTTCTCTGTGGTCTCCTCTCGCTCATCGTTTTTAGCAGGAACGCATGATGACCTCTGCATCCAAGCTAGCAGGTAAATCCACGCCGTTTCCTAAAGCAACATAGCTACTCAGTCTTACCTTTCAAGAGTTACAGGACCTGAACTTGCTTTGCGACTTTGCTCCATCAGCATACGATGGTTTTGTTCTTCTCTGCACGGCACTCGCTCTTCACTTCTGTCATCTTCTTGCTTATTCCACAAGATGCTGCACTTCACTCTCCCCTTCTGTTTTGGCATACACCGGTTTCGTTCCCGCCTACACCCTCTGGTAATGCATCGCGTTTGCTTCAGAATTATCAGGTAACTCCAAGCCGTTTTTCTGAAACAATTAGGCCATACATTCTTACCTTTTAAGAGTTACAGGGCCAAGAGATCTTTTGCTGATGCTAGGCTTCTACCCCTATGCATGTGTGAACTGCTTAATTTCCTCTAATGAAAGGTGGATGTCCTTGCTATACCAAAATCTGCGCAATTTCTTGTGGTTGAAAGCGTCAACTGGTTAACTTAGGCATTCTGATGGCAGAACTCTCAATGTTAGCGCACAAATCTATGAGCGGTTGTGATGTTATCCTTCTGCATTTGTGGAAAGTCTGCTTACAGCTTTGTTACTGAACTGGGCAGTAGCTCAGGAGTAACTCAAGGTGCCAATGTGACCTTGCCTCTATGCTAGGAAGTTATTTTTGTTCGACCCCTGTGGTTGCAACTAATATTCCATTTATTTCAGCTCGTTCAATATATTTTCCAGAGTTAGTTGAGTTTTGGTGATGAGTGATTGTGCATCTGATCAGTATCTCCACTGCTTGGTTGATTACTGCTTTCTGAGTGCAACAGCAATGTGCCATGAAAGGAATTATTGATCTGTGCAGCATGGAGGTTTTACGTATATGTATGTCTTATGATGTCTAAATATGTTTGCACCATGTCAATCTAGATCTGTTTGTTTTGCGTGTGGTATCGGCTGGACCTATATATATATATCCTTTCTGATATAAAATTGATTTCAACCTGCACAAAAGTTGCATAAAGGTTGGTTGAAGGGTCTGATTGCTATTGCAACAAAATGTTGGCAGGAGGATACCAATATGGATACCTGTACTTTGGCCATGAGTATTTCCTTTGTAAGCAGGTCCTTGTCGCTTTGGCTCTTTAGTGTGACTCCATGGAAACATGCAAACATGTCATTTGCTAGCCCATTCAGGTCAGTATGTGTGTTCTGTAATAAGCTAGAAAGATGCGTTGCAATCCATCACCGATGTTGAGTTGGTGTATGCGGATATGGTCACTGCCGACTCCTTGAGAACAGGTGTCAGTTATTGAGGCCGGAAATGCTGGAACTCCTAATGTTGGCAAGCAAGGCAGATGAGCGAAATTATCCGTGCTTGTTTTTACATGTTTGGTTTCAGTTTTATCTCACATTTGTTCTACCCAACGTGTTTCAGAACTGCTTCGTGCGGTGATCAGCTGAAGCATGAAGAACACTGGAAGAATCCTGGAAGCATGGACGCTTTCTTGGACTGAATATGTTGAAAACAAATGCCGCACTTCAGTCAGATACATTTATGTTTTGATTTTCCATGTATGAATTGTTACCAAGATATGGCGCTTTAGTGAAGCCGCGTACGCATGCAGATAGATAGGGTAATAAGCCGAGAAGTATCAGACTAGCGTTGATGAGGCTCATCGAAAGTGGATATATGATGATAACTCCACACGCCCATGGAATTATTCGCTGGTTTGTAATAGAATTTCACTTAATGCCTTGCATCCGTCTTCTTCTTCTGCTTGGCTTTAAACTCAAAAAGTTCAAAAGTTCATGTTAATGGGTTTGCTCATTTATCCATGCTCATTAACATGAACTTTATTGCAATAATAAATCCTTTAGCAACGACTAGGTGAACAAGTTAAACCTCTAAGATTTGCTAGATATTTGGTATAGCGAGGTTTTGAAATATAAAGTCACAGTGAAACGGTTCCCCCCCTTTTAACGGTAACCAAGGATGCATTTCCTTCTTGACTAGTCAACGTACATATTTCTCATGTGTGTGTATTGTGTAACATATACATTCATGTATATTATATACGTGCACACAAACATTTACTAGCCCGAGCAAACCCTAACTCGACCGAAACGTGTACCGTGACTAGAAACAATGAACCAGCTGCTCCTACCCCTCATACCATGTACCGCTCGAAATAACATACCATGTGCTCATACCCATATTGCATACCAACGCATACCTCAAACCAGGTCACATTGTAGAACATAACTCCTTAAGGCAACCTCTAGCATAAAGAATAAATTTACTCTCCAGAATTCCAAAAGAAAATCTAATCTGATTTTCTAACTTATCTAAATCTAACATTGGTATCAGAACAGAATTTCTCTCGATCTGCGCGTCTTAACAAAAACCATCACCCACTCCTGTTGATCTGTGCGCCCATCAATCCCATCGGCCGTCTTCCACCACCGCGATGCACACAACAAGCAGTTTTCTCAAAGAGAATTGCTAAATGCACCTCAAACTTGAGGTGCATGCAATCATTAAGTTTCCATTTTTGGAAACAAAATCAAATCAATTGGTTTACTAATACTTCTCTCTCTTGTTCCTTTTTCAAAAATAGAAGCTAATGATTGCATGCACATGAAGTTTGAGGTGCATTTTGTCCATCTCTTCTCAAATGCCCTCTGGCCACGTCGCAATCAATCCAATCTCACCAAACAGAGCACCTCTCTCTCTCTCTCTCTCTCTCTCTCTCCCCCCTCTCTCTCCCCCCCTCCTCTCTCAATTTTTACCGAAGATATCACACTGCCATCTTGCCGAATTTTTGCCGATCATTCGTCTTCTCACAGTTTTCACTGCTCATCCATCCATAAGTTGACGTTAGCATCGGCACAGGCAGCGTGCGACGACCCAGACCGATGACGACAAGGCCACATGCAAACAATGCAACTAAGTCGATGTCATGAGCCCCCGCCATGTTCGATGCTGATCCGCGTGCCCCGATTCAATGTCAATCCACTTCGATCCGACACCGATCCATTGAGTTGACGCCGATCCACTCAGATTCGATGCCAATTGTTGGGTTATATAATTACCGCAGTCGTACGGGCAGTCCTAGCACAAACGGGTTGATCTCAGGGAATCTTGGGACCAAGTACTAGCCAATTTCAGACTACAATTTAGCTACACAGTTTCTGATCGGGTGATGAGATTTTTGATCGAAAGATTATAAATTAGGAAAAATGTTATGGCTAAGTATTCCCACTATCATGAATTGATTGCGGAATTGATCTCAAGAGTTAAATTATTGAACTAATGCATTGGGTGAGATTATTGTTCCTTATATTGCTACCTAAAACATTCTCTCGAAACGTAAAATGCATATCTATCATGAGTTGACACATACTCTCGTGGTCCCCAAATCATGATAAATGCATTACAAATCTCTAATAAATTATTTCTAACCTTCGTTCTCGCCTACTCTCATGGGAGAACTCATCAAGGATATCTAATTTAGGATCCAACTCTCGTTGATAATCCTAAATGAGTAGCACTAATTAATTCAGGATTCAACTCTTATTGATAATCCTAAATTATTATAAATTAATTTAATTGTCGAAGTGCATCAAATCAAAACCCCAACTCTCATTGGTGAATACGGTTTGATAACACATCAAGATATAGATTAATCTTAAACACATCCAAGACTAAACCCTAGACAGTTATTTTAATAAACTTAGAGTAAATAGATCAATCCACACAATTATACATGATAAGGTTCAACTCAACCCTAGACAAAAACATTACTCAGAAATCATAGCAAATTCAATGGAAAAATTCATATTAAACATCATAGGAATAGAGAGAGGGAGAGAGGAGGGGGGGGGGGGGGGGGGGGGGGGGGGGGGAGGAAAATAGTTACAAATTGATGAACTCAATTAAAGTAGCAAGCTTCCAATCCTTGATCACCAAAAGATCTTCAATAAAAATCTCCCAAAAACTCAGTCGTCAATTTATAAGCAAAATAACCTAAGAAAAACGTGTGTTTCCAACTCTACAAAACGAGTGTTTATATGCCCCCAATCACAATCAATTTGGACTCAAATTTAAGTCAAAAACCATATCTTGCGATCTGGCACAGCCGTGCTAAATCTGGCATGGTCGTGCACTGTACCTATGCAGAAATCTGGATGTTTTGTCGACTTGGCACGGTCGTGTCAAATTTCCCGCTTTGCTGCCGTCTTCCTGAAAATGTAGAAAATAGCCCCGAGCTAAGAAAAATCTGTAAAAATATTCGCTGGCATCGAAAAAAACACTATCTTTGACTAAACAAATAAGTGAGAAGGCAAAAGCAGGTCATAAGAATCATATTTTGCACATAAAGAGATGATAGGCTCTAATATTGAATGATATTGCAGGAATGCATGTATTAGAGTCAAATTAAGCAAATAATATACAGAAAATACTCAGGAATGAGGGGATACACCGTGCAAAATTATCCTCTTATCAAACACCCCAACTAGTTTTTTGATAATCCTTAGCAAAACAAGCGATAAATTTGGATCACCCATATAAAGTACATCCATATAAAGTACATCAAACTCTTTCCATTGACTATGGTACAATACAAAGCATCATTGTCCAACATAGACTAATACATTATGCACAAATATGAAAATTAACAAGTTCCAAGACATTTTCTCTATCCAGCTTTCAATTAGTAAAATATAAATCGACGTTATGCCCGAATCAAAAGTAAATCACAATGTCATGGCTTGGTTATACGAATCTTTCGAGAAAATAGCACTCACAACACGTCCATCGTTCCTTGACTTGTGGTTATCGACTAGCATCATTCATGTTATTTTATTCTCTCTTTTTCCTTTTTTTTGAATGAAATCTTAGAATGGTTCATGTAACGGGCATTTGGTCAATGGCTCCGAAAGCAGATGATTTTAGGGTATTAGGCTTAAAGAAACCCATTGGACCTACTAACTCAAACTACCTAAGTTTCATTTATTTTTTCTGTGCATTCCCACATACACCATCTTTTGACGCGTATCCCTAATGCTCTTGAGGCGCAAGAACTCGGCTACTCAACAAGAGTTGGAAGAATGCTGAACTTATCACTCCTTTTTTCTTTTTTTCCAAACATGAATTAGCACGCCAAGTAACTACTCCTTAGTACTAAATTGAAAATGTTGTTATCCAATTTTCTTTTAGATTACCAACCATTCTATTCAATTATGACTACCATGATACATGCATCACATAGATTTATAAGAAAAAAAACTAATTTAAGCCGTTTCGAGAACATACATCATGGACACCATGAACATGTTTCATAAAAGGCGTATTAAGATATCATTTCATGTGAAAAACACACTCCAAGTCATGCCATAGCCAATTTCAAGACTTTGAACAAAATGTAATAATCCGAAAGAGGCTATATCTCTATTCACAAAGGAACTAAGCAATCAAGCAAGTGGGTTTGGTTGGAGGAAATTTTCTTAAAAAAAGCAAAATCCTAAAAATTCTAAAGATTCTAACAATCTCTCCCCAACTTAAAGACGGACATTGCCCTCAATGTTGAAAGAGTATTCGATTTATTCAAAAGCAACAAACCAAGAAAGCATAGAAAAATATGTTTAAATAAAAATTTACACGACTGGAAAGAACACACAGTGGTTAAATGGCAGCTTACGGATGTTTAATGGTGGAGAAGTTGTTCAAATTGCTCCTTGCGCTCCTCCGTGAGCATCTTCTCAACCAATGCTCCACCTCGACTTAGAGCATTGGTGGTGAGTGGCATACCTCCAAGCATTTCCTTAAGCTTTATACATGTTTCCTACCGGAGATAGATTGTGTCAAAACAATGTGGGTGCACCCATCAGTGAAGGTTCACCAAAATGGGTCGTCGTAAATGATAAACACATTTAAATTTACATGACGACTATCTGAATCTAAATGATATGAAACTAAAAACCAAGATTCAGAAATAGAAGGAGTGTTTTAATGAGGAATTTCCTGAAAAGTGTCGCTAGGCTTTGGGTTGTGCAAGGCCTCAGGAGGAGGAGGATGAGTGGCACTAGAGAGAAATCTGGAGGAGAAGGCAGCTCCGGCTCAATGTAGACCATCTCACAATTGCCTTTACTCTCATCATCCTCACCATCAAAGTATACAGGCGCTGCAATACTCCCCATGCTTTGCGGTCCTTCCTGAAAATCTTCATGAACGATGGCCTGGTGCGCATCTTGAGGTGAAGGAAATGATAGTTGTTGAGTTGAATTAGTAGAAATACATGGCTCAGGCTCCATCATGGTCGTATGCTCTCTCCCTCGAACATATCCCTCTCATCGTCATCGAAGTAAAAACTCTTATTAGTCCCTCCATTTCTCGCATACACCTTAAGATGTGAAGATGAATCAGACATGAATAATGGCTCAGGCTCCTCAAGATCATCAATCTTGCTCTCGCCTTCACTCGTCTCAACCTCATCATCATCATCAAAAAATGCATCGTGTTTCTCACATGACAAACATGCACCCCATTATCCATCCCCGACTGCTCATCAAAATTTTGACATATCACTATCATTAGCTGCCTGAGCTGCTGGAGCGTCTCCTGCAGCTAAGTTATGGTGCCTAGCTCTTGCTAAATTTCCTCTCCAGATCTAAGTGAATAATTGCCATCATCAGAAGGTGGGGGTGATGCAATCCGCTCATACTCTGCCAAGCTATGCAAGTACCACCATACTTCCTCAGTCATAAATGTAAAGAACTCTCCATTGCTCATCCTTTGCACAAAGTCCTGTATAGGAGGCCGTAACCCGGTGTAGAAGATCTGTAGCAGATGGTCCTGGTGGAAGCCATGGAATGAGCATCCTAGCACTAAATCGTGGAACCTCGTCCAACTCTGATAGTAGGCCTCCATGTCAAATTGAGCAAAGTTCGACATATGTTGTTCAAATGCTTGCTGCCTCCGTACTTTCCATTGCTTGTTGTTGTACAGCACTAAGTTGCTCGATACTTAACCATTGTGTCTGTGGAGCATTGAACTGACACTCACTAGATAAGTGCCCCTGCACACCATAAACTCTACAACTCGAAATGACCGATGGACCGGAAACACTCGATCCAATTTGTTGAGGGAGGTATGCCCTCATATCATTTGTATTTGATGCAAATGGATTTTAATATTAAATGTGTGAACTTTGCATATGATGCAAAGGGAATTAAATGTGTCGTAAAATGTTTACGTGTATATTTGAATAAAATAAATGCGTGGAAATGGTTACCTTGATGACGTGATCGTCCCGGTCTAAACGCAGGTTAAACCGCATTGAAAACGGATTCCAAACGCACAAGTTAGAGCCATACAAGCACAAAAGGCCCTAATAGGGCATTGCGGGTCGGGCGCACGACCATAGCGGGTCGGGCGCGCCCGACCCGATGATAGGAGCCCACGTCCATGTTTGACACGAGCACGGCCCGCACCCCGGGCGCATCGCCCGTACTGTGCATGGGCCCACACGGTCGAACGGGCGCTGCGCGCGCCCGCGTACAGCGGGCGCGCACGCCCAGACGGCAGTGCACGCATGTCGTGCATGTGGTGTGCGGGTGGGGCCCGCGGGTGGGCCCCATCTGGTGCTAGGGTTCTATTCTTTTGTGCGACGGCTGCAGTTTTTGCGAAAAACTAGTTTTGGGCTATGTTGAGACGCTCGTTTGAGGGGTCAAATGAACTCGGAATGACGTGTCGTTTCTTCCTACGCGTTCACCGTTCAACCCTATTCGATTTGATAGGTTGTATCACTTGCGAAGCTCAACGGTGAGGAAGAAAAAATTCTCTAAAGTTTGGCCTTTGTGAAAGGCAAACTTTAATTAATTTTTCCTCCAAAACTTTTAGTCACACATCGGATATGGAGTGAATGAGAGGGGTCAGCCACCTATATAAATAGGAGACTACTCCCCTCCTTGAAACTTGCCCCAAGATCCAGATCTGAGTAGCTCCATTAAACATGAGCAAGCCCGGATCTGAGCTTAAAGTAAATATTCTATTTCTCCCTAAATTTCTTCCTTGCTCCTGTTCGGGTTCAAGCAAAGCTACGAAGGAGCTTGGATCGGATGCGAAGTCTTGACGAAGGATCCACTCAAGGTGAAATCTTCTTCGGTGCATGGTTGGCTCGGCGACAAGGGTGTTGCTCGCCTTGGTATGGGTGCGGTTTGGGAAGTGGTTCGGCTCGGGACGCGGTTCGGTTTGGGAGAAGCGACGCGGGGGCCAAAGAAATGTTGTTGAAAACGATGCTTCGTATTCTGCAGAAACGAAGTGAAAGGTATGTAGTTTAAACTTAAACATGCGTTTATAATTGCAAATGTTAGATAGATCTATCCTTAGGGGTTGGTCGGACCCAACCCCGACATAGTAGGGATCTTGGCTAGGGTTAATATCTTTAGGGCTGTTATTCAAATAGTTTTAAGATGATTTTCTGCTGCTTTATCTGATATATTTGTCCGACCGACTTAGGCCGGACGTCGATTTTATCGCCCCGAGGACCCAGAAAACCCTACAGTGGTATCAAAGCCAGGTTAATGCTTGAGTATAGGTTCTTGGGTTATGAGCTGACCCGAAGTAATCGCTCTTACTGTACCAAGTCCCGATAAGATGGGGATCTTATGATGGGTTGGGCGTTGTCAAGAGGCATGCCGTAAAACAAGTTCGTGAGGGATCTTGTGACGGGTCTAGGGTGCCATAGATGATGGGCCTTAACAGCGTTGCAATGATATCAGAGCGATACTCTACAGTGGTATCAGAGCCATGTCTACTTGATCTATGATTTGCGATTATTAAATGTATGTGATACAACATGTTTCTCCATCAGATGGAGTTTTATTTAAAATATTAAATTGTTGTTTTCCAATGCAATGTTTTTTATTTTTGAAAATTGTTTTTGAAAATTAGATTTAATTTTAAAATCATGTGATAATTTTAAAAGTTAGATCTTTATAATTATTTGATAATTATTGATGTAACTTAAACTTATGCGATAAATTTTAAGTTGCATGTTTAGCAAAAGTTTATGAGATAATTTTAATTGCTATGATTATCATGCTAAAATGTTTAGTTGATAATTTTTAATGGTTATATTAGATCTTATTGATTATGTGATAATTCAAGAAAGACTATTAGGATAGCCATTAAAAACTTTCAGAAAATTATAAGATAATTTTTGATGGACATGATATGATTTAAAAATTGTTGCAACATATCAAATTTCTATTTAGGGTATCCCTCTCCAAATTATTATTTTAATTGTTCTAATAATAATTTTGAACAAAAGGCTATGATTTAAATTGTTGCAACTTGAATTTTAAATGCCTAATACATGATTAGGATATAACCGAAGCAGATGACAAGAAAACCCAACCATGGCGCTGATCGAGTTCGGCATCAATTGGGAGATCGAAAGCTCGAGGAAGTGCAACATAAGCAGGAGGAAGGGGTGGAGTGGAAATCGAAGTCCGAGCTAGAAGGTCGGAAAGTTGATCCCGACTTCGTTGTCCGTGGGTGAGCAGACCCGTTCATCGAAGGTAGGGAGATGAACATCATAGGGTGGCCGGATATACTTGGAACGAATCTAGGCGCGACTGATGTCCTTCACATCGGGCGCTATGGCCAGGATCTCTGCCAGGACCATTGTTGCAGCCATGCCAACGGTCGGCCTTGAACCTTTCTTTTTTGCTTTTTTAGGGGCCGTCGACGTCGAGGGAACAGCGGGGGCTGCTTCCCACTCCTCCGGCCAAGACTCTACCACATCCGCCGACGTCGCCTGTCCCTCCGACCCTTCAGAGCTAACATCAACGAACTCGTCGAAGTTCTTCTCGGTGTTTTTGTTCGAAGAAGAAGATTCGGATGAATTCATCGGGCAGAGATGAAAAAAAAACCTAAGAAAGAAAGAAATCACTGGAGCTCCAAAGAAGCGAGATTGGCTGCGAATGCTCGGAGACGAAAACTGAAAGGAAATTTGAAATTCGAAAGAAGGAGCCTTTAACCATTCACCCCTTCCGTGTTTTATAGAGGGCATCAGCCAATCTCGACCGCTGAGTGTGGGCCACGTGACGAGATCTGTAGTAGTGCCGTCACCGCAGCTTCTCCCCAGAGCCGTACGCGACACGTGTCATGCTCCAAGGGGCAGGACGCCTTGATCTCTCCCCTCCGCCGAATCGTCATGATGACCCTGGAGATCCAGTGGTCATCTCGCATTTAATTCTGCAGCTGTCATCCAACAGAGTGAAGTGCATCATCCGAGCCGATCCGAACTTTCCGTTTCAAACTCGAGTTACGGGGGCAATTGTTACGACCTTAAGATCAGCCAAGCTGATCTAAGCCCACATTTCCAAAGCCCACGTCTTAGCCCGCAAAATCTCCACAACCAAGCCCAGTTCGCCAAAGCTTAGAGAAGCTCACCAGGACTAAGAGCATCCCACACTTGCGGAGCTGCAGACTCGCCAATCAAACCGAAGAGAAGAGCCCTCCGACGGATCGCGCAGTCTACCCCAGCTTGCCTCAGAAGCAGCTCGCCTACCTCTCCATCTAGGCAAAGTCCGCCCACGGAGGAAGACGACACTCCACTAGTAGTTTCACTACAGACAAGTCTGACAAAAGGGCACCTGGTCGCTTCACCGCTTGACCGCTTGACCATCTGCCGAAAGCATGTCTAGCTGTTTCGCCGCCAGACAGCCTGACAAAAGCACACCTAATATTAACGGCTCTGACTGTTGGATATGGAAGACGTTAGTACACCCTTGTAGGGGATGTACGAGGGAATACGGACCTCGAACGTCGTGTACACAAAGTCGTGTGCAAAGGGAATATGTTCCCTTGCGGAGAGGATCTCTAGATTGATGGGAAAGTCGCATTATATGTGCATAAGTGCATGCGACATATGGCTAATAAAGGGGTAATATCTTAAGCTTATGTTGTACCATGCATATGGTACAACTTAAGCTTATAATATGCCATGTACGATGGTACACCTTAGTTAAATTGTTCCAAAGGAACAATTACTCCTAAAATAACTACCTTGGGGGCTATAAATAAGACCCAAGGGTTAGCCATTTCCTTACATTTTTTTGCATGGCATTCTTGCATGCATTTCATTCTAGCGAAGCTCTGCCGAAATCTTTCCTCTCTCTTTATCCAAGTTCTTAATCTAAAAGTAGAGATTTAGATTGTGGATTTAGTAGCCTTACTCCGTTCGTGAGAAGACTCGATCCGTCGTGGCGAATCCGAAGGCGAAGTTCTGTGACTACCGTGTCGCATACGCAAGCGTAAGTCTCAACTTCATTTATCGATCCTAACTCTGTTTTGACAGGATCCTACATTGGTATCAGAGCCATACGGGTTCGCCCCGGTCAAACCGCCGTCCCGTCGAAACTATGAACGAGTCGTTGTCTTTTTCACGAATGGGTCTCCTACCATTACGGATATGGTAGGAACGCTTCGTGACGGAGAGAACGCAGCGGTTGTTCTTTTCACGTTAGGGTCTCCTATCATTACGGATATGGTAGGAACTCTCCATGACGGGAAGAACCGACCGTTCACGTAGTATGTTATTTTTCATTTTTGGCACACGGCCATTAGAAAATAACCACTTTCTCGACGAATGTGTGCTTCATCGACGAACGGGTGCTTCATCGAGGAAGAAGGTGGTGGTTATTCCCATCGGGGAAGATGAATTTTAGTGCATGTGCACCATGGCCAAATGGGCTATGAAGGCCATGCACCCCCTCCCCATGCGGAGGGGGTTGTCTACGGCAAATAACCACCGCGGCAAACCCCACCGGCGGGGGTGTGCGGCCACCCCACACAAGGGGAGGCCGGCCATGGCCAAAGGGCCATGGCCGGCCAAGGCAAAAATGGCCTTGGCCATAACCGGCCATGGCCAAGCCATGGCCGACCATGGCCAGGCCGGCAGTGGCCGGCCCCGGCCAAGGCCAGGGGCCGGCCTGGCCGGCCCCGGCCAAGGCCAGGGGCCGGCCTGGCCGGCCCCGGCCAAGGCTAGGGCCGGCACCCTGGCCACTGCCAGGGCCTGGCCGGCCCTAGTAGAGGCCAGGGCCTGGCCGGCCCTGGCCGGCCTCGGCCAGGGCAGAGGCCCTGGCCGGCCCCTTGGCCAAGCCTCGGCCAGGGCAGAGGCCCTGGCCGGGAGAAGTTGCAGACCAAATAATTGGTCGACCAATTTGGTTGTTTTGGTCGACCAATCCGGCAGAAGGTCTTGGTCGATCGCAAACTTGCCAACTGACCCATACGGGGTGACAAAAGGCCTTGGTCAAACTCGAATGTGCCGATTAGCCCATACGGGGCTAACCACAGTGCCGACTAGCCCATACGGGGCTAACATTTTAATGAAGTTTTTCATTGGGCTCTACTCCTTGAAGATTAGCCATAGTGCTCTACTTCATGCGAGATTAGCCATGTCATTGTGCTCTACTCTACGGAAATTAGCCAATGTACTTATGACGTTGTGCTCTACTCTACAGAGATTAGCCAATGTATTTTAAATTTTTTGAAAAAGATGTTTTCAAATAGGTTATGTCCCGTCCTTAATCGGGATAGCGCAATTTAGAATTCCAAGTCCTACCACGATCCGGCCATGGTTATCTAACCCATGGGTGTGTAGAACAAGTCTCGTGGCTTGGCAATTGTTGCGCTAAAATTCTTTGCGCAAACTCTCACCTATTCCATTTTGAAAGATATGTTTTTCAAAAGTAATTTTCCGTTGCGAAGTACTATAAGAGTACGATTGTTTGATAAGTGATGGGGGAATATTGAAGGTTGTTCTAGATGGTGATTGGAATCATAGAGACCTTTTGATTCTAGAACAACATCTTCAATATTTTTCGAAAGTAACTTATCAAATATAATATAATTCCAAGTGGGATTTGAATTTTTAGAACTATCCAAATGGGATATTCTATTATCATTTCAAGTGGGAGTTATATTTTAAGAATTTTTATGCAATGTTTTGATCAAACCTTCGGTTTTGTGTCTTTTGCAGCATTTTAAAAGTAAAATGTCTTCCGCTTCAAAGAATATCGTCGCTGAGTTAAACAAAGGTGAAAAACTCAACGGCGATAATTACAAACTTTGGTCCATTAAGATACAATACGTTCTAGAGGAGCAAGAAGTGCTCGAAACTCTAAAGAACATTATGATTGAACCCGAGTTGGGCACTACGGCCCAACACCGACGAGACAAGGAAGCTTTTGATGCTTGGTCTCGGAAGAACAAGATAGCGCGCATTACGTTATTAAGCAGTATAGCTGATGACATAATGCGCATCTTCCGAGAACATGACCTAGCCATGGACATATGGTCCAAGCTAGAGAAGAAGTCCGGTGGCACATCGGTGTCCAAACTTCGCGCCTTAACTATAATGTTCGATACATATAAGAAATGTCCAGATCATTCCATGGGGAAACATCTGCGACATATGGCGAATCTAATCTCAGAGTTAAAGGATGCAGGTCATGTGCTCACAGATGAGCAACAAATCCAAGCAGTCATACGTTCCCTACCAAATGGGTGGGATCAGATGAAGATGCATCTCACTCATAATGAGAGCATCAAGACCTTCAACGATGTTTCCAAGCACCTCGAATTAGAGGAAGAGCGGCTTGCGGCTGCCAAGCCAAGTGCAGAAGTGCACATGGTTACTAGTTCCTCACACGGGGGAAAGAAACGTAAAGATCGTTCGAAGTCTTCTAATGAACGTAATAAGCAACCTGAGTCTACCAAGGAACTCAAACATAAGGGTGGGCACAAGAAATGGCACAAGAAGAAAGACTTGAAAAGGATCAAGTGCTTCAAGTGCAACAAGCTCGGTCACTATGCTCGTTCGTGTACGAGTGGAAGTGACGAGGTGCCACCAACCACATAACAAGGGACAGACGGTCCTTCGTGGAGTATCACCGGATACCCCAAGGAATGAAGTGGATCAATGTAGGAAACAACACACCTGTTGAAGTGAAAGGCGTTGGGACTCGCAAGCTAGTCTTGGACAACGGCCGCACTCTCCTACTTCATGATGTTCTCTTCATTCCATATATTCAAAGGAATATTAAAACTGTGGTCAATTTAATGGGTATTGGTTATAGTTGGTTCCTTCATGATTGTAATATGGACCTATTTTGTAATAATTCCTTTATTGGTACTGGGTTTGTATTTCAAAGGATTAATTGTAATGAGTACAATGTATGATTCCTCATGTAATGAATTTTCCTTATGACAAATTCTTTGACTAATGAGTCTAAAATAATTTGTTGGCACGCAAGGCTTGGTCATATTGGACCAACGCGTATGGATAGACTTGCCAAACGTGGCCTTCTATCCAATGTTTCAAAGGTTGAAATGTCGACCTGCGAACATTGCCTTGTGAGGAAATCTTGTCGCAAGCCGTTTGGAACCGGCACAAGGGCCGAGGTTCCATTACAGCTTATCCATTCGGACATATGTGGTCCGCTGAATGTCAAGACAAGACGCGGGAAGTCCTATTTCATCACTTTTATTGATGATTTCACCCGATTCGGTCATATCTATTTGATATCCCACAAAAGTGAAAGCACTAAACCTGCTTTAAAAACTATATGAGTTTAGTGGAGAATCAATTAGATCGCAAGATTAAGGTCGTGCGAACCGATAGGGACGGTGAATATCAATCAACAAGTTTAAAGGAACTTTGTGATGAAAAAGGCATAGTACATCAGGTAACTATGCCTTATACTCCTCAACAAATTGGTGTTGCAGAAAGGAGGAATAGGACTTTAATGAAAAATGGTCTGTTCAATGATGGCGCAAGCTAACTTGCCAATCACCTTTTGGGGTGATGCATTATTGACGGCCGCTTTCATTTTGAACCGCGTACCCTCGAAATCAGTTAGCTCCACTCCTTATGAGTTGTGGAACCAAAGGTCTCCTGACTTAAACATTTTGAAACCTTGGGGTTGTGCATCCTACGCACATATTTCCTCTCATAAGTATGGCAAACTTGGGCCAAGGGGAAGGAAATGTATCTTTATACGATACGCAGAAAACTCCAAAGGTTATGTTTTTTTTGTTAGTCAGGAAGACAATGGTGGGCTAATTGAGTTTGAGTCGAGGGATGTCACTTTCTTGGAAAATGAGTTTCCAAGACAGGGCGAGATAAGTCAGGACTTATCTCTATTTGAGATTTATGATCAAGAAGGATTACCTCATTCGAGTGGGAGAATTCTTGGTGAAAACGAAAATACGTTTCAACCTTCACCAATGGATTATACGAATGACGATTATCCTATTCCATACGGGAATAATGATCCAAGTGGGAGCAATTCTAACGACATTCCAAGTGGGAGTGATATTAGAATTGATCCAATACTAAATTCGAGTCAACAAGGACTTGAAGAATTTCAAATACGACGTAGTAATCATACAAGGTTGGCTCCTCTAAGATTTGAGGATGAATTTCCGCAAACCTTTATGACTTACTACAAGAAGATGACGAGCCTGCTACTTTCAAACAGGCCATATCTTGCCCTACGAAAGACAAATGGATGGAAGCGATGCAAGAGGAGTTAGAATCCATGAAAGTTAACCAAGTCTGGGACTTAGTTGACTTACCCAGAGGACGTAGAGCTATTGGGAACAAATGGGTTCTCAAGATCAAGCATAAGGCTGATGGCTCTATTGACAGATATAAAGCTCGCCTTGTCGCGAAAGGTTTTACACAACAGGAAGGGATAGACTACAAAGAGACCTTCTCACCTGTTGTTCGTTTTACCTCAATTCGCCTGATTCTGGCAATGGTAGCTTGCTTAGACCTCGAATTACATCAAATGGATGTAAAGACTGCCTTTCTCAATGGAGAATTGGACGAGGGGATCTATATGGAACAACCAACAGGGTTTGTAAAAGAAGGAAACGAACATAAGGTTTGTAAACTTCATAAGTCCATATATGATCTTAAACAATCCTCGAGGCAATGGTATATACGATTTCATAAAGTTATCAAATGGTTTTACCATGCTTGATGAAGATAACTGAGTATATATCAAGAGGATTAAAAGCAAGTATATTATCATGTCTCTATATGTAGATGACATTTTAATAGCCAGAAATGACAAGGGCTTTGTGATGAGTATCAAGGCTTGGCTTTCATCAGTATTTGAGATGAAAGGCATAGGAAAAGCCGCATATATCCTTGGAGTTAAGATTTCAAGGAATCGTTCGAAGAAACTTCTTTCTCTTTCACAGGAGACTTATATAAAGAAGGTTCTAAAACGATTTAATATGCAGGACTGCAAGTCCATTGATATTCATATAAGCATATGCGATAATTTATATCTGGAATCGTGTCCAAAGAACCAAAAGGAAAATGAAATTATGGAAAAAGTTCCATATTCTAGTGCAGTTGATAGTCTTATGTACGCTATGGTGTGTACAAGACCGGACATCTGTTTTGCCGTTGGAATGGTAAGTCGTTACCAATCCAACCCAGGGCAAGTACACTGGAAAGCGGTTAAGAGGATAATGCGGTATCTCAAAGGAACTGCAGACTTTGCTTTATGCTATCAAGGAGATGCCTTGAGGCTCGAAGGCTACACTGATGCTGATTGGGCGGGTGATCTCGATGAGCGACGATCGACCTCAGGATATGTTTTTCTACTCGGATCTGGTGCAATATCCTGGAGTAGCAAGAAACAATCCTGCATCGCACTTTCAACCATGGAAGCCGAGTTTGTAGCATTTAGCATGGCAGTCCAAGAGGCTGTTTGGCTTAGGAAGTTCTTAGACAGGCTAATTAATGCAAGTGACTCAGGTGTTGTACCCATACACAGCGACAGTCAAGCATCTATAGCCTATGTCAAAGATCCGAAATTCCATTGTAAGACCAAACACATAGATATCCGCTACAAATTTGCAAAAGACTATGATAAGACCAAGAAGGTAGACATAAGGTACATATCTACGCATGAGATGATAGCGGATCCGCTTACGAAGGCTATCCCCAGAGATGTGTTTTACAAACACTTATCATCTCAAGGATTGCGTAAGAGCTGAGTTGTACCAATGTAAATTCCCATGTCTGTAAATGATCAAAATTAATAAAAGAATAAGTTCTTTTTCAAACATTGCATATGAATTTCTTAAGAAATGTTTGTGTACATTTTTGAAATCTCAGCTGAATTCTAGTATGTCGGACAGATTGAGGTTGGCTCTCTCACATGAGCAACCGCCTTATTCTATCAGACGGATGGAATAGAGATGAGACCTGTTTAAAGTCAAAATCATCAGACGGATGATTTAAGAGTCATGACTTAAACAAAATGGTCGCATGAAAGATCTGCATCATATGGATGCTTACAAAAGATCTAAGAGGATTTTTGAAATCCTATCTGTCTAAATGCGGGATGTGAGTCCAAAGGATTATTTGAGTAGAATAAGGGACTCAAAGTCAAACATTGTGTTGTCTGATCATCATCCTTACAACATCATTGAGACATACACTCCCTGGGAAAGGAGCGATGTTGTAATACGTGTTCATACCACGTATGCATTTCGACCACTGAGTTAGTAGCGATAGTGTTTGCTATTATGTGAGACTCAAAGGCCATATGGGTCTTAACTCTTACCCTCAAGGACTCCAATTGGTTCCTTTAGATTTGACGAGATGATCGCTATCTTAGCGTGTTGCTTATGGGCTATGATAATTCGGCTCGGCGGGACACGTTAGAAAAGTGAATCAAGTCAAGATCAGAAGGTTCGCAAGAAGAGGAAGATTGATTTCATATTCACATTTGGACTTTAATGATTCAAAGCTGGCCAGCTGATCGGTCCATATTTTACACCTTTTTCCTGCATGTTTTCACGCCATTTCGATTGCTCATATTGCGATTTTCACGAGTATTCGACGATATTGCGTTACTTTTCACTATTTCTTGTTTTTGTCGGATTTCAGGAAATATGGAGCGATCGGGAGCAAAAATGAGCTTAAGGGACTTGCACCCACTCCGGAGCGTCACCCAAGGCTCTTTTGAGGGCTATTCGGCGATGGGAGACAGGTGGAAGAAGAAGGAACTCCGTAGGAGCGACGAGGAGGAGAAACGGAGAATATTGGGCATTTTAGCATGCCACTCGGCCGAGTGAAGGAGTCACTCGGCCCAGCAAAGAAGCCCGCTCGGCCGGCCAGATCGGACACGCAGCAGATTGAGTATCAGCGTGCACTCGGCCGAGCATCGCCATCCCACTCGGCCGAGCACGGAGACACCACTCACCCGAGTGGCATCACGATGACGGCAAGCAAAAATCCCAGACTTACTGGAATCCGTCAGGCGATTGAGGGTTCCGACTCGGCCGAGTACCGAATGCCCCACGGCCGAGTGAGTAAAGCCACTCGGCCGAGCCACCCCCGGAGACAGACCCCTGAGGACCTCGAAGTTACTGGAATTTTACAGGGTCTATCACTCGGCCGAGTAGAGAAGCCCACTCGACCGAGTAGAGAAGTCAACTCGACCGAGTGATGCCGAGGACACGCAGCGCCCAGATTTTCAGACAGCCTCTCACTCTTTTGAAATCTGCTATCATTCCAGAAATCAAAGTATTTTTCTCATATTTATTATGGATAGTAGACTTCATGAAGGTTCCAACGCCGCCAAGAACGCGCAAATCGGAGGTCGGATGAAATCTGGGGAATTTCTGCAAGTTGATGCTGCAGTGCTGGAATTTCCACTCGGCCGGGTCACATATTCCACTCGGCCGAGTGCGGCTTGGGCCCAGATTTTAAGTTGCGGTTTGGGCTGTTTTTGGGCACGAATTTGAGGGGTTTTCTAGGGTTTTTTGCTAGGGTTTTGGGGGAGTATTTAAGGGGGTTGTAGCCACCATTAGGGGGGTTCCCAAGATGTTTTAGGAGGATTATTTTAGAGGTTAGGCCATGCCCTAGGCCCCCTCTTGGATCAAAAGGCTTGTATTTGGATTGGAATTCTTTATCAAAGCTAAGTATTTCTATTCTTATTATTTGAATCTTTGTTTTTCTATCTTTTTGTATGCAAGCAATGATTTCTATTGATTCTCATATCCTTATTGCTATGCTAGAGTAGATTTGTTGTTCTAGGGTTTGGGGATGAACCCTATGGATCTAATTTCATATTTGTGATGAATGAATCTCTAAATTGCTAGAATTGCTAGGAGGTTAGGTTGTGATTGATTTACTACGGATAGCTAGGGATTTCCATCGATTTGGGATTTGCAAGAGATTGGATTCTAATCGATGGGAACGCCTAGATATTCGATTTAGATTTACAATTGGATTTCTCTAGACTTGGTTTGCAAGAGATTGGACCAAAGCTAGGATTTTTAATTGTAAATCTATACCCATATTCGTTTGCAAGAGATTGGACGAATACGAACTATCACAACCTAGATCGTAACTCGAGTTTGCAGGAGAGTGGGCTCGAGGTGCGATTGAACGATGACGTCGATCTTCATGCTAGTGGCTTAGGTTAGGGTTTGCAAGAGATTGGGCCCTAATCTAGGTTGCTATAGACCGGCAATAGCGCGAGAGCGTGAGCTTGGTTCTCTATTCAGTTACGACTAGTTCACCTCAACACAAGTCTAGTAATATTGAGATTCACTATTTACGATGATGTATGACGATCCGTAGTGGGAATTCCCTAGCCCTAGACGTCTTTATTTGATTTTATATCCCCATACTTTGCCCGACGATTGTGACAGGATCGCCGCAAGGCAAATTCCCTCTTTTATTATATTGTATTTGAATCGATATTCAAACCGATTTCTTTATCATCGACACCGACATCCACCACCATAACCATCTCCACCAATAAAACATTCGTAGTCAAACCAACCTAGGATAGATTGGAGCCAACACCACCTCCTCGTGTTCGATACCCGCTCGCCACTACACCGTGCGCTTGCGGTAAAACTACAATCGCCGCTCCGGGACGTGTATCCGGGGCGCGATCAAGTTTTTGGCGCTGTTGCCGGGGAGGTGTTTCCCGTTGGGTGCCAATTTGCCACAATTATGTTGATTAGACTACGAAAAAAAAAATATTTTTTACAAAAAGAATTTTTCACCCCGCCACCATTATTATCATTTCTATATTCTTTTGTGCCACTGATATTTTTCTCCAGGTATTTATCTTTGTTTATCAGGTGTTATGGATGGTATTATGTGGACCACAGATTTTGAGGAGAAAGCATTTCAGAACTTATTGGAGGGCCTCTTGGAGTCAGTGAAGTTCACCGGTTCAGAGAGCATTACAGCAGATGATGCATTTGATCTACGATTTGTAGATTTTGTTATGAACCGTGTTTCAGCTGCAGGAACAATTGAGGAGGACATCCATGTCAGTCTTGAGGGGGATAGACTATATTTTCGGATTGCTCGCGGGCATTCCCCTCCACATGATACATCCCCACAAGTTGACATACATGAGCAGCCAGCATCACCATTCCAGAGAGAGCCTACATTGATAGTTGATGAGAAGGCAAATGAGCACACTGTCGAGCCAGAGCATGCTTTTGAGGAGGCATCACACATGGAGCCAGAGTTTATCACCGAGGAGGTCGTGCATCGGGACGAGGACATAGCCATTCATGAGGATCCCGAGCACTACTCTCCTCCATTAGAGCTCCTGCAGCCACCTCATCCTTCCACTAACGTCGAGGACTATCCCACAGAGCTTTTGGCCCCCATTCAGGGAGATCTCTTTACTCCCTCGCCCTTTATCTTTGATTTCCCTCCAGTGTATGATGTTTTTTATGATTCATCGTGCCTTTTGCAGGATTCATGTACATACGATCAAGAGGTACGATGGGACGTATATGAGGAGGAGAGCGAGGAGTTAGCACCCATGGACACATATGAATATGATCGAGAGGTGCGCTGGGATGAGTCTGATGATGATGAGGAGCATCTTGATGAGGTCCACACCTATGATCCAGATTTACCTGAGCAGCTGAGAGAGCACACCACAGAGATAGCTATCACAGCACAAGAGGATGTTGAATTATTTCCAGGGAAGTATCGTCCACCACTATTTATTTCATATATTTCTATTGACGATCCTCTTTGGAATACTTTTATTATGAGGGTGAAATTTTTGCAGCGAACTGATGCATCCTATTCTCTGCAGGGTACAGGTGGAGTCCTTGTGGGAATGCTGGAGGATGCATTGCTAGAGTTCGTTGGTGTCCGTGGACATGTGCGCCTGGCAGAGCCACGGAAGGAGCAGTTGGAGCAATTGCCTGCACCAGCAAAGATACTGGATCCGCCTTTTGCTATAGGTGATATCAATCCAGTAGTGTAGAAATTTTATGCTTTAAATAAACTCGAATTCTCTCAACAGCGAGAGGACCGTATAGATTTGCTTGACTAAATATCACCTCATATGACGGCAACAAAAATTTTTACACCCCAAACCCATTATATATATTAATTGCCCTCTCCATATTTTGATGTGTCACATCCTTTTGCTCACCACATTCGAGCATTTCTTTCAAGTGAAACCTTACTTTCTTATTCGTTTGACTTGTTCACACTTTGCAAAGCCATGACATTTTTGGTCAGGTCATTTGAATAGGATTGTTTGGTATAAGCTTGGGGGAAAGCGCTCTCATGCATCATTATATGTGCATGTAGTTGCATTAGGATTTCATGTCATTCATTTCATCATTTTTCATTCACCCCCTTATTATTATCGTTGTTCCTCATATTCTTTCATTATGATCACATTGAGGACAATGCGAAGTTTAAGCTTGGGGGAGTGCATTTCCATGCCATTTAGATGCATTAGTTGCATTTTTACTTTATTTTAGGATTTTTAAAATTTTTTCAAAATTTTTGCATCATCTTTTTGATTTTTCCATCTTAATTTCCTTTTATGTGTGTTCATGCATCATATTGTGTGCTTGTTTTTCCTTTCTTTCCTCTATTTTATTTTATATCTTTATTTTCTTTTCCTCCTTTCGCTAGATTTGTTCCTTATGATGATGTCTCTTATTGCTTTAGCAACCATCACGACACTTATTATTCCTTGCCATGCTACTTAGAGTATTTCATAGTCCTACTATCCATGTGCTTGCTTATATATTCTTTTGATGATTCCTCTATATGAATGCATGATATTAATTGAAGCTAAATGTATGGATTAGAGTTTGGTATGCTTTTGTTGGAAGTGCTCCAAGATTCACGCATCAATTGTATAACGGAAGCATCTGCCTTATTATCTTATTCACCTTCTGTTGCATGCTTGATATGAAAGTACTCTTTACCGCTTGACTTCGCTTTTTATTGAGATGATTGAGAATATCCATACTTACATATGAGTTTTAGTTGAAGTATTATTTTATTGAACCGTTCTTGCACATCTTAGAGTGAACCGAGTGTTACATTATTTCTTTCTCCACATATATCATTTTATTCTCTACATGTCACTTGAGTTCAGCTCCTAAAGCTACTTATATCGCATCTATTTCCCAAAAATCCCCACAAAAGAAAAAGTTAGCTCCAAAAAGTCCAAAAAGCCAAAAAGGAGCCAAAATCCAAAAATACAAATCATATAGCTCCACAAAAATCCAAAAAGAAAAGTGAGAAACAAAAAAGTTCAAAAAGAAAAAAAAAAGAAGAAAAAAAAATGTTTCTCTATCTCATTATTGGAGCCACAAAATACTTGGGAAAACCAAGGCAAAAATCCCATTTTTCACTATCATATTCCCTTAAATGCGACGCCTCAAGCTAAGCTTGGGGGGGTGAACTCATTTGACCATATGAGTGAGTACGGCATTAGAGTGGAGAGGTGCACGAATGGGGAAGTTTGATAATACTGAGACTTGGCGAATTACTTTAGTTATGGAGATTTCTTATGTATCGATATAAATATGTGAATGCCATGATTTATTCTATTCTCCATTGCATGTTTGGTGTGATTATTATATGCTTCTGTTATAACTCTTGATTGAAAAGTGCATCGCCAACATTTGTATATTAAATCCTATGAAATGCGTGACATGGATATGAATTGATTGTGTGAATTTAGAGAATCCCTTTTGTTTTTCTTAAAAGCTTGCAAGTACCATGTTTATGAAAGATATGAAATCCTTATAGCATGTGATTTTTATTTTCCAAGTTATCGTGATGTGTAGCTTATGGCTTGAGATCCGAGAGAAGAATCTAGCGACCCCTTCCACTTCGTATTCTTTTTCATTTTTTCCTTATTTTTACCCTTCGGGTTTGCCTTCTACTTGTCTTCCTCGAGGACGAGTAAGAGGTAAGCTTGGGGGATTTTGATCGGTCCATATTTTACACCTTTTTCCTGCATGTTTTCACGCCATTTCGATTGCTCATATTGCGATTTTCACGAGTATTCGACGATATTGCGTTACTTTTCACTATTTCTTGTTTTTGTCGGATTTCAGGAAATATGGAGCGATCGGGAGCAAAAATGAGCTTAAGGGACTTGCACCCACTCCGGAGCGTCACCCAAGGCTCTTTTGAGGGCTATTCGGCGATGGGAGACAGGTGGAAGAAGAAGGAACTCCGTAGGAGCGACGAGGAGGAGAAACGGAGAATATTGGGCATTTTAGCATGCCACTCGGCCGAGTGAAGGAGTCACTCGGCCCAGCAAAGAAGCCCGCTCGGCCGGCCAGATCGGACACGCAGCAGATTGAGTATCAGCGTGCACTCGGCCGAGCATCGCCATCCCACTCGGCCGAGCACGGAGACACCACTCGCCCGAGTGGCATCACGATGACGGCAAGCAAAAATCCCAGACTTACTGGAATCCGTCAGGCGATTGAGGGTTCCGACTCGGCCGAGTACCGAATGCCCCACGGCCGAGTGAGTAAAGCCACTCGGCCGAGCCACCCCCGGAGACAGACCCCTGAGGACCTCGAAGTTACTGGAATTTTACAGGGTCTATCACTCGGCCGAGTAGAGAAGCCCACTCGACCGAGTAGAGAAGTCAACTCGGCCGAGTGATGCCGAGGACACGCAGCGCCCAGATTTTCAGACAGCCTCTCACTCTTTTGAAATCTGCTATCATTCCAGAAATCAAAGTATTTTTCTCATATTTTTTATGGATAGTAGACTTCATGACGGTTCCAACGCCGCCAAGAACACGCAAATCGGAGGTCGGATGAAATCTGGGGAATTTCTGCAAGTTGATGCTGCAGTGCTGGAATTTCCACTCGGCCGGGTCACATATTCCACTCGGCCGAGTGCGGCTTGGGCCCAGATTTTAAGTTGCGGTTTGGGCTGTTTTTGGGCACGAATTTGAGGGGTTTTCTAGGGTTTTTTGCTAGGGTTTTGGGGGAGTATTTAAGGGGTTTGTAGCCACCATTAGGGGGGTTCCCAAGATGTTTTAGGAGGATTATTTTAGAGGTTAGGCCATGCCCTAGGCCCCCTCTTGGATCAAAAGGCTTGTATTTGGATTGGAATTCTTTATCAAAGCTAAGTATTTCTATTCTTATTATTTGAATCTTTGTTTTTCTATCTTTTTGTATGCAAGCAATGATTTCTATTGATTCTCATATCCTTATTGCTATGCTAGAGTAGATTTGTTGTTCTAGGGTTTGGGGATGAACCCTATGGATCTAATTTCATATTTGTGATGAATGAATCTCTAAATTGCTAGAATTGCTAGGAGGTTAGGTTGTGATTGATTTACTACGGATAGCTAGGGATTTCCATCGATTTGGGATTTGCAAGAGATTGGATTCTAATCGATGGGAACGCCTAGATATTCGATTTAGATTTACAATTGGATTTCTCTAGACTTGGTTTGCAAGAGATTGGACCAAAGCTAGGATTTTTAATTGTAAATCTATACCCATATTCGTTTGCAAGAGATTGGACGAATACGAACTATCACAACCTAGATCGTAACTCGAGTTTGCAGGAGAGTGGGCTCGAGGTGCGATTGAACGATGACGTCGATCTTCATGCTAGTGGCTTAGGTTAGGGTTTGCAAGAGATTGGGCCCTAATCTAGGTTGCTATAGACCGGCAATAGCGCGAGAGCGTGAGCTTGGTTCTCTATTCAGTTACGACTAGTTCACCTCAACACAAGTCTAGTAATATTGAGATTCACTATTTACGATGATGTATGACGATCCGTAGTGGGAATTCCCTAGCCCTAGACGTCTTTATTTGATTTTATATCCCCATACTTTGACCGACGATTGTGACAGGATCGCCGCAAGGCAAATTCCCTCTTTTATTATATTGTATTTGAATCGATATTCAAACCGATTTCTTTATCATCGACACCGACATCCACCACCATAACCATCTCCACCAATAAAACATTCGTAGTCAAACCAACCTAGGATAGATTGGAGCCAACACCACCTCCTCGTGTTCGATACCCGCTCGCCACTACACCGTGCGCTTGCGGTAAAACTACAACCGTCGCCTCGGGACGTGTATCCGGGGTGCGATCAAGTTTTTGGCGCCGTTGCCGGGGAGCGGCATTTTGACGGTGCTCGGCACCGACCACCCGGTTATTTCTTCTTACTTTCTTCCTTTACTTCCCTCTCTATCTTATCCTAACTTCATTCGTAGCCCTATTTGCATATTCTCCCCGTATTTTGCATAAGATCTTAACAGGGAGGATGGGGGATGCAACGCCAACAATAGAACTCAGTCGAGAAGACTATGACTCCTTCACAGACCTCCTTAAGGAGCTTGTTGACGAGGTCCTCACTACCGGAGCATTTGCTATCAATATCAAGGACCCCGACGAACAACTATTTGCTAGCTTTGTGATGGACCAAATCTCCCCGGAAGGGACTATCGGAGGCAATGTCAGAGTTGACGTGGTTGACGACAAATTGTACTTCGAAGACAATAGAGCAAATGTCGAAGAGCACTATGCTCCCGAAGAACCCTTCGAGCAAACCGACATTCAGGGTGTTACACTTTATGACGCTCACTCTTGTTTTTATGAATCGTCTGATGTGTTTCTTGATTCCAGGTACGAACTGGAGCAGAGTGAAGGTTTTGGCGATGCTAGCACTGAATCAGAGGGCGCCTACTTCGATGCCTCATCCTCACTAAGCAGCGAGTCCGACTCGTCACAAGAAAGCATGCCACCTGAACATGAGCTAAACCCGGATGACGAGGAAGAAGCCGAATTCATGCGAGCTGATAAAGTGGAAGAAGCAGCGCCACCTCAGGTAGAGCTTAAACAATTACCGCCGAATCTAAGGTATGCCTTTTTGGGCAATAAATTGACTTTTCCGGTGATAGTCAATTCCCACCTCACACAAGATCAACTTGAAAAACTCCTAGACGTCCTTAGGAGCCACAAAGATGTCTTGGGATACACTATTTCCGATCTAAAAGGAATAAGCCCTAGGCTTTGCACGCATCGGATCCATTTGGAGGATACCGAAGCCACCTCCATAGAGCCTCAAAGGCGGTTGAACCCGAACATGAAGGAGGTGGTTAAAAAGGAAATCCTAAAATTGCTTGAAGCCGGTATAATTTATCCTATCTCTGACAGTAGATGGGTTAGCCCCGTCCACGTCGTCCCCAAGAAAGGAGGGATGACTGTCATAAAAAATGACAAAGGTGAGCCAATATCCACGCGCACTGTCACGGGATGGCGAATGTGCATTGACTATAGGAGACTCAATAAAGCCACCCGAAAGGACCATTACCCATTGCCATTACATCATACCAGAGCCATCTCTCAGATTTTTTGCAGCTTTTTGAGTCTACTTTTTAGCTTTATTAATTGTGATTGGAGAAGAGAAAAACTTGGATTTTTGTTGGGTTAATTGAAGATCTACATTGGTTTGCATTTCTCTTCCCCAAAAACTCTATTTTTATTGTTTATATCATTGTTGTGATGAATTCCATTGCCTATTTCATTGATTATTTTTGTGCTATTGCTATGATTTGTGAGTAGTCTCCACGTCTCGGGGCGTGGGGATGAACCCTACAAGCCCTATTTCCTATTTGTGTTGAATTGGTAGAAATTGAGCTAGGATTGTTATTAGGGATTAGATTGGGATCGAATTACTACGGATAGCTAGGTATTCATATCAATTGGGATTTGCAAGAGATTGGATCCCAATTTGATAGGAAGCCCTAGAAATCCGAATTGGGTTGGAGTCGGATCTTTGAAGTATCGGTTTGCAAGAGATTGGACCGATACTAGGACCTCCGGTTGCAATTCCGTGCCGATACCCGTTTGCAAGAGATTGGACGGGTAGGAACTATCCTAATCTAGATTGTGGACCGAGTTTGCAAGAGATTGGGCTCGGTGCGCAATTGGACGATGATGTTGATCCTAATGCTAGCTTCCCTAGGCTAGGGTTTGCAAGACGTCTTTATTTGATTTTATATCCCCATACTTTGCCCGACGATTGTGACAGGATCGCCGCAAGGCAAATTCCCTCTTTTATTATATTGTATTTGAATCGATATTCAAACCGATTTCTTTATCATCGACACCGACATCCACCACCATAACCATCTCCACCAATAAAACATTCGTAGTCAAACCAACCTAGGATAGATTGGAGCCAACACCACCTCCTCGTGTTCGATACCCGCTCGCCACTACACCGTGCGCTTGCGGTAAAACTACAATCGCCGCTCCGGGACGTGTATCCGGGGCGCGATCACCAGCCAATTGTGATCCAGATGGGATTCAATTGTTGAATATAAAGTATAAGAAATGTGAAGAAATAATCTAGGGTAAAGCATGCGTTGAACTACTCAACTTTGCACCTTCGAGGTCGTTGTGTATCTCTAACAAGTGCACAACAACAGACTCTTCGCGCATGACGGTCGCACGGTCTATTTCTCGGTATGATAGATGAAAGAACTAAGAGAAAGACGTTCTCTTACAATCCCCTCAAGTGTGAGTGGGAGATGTTGGATATGTAAGACGTTAGTACACCCTTGTAGGGGATGTACGAGGGAATACGGACCTCGAACGTCGCGTACACAAAGTCGTGTGCAAAGGGAATATGTTCCCTTGCGGAGAGGATCTCTAGATTGATGGGAAAGTCGTATTATATGTGCATAAGTGCATGCGACATATGGCTAATAAAGGGGTAAAATCTTAAGCTTATGTTGTACCATGCATATGGTACAACTTAAGCTTATAATATGCCATGTACGATGGTACACCTTAGTTAAATTGTTCCAAAGGAACAATTACTCCTAAAATAACTACCTTGGGGGCTATAAATAAGACCCAAGGGTTAGCCATTTCCTTACATTTTTTTTGCATGGCATTCTTGCATGCATTTCATTCTAGCGAAGCTCTGCCGAAATCTTTCCTCTCTCTTTATCCAAGTTCTTAATCTAAAAGTAGAGATTTAGATTGTGGATTTAGTAGCCTTACTCCGTTCGTGAGAAGACTCGATCCGTCGTGGCGAATCCGAAGGCGAAGTTCTGTGACTACCGTGCCGCATACGCAAGCGTAAGTCTCAACTTCATTTATCGATCCTAACTCTGTTTTGACAGGATCCTACACTGACGGCCTGACAAAAGCGTACCTGACATGTTCGGCTCTGACATCCTCCGTCGGACCCCTAACACCGCCAGCTCAGCTAAAGCAACCGACTCCAGCAGCCTATAAATACCCCTTCTCCTCCAACGAGAAAGAGGCTGGCTAATCTGTAAGAATTCCTAAGACATCTACTTATACACAAGGTCGAATATCTTCCACATATTCGTACCTTCCACATTAGTTCGCCATACAAGCACCGATCTGCCTCTAAGATCGCCATGTGTGTTCGATGTTCTCCAAGCAGTCACCCGCTGACTTAAGCATCGGAGAGGCTACGGTCTGGATCCCAGCCCCGCCTTTCTGACGAGTTGTTCTCCTTGTAGGTAGTTCACTTCTGCTACTGGCGGTTGAGGTAACCTTGGACGATCAACTCCAGTAGACGGGCGACCTACTCCGATTAAAGGGCGACCTTGGGCTTTCCATCTGCAAAGCACCTTCCAATCGTGATTAGCCTCGTATATCCCCCAAAACTTGTAATCATTGTACCTGTGATTCTTATTTCAATACAAGTTCAGTGTTAGCAGATTTATCCCGCAACATACATGAAGGCCAGAGTTCAAACAACATGGCCGTGCCGAATTGCACACGCCGTGCCAAGCTGCAGAATCTCTGTTAAACCCAAATTTGACCAGTTTGACCAGTCAAATGCACAAGTTTGACTCCAATCAATTTGAAGGAGTTTCTAAACAATTTCAAGACCTATCCAAAGAGGAGTTTCCAAATTATTGAGGTCTATAAAATTGATGAAGATTGGATTGAAGATTTGAAGGAGGATTAGAAGATCAAGAGTTCTAATTTGAAGAAAACTCATCATCCCCTATAAAAAGAGAGCCGTCCCTTGGAGAGACTTGACTTGAAGAATCTAGCAAAAATTTCTAGAGATCTACATCCTTGCTAGCTGATCAAATCTCTTTATCCATTCAAGCTTCAAGTGTTCGAGGAAGAAGAAGAAAGGAGAGCTGCAGATGTGAATCTGAAAAGGCGATATCTTTCTCTACACACGTCAGAATCAAACACAGTTTGTGTCTGCATATTTGTTAAGGGACGATCTAGACCGTGATGATATTTTTCTATTTTTATTTTGGTGTTGGATCATATTTGTGAATAGATTTACTCAAAAACTATCTTTGTGCTTAAACGTTTTGAACAATACCTTGTACGGTGTGATCACCATCCAGAAGTGTGATCGGATTTGTTTTTATCTTTTTGGTTATAAAAGAGGGTGAAAGCCTCAAGGGTTTGAGGTTAGAGCAGAGGTGGGAAGCCTAGGCGGGGAGCCACTCTATTGAAAATTCATTACTTGTACTTTCTTGTGATTTGGGTTGGTTGTTTTTGTGCTTGATTTTTTAATTTGTGCCTACACCCTATTCACCCCCTCATCTAGTGTGTAATTTTCAGTTGGTATCAGAGCGGGATTTCAAATAGACTCAAAGTCTAGTGAAATTTTGATCCAATGGCACAAATTCCTTACACATATCCCAACAACCCCCATAACTAAAAAGAAGGTCAATTGTACCTTATATCACCATTATTTGATGGCACCGATTATAGCTATTAGAAACAAAGGATGCATATCCACATTAAAGGTATTGATATGGGTTTGTGAAAAATTATTAGTGAGGGCTTTGCCCTCGTCAATAAGCCTGTGCCGGAGCAACAAAAAGAAAACGGTATGTTAGAAACTTAAACGCCAATGCCATCTTGTATTATGGCCGTAATAAAAATGAATACAATCGAATTTGTTCTTGCACCACGGCTAGAAATATATGGACTAGGTTAGAAGTGACCCATGAAGGGACATCTGAGGTCAAGAAAATACAGATTCATATGTTAATACAAAAATATGAAAATTTTGTTACGCTTTCCAATGAAACCGTTGACTCTATGTTCTCTCGTTTTGCAGATACAGTGAATCCTCCCAAAGCTCTTGGAAAAGATATTTCAGTGGAAGACTTGGTTGGAAAAATCTTATACTCACTATATGGTGATTGGATTCAAAAGAGAATGTTGTGTCGTTTTAAATTGTGTTCCGCAAGCGTACGGTATTGTAGCAAGCAGGTGTCGAACTCTGGGAGGCGTGGCTTGATCAGGGATCGGTGTCAGGTTTTGTATATCTACGTGATCGATGTCTCGAAAGTGAGGTGGTGACTGAATTAAAGGAATATCAAATATGGAAGAATGCTAAGGCCAGTGTATCACCGCTATTGTAGATTATGTACCGGATGGATCTAGCTTCTCCATCCAATGGATTAGGGTTATAGATGATAGCATAATCTCAATCCTCGTCCTCTCGACGTCTAACCGTGAGAGAGAACTTGGACAATGGGTTGGACCCCTATGGATGCACCGATCGTTCGTCGGCAGCTATTAGGCGGTTCTAATGGTTACGCCCGATGGTTTGTCTGTGGATATTAGGTGGTTCTAATGGTTACGCCCGATGGTTCGTCGATGTCTAACATTAGGTAGTCAACCCTCCATTAGAGGCATCACCAAAACCCCAATGGTTCGTCAGTAATTAAGGTTGCGTAGCTCAATAATGAGAAGAGTTGAATTAAAATCTCATCCAAACCCATTCCTAGACTATAATCCTTTTAGATCGATATTTGGGGCGATCCGCCAAGCACAAATCCTACAATAGGGCTCTACATAACCTTAGACAATGGAATTACTCGCACATTATTGGATTAGCAATCAAAATCATCTTAGAAGCATGCATTGGGAATTAATAAAGAAATGCAATAGAAAATAAAGAGCAGTAACAATAGAAATCACAATCAAAAGAGAATTAATAACAAGAGCATCTAACAAAGAAAGGATTAAATATTCTTATAAAGTTGTAGCAACAGAGAACAAAAAAGGGCTGGAAAACATCTCCAGAAATTGCCCCTAAAAGTCAAAAAACGAATAAAGCATGTTTAGTTCGTTACAACACTTTTCCTTATATAGATTAATTGGGGCACGGCGGTGTCGAAAAGCAGCTTGGTCGTGCTGCCCCTAAAACCTAGGTTAATAATAGGCCACTGTCTTTGCGCACAACTGTGCTTATTGATCGGCACGGTTGTGTAAGTTGATCTCTGTGGCTCAGCAGCTCCAGGCGCACGACCGTGTAGCACAGCCGTGTCTGTAGGCTGTCACAGTGGACGAGAGGTTTTAATTTAGGCACGACCATGCCATTGAGCTCCTTCTCATCCTCCTCTAACTGATATGTTGGCACAGCCGTGCGTGCACCAACATAGCCGTGCTTTCCTGTCTTATTCCTCCTTTAGCCTCTAATATTCATCCAATCTTCCTCCTCTCCGCTCTCTTCCCTCCTATGGTCTCTTCTTCACCAAATTGCATCGTTTTGGGCTCAAATTACATGAAACACAAAGGAGACACCCCAAAGCATAAAAGTGGACAAAAGGTGGTAAAAACAACTAAAAGAGTGGAGAAGACACAAAATAAATATGGAAAATGCAGGGGTAAAGGGGTGAAAAAATGTATATAAAATACACTTAAGAAATTCCCCCAAGTTAAACTCTTGCTCGTCTCCGAGCAAGACAAGGAATGAAGAATGGGGAGAGATCTGTTAGGAAAGTCTGAGGATTGCCCTCTTGAACCACTCACACATGTGAATTGTATATATGCCGGAGTTAGAGGTTATTTCAAGTACACATTCAATATCAATCTAATGTGGCACATAATTTGAATACTACTCTTCAACACGGCGTCAAGTTTAATATATACACCCGTGAAAAGTCCTAGATCCGTAAAAATCCCTGCAATAGGCTTAGATTAATAGAATCCAACTCTATCCTACACTCGTGAAGGCAAAAATCATGGGGGCATGTCGTAGGGTCCCAGTCTCTCCAGGATTGGCCATGTCAAGCTAGCTCCTCCTAAACCATTGTGGAAGACATGTTTCTATCCTAAACCATTCTGTCTATTCTTCCTCTTGAACTGGATTCTCCTTTTCTGCAGGCATGATTGGTATGGAATATTAGGCTGACCTCGGAATGCGAGAGGTGCTCGCGGCTTCCATTAGAGAATCAGAAAGATATTTGCTTCTTCCTCAGGTGGATCGTCAAGAGGGTAGAGCTAATAGAGACACCGTGGGTTTACCTGTGGTGATCCACGAAGCTCTCCCACGGACTCAATCACGAAATAGGAAAGAGACACATCCCTCGGTCGGAATGGAGAGAGCTAAGGCCAAAGAAAGATAATCTAGGCGTAGGCTCATTGTCGACGAATCGGATTTGATTGAGCCGAAAGATGCCATTATCCCAACTGGGGCATTGGTTCAATCTCGAGCTTTCGAGCCTGATCATGGTTCTGAGCAGGGCTCGGTTCGAGCATCAGAGAAAGCTTCAAGGAGGCCATCCTCTGCTCAGGAACCGCCCACACACGATGATTCTTGGCCCTATGGAGATTTGTATCCTCCGGATCCTCTGGACGAAGACATTCCTACTGAGTTTAGGTCGATCTTTTTGGAAGATAGATCGCATCAACACCTGATCAGGTATTGTTGGATCCTGTCAAAACAACGTTGTTAGGATCGAAATAAAGTAGAGACTTACGTTTGCGTACGTGGCACCGTAGTCTTTGAACTTTGCCCTCGGATTCGCCACAACGGTCGATACTTCGTCACAGAGGATCGAAGCAGAGTTTCACCGCCTAAATCTCTAACTAGAAGAGGATTTTAATGGAAGGGAGAAGAAGAACATAAGGATGCCTTATGCAAACTTATGGCATGGAAAGTGTGAATGAATGCCTTACCCTTGGGTCCTATTTATAGGCTTTAGGGGTAGTTATTGTAGGAAATAACTAAATATAAGCTTATTAGCCTATATTAGCACATTCATTTATCTTCTTCTTTATCCACTTATCAAGTGCCATTTTGCACTTATAAAGTGGCTTTTTCCACTTATCGAGTGGCTTTTTCCACTTATCGAGTGGTACTTTTCACACGAGAAAAGGTTCCCTTCGCGCACGTCTTCGTGCACGCGACATCTGAGGTCCGTATACCCTCATACATCCCCTCATGGGTGTATTTATGCCGTCCATATCCAACATCTCCCACTCACACTTGAGGGGATTGTAAGGAAACTTATTTTCCTCTAACTCTTCTATTTATCATACCGAGAAATAGGCCGTGTGACCGTCATGCGCATAGAGTCCGCTGTTGTGCACTTGTTAGAGATACACAACACTCCTCGAGGTGCAAAGTTGAGTAGATCAACGCATGCTTTACCCTAGATTATTTCTTCACATTTCTTATACTTTATATTCAACAATTGAATCCCATCTGGATTGCAATTGGCTGGCCAGCTTTGAATCTTTAAAGTCCAAATGTGAATGCGAAATTAATCTTCCTCTTCTTGCGATCCTTTCGATCTTGACTTGACTTGCTTTTCTAACATGCCCCGCCGGACCGAATTAACCATAGTCCATAAGTAACATGCTAAGATAGCAATCACCCGGTCAAATCTAAAGGAACCAATTAGAGTCCATAAGGGTAATGAATTAAGACCCATGTGGTCTTTGGCTCTCACATAATAGTAAACTTATTTACTATTCTAACCCAATGGTCAAAAATGCATACGTAGTATGAATATGTATTACAACATCGCTCCTTTCCCAGGGAGTGTATGTCTCAATGATGTTGTAAGGATGATGATCAGACACCACAATGTCTGACTTTGAGTCCCTTTTTCTACTCAAATAATTCTTTGGACTCACATCCCGCATTTAGACAGATAGGATTTCAAAATCCTCTTAGACCTTCTGTAAGCATCCATATAATGCAGATCTTTCATGCGACCATTTTGTTTAAGTCATGACTCTAAATCATCCGTCTGATGATTTTGACTTTAAACAGGTCTCATCTTTATTCTATCCGTCTGATAGAATAAGGCGGTTGCTCATGTGAGAGAGCCAACCTCAATCTGTCCGACATACTAGAAAGTATAGCCGAGATTTCAAAAAAATGTACACAAACATTTCTCAAGAAATTCATATGCAATGTTAAAAAGAACTTATTCTTTTATTAAATTTGATCTTTCTCAGACATGGGAATATATATTGGTACAACTCAGCTCTTACGCAATCCTTGGGATGATAGTGTTTATAAAACACATTTCTGGGGATCGCTTTCGTAAGCGGATCCTCTATCATCTCATGCGTAGATATGTACCTTATGTCTACCTTCTTGGTTTTATCATAGTCTTTTGCAAATTCGTATCGGATATCAATGTGTTTGATCTTACAAGACACATTATCCTCTTAACCACTTTCCAGTGTACTTGCCCTGGATTGGATTGGTAACGGCTTACCATTTCCAACGACAAAACAGATGTCCGGTCTCGTACACACCATAGCGTACATAAGACTATCAACTGCACTGGAATATGGAACTTTTTTCATAATTTCCTTTTCCTTTTGGTTCTTTGGACACGATTCCAGATGTAAATTATCGCATATGCTTATATGAATATCAATGGACTTGCAGTCCTGCATATCAAAGCGTTCTAGAACCTTCTTTATATAAGTCTCCTGAGAGAGAGAAGTTTCTTCGAACGATTCCTTGAAATCTTAACTCCAAGGTTATATGCGGCTTTTCCTATGCCTTTCATCTCAAATACTGATGAAAGCCAAGCCTTGATACTCATCACAAAGCCCTTGTCATTTCCGGCTATTAAAATGTCATCTACATATAGAGACAAGATAATATACTTGCTTTTAATCCTCTTGATATATACTTAGTTATCTTATCAAGCATGGTAAAACCATTTGATAACTTTATGAAATCGTATATACCATTGCCTCGAGGATTGTTTAAGACCATATATGGACTTATGAAGTTTACAAACCTTATGTTCGTTTCCTTCTTTTACAAACCCTGTTGGTTGTTCCATATAGATCTCATCGTCCAATTCTCCATTGAGAAAGGCAATCTTTACATCCATTTGATGTAATTCGAGGTCTAAGCAAGCCACCATTGCCAGAATCAGGCGAATCGAGGTAAAACGAACAACCGGTGAGAAGGTCTCTTCGTAGTCTATCCCTTCCTGTTGCGTAAAACCTTTCGCGACAAGGCGAGCTTTATATCTGTCAATAGAGCCATCAGTCTTATGCTTGATCTTGAGAACCCATTTGTTCCCAATAGCTTTACGTCCTCTGGGTAAGTCAACTAAGTCCCAGACTTGGTTAACCTTCATGGATTCTAATTCCTCCCTCATCGCTTCCATCCATTTGTCTTTAGCAGGGCATGATACGGCCTGATTGAAAAGTAGCAGGCTCGTAACCTTGTACAATTACTATGTCGTATTTGAGATTCATCAAGTCCTTGTTGACTCGAATTTAGATCAATTCTAATATCACTCCCACTTGGAATGTCGTTAGAATTGCTCCCACTTGCATCATTATTCCCTGTATGGAATAGGATAATCGTCATTCGTATCATCCATTGGTGAAGATTGAAACGCATTTTCGTCTTCACCAAGAATTCTCCCACTCGAATGAGGTAATCCTTCTTGATCGTAAATCTCAAATAGAGATAAGTCCTGACTTATCTCGCCCTGTCTTGGAAACTCATTTTCCAAGAAAGTGACATCCCTCGACTCAAACTCAATTAGACCTCCATTGTCTTCCTGACTAACAAAAACATAATCTTTGGAGTTTTCTGTGTATCGTATAAAGATACATTTCCTTCCCCTTGGCCTAAGTTTGCCATACTTATGGGAGGAAATATGTGCGTAGGATGCACAACCCCAAGGTTTCAAAATGTTTAAGTCAGGAGACCTTTGGTTCCACAACTCATAAGGAGTGGAGCTAACTGATTTCGAGGGTACGCGGTTTAAAATGAAAGCGGCCGTCAATAATGCATCACCCCAAAAGGTGATTGGCAAGTTAGCTTGTGCCATCATTGAACGGACCATTTCCATTAAAGTCCTATTTCTCCTTTCTGCAACACCGTTTTGTTGAGGAGTATAAGGCATAGTTACCTGATGTACTATGCCTTTTTCATCACAAAGTTCCTTAAAACTTGTTGATTGATATTCACCGCCCCTATCGGTTCGTAAGACCTTAATCTTGCGATCTAATTGATTCTCCACTAAACTCATATAGTTTTTAAAGCAAGCCAATGCTTCACTTTTGTGGGATATCAAATAGATATGTCCGAATCGGGTGAAATCATCAATAAAAGTGATGAAATAGGACTTCCCGCGTCTTTATCTTGACATTCATCGGACCACATATGTCCGAATGGATAAGCTGTAATGGAACCTCGGCCCTTGTGCCGGTTCCAAACGGCTTGCGACAAGATTTCCCCACTAGGCAATGTTCGCAGGTCGACATTTCAACCTTTGAAACATTGGATAGAAGGCCACGTTTGGCAAGTCTATCCATACGCGTTGGTCCAATATGACCAAGCCTTGCGTGCCAACAAATCACATCAGACTCATAAGTCTTAGAATTTGCAATAAGGAAATTTTCATTACACGAGGAATCATACATTGTACTCATTACAATAAATCCTTTAAATACAAACCCAGTACCAATAAGAGTATTATTACAACTTAAGTCCACATTACAATCATGAAAAAACTAGTTATAGCCAAGACCCATTAACACGACCACAGAAATTATATTCCTTCGAATATCTGGAGCGAAGAGGACATCATGAAGTAGGAGAGTGCAGCCGTTGTCCAAGACTAGCTTGCAAGTCCCAACGCCTTTCACTTCAACACGTGTGTTGTTTCCTACATTGATCCACTTCATTCCTTTGGGGTATCCGGTGATACTCCACGAAGGACCGTCTGTCCCTTGATATGTGGTCGGTGGCACCTGAATCAATTATCCAAAATGGATTAGATTCCATAAGAAATGTTGAACTAGAAACACATATGTAACTAGTATAATTACAAGTTACCTCGTCACCTCCACCCGTACACGAACGAGCATAGTGACCGAACTTGTTGCACTTGAAGCACTTGATCTTCTTCAAGTCTTTCTTCTTGTGCCATTTCTTGTGCCCACCCTTATGTTTGGGTTTCTTGGTAGACTCAGGTTGCTTATTACGTTCATTAGTAAACTTTGAACCATATTTCCGTTTCTTTCCCCCGTGTGGGGAACTAGCAACCATATGCACTTCTGCACTTGGCTTGGCGGCCGCAAGCCGCTCTTCCTCTAACTCGAGGTGCTTAGAAACGTCGCTGAAGTTCTTGATGCTCTCATTATGAGTGAGATGCATCTTCATTTGGTCCCACCCATTTGGTAGAGAACGTATGACTACTTGGATTTGTTGCTCATCAGTGAGCACATGACCTGCGTCCTTTAACTCCGAGATAAGATTCGCCATATGTCGCAGATGTTTCCCCATGGAATGATCTGGACGTTTCTTATATGAATCGAACCTTATAGTTAAGGCGCGAAGTTTGGACACCGATGTGCCACCGAACTTCTCTTCTAGTTTGGACCATATGTCCATGGCTAGGTCATGTTCTCGGAAGATGCGCATTATGTCATCAGCCATACTGCTTAATAACGTAATGCATGATATCTTGTTCTTCCGAGACCAAGCATCAAAAGCTTCCTTGTCTCGTCTGTGTTGGGCCGTAGTGCCCAACTCGGGTTCAATCATTACGTTCTTTAGAGTTTCGAGCACTTCTTGCTCCTCTAAAACGTATTGTATCTTGATGGACCAAAGTTTGTAATTATCGCCGTTGAGTTTTTCACCTCTGTTTAACTCAGCGACGATATTCTTTGAAACGGAAGACATTTTACTTTTAAAATGCTGCAAAAGACACAAAACCGAAGGTTTGATCAAAATCATTGCATTAAAAATTTCTTAAAATATAATTCCCATTTGAAGTGATAATAGAATATCCCATTTGGATAGTTCTAATTTCAACTCCCACTTGGAATGATATTTATAATTTGATAAGTTACTTTCGAAAAATATTGAAGATGTTACTCTAGAATCGGAAAGGTCACTACGTTTCCAATCACCATCTAGAGTAACTTTCAATATTTCTCCCTCACTTTATCAAACGATAGTACTCTTATAGTACTTTGCAGCGAAAAAGCGTTTTTGAAAACGTATTTTTCAAAACGTATGAAAACCTATTTTTCAAAAAATATATTTCAACCTAGTACCCTTATGATACTAGTGAAATATTCGGCAATCCATGGCCATTGCCGGGTTTAAGCCGTTACCGTGCCAAGGTCGGATCCCCCCTTTAGGAGATTTTTCTGCAAGCCATTGTCGCTGGCTCCCGTATGGATTCAGGCGCTTCCCCCCTTATAGGAGAATTTTGCCGCAAATGACTGCCGTTGGCCCCGTATGGGCTAGCCTTGCAGGTGGCCGGGGCCGAAATTACTGGCAAGGCCTCTGGCTGAATTGGTCGACCAAAAAACCCGAATTGGTCGACCAATGCCGACCAAGGGTCCTGGCACCCTCCACCCCCGGCCAGGGCCTCTGCCCTGGCTGAGGCAGGCCAAGGGCCGGCCAGGGCCTCTGCCCTGGCCGGCCAGGGGCCCTGGCCCCTCAGCCAGGGCCTCTGCCCTGGCCGAGGCCGGCCAGGGCCGGCCAGACCCTGGCCGAGGCCAGGGCATTGGCCCTGGCCTCTGCCAGGGCCGGCCAGGCCGGCCCTGGTCGCGCCGGCCCTGGCCTCTGCCAGGGCCGGCCAGGGCCGGCCCCTGGCCTTGGCCATGGCCAGGGCCCCCTGGCCCTGGCCGGGGCCGGCCAGGTCCGGCCATGGCCCATATGGCCATGGCCGGCCACCCCCTTATATGGGGTTGCCGCACACCCCCGCCGGAGGGGTGGCCGTGTTGGTTATTGGCCATAGCCAACCCCCTCCGCATGGGGAGGGGGGGTGCATTGCCTTCATAGCCCATTTGGCCATGGTGATCATGCACCAAAAATCATCTTCTCCGATGGAGATAACTACCATCATCTTCCTCGATGAAGCACCCGTTCGTCGATGAAGCACCCGTTCGTCGAGAAAGTAGTTATCTTCTAATGGCCGTGTGCCAAAAATGAAAAATAACATACTTTAAAGTTCGTAAACTACACGCTCCACATGAAGAGAGTTCACATTCCCTATGAATGGATACTCGGCATCCATGAAGAGTGCGAGCTTGACGACGTGAACGGTCGGTTCTTCCCGTCACGGAGAGTTTCTGCCATATCCGTAATGACAGAAGACCCTAACGTGAAAAGAACAACCGCTACGTTCTCTCCGTCACGAAGCGTTCCTACCATATCCGTAATGGTAGGATACCCATTCGTGAAAAAGACAACGACTCGTTCATAGTTTCGACGGGGCGACGGTCTGACCGGAGCGAATCCGTATGGCTCTGATACCAATGTTGGATCCTGTCAACACAGCGTTGTTAGGATCGAAATAAAGTAGAGACTTACGTTTGCGTACGCGACACCGTAGTCTCTGAACTTTGCCCTCGGATTCGCCACAACGGTCGATACTTCGTCACAGAGGATCGAAGCAGAGTTTCACCGCCTAAATCTCTAACTAGAAGAGGATTTTAATGGAAGGGAGAAGAAGAACATAAGGATGCCTTATGCAAACTTATGGCATGGAAAGTGTGAATGAATGCCTTACCCTTGGGTCCTATTTATAGGCTTTAGGGGTAGTTATTGTAGGAAATAACTAAATATAAGCTTATTAGCCTATATTAGCACATTCATTTATCTTCTTCTTTATCCACTTATCAAGTGCCATTTTGCACTTATAAAGTGGCTTTTTCCACTTATCGAGTGGTACTTTTCACACGAGAAAAGGTTCCCTTCGCGCACGTCTTCGTGCACGCGACATCTGAGGTCCGTATACCCTCATACATCCCCTCATGGGTGTATTTATGTCGTCCATATCCAACAGGTATGCCAAAGAGGGTCTTTTTTAACCAGTCTTCCTAGTGGGGTAGGACGAGTCAACCTTATTAAGCTGTGTGTGCGCCTCTAAACTCATCGAGAATATGGCCCTTCCTCGAGACAGGGAGGTGTTGGAAAAAGTTGACCATGAGAGATTAGCCACTATGGCTATCCACAGATGCCTCCAGGTAAGAAATTGCTTCGTTTCTTCGCCCGATTTCGACCGTCAGAATTACATCTTCTACCTTTTGCAGTCTATTTTGTCCATGCTCGAGGTACGTCGTCGATCATTAGCGGTGGCAAATAATGAAGCCTACCTACTCAGCGAAGAAGGGCATCGACGAGTCGAGTGCTTCAATTTTGCAATGGAAGGATCACAACTTAAGAATCGGGTGAAGCGTCTCGAGCAAGAATTAGATGAAACTCGTAAACAAGGGGCTACCCTTAATATATGAGTCTAAGAGGAAGCTGCTTTACCGGAAAGAGCAGAAGAACAAATCTCAATGAGAGAAAGTTATAGGAGGCTGAAAGGCTTGAGCTCCAGACTCGTCATCCTGTTGGTTTTCAAGGACTTGACGCGAAAGAAATCACAAAGAAGGCTATCCAAGAGTACAAGGATAACCTTCCGAATTTCGACGAGCTCTATATTCGGGGATATCGGCGATGTTTTCAAGAGATGAAGATCCAATTTTCTGAATAGGCAGATGAAATCGAGGATGTTCCCCTTATCATGGATGAGGCTGGTCAAGTTAAGACCACAGTAGCCAACCCCATGGTTAACAAGGCTGACATCGAGCCAGGCTGTGTTGACCATGTAGTTGTTTTGGAAAAACAAGCATAGTTTTCTCTGGTCGAAGGAGACCAAGGGCATGTTGCTTAGGATTTTTCCACTCCTGTTTTTTTGTATTGGGGGTTTAGTTGTCGTAAGTTTTTGTAAAAGAAGTACAATTTTGACAAAAATGAATAGAATCTCAAAAATTGTATTGTACCTCTTTGTTCTGAAGAGTATAAGCGTATATGACTGTTCAAGTCTCAGGTTGACTCCTTTCGACAGATCGATCACCTGCTCTGGGAAGCGATGACGGTCTTGTCGAATCATTCTCTTCGAAATCATTAGAGTAGGGCATAAGCAACAAGAGTTGACTTATAAACTGCAAGGAGGTGATTCCATTGACTTTATTTTGATGGGATAGTCGGGTCATTCAGTAGCGAGGAGGTGGCCCCTCGGCTTACGGCTGACAATGATGGTCGTTCAGTGGCGAGGGGTTGACCCCTCGGCTTATGGCTGACGACGAAGATTGTCGCTCGGTTGCGAGGGGGTGGCCACTTCGGCTTACGTTCGACAATAATGGTCGTTCGGTTGCGAGGGGCATGGCCCCTTCATCTTACGGCCGATGACTAAGGTGGGTTGTTTAGTTGCGAGGGTGTGTCCCCTTCGACTTACAGCTGACGACAAATGTCGCTTAGTGGTGAGGGGTTGGCCCCTCAGCTTACGACTGAGGAGGAATGTCATTTAGTGGTGAGGGGTTTGCCCCTCGGCTTACGACTGATGACGAATGTCGTTTAATGGTGCAAGGTTGGTTGGCCCCTCGTCTTACGGCTGACGACGCCAGTAGGTCATTCGGTTACGAGGGACATGGCCTCTTCGGCTTACGGCCAATGACAGAAGTTGGGTTGTTCAGTAGTGAGGGGCTGGCCCCTTTGTCTTATGGATGACGATGTCAGTAAGTCGTTCGGTTGCAAGATACATGGTCCCTTCGGCTTACGGACGATGACAGAAGTTGGGTCGTTCAGTAGCGAGGGGGTGACCCCTTCGTCTTACGGCTAACGATGCCAGTAGGTCGTTTGGTTACGAGGGACATGGTCCCTTTAGCTTACGACCGACGACAGAAGCTGAGTCATTCAGTAGCGAGGGGTGGCCCCTTTGTCTTATGGATGAGGACACCAGTAGGTCATTCGGTTGCGAGGGACATGGTCCCTTCGACTTACGGTCGAAGACAGAAGTTGGGTCGTTCAGTAGCGAGGGGATGTCACATTCGTCTTATCTTATGGCTGATGACGCTAGTAGGTCGTTCGGTTGCGGGGACATGGTCCCTTCGGCTTACGGCCAACGACAAAAGTTGAGTCGTTCAGTAGCGAGGGGGTAGCCCCTTCATCTTACGGCTGATGACGCCAGTAGGTAGTTCAATTGCAAGCGACATGGTCCCATCGGCTTACTGCCAACAAAAGAAGTTGGGTCGTTCAGTAGCTAGGGGGTGACCCCTTCGTCTTATGGCTGACGACACTAGTAGGTTGTTCGGGTGCGAGGGACATGGTCCCTTTGGCTTACAGCTGACGACAGAAGTTGGGTCGTTCAGTAGTGAGGGGGTGGCCCCTTCGTCTTACGGCTGACGACGCCAGTATGTCGTTCGGTTGCAAAGGACATGGTCCCTTCAGCTTATGATCGACGACAGAAGTTGGGTCGTTCAGTGGCGAGGGGTGGTCCCTTCATCTTACGACTAACGATGCCAATAGGTCGTTCGGTTACGAGGGACATGGTAATTTCATCTTACGACCGACGATAGAAATTGGGTCGTTCAGTGGTAAGGGGGTGGCCCATTCGTCTAACGGCTGAAGACGCCAGCAGGTCATTCGGTTGCGAGGGACATGGTCCCTTCGGCTTACTTCCGACGACTGAAGTTGGAATGTTTTATGACAATATGATTAGAGAGGAAATTGACTCATCTAAGTTTTTCCTAAAGGATAAGATTCCTTGTGGGGAGAAACGGTTTAGCTAGATTGAGTGAAAGTTGGGGTAACCTTCTCAAAGCATAAGAGACACAATTGTCCATATCGAGAAGGTATTTATTTTTCAAAGAAAAGAAAGTTTTATTCCTAGAATAAAAGTTTAAAACATTTCAATGACGAAAAGAAAAATGCGTACAATCGTTTTGGTTTCTTTTATTTTGGTCGAAAACTGCCTGGCATTATTGGGTCTTCCTTTGTAAGCTTCAGTTGACCATCGTTGTTACTGATGACCCCGTCAGTACCCCCTTACCTTTCTTCTTCAGGGTTTCTTCTTTTGTTTGCAAGTCATCATCAGTTTTCTTTGAATGGCCCTGCTTTACCAGAGTGTCGATCTCCTTCTTAAAGGTCCAACAATCATCGGTGGCATGCCCGTGATCATTATGGTACCTGCAAAATTTGAGATCATCCCTTTTTCGTACCTGTTTTTCTTAACAGACTCATTGGTGAGTTCTTCTTGTCGGGCTTAGGCCAGGACCTTTGCCTTGGGGGGATTTTCTCTGACATTGGCATTCTTGGCAGGGCGCTCCTTGCTCCGAGGACTCCTCTCCTCTCCGTCGTTTATCCCGAGGTTCCTGTTGAGGGGTTCATCGGGTTCGTACATATTGCTTTGCTTCTTCACGACGGGTAGGAGCCTCGTTCTTTGTGGCTTTGAGTGCCTCCTCTGAGGTCATGAATCGGTCCGTTGTATTAAACAATTCCACGAGGTTGTTCGGTGGGAACAGGTGCAAGGATCAAAGCAAATGATTATTCCGAGTCGCTTAAGTAAAGGCTCCAATGACTATGGCCTCCGGAGTATCTTCCACCTCCAGCATTTCTTCATTGAAATGCCAAACGAAGCCTCGAATCGAATCCTTCTCCCCTTGTTTCAGGGTGAAGCGATGAGATGTCTTTCGTTTAGGGCGTCGCCCTTGAAAAAATTGCCTGCAAAATAAGTCAGACAATTCATCAAACAACCCGATGATATCATCGGGCAGTCTGTTATACCATCCATCTGCTGCTTTGGTTAGAGTGGTGTGGAAAGCTAGGCAGAGGTATGGTTCATCAGCTCCATGAAGCTGCATCATGCTTTGGTATCTGCGGATGTGCTCCCAAGTGTCACTTTTGCCGTCGTAAGTCGACAGGGATGGAAGCTTGAACTTTGGGAACGATGGCGCAGACGTGATGTTTTCCTTTAGTAGGGACCTTCGGTTAGCAGAATGAGTGAGTAGGGCTCGCTTCTCCCCCCTTGCTGGTGATTGGGGCCAGAGGAACGGTTGGGGGTTTCCTCCACCACCTTCCTCTTGTTTCCACCAACAAATCCGAGATGGCCTTGACCCTGAGTGACTTGTTCGATTACCTGATCCAAGATGCTACTTGTGACTGCCCATTGGCGGGGGGACTAGGACCTCCTTTGTGTCTAGAGGCAAGGTTGTTGTTCCTCATCTCTTCGTTCTGTCGAGATGTATAAGTGGTATTGAGCTGCGTGTTCTCCGGCTGCTCCACCCTCGGATCTCTGGGATCTCTGGGAAGGGTAGCTTCCATCACAAGTGTTTGAGCTGGATTGGAAGGGGGTTGCTCCTCTACAGCTGGTTGTGGGCATCCGAGGTTTTGTTGCATAGTGACGGCTAACACCTTGAGGCACTTCTCGACCCGGTCAGTGAACTTGTCGAATTGCTCTTAAGTCACCATGGGTACTCTTGGCTCCCTTGATGACGACGCAGAGTCTTCAACGTCTTCAATTCGGATGTGATCCTCATTTCGAATGTCCTCGGCCAGACCGAGGATTGGTCCGATGTTACTGGGTCCAGTCGACATTGCTTGTTTGTAGCTTTGGAATGTTGCCTGATGTTTTTCACAGACGGTGCCAACTGTTAAGGTCAAAAATGGTGATAACAATGTTTGGGCTGAAGCTTCGGTCATGGTGGAGTCTCGTCAGCAGGTTAAGTGGGACCCTTGGTTAGAAGAACCTTGGGTTGTTGGTGGAAGAAAGAGTGCTTGATAGTAGTCCTCTTGCCCTTGGAGTTGAGCACGCAGACCGTTCGACCCTCTGATCGGGTCGAGCCCATGTATCTGGTATCGAGAATTGTTGTTTGGCCCTCTAGTTGGATCTTGTCTCGAAGGATGATTAAATAGAATATGTGTACGAGTCTCCAGTCGGATCAAGCTTAGACCTCCTGCACCACAGATGAACGTCGGGGGGTCGGATCTGGGTTTCGACCCAAATCCCCTCCGATACTTAAGTTAGAATCAAGAACTTAAGGGAGAGCCATGGGCTGTCAAGATCGAATCACAGAGATTCACCTTAAATCAGTCGTCGCAAGCTATTTGGAGGAAGAAATATGATATGGAAAGCAAAATGTAAGAATGCAGTTTTCTCGCACCATTTCGTCCCCCTACTCTGACTGTATTTTCAGATTTTATAGTCTTCAGAGTTCTTTCTATGACATTAAGGGAGCTAACAGTCGCCCATTATGGTGGCAAGATCCTCCCTCATCAATAGAGGTAACTGTCTCCCACGTCTCCTGCCAATTATGTGCCATTAACAATTACCTCCTTGAGCTGCAAAAGCTCAATGGGCAGATGACATTTGAGTGTTGACTGAGTCGGCGTTTGGTTGAGACTGTGGTCCTTGCAGGCTTTGTGGGCCCAGGAAATGTTCAGGCGGGATTGCTGGCGGTAATACGACCCTTCCCTCAAGTGTTGTTTCGTCCTCTGGGGTCACACCCAAAGGCACGAATCACCGCAAGTGCATTGTGGTTGTAGTATATAAAGATTGTCGTTCTCTAGGTAGGCGGGGGTTTAGTGTTTAGCTTTTTGGAAGGGTGAGAATGCGTGGTCGGGGGTTGTCACGTGAAATTGTATTGTTACGGAAAATAGGGTCTACTAAATATTAAAAGTCTAGTGCATTCGGGGAGTCCCTGATAGGCCTTTGGTCATGGATGTCAGGTCATGGGGTCTTTCATTGGACGATGGATGAGGGTAGAAGTGTCAGATCCGGAGATGGGAACGAGCATTTGACTTCCATCGCCATGCTCGTCTAATGCACCCTTATGCAAAGCCGTGATTTCGCAGTTAGCTTCGCACAGGAATGCATGCATTACGCTTGATACTGGGTCCCGCCCTGCAATCTGCATCCACTCGCATGATCTATGGATTGTGACGCCATGCTACGGTTGGTTCTAGTGGTCGGGATACTTTTGTAGTCATCGACTAGAGGATCGAGGATTAGTGATCTTCCCTAGCTCTCGAGTCACTCCCGTTTGATCACGAACCCTAGAAACGACCACTAAGCCCAAATCGGGTTTGTGTGGACTCTCCCTAGGATATGGAGCTGCTTTCGCGATCCTTCGATCCTAAAGCTAATCCCCCAAAACCCTTGTTCAAACTATCATAGGGCAACCCTAGATTCATCCAACTGAGATTTGACCTAACATCCAATCCCTAGGGTCATAGGGTTCATCCCTAAGCTCTAGAATCACACTACTCTACCATGGCGATAGCTACAACGATAAGAACAATAGAGATTATTATAAAAAACTGAGCAAACAACACAAAATTAAGTTCAAAGCGTATAGAAAGGAATGAGAATGCAGAGTATATAAAAATTAAGGAGCAAGAAGCATTCACCAAGATTTAGATTGAAGAACAATAACCACAGAACTTCTCCCCCCACAATGGCTCAAGAGTTTCTGAGTAATAAAAAAACCTAACCTAATCTAAAACAGAGTTTACTTTATAAACAAAACCCCTTAAGTTTCGGGTTTCACAAAAAATCCAACCCGGAACCCATTAGAAACGCCTTTTCTATAGGTTGTCGATGACACGCTCGGTCGAATGGGGTAGCCGCTCGGTCGAGCACGTCCCTTGTTGCTTCCCGTTGGGCACAAGGAGAAGGGGCCGCTCGGTCGAGCGGTATAAGTCACTCGGCCGAGCGGCATCTTTGTGGCTTCAACTTCAAAATTGGAGAAAGGATATCACTCGGTCGAGCAGGTTAGGCCGCTCGACCGAGCGTAGTGTGCAGAGAATGGCCTCCTTTTTGGCTCGTTAAAGAGGGAGGTCGCTCGGTCGACCGGTATGAGTCGCTCGATCGAGCGTAGTAGGCAGGGAGTTCCAAGGCAAAATAGGGGTCGTCTGTAGAGGGGCGCTCGGTCGAGCAAGGTGGGGCGCTCGGTCGAGCGGCCACTTTGCAAATTTCCCCCAATCCTTGGGGTCACAGCTCGGTCGAGCAGGGTAGCCCGCTCGATCGAGCAATCTGGAAATCCCCCTACTCCTCTCCTTTCTTCTCTCTTTCTTTCTTCCTTTCCTCCTCCTCCTCTTCTCTTCCATTAGCTCCCTCGAGTCGTCAAGCGCGGCGACGCGAGCTCCGGTATCCGACAGCATGTCCATCATCCATTATCGCTTCGAATCGCTCCGAAGTTCCTGAAAATCCACAAAACATCGCAAAATCAAATATATCGTGAAAAGCACGATAAAATAAAAAAATGTGAACTTCGGGCGATCAAAATGACATGGAAATGCATGATATATAGATAAAAAATATGGACACAACAAAATCTCCCATCCTTACCTCTTACTCGTCCTCGAGGAAGGCAAATAAAAAGCTCGCCGGAGGGTAAAAATAATAAAGTGAAAAAGAGGTCAAAATAGGAAAAAGCGACTAAATAATCTCTTCATCTCATAAGCACGCGGCGACACTCCAACATAGCAATTAGGAACATACAACTCCCAAGAATTTATCAAGTCTAGCATCGATTATATAGAATGTATTTTTCAACGAATAAAGTGAACTCGAATATACGATATGAAATCAGAGGGAAATTCATACCATAGCATATAATTAATATACTAAATCCATGATTTGAATTCAAGTCTCCATAACTCATTCTCTAACCAGTGTATAATATCATGATCAATCATCTCAAGCATGCAAGATAAATTTAATTGATTTTTCATAAATGAAGATAGTGAATTCAATTGAATTTGGAGATCACCACACTAAACTCTTTCGTGGATCCTAGAAATCTTCGACCTTGCCATGTCCCTATTCTATATAGAAAGTGGGGTAAGGATGTGGGATTTTTTTCTTTTTACAACTTTTTTGGCTATACATTTTTTATATTTTTCTTTATATACACGAGATAAACTCAATATATACAAAAGGTGGCCTATGCATCCTAGACCAGACGATCTTAGGGCACCGGGTTACGAAGAACCCCTCATGCCTTTTATTAAGGAAATTTTTTATTTATTTTCTTATGTTTTTGAGATTTTTGCAAACTCACGTAAACGCGATGGAATGCAAAGCACGATCAAAGATCGTAATTGGCTGTATACAAAAACAAAAAGAAAAAGATAGAATTTGGGACATGGCTCAGTGTCAGAATCTCTAATCAACGCTACTCAAGTGTCGTGGTTTATCCAAACTCTATTGAACTATCATTCACTATGAAAATGTGTCGTTATCACACAATCAAGCAATTTTTCATTAAATTTTCAATTAATCATGCAATTTTCTGCTTAACTGTTTCGAGAATACTCATTGTGGAGAAATAAAATCTATTCATGGAAAAGCATATTAAGTCACATTCTAATCAAGGAAATATCTCTAATTCATCAAAGCATGGAGTTCAATATAAAATCCATTCTATATTTGCAATGAAGTGCAATAGACTTAGAAAAATTCTATGTGAGTGTGTAATAAGTTGAGTGTGCGTAGCGTATAGTGCAATCATAGGAGAATCATCTTTAGTCTAATAAAAAAGGAAAAAGAAAAGAAAAGATGCATGCAACCAATCAAAAAGAGAAAAATAAAATGATGATTCTAAAAGGGGAAAAATGGGGTGAAAATGGAAAGAAATGAGAATAAAAAGTGAATAAAAAAAATTAAGGCGATAGCGCTCATCCCCAAAGCTAAATGCAGTAGTGTACTCACTACTGAGAACATGCGCGTAGAGAAGGAGAACGACGCTAAGGGCGGGATGGGTAGAGATAAAGATAAAAATGAAAATACTAGAAAATAAAACAAAGATGCAAATGCATGGTCCTAAGATGCATATGTACATGGTATGAAAATGATGATGATGATGATGATGTACATGATGATGGACACCACAAAATGTGACTCTCCCAAGCTGGACTAAGCTGGTCCTCGTGAGGACAGATGGGCACCAAAAAATAGGGGGAGACAAGGGAACAACGAGAAGCGATAATCAGGCAGCACCACCGCCTGGTGGGGGGTGGTACCTGAAGAAGATGAAGAATGCGATCAAGCTTCTCGATGTTCTGCTGCTCAAGACGCGTAAGTGCATCAACGGATCTGCGCAGCTCAACAACCGCATGCTCAACCCCATATAATCAGGCAGAGAAATCAGGAGTACGAGAGCTGCTGGACTCACCTCTCAAAGCGGGCCCAGGTGTGGAGAAAATATGGTGCAGAGGGAGTGTAACATGTGCAGAGGTTGGGGCTGTGGAGACAGGAGCAGTGGAGGCCAGGACAGATACTGCTGGTGCAGACATGACAGAGGTGGTGGCATCAGATGTGTGGACAGAAACCACCACACTCTCCGTAAGAATGACAGAAACAGTGCTAAAGATATGTGCAGATAGCCGGGCAGGCACTGGCATGGTTTCGGGGGGTGGTGGTGTGGGGACAGAAGGGTCGACGCTCACATCAGAATGAGGTATTTCAACAGATGATGCAGGGGCCTCAACAGAAGTGGGAACAGAAAGGGCCACTGCAAGCTCAGACAAGGGCTTACTGGGGTGCGGCTCCTCAATGTATGGACTAGGAAGGACCATAAAATCGGCGTTAAAATGCCCATGGAGATATACCCAGTGTCGGTCACCGTGGGCCCTAATGATGTGCATGCGAGAGAGCACACTTAGTGATAGGGTGGTATGGCCTGGTGCCTCTAATATGTCATTGGGGAGGGCAAGATTGGCTCGTTGGGCGATAAGGGTGAAGAAACCACCACAACAGATGGGGCCCTTCTGTAGGGTAGCAGCGAAGAGCATCCGATCACAGAAGACCTGGGTGTGGTATATAGACTATGTAGGAAGTATGTGCCATCCAGCCGCTCCTCAGCGAGGAGAGTGAGGGCCCACAAGAGGACGAGATGGATGGTAGACATGGTCCCGGCCTCAGACATGCATAGTATGGTGGTGGCAAGGTGGTGCTGAGAAAATCGGATGCAGGGATGGATAATGGATGACGACTTGGATCAGCTGGTGCTAAAACAGGTAGGACGGAGATCCTCTCCCAGAAGTGAGTGGAGTGAATAGCGGGGGGGGGGGGGGGGAGAGAATCCTTGCCAGGATGATAAGCAGAACCATTAACAGGGATAGCAGGCCACCGGAACAACTTACGGAGTCCTCCGTAAGTGAACTCTAGCTCCTCGTCCAGTAGCCTGAACGCTATCCCCCTATCGGTGTAATGCAAGGAGCTGAGGGCTTCTAGGGTGAGGCGAGTGTAGGTCTTTGCCATCAACCCTAAGAAGTGCTCCAGGCCTAAGTTTCGATACAGCTGCCTAACCCTTGGCAAGAGGCCTAGCTGCTCTAGGGCTCCTAAGTCGGTAAATTTGGTGGAAATGACTTGGCTCTTAAAGAGATCGGCAAATTTGTGACAATGTGCGACGTCCATGAATTTGATGTCGTAAGTCTCTAAAGGCACGCTCTCAGGCTGTGCGGGTGGGGGTGGAGGAGGTGGAGGAGGAGCGGTCTCTCGTGTGGTGGCTTGTGTCCTAGACGAGAAAGCAGGAGCCGTGCGATTCCTCTTAGTAGGTGGGTGCGTAGGTGATGGGGGTGGTGAAGGTGTGGGATCGCGTGTGGTGGTACATGCCCTAGGGATGGTACCCTTCTTCTTTTTGGGTGGTGGTGGTCGAGGGGGTGGTGGGGGTGGTGGAGGTGGTGTAGGTGGTGTAGGTGTGGGTGAAGGTGTGCGGATGCGTGCCCTGCGAATCATTACTATCATGCTCAAGCAAACTAATCAATCAATATGATATAGAAATAAAAATAACAAGAGTGGAGCGAATGTACCCAAGCAAGTGAGAAGTTCAAATCCTCGTGCTCCACGCGTGTGAAGCACCCCCCTCCCGAGCTTGTCAGTGATCTCCCGCCAAGCTTCTCAAATGCTTCAAAATTCGAATTTGGGGTTAATTTGTGAAATTAGTCGAATTTGGGGGAAGAGAGGCGATTTTTAGGGCTTGGGGATTGGGGGTTTGGGGAGAGGGTGGTGGAGGGGAGGAGGAACGGTGGAGCTGGTAGAGAGGTCGAAAGGGGTTGGAGGAGTTGGAGGTGGTGGAGGAGCTCGATCGAGGGGAGTGGGGGCCTTGGGAGTTCGCTTGAGTAGGGTATTGGGGGAGCTCGCTCGAATTTCTGGGAAAGAGTTCGAACGAGCGCCCCAATCGTCTTATAGGTGCACGTGGGCGGTTGGGTGCTCGGTCGAGCGCCCGACCGCTCAGGCGAGCATGGCTTAAGTGTGGTCCCTCTGCATTAGATCAAGGTTGCTATTTGGGTTGGTCACTCGGTCGAGCGTGCCCTAGCGCTTGACCGAGCGAAGTTCATGGCCTTGGTTCGACTGGCACCTTCATTTGGAGTCGCGCTCGGTCGAGTGGGATTGTCGCTCGACCGAGCGACCTGCTACAAGAATCCAGCCCTTGTTTCTTGTCGTATTTCTCGTTGATCATCGAATCCAGCTCAACATCCATGCTTTCCCTTCCTTGCTTGACGTCGTGACCGTCGAGTTCCTATCAAAACCAGAATGTATCAGTTATTTTTGGTATTCATAACTCTTATTCTAAAGAGCATGAAACATCTAACTAAAATCAAAATATGGGAAAATAGGCCGGTTTGCCTCCCGCCAAGCGCTTGTTTACGGTCGTTAACTCGACCCGTTATACTTAGCGAGGCTAGATGTTGGGTGCATGCGAGATGCGCCCGTCGTTCTTGCCGACCAACCCATGTGGATCCGGTTGGTCAAATGCCTCATTTGGACCCTCAGCGGTCCTTTCGTCCTCTCTCATCTCTTTGTGGTGCCATAAGGATGGTGCAGCAACAAACTTATTTATCTTCACAACGTCCGGGTCATGATCATCCCAGGTGGGCATGGCATGCTCGTGCGTTATCAATCCATCATCTGGATCCTCATCCAGCACCTGCAGGTTGGCCACCACCACATTGTCGTGCCGTAGGTTTATACCGGCATCCTCGCTCCGCAGAAGGGGGTTAGAAAAGATCTCCTCGGCTGTGAACTCCTCAACGAGCTCATCTTCTATTAACTCCAGGTAGCCGACATCTGCCGCAGGCTCTCTCCCCCTCATCGGCTTGGGTAGCCGAAATTCCGTCTCAATGTTTCCAACATTGAGGGAGAGAGTGTCTTCTAGTACATCGATCAACACCCTAGCTGTCGCCATAAATGGGCGACCAAGAATGAGCTGGGATCCACCGTCCTCCGACATATCCGAAATCCACCAGCACGCTCACCCCACCAGGAATCTGTAATATGACTTCCCTGGCTACTCCAACAGATCGCGTCACCGATTTGTCCGCCAACTGAATTGTCATCGCTGTCGGCTCTAACTCTGTTCTGGTATTGAGGCACTGAAAGATGGATAATGGCATCAAGCTGATGCTGGCTCCCAGATCTACTAGTGCTCTCCTGATGGGGATGCCGCCAATGGAGCATGGAACGGTGAAACTCCCCGGATCCAAGAGCTTCTTCGATAGTTTGTTGCTCCTCAGAAATGAAGACAGCTCCTCTGCCAACATCACTTGTTCGGCCTTCCTCTTCTCTGAAATTAGTTCCTTCAGGAACTTTGCCTATGAGGGTATTTCTGTCAAGGAATCCATGAAAGGGATGTTGAACTCCACACCCTTCAGTAATTCAATGAATTTGGTGTACTTTTCTGTCATCTTGGCCTTCGCCAACCTGCTAGGGAATGGGACTGAAGTGAGGCGAGCCTTTTCCTTCTCTGCGGGCTTCACCTTTTCTTTGATTGCATCCTTCTCCACTGGAGGGCTATCTCTCTCAACAATCATAGGCTACTCATCAGCCTCATCATCACCACCATCAACAGCTCCTGGCTGCTCGTCTATCACCTCCTCAGGTAATGGAGTGACAAGAATCATCACCGGCGGCTCTGGATCCTTCGTTGATAGGCCGCTTTGGGTGGTGATGGCCCAAGCACTCTCCCTAGGGTTTTTCTCTGGTTAGGCAGAAAGCTTGCCTTGAGCCCGTGATAGCTGACTCAGCTGCTCCTTTAACTGTTCCATCGTGGTGGAGAGCTCCTTGCTGCGAGCTGCGTTTTCATGGTTGAGCTTTGCCTTCTCCTCTATGAACTTCTCCATGGTGGACTCCAAGGAGGATTTCTGCTAAATTGGTGGCGGTGGAGGTAAAGCTAATGATTGATGACACTGTGCTAGTAACCTGGTGGCCTGTAGAGGCAAACGGCCTTTGCCCGCCTTAGTACTGCTACTGCTGGGCTCTACTACTGTTCCTGTATTGAAAACCAGGATGATTTCTCCAAGCTCGGTTCCCATATGCCCCCATATTGCCTCCTCTATCATCGGATGTGTAATTGGCCTCCTCAGTTGTTGCAGGGGGCGTGTTATAGGGAGCAATTCCTACCATGGGACCCTTGCTCAACGCACTTGTCACAAGTGGTGTATGCTGTGGGGGGTGAGCTAGGCCTAACACCAAGTATGTGCTCCATACGGGTCATCTATTGAGTGAGGGAATCGAGACGACCATCAAAGTTAGCCGCCCCTCTTACTTCATACCTGCCTCCTCCTGATGCCTTGGCAATAATTGAGGCAGACCTGTCGTCTCCATAGTGCTGGTTGTTGGCTGCCATATCCTCAAGAATCTTTATGGCCTCAGCTGACTCCTTTCCTATAATAGCCACATTTGCCGAAGCGTCGACGATCATCCTGGTGTCCAAACGCATACCGTTGTAGAAGGACAAAACCAAGTCCCATGCAGGGATGTGATGGTTCGGGCACCGATGTTGGAGGTCCTTAAAGCGCTCCCATGCTTCATACAATGTCTTATGCCCTCCTTATTTGAAGTTCGTGATCTGGTTTCGAAGACGAATCTGATGGAAATTGAATTCCACCCCCAAGTGGTTTTGATGATGAGCACACCAAATGAAGTTAGTGTACTAACTACACTACAATTAAAATGTGCAGATTACGCAGCTTTATACATACTCCAAATAAACGTAATCTACACTCACTTAGCAAAGACAATGACGAATGTTGCTAGCTCGATGATGAAACTCAAGCTCGAATGGAATAGAAGCTCAAGAGAAGCTCGCATCTACATCATCATCTGATCAAGCTTCTGAAGACATGTCCTGAGTCTACAAGTGTGTGAGTTGTGTCTATCTTAGGGATATGTTAAAGCCAAAAGTATAGATAACACACACACAAATGATTTCGAGGATAAATATTTTAAATACTTTTAAAATCATTTTCAAAATCATTGAGAGCTTTTGCTAGTCACTTATCATCTTGGTAGTTAAACTCCATTACACCCTGGAGCTAACTACATGTCTTACTAGCAGAGTTTCAGAAGAAACTCCTCTGGGAGTCGACTACCAAGAAGTGGGAGTCGCCTACCAGCTGAGAATTGTTTTCTTCTGAAACACACTGGGAGTCGACTACCAGCTGTCGAAATTCAACGTTTGACCTGACTTTTGATATCTCTCTAACTTATTTCTCCCATGATTCTTGGAGCAAAAGTCAAACGAATTTGAATTTTGAATCCTCCCATTTTACCTATAAATAGAGGACTATTTTGAGAGATCAAAACACAATAACTTGAAATCAAAATGCTCTCTTGTGCAAAATTCTAAATGATCTCAAATTTCTCAGCTCTCATTCTTTTAGCCAAAATCTGTTTTCATATTTCTGATCTCTTTTGTTTACGCTATTATTTTCTGAGATCAAATTTTATTTTGGCTATTGCTTTTTCAAAAATCAATGTTCTCCATTCTCTGATTTTTATTTGAAAGGATTTTTTGAAAACATTGATTTAGATCATAAAGACTTAATTCGTATCTTTGTGTGATCTAAAATCATATTCTATTAAGCCACGAATACACATTGTTATCTCTTACTATTGGCTATAGAATTTGGGTGTAAATCCAAACTCCACCAAATATTGTGGTGAGTTGGATATCGATTTTCATTTTGTTTTTGCCCTTTGTTGTAAGTGTATTGGAAACCCTAGACAAGTCTAGGTGTTGAGATATTGCAGTGTTGCAATCGAAAATCCTGGTCAAGGCTATGTGTGTGGAAAAATCCTAACGAGTGGAGTTAGGTGCTTGTATTTGCCAAGGCAGATAGTGGAAATCTCGTACCAGATTAGTCGGGGACTGGACGTACCCAGGGTTGTGGAAAACCAGGATAAAAATCCTTGTGTTTGCGTTTGCACTCTCTGTGATTGTTTATCTCTATCTGTTTATCTTGATTCATTGAGTATTATATCGTAACTCATTTATAATACATTGCAAGATCAGTTTCTGTATTTGCTGTATAAAAGATTCTCTCTTATATTTTTGTGTAATCTTTTATATCTTCATTAAGTATTCTTTTAACTGAGCTGTGCATAATATCCCTCTGGGAGTCGACTACTGTTCTTAGGGAGTCGACTACCAGAAGAGTTTTATCTCTGATCTGTTTTTAAGAGTACTTAAGTTGATTAAAAACCAAGCGTAGATCGCTCTACTTGGTTTCTTAGGCAACATTAGAAGGTTTTGAATTGTGCTAACCAATTAGAAAGAAAAAGTTTATTTTTATACAACACTATTCAACCCCCCTTCTAGTGTTGTTTGCCATCCACAGGATCCAACACTTGGTATCAGAGCAAGGTCCAGTTGATGGCATCAACATCGTTTCACTCTGAAGGTCTCAACACCATGCGACCACCCTTGTTCAACGGAACAAACTACGCTAGCTGGAAGATCCGGAAGAAGACTCATCTTGAGTCACTAGACATCGAAGCATCGACGGTTACCAAAGTTACATACATCGCACCTATCGAAGTTGAGTTCAGAAAATGGTCAGCCGACGACAAGAAGAGAGCAAATCTCAATGTAAAAGCAATGAATGCACTATTTTGTGCAGTAATAGGTAATGAGTTTAATCGTGTTTCTCAATGCGAGACGGCATATCAAATATGGCACACCCTTCAGGTAAGGCATGAGGGAACCGAGAAGGTAAAAGAATCTCGTATAAATGTTTTGCATTCCAAGTTTGAATCTTTCAAAATGGAAGAAGGAGCGAGTATCACAGACGTGAATACTCGATTTACTAACATCACTAATGAGCTCGCAGGTTTAGGCAAGAAACTGTCTGAATACGATCAAGTGATGAAAATACTGAGATCTCTTCGACCCGAATGGAAGGGAAAAACAACGGCTATACGAGAAGCTCATAACGTAAAGGATCTTACCATCGAAGAACTAATGGGAAATCTCATGGCCTATGAGATTGAACTTGAAGAAGATAAGAAGATCGAAGAAAAACCAAAGAAGAAGAATCTTGCCTTCAAAGCTCAAGAAGAAGATTCTGACTACACGGACAAAGAGGACCATATCGCTTTCATCTCAAAGAACTTTAAAGAGTTCATCACAAGTAAGTATGGTAAACGCTCGTTTAGACCCACTAACGGTATTATCTGCTTTGGTTGCAATAAACCAGGTCACATCAAAAGAGACTGTCTGTTGGAAAGAAACAACCGTGATTCCAGAGATCGTGGGAAGAACCGAGAAAGCAATGAAAAGAGAAACAATGGAAGAAACAAATTCCGACGACCAAAGAAGGAAGCTTATGCAGCTTTCGACCAGAGCGACGTTTCTTCGTCCGATGAATCCTCAGCAAACGACAATGATGAAAGAAGAGAAACAACACACATGTGCTTCATGGCTTCCACATCCTCTAAGGTAAGCTTGCATCATAATTCATCTAGTGACAGTGATTCATCATCAAGTGATGACGAAGACATGGATTATAGGGGAGCATATAAGGAGCTATGCAAAATGCATGAAAAGCTCATAAAAGAACATATAAGAACACTTAAGAATATTAAAAAGGATGTTAAAGAAAAAGAAGAAATCATTAAGGAGAATAGCCTTCTTAAAGAAAAGAATAGCTCTTTGCAAAAAGACATTCTTTCCGTAAATGAAAAGGTTGAAAATTTGAATAATCTTCTTATATTTGTCAAATGCAAATACGATGCTACGATGAAAATTATTGAAAATTTCAACAAAGGAAAAGGGAAGCTAGATAGTTTAATAGATAATCAAAAAGCCTCATCTAGCAAAACCGGACTTGGATATGATTCAAATCATACCAAGAAACGGGTTAAGCATACTAGGATGCATCATTCTAACAATAATTTTCTGAAAATCTGGATACCAAAGAATTTGTCCGACCAAAGGAAGAAAAGGTATGCTACAAACTTTGTTCAGCAAGTTCATTTAAACAAAAATTATAAATATATCTTTCATGTAGGAACTAAATCATATTGGGTTTGGCTTCCTAAAGACTAACCCTCTGGACTCAAAAGCAAAGAGTACCATAAACGTTTATCTTTTCAGGTACTCTAAAAGAAACAAAGAAGAGAAACGAGATCCAACACTCGGTAACAAGATCAGCATCAAAAAGTTTTTGCGACTAAATCGCTTCACAAAATTTTATGTTTGACATGTTTAAATAAATTAAATGAGTGATAAAATCTTTTAAAAATCTTATATATATGATTATAAATGTTTGTGTTATATTCATAAAACCTTTTTGTTCAGAAACGCACACAGCTTTGGACCAAAACCCCTCGGGATGAGAAAACAACTCAGCCCAGCAGGGAGTCGACTACCACTATCAGGGAGTCGACTACCAGCGTGCTGTGCGGATTTCTGGGTTTGTTTTTTTCAAACTCCTATTGGGTTTCCATTGAGTTATTGGGTTCACTACCAAAGGGCAACTTAAACCCAATAAGCAAACATGATCCCAACCTCTCATCTCTTGATTTAAGGGCCACAACTCTCCATCTCTTTTCATCTCATTGTTAAAACCCCCTCATGGCTAAAACCCTAGGTAGCCGACTACCCATCTCTCCATCCCATTGAGAAAATTTCTTTTGCCATTTGGAGCTCTCTTTGTTATTCATCTTCCTCCCAAGTTTAATCTCAAGGTAAAAACTTCTCTTATTAACTTTACTTTATTTACTTCTTGATATTCTTGCATATCTAGTTTTGTAAATCATGTTTATTTTATCTAGATGCCTTTCAAGTAATTAGCTTCAAAGAAGAGGAAAATTACAAATGAATCCCTCTCTGAAAAAGAAATTATCTTGCCCTATCTCTTTAGAACCACTACCTATGAGCATTTCGTTAAAATTTCCAAAAAGCAAATTCTTCATGAGAGATTCGTAAAACTTGATCATTTAGAAAACTATGGCATTGATAGCATATTGGAGTTTCAAAACTTGGCAAATCTCTTTTCTGCTGAAAATATGTACTTCTGCTACCCTAGACTTGTGCATCTCTTCTATGCCAACATGGACTATGATCTTGCCAAGAGTAGATTCATCACCAAAGTGCTTGACACCAAACTTGCTATAACTGTGAAATCTCAAGGAGAAGCTTTAGGAATCCCTTACACTGGTGAGTTATTGGATAATATAGAGATGGTTGATGAAAACATTTTGGAGAGAATGTATTTGCCTGGAAGATATTTCCAAACAAAACTTCCATGTAGTGATCTTCGCTATATAGGAAGAATCCTTGCAAATATATTGTCTTACAACATTACTCAAAAATCTGGATGCCACTCTTTTTTATCTGAGAAGCAAGCCAAGTGCATCTATGCATTGTTAGAAAATATTCGTGTCAATTGGGCCAAAGTTATCATGGACTCTATCCTTGCATCTGCTTCTTCTGACAGACCTTCATCTACCTAGCACACGGTCATTACCTCGCAATTCTGTTTATTGGTTATAATGTGCCTTTGGATAATGAAACCAATATTCTGGATCCGGCACGCATCTTTGATATTCGTGCTCTCGGTCGAATGAATCTTCATAGAGATCTTAATCAGAACATTCCAGAAGAGAAACTTGATGTTGAAGGAGGATCATCATCCTCAAAGAAAGGTAAGAAACCTATTGTTTCAGATTCTGATGAAGAAGAGGAAGAAAAAGATGGCGAAGAAGAAGAAGAAGACGAGCAGCCACCGGCCTACATTGTGGAACTCCAAGACATGCTGCTTAAGAAAATCTCAATCTTGAAGATTTCTCAGAAAGAAGGATTTGAAGATCTCAACAAGAAGGTTGATGATCTCAAGGATCTGGTGGTGAGTAGCAATGAAATGACCGAGCAAACCCTCAAAACAATCCTTGAGGAGATCAAGTCCTTGAAGAGAGAGAAGAATGGTGGTCACTCTTGATTTCTTAAACAATGGTTTTAAAACAATGGTTCTCAAAACATTCTGGTCTGTAATAACTACTCTATGTGTGATGCTTGACACTCTTATATTATTATGCTTATGGATGAACTACTATCTGATATATTCTGACAAGCATATTTTGATCATATACTAACATTTTTTTCCAGAATTGGTAATTGAATTCATGTCTCTCAAAATTCTTAATTGTTGATTACAACTTGGATGAATTATTCGTTGAAATGATATGTCATTTTTTTATTGATGACAAGGGGGAGAAAGAGTATAAAATGTAAAAATGAATATATTGGACGAATGTATTGTTTTGCTAACGGCTTCGATGCAGGGGGAGAACCGCATCAAAGCAGGGGGAGTAAGTTTATTTCTATGTCATATTTTTATGTCATCTTACTTCATTTTTCATTTGGGTGTCATCATCAAAAAGGGGGAGAGTGATGGAAATTGAATTCCGCCCCCAAGTGGTTTTGATGATGAGCACACCAAATGAAGTTAGTGTACTAACTACACTACAATTAAAATGTGCAGATTACGCAGCTTTATACATACTCCAAATAAACGCAATCTACACTCACTTAGCAAAGACAAAGATGAATGTTGCTAGCTCGATGATGAAACTCAAGCTCGAATGGAATAGAAGCTCAAGAGAAGCTCGCATCTACATCATCATTTGATCAAGCTTCTGAAGACATGTCCTGAGTCTACAAGTGGGTGAGTTGTGTCTATCTTAGGGATATGTTAAAGCCAAAAGTATAGATAACACACACACACACACAAATGATTTCGAAGATAAATATTTAAAATACTTTTAAATTCATTTTCAAAATCATTGAGAGCTTTTGCTAGTCACTTATCATCTTGGTAGTTAAACTCCATTACACCCTGGAGCTAACTACATGTCTTACTAGCAGAGTTTCAGAAGAAACTCCTCTGGGAGTCGACTACCAAGAAGTGGGAGTCGACTACCAGCTGAGAATTGTTTTCTCCTGAAACACACTGGGAGTCGACTACCACTCCTAGGGAGTCGACTACCAGCTGTCGAAATTCAACGTTTGACCTGACTTTTGATATCTCTCTAACTTATTGCTCCCATGATTCTTGGAGCAAAAGTTAAACGAATATTTGAATTTTGAATCCTCCCATTTTACCTATAACTAGAGGACTATTTTGAGAGATCAAAACACAATAACTTGAAATCAAAATTCTCTCTTGTGCAAAATTCTAAAGGATATCAAATTTCTCAGTTCTCATTCTTTTAGCGAAAATCTGTTTTCATATTTCTGATCTCTTTTGTTTAAGCTATTATTTTCTAAGATCAAATTTTATTTTGGCTATTGCTTTTTCAAAAATCCAAGTTCTCCATTCTCTGATTTTTATTTGAAAGGATTTTTTGAAAACATTGATTTAGATCACAAAGACTTAATTCGTATTTTTGTGTGATCTAAAATCATATTCTATTAAGCCACGAATACACATTGTTATCTCTTACTATTGGCTATAGAATTTGGGTGTAAATCCAAACTCCACCAAATATTGTGGTGAGTTGGATATCGATTTTTATTTTGTTTTTGCCCTTTGTTGTAAGGGTGTTGGAAACCCTAGACAAGTCTAGGTGTTGAGATATTGTAGTGTTGCAATCGAAAATCCTGCTAGGTGTGTGGGAAAATCCTAACGAGTGGAGTTAGGTGCTTGTATTTGCCAAGGCAGATAGTGGAAATCTCGTACCGGATTGGTCGGGGACTGGACGTACCCAGGGTTGTGGAAAACCAGGATAAAAATCCTTGTGTTTGCGTTTGCACTCGCTGTGATGTTTATCTCTATCTGTTTATCTTGATTCATTGAGTATTATATGGTAACTAATTATAATACATTGCAGGATCAGTTTCTGTATTTGCTGTATAAAAGATTCTCTCTTATATTTTTGTGTAATCTTTTATATCTTCATTAAGTATTCTTTTAACTGAGCTGTGCATAATATCCCTCTGGGAGTCGACTACTGTTCTTAGGGAGTTGACTACCAGAAGAGTTTTATCTCTGATCTGTTTTAAGAGTACTTAAGTTGATTAAGAACCCAGCGTAGATCGTCCTACTTGGTTTCTTAGGCAACATTAGAAAGCTTTGAATTGTGCTAACCAATTAGAAAGAAAAAGTTTATTTTTATACAACACTATTCAACCCCCCTTCTAGTGTTGTTTGCCATCCACCGGATCCAACAAAATCATATTCGAAGGAGGGAAGTAATTGGTGATGAAGATCTCTGCCAGCTGTTCCCATGTTGTAAATGTGTTGGACCCTTGGGACTTTAGCCAATAATGGGCCTTCTCCTTCAAGGTGAAGGAGAAGAGCCGCAGTCTGATTGCGTCGTCGCTGATCCCTTGATTTGGAAGGTGTCACATTTCTCCAAGAATGCCTCCACATGATTGATCGCTCCGTATTTTACACCCTTTTTCTGCATGTTTGCATACCACTTTGATCGCTCATATCGCGTATTTCACGATTATTCGACAATATTGCGATGCTTTTCACGATTTCTTGTTTTTGTCGTATTTCAGGAGATATGGAGCGATTCGGAGTGATTTTGAGATCAAGAGGATTTGCACCCACTCCGGAGTGTCACCCGAGGCTCTTTTGAGGGATATTCGGCGATTGAAGACAAGTTGGAGAAGAACGAACGTCGTAGGAGCGACGAGGAAGCGAAAAGACGAAGATTGGTCCTTTGCAGCATCTCACTCGGCCGAGTGAACCACCCACTCGGCCGAGCAAGAAGACCACTCGGCCGACCAGACCGGACACGCATCAACAGAAGAAAATAGGCGTGCGCTCGGCCGAGTGACGATAGTCCACTCGGCCGAGCATGGAAATCTCCTCGCCCGAGTGGCATGAGAAACGACACTTCAAAAAACGGCCGACTTACTGTTATTTTACAGGCGATTCAGAGCTTCCACTCGGCCGAGCAAGAAATGCCCCACGGCCGAGTGAGTAAATCCACTCGGCCGAGTCACCCCCGAAGACAGACCCACAGAAAGTCCCGACTTACTGGAATTTTACAGGGTTTGTCACTCGGCCGAGTGAGCCGCCCCGCCTGCTGCGTAAACTACGATTTTTGAGCTGCGCAGGGGCATTTTTGTCACGAATTTCTGGGCGATTTTGAGGGGTATTTAAACCCAGTTTTTGCCCTAGTTAGGGAGAACTTTTTGATACTTTTTGCAGCCTTTTTAGAGAGCTTTTTAGTTAATTAGATTGAGGTATTTTGGAGAGATTAGAAAGGAGATTTTTGTTGGATGCTATTGGATTCTCATTGGTTTGTCTCTTTTCTTGTCAAAAACTCCATTTTATTGATAATTTCTCTATTGCAATGAATTCTGTTGGCTTTTCTATTGAATTTTTTATGAATTGTATGATGATTAGTGAGTAGTTTTATCGTCTTAGGGCATGGGGATGAACCCTATGAACCCTATTTCTGAATTGTGATGAATTGGTGAAATTCTTGCTAGAATTGATTAGGGTTAGGTTGGGATTGATTAATTACGGATGGCTAGGGATTCAAATTGATTGGGATTTGCAAGAGATTGGATCCCAATTGATAGGAAGCCCTAGAAATCTGATTTAGATTTGCGATTGGAATTTTCTAGAATTGGTTTGCAAGAGATTGGATCAAGGCTAGGGTTTTTAATCGCATTTCTATACAAATACCCGGTTGCAAGAGATTGGACGGGTAGGAACTATCTCAACCTAGGTCGTAGCTCGAGTTTGCACGAGAGTGGGCTCGAGATACGATTGGACGATGATGTCGTTCTTCACGCTAGCGGCTTAGGTTAGGGTTTGCAAGAGATTGTGCCCTAACCTAGGTTTGCTATAGACCGGCAATAGCGCGAGAGCGTGAGCTTGGTTCTACATTTAGTTGCGACTAGTTCACCTAAAATTCAAGTCTAGCAATGATGTAACCTATGAATTACAATGATGAGATACGGTTCGTAGCGGGGATTCCCTATCCCTAGGCGTTTTATTTCATTGATATTTCTATTGATATACGAACGATTGTGACAATTTTACCCCGTATTATTCTTGACCATTCCGATAGCTAGGTGATTAGAAGAAGATCACTGTTACTGTTCCTCCCTGAGTTCGATACCCGCTCGCCACTTAGCTGTGCGCTTGCGGTAAGACTATGAGTCGCTCGTCCTGGTTGCGTGTGCACGCCGGGCGACGATCAAGTTTTTGGCGCCGTTGCCGGGGAGGCAATAGTGTTTTATTCTCTTTACTTAGTATTTTCTTTTTGTTTCATTATTTTTATCTTTTTACTCCTTATTCGTGCAAACAATTACTTTGAAACTCTGTTTTCCCTTGCATGTACACGAGATCTACGGCGAACCCCGAGGAAATATTATTTGATCCGGAGATCGAGCGTACCGTGAGGAGAATTAGAGCCGAGAGAAGGCACGCTACGGAGGACGGTTGTATGAACCGTGTGGAGACACCGGAGGAGCTAGCCGCACGAATGGCGAGGATCATATCCATTAGAGATAGGCTTCGGCCTAAGACATCTTCCACCACATCATCCATCGCCATGCCGGAGCTAGCGGCGGACAAGAATTTTGAGCTAAAGACGGGATTGGTAGTATTGATGCAACAAGACCCGTTTCATGGGAATGCCCATGAGAATCCGCATTACCACATCCAACTTTTCTTGTCCAAGTGCGCCACTTTCCAAATGCCAGGCGTTTCCATTGATGCAATCCGACTGCGACTCTTCCCCTTCACACTCAAGGATAAAGCCTTATATTGGTTGGGGACGCAAGCGGAAGGTACATTCACCACTTGGGACGAGTTGGCAAGCGCCTTCGTCGACAAATTCTACACTCCTTCCAAGACGGTGAAGATACGGAGTGCTCTCATGTCCTTTAAGCAAGGACCACAAGAAACCCTCTATGAAGCATGGGAGCACTTCAAGGACTTACAACACCAATGCCCCCATTATAGTATAGAAGATTGGGAGCTTGTCCACAGTTTCTACAATGGACTCCAACCGGGCACGAAGCAAATTATTGACGCAACCGCCAATGGAGCCATACTATCAAAGACCCCGGATGAAACTACGGCCTTGTTAGAAGAGATGGCCTCAAATAACCAACAATGGGGGGACGAGCGAGGACATTCTTCGTCCTCTTTGAAGCCCACTAGCATTTATGAGGCCAAGGCCGTGGCGGAACTTTCAACCAAATTTGACTCTCTCCACAAGGTGGTGGAGAGATTGGAGAAATATATCACCGAGCCACATGGAGCACCCTCTACATCTATGCCGACAAGAAATATGAGCGATCGGCAAGACCAATCTCAAGTCATGTATATAGGAGGGGACAATGGAGAAGGGGCTTTGGAGCAAGTACAATATGTCGCGGGGAATTCCGGATATTGGGCCAACCCGGCCGCTAGAAACCATCTGGGCTTCTCGTATGCAAACAATGATGGTTCTTTGAACCCGTCGCCACAACTACTTCCTCAAGCTCGGCCTCCACCACCACAACCTCAATATCAACTGAGGGGGCCACCGCAACAAAATTACCCGCCGAGGCAACAAGCGGGACCGTATAGACCCCCCGGGTACAACCAAGGTTGGAGGGATCCTAACACACCTCAAGCTCAACCACGATCGGACCACGAAGCTAGGGTGGAAGAATTTATGGTGGAGCAACGGAAGATCAACGCTAGATTGATGGCGGGGCAAGAATCACTAAGTACCGTCGTCGCTCAACTTGTGGAGCAACTTGCGTTGCTCAACAAGAACGCCCAACAATTGCCGGCTCAACCCGAGCCCAATCCACGGAGCAACACCGGGCACATCAATGCGGTAGTTGCGGTTACAACAAGATGCGGGAAGGACACCACTCCCGCTATGACCCAAAGCAAGTAACATGTGGTGGAAATTTTGGAAGAAAAAGAGACGACAATTGAAGAAGAGAGCAAGAAGGAGCCGATTGAAGGAAGAAATTCTAAAGTGGTGGAGCCACTTGATGAGCGCCGCTACATGCCACCGGTGCCGTTCCCACAACGGCTAGCTAGAGCCAAGATGGAGAAAAGGCTCGCCAAGTTCCTAGAATACTTGAGGGGAGTAAGCCTCAATATTCCTTTCCTAGATGCAATTGTTGAGATCCCGTCTTATGCGAAGTTCTTGAAAGATTTGATTTCGGGAAAGAAAAGGAAGGAAAAAATTATGCTTGCGGAGCAAGGAACTTGGTTTACCCGGAAGGAGAAGGAGCCGATGAAATTGAAGGATCCCGGGAGTTTCCGCATCCCTTGCACACTAGGAGGCGTCCCTATGCAAAAAGCTCTAGTAGACTTGGGCGCTAGTGTGAGCCTTATGCCCCTTAGTATGTTCCGGAGATTGAACACGGGCACCGACTTGAAGCCGACCGACATGAGGATTCGACTTGCGGACGGTCAGATTACTAGGTCGGTAGGGATCGAAGAGAATATTCCACTACAAGTACAGGGAGGTATATGCTTGCCTTGTGATTTTGTCATAATGGACATCAAGGAAGAGGGCGACACTTCGCTCATACTTGGACGCCCGTTCCTCGCAACCGCCGGTGTTATCGTCGATGTGCGTGAAGGAACTCTATCCTTGAATGTCGGCAACATAGAAGTCGAGCTTCACATACCCCGGGCCATGAAACACATGCCATATCACGAGGAGTTAGATTATGTGGATCTCCTCGACGAAGTGATTGAAGAAGCTATCCCCCTCTCTATTGGTGCTCTCCATGACGATGGCTTCGAAGATGGCCAAGCTTCGGGCGAAGAAGAGAAATTGGAGGACCATCCAGATAGCTCCACGGATGGTGATGAAGGCGACGCTGATGTCGCAATAATACGAGAGCTTTGCAAGCTCTCAAGGGCCAAGAATCCGAAGAAAGCTCCACCGAACGGAAGATCGGTGTCACCGGCCAAGAAGAAGATAGGAACAAGCTCTAGCTTGGGGGACTTATCCCCCAACATTATCCATGATGAGGAGGTGTTGAGGAAGACCGATGAACATCACGACCTGAACCCAAGCGGCCTTCCCGACAAGTTTGACAGGTGCATCTCGTATGCACCCAATATCGCGAGCTAAACGAATATCTTGATGAGTCGAGCTCACGACCTTAAACGAGCGCTTGTCGGGAGGCAACCCGACGGTTTTTGCATTGTTTTTATTTTGATTTTCATTTTTGGTTTAGCCTTTTATTAGTTTTTAGAGTTTTTTGTCCATGAAAATCATGACACCGGGTACTATTTTTCATGACAGGAGAAGGAGAAAGAGAGATCAATCATATAGAGGAAGATAGAGGCAAGGAAGAGCGCTTCAGGAACGTGTTCAGGCCTTAGGAGGAGGAAGAAACAGACTGGAGGAAGAAAAACAGAGACCAGAGCAAAAACGGAGTGCAGATGCAGAAAACAGCACGTCACTCGGCCGAGTAGCATATGCCACTCGGCCGAGCAAAGACTCCACTCGGCCGAGTGGAGCACCAAACAGGGAAGTTTCTGCAGACCAACTCTCTGTTAATTTCTGTAAGTTTTAGTCTTAATTGCCACTCGGGCGAGTGACTTGTCACTCGGCCGAGTGAAACAGATACCCTCCGAGCCTAAAAATTGCCGAGTGGCAGAGCCACTCGACCGAGTGGAGTTTCTCCCTTCGGCCGAGTGAAACAAAGCTACTCGACCAAGTCGTAAGTGGGAACGATGTTTTCAAAATTTATTTCGTTTACGCACTCGGCCGAGTGACATGGTCGCTCGGCCGAGTCGTAACAATTTCTATATAACCTCAGCGGCGGGCGCGATTTTCTAAAATCCCAAATCGCCCCATTTTCGCCCGAGTCATCTGGCGTTTCGCCTCCCTCGCCCATTGCTTCACTCCCCCGCGCCTGAATCGAGCCTACCCTCGCCGACGACCGCTCCCTTTCACCTCGCCGACGATCGGCCGCCGCTCCACCTAGCCGACGCCGGCCACCATCGCCCCCGATTCCCCCATTTCGCCCCAAAAACCCCTCTTCTCCTTGTTTCTCTTGATCCGTAAGCCCGTTGAGCCCCCAACCCAAATTAATTCCTATATCTATCTATTATCTCCCATCTCCCCCATATATTGAATATTATCAACTGATTTGATCGTTTGATTTGCAGGCTAGCTTTGGGGAGCTTTTGGACGCGTTTTGAGCTTCGTGGCGGAGGCGTCTCTTCGTACGCACCACTTATTGCTCTCACGGCGTGTTCAGGTACATTCGTTCCATTATTTAGCACGCCGCAGTACTTATTTAGTTGGGACACGTCTCGCGGCACACATGCCGCCGTGCACTAGGCCGCGTACACGGGGATCCGCCCCCAAGCGGAGGCGGACCGATGACCCCGGTCCCTCTCACGCTAGGGAGGACTCCCCTCCACCTAGCCCGCCACTGCCACCACCACCCACACAGCCGGTCCCAGCCGATCCTGTCCCTCCACCCGCTCCCGCTGTCGGGCCGATGGTGATCACGTTTCGAAATGACGCACACCGCGCCCGATTTGAGCGTATCTGCCATCGCTCGATAGTACCCTCTAGGTTCGTGCACTTAGCTGACCTTGACCGCCTAGGGGTACTCGAGGGGCTCCTCACGTTGTACGACAACATGGGATGGAGTGATTTTTTGTCGGTGTCGGCCGACACTTATATCCGTCCGACACTAGAGGTCCTGAGCTCTATTGACTGGACCCCTGGGGGATGAACATTCCGCTTGATGGATCGAGAGTGCGAGATCACTCTCGACATGCTTCGTGCATTCTTCCAGTGGCCCGATGTCCCTGTCCCTGACCGAGCCTACGCCCCCACGCACATCCCACCCCCGTCGTTCGACACCTCCACATTCTGGACACGGATCACGGGATCCCCACTTGGCTTTGACCCCAGTAGGGCCAAGGCCTCAGCCATCCTGCACCCCTGCCTCCGCATTGCCCAGCGCCTCATGGCGACCACTTTCTTAGCGAGGTACGAGCCTGGGACGATGTCTATGCCTGAGCTCTACATGCTCTACGCGATGACTCGCCCTAGAGTTCTGGATAGGGGTAGCGACGACCTGGTCCCCGCCGTTGAGATTGATATCGCTAGCTAGTTCTTAGAACGCATCATCATTTCGGTGGACGCTCGCTCACCTATTTGCTGCGGCGGTCTGATCACACTTCTAGCCCTTATGACCGGCATGGACCTACCTGACGACTTGCGTCGAGCCCCAGGCACCACTGCACTTTCGATAGATGTTATGGCCCGGATGAAGATGCTTCGTCCCCACGGTCGCAGGCACTGGGTGTGGTTGCACGGTCCCTTTAGTGCTTACTACATGGTTCTTCCGAGCCTCGCTCGGACACACATAGGACCGGCCCACGGGGATTGGATCCCAGCGATGGACCTACTTATCCCCACTGCCTACATACTTGAGGCTGAGGATGCTGAGCAGGCACCCCCTGCACCCCCTGTGGACCCCGTGATCCCTCAGCCTGCACCTGCACCTGCACTGACTGCACCTCCCGACACTTCTGTCCCCACTTCTGTCAGTGACAGGAGTACTGTTGAATATTGGACTCCACGGATTTGGTTTTGATGATGAGCAAACATAAATAATCCATGAACTAACAATTTGTGAGCGCAGTATTGGAGATCGTCGCCAATTTCACTAGAACATTCATAGCGACATCTCAACACTTCCCAAAGCTCATATTCATGCCTAAAGCTTCGTTGAAGCTCTTGCGCCGTTTTGGAAGTTTTGGAGATTCAATCGAAGCTCTTGAAGACCATTTATTAAGGTTTTATTTATAGTCTTTTAGCTTCGATATATAGAATGTTAAGCCTTGAGTATATCTTACGTCTATATCTTCATTACGCTCATTTAGTAGCTCTAGGATCCTTGCACAAGTTCATTCTAACTTCCTCGAAGCGTCGCGCTTCGATTCGGACTTGTTTGTGCATGTTAGTTGGTACAAGAACAAGTACTGATCGACTAGATGGTGATCTAGTCGGTCGGCAACTGTTCTTGGACCGACTAGTTTGATTCCTTAATTTATTGGACTTTACTGTTTACAGTTAGTCGGTCTACGTTGACTCACCGACCGACTAGTTTGTGAACTAGTCGGTCAGTGATGCTTCTTTGACCGACTAGTTGTGACTTACTGTTCATGCTAAAATTCTCCTAAGCTACTGTTTATCGATAGTCGGTCTAAGAACATTTGATGACCGACTAGTTGACAATCTAGTCGGTCAACTTTTGTTCTTGGACCGACTAAGTCACTTTTCTTTCAGACTAAGTTATTTTTGCCTCTTAGTCGGTCTACGTTCATTGGCTGACCGACTAGTTGTGAAACTAGTCGGTCAGACAGTCTTCTTGGACCGACTAGATTTCTAGGTCTGAAATCCTATCTCTTCTCAGATCTACTCTTAGTCGGTCCACGTTGTTTGGCTGACCGACTAGTTGATGAACTAGTCGGTCAGTGATTGTTCTTTGACCGACTAACTCTCACAGATTTCTATCCGTTGGTGAATGACCTAACTTGTTTTTATGGGACCCTATAAATACAAACCTAGGTCATTTCTATCTAGGTTAGAGCTTCCATTCAGAGATTCATTGAGTTCTAAAGAGATAGCTATTCTCCCTCAAATCTAAAGCTCTCTGCCTCACAAGAAACCCATTCTCTCTCATTTCTAGATCTAGAGAGAAGCTTGTTCTTGGTGAGCTCTTCAAGCTATTGCTTGATCCAAGTCTCCAACTCATTCCTAGGCACCGATTGCTGGTCATTTCCTTGGTGCTAGGTATTGGTGACTTCATCTTCCTCAAATCCTTCATTCCACCTATTGGGTAAGAAAAACTCAAGGTATAGGATTTTGTGGTAAGATTGTTTATTTCATATTAAACTCTTTAATATTGCTTTGTGATTCTCTCGGTTGTGAGAGAAGGTTGTGATCCCGGGTTGTGGGATTCACGTTTCCTATTGCATGTATGATTTGATCTTGTGAAGGTTTTTCACAAGATATTCATAGTGGAAATCTTGAGTTAGGGTTTCTAACTCAAGTATCCGGAGGGGATCCGGGTGGTTGGGACGTAGGATCACCGGGAACAAGTCGGGGAGACTTGGGTGGATCCGAACCCATTAACATCTTTTGTTAGCATTGTTAATTTCGTTGTTGTCATTCAATTTAAGCTTCCGCAAATTGATTTGGTAGTTGTTTGCAATTTAATTTGGAATTATACTCCTTATTATTTTAAAGTACTATTCACCCCCCCCCCCCTCTAGTACTTGTGCAGTAACTGGTAGGGCATTACATTTGGTATCAGAGCCAGATACTCAGCTATGTCTGCCAACGACAACAAGACCGTGCCTCCTCCTTCCAACTATGACACCTTCAGGAACCGTGAAGGAGCGTCATCGGTGATGGAAGGACATTCCTCTACAAGGCCTCCATTCTTCAACGGTACCAACTATGGGTATTGGAAATGCCGGATGGAAACCTTCCTCCGGAGTGCATCCTTATGGAGGACTACAATGAAGGAATACATCGAACCCAAAGAAGAAGACTTTGAGAAATGGACTACCGCGGAGGTCGCCGCGGAGGTAAGCAATGCCAAGGCAATGAACGCCTTGCAATGTGCTTTGGAGCCTGAGGATTTCAATAAGATATGCACATGTAAGAGTGCATATCAAATTTGGAACTCCCTCCTCATACTTCATGAAGGGACGAGTAGGGTAAGAGACTCTAAACTCGTAGTCGTAAACAAAGATTACGAAATGTTTCATATGCAACAGGGCGAGAAGATGAAAGAATATTACGCTCGCTTCGTTGACATAATAAACGAGTTAGAGGCCCTCGGCAAGACCTACACTCAAAAGGAGAAGTGCTCAAAGATTATCGAAGGACTTCCTTCTTCTTGGGAGAAACGTACCTTCGCCATCGAGGAAGGTAATGACATGAATAAATATACCGTTGTTCAACTAATGGGTACTTTGATGTCATACGAGGTACGCAAAGATAGCAAGGTAAAGTTACAAGAAAAGATGAAGTCCTATTTGAACCTAGATGCGCCTAAGAAAAAGGCGATTGCATTCAAGGCGGCTTCATCCACCTCTACCGATGATGAAGACTCGGAGAACGAGTTGGACTTGGAGTCCATGGCACTCATGGCCAAGAAGTTCAGCCGTTTCTTCCGAAAAGGTAACTTCAAGACCAAAGGTAAATTTGGTTCTTCTAACGCCTCTTCCTCTCCTTTGTGTTTCAAGTGCAATAAGCCAGGACACATGAAAGCGGAGTGTCCCCTCAATAAGCAAAAGGAGAAGTGGAAGGCGCCAAAGTATGACAAGTCCAAGAAGTACACGAAAGGAAACAAGAAGGGACTTGTCGGTGCTACATTCACCGACTCCGAGGATTCCTCAAGCGGTGAGTCGGACGATGAGCACGTGGAGCAAGCGCACATGTGTTTCATGACAAGAGAGGAGCAAGATCAAGGATCCTCCTCTTCCGATGATAGTAATGACGAAAGCGATGAGGTAACGATGGATGATCTTAGAAATGCTAACTCTCAACTTTGGTCAAAATACACTAAGTTAGTAAATAGATATACTAAGGTAAAAGATGACCTAGCTAGCATTCAAACATCGCCTAAGAATATCATCACCAACAACGACACCGTTGTTGAAGAGTTAAGAAATGAGATTGTTAATCTCAAATCTAAACTTGAACATGTTAGCATAGATGATCCGGAAGAACATAGGATAGCGGATTTAACTTCTCAAAACTCGACTTTGAGTATTGAGAACGAGAATCTTAAATCTCGTGTTTTTGTGCTCACATCGCAAGTATCCAATTTGGATACTTCTATGCGTTCTCTCAAAGAGAAATATGAGAACACATTGGGCCGAATTAACAAATTCAACAAAGGTAAGGACCATTTGGATAAAATCCTAAGTGACTTACTTCCGGCCAATCATCACATTGGTTTGGGGTATACGATGGGATGTCCATCCAAAGAGGCCACTACTTTTGTTAGGCCAACTTCCGGTGATTCTACGAGTGGTAGCAAACACTCTATTGGTAGTTCATCTACCAATGGTGCTTCCACCTCGTCCACACCCTCTTTCGGAAAGAAACCCACTATGGGTGGACCTCCAAAGAAGGGCCATGCTTATATGTACACAAATACCATGCCACGTAGGAACACACGTCCTACTCCACCCTCTCACACATATGATGATTTTTATGCAACACATTCTCGGGCACGTGCACACAATGTGAGACACCCTCACGCACGTGTTCCCACACATGCTTATGTTCACCCACCGCATCATATGAATAATTCTCATCGTGCACCATTCCATCATGTCCCGTATGCCTATCCACAACATGCATCACGTAGAAATCAACGTCGCATGCATGCACCCAATAGGATGATGACTCCCAAAATTTTCACTATTTGGAGCCCAAAGGACACAAGCATGGACGAAAAACAAATGTATATGAATGCTTATTTTTCGGATGTTGTGCATAGTAAGAATTATGTGGGGAAGTCTAAGTCCACTTGGACTTGGCTTCCAAAGGTCTAATCCCTTGGACCCAATGACCTTGGGTACCATGATATGAAAGTTTCTATCTTTAGGTACTCAAGGAAAAGAAAAAGGAAATGAGCAACAAATTTAAATTTAGCTCCAAAGGGAATTGGATACTCGATAGCGGGTGTTCAAAACACATGACGGGTGACGCTCGATTGCTCTCCGGAGTGGTTCCCATTGCGAATGGAAACCGCGTCGTATTTGGAGGCAACGAGAGCGGAACCATCATAGGTGTTGGTAAAGTTGGTAACCCCTCTAAACCCTTAATTAGTGATGTTTATCTTGTTAGTGGTTTAAATCATAATCTCATTTCAATAAGCCAACTTTGTGACAAAGGTTACAAAGTTAGTTTTGCGAAAGGATTGTGTCATATTTTAAGAAAAGATAATGATAAATTATTATTTTCCGGAACTCGTCATAAAGACGTTTATATTTTGGATCTTCCTAAGTCATATGAACAATGTCTCGTTGCCAACACAAGTGAACAACACTTATGGCATCGACGCTTTGGACATGTGAACTTTGGAACACTTTATAAGCTTTCGAAATTAAATTCTATTAAAGGTTTTCCGAAGCTTGTTTTTGAAAAGAAAAGTTTTTGTGATTGTTGTCAACGTGGCAAGCTTCCTAAATCTTCATTTAAACCTAAGAAAAGCATCTCTACTAAACGGCCACTAGAGCTATTACATCTAGACTTATTTGGGCCAACTAGAGTAGCTTCCTTAGGAAATGCAAGGTATGGACTTGTCATTGTAGATGACTATTCAAGATTTACTTAGGTATTTTCATTGTGTAATAAAAATGAAGCTTTTGAAAACTTCACAATTTTTGTTAAGAAAGTACAAAATCTCTTAGGAACCACCATTGTCACTATTCGTAGTGATCATGGAGGTGAATTTGAGAATGAGTCTTTCGAGACATTTTGTGATGAAGTTGGTATTACTCACACCTTCTCTTTCCCTCGTGCACCTCCTCAAAATGGTGTAATTGAGAGAAAGAATAGGACGCTAGTGGAGTGTGCTCGCACTATGCTTGATGATAGCCAACTTGGCCATCAATTTTGGGCGGAAGCGGTACACACCGCTTGCTATGTGTTTAATAGAATACTTTTGAGGCCCGGCACTAAACAAACTTGTTATGAATTGTTGTTTGGTAGGTTGCCTCAAGTTAAACATTTTCGTGTTTTTGGTTCGAAATGTTTTATTAAGAACACATATGGTAGTTTGGACAAATTCGATCCAAGATCCGATGAGGGGATTTTTGTTGGATATTCTACGCGTAGCAAAGCCTACCGGATATTCAACAAACGAACCTCAACGATCGAGGAGTCGCTTCATGTCTCATTTAATGAAGGATTTGTTCCAACTAGAATTTCAAATGATAATGATTCTTTGGATGTTTTATGTGATTCGTTTGATAATTCTAAGTCTAATGATTCTATTGATTCTATTGAGACTAACCCAACTAATGAAGTTGTTGAGAATGTTCCTAGTGATCAAGGTATTCCCAAACGGCTTCATTCGGTTCGTGACCATCCCCATGAGCAAGTCATTGGCAATATCTATGATAGTGTCAAGACGAGATCGCAAGTCCACCACTTCGCAAATTGTGCCTTTGCCTCATCGATAGAGCCAAAGAATATTAATGAAGCATGCGAAGATAGCGCTTGGATCTTAGCCATGGAGGAGGAGCTCATTCAATTCGAGAGGAATGAGGTATGGGAGCTTGTTCCTTTGCCATCGAAGAACCACACTGTCATAGGGACAAAGTGGATCTTCAAGAACAAAACCGACGAAAACCAAGTCGTCGTCCGGAACAAAGCTCGGTTAGTTGCTCAAGGCTATCGACAAGAGGAAGGTATTGATTTCGAAGAATCCTTTGCTCCGGTAGCTAGATTAGAATCAATTAGATTATTATTGTCTTTTGCATGCCATAAGAATTTTAAATTATTTCAAATGGATGTTAAAAGTGCATTTTTAAACGGAGATGTCGTTGAGGAAGTTTACGTTTCTCAACCTCTGGGCTTCGTAAATGAAAAATTTCCAAATCATGTTTTTAAACTAAAGAAAGCTCTTTATGGTTTGAGACAAGCTCCTCGAGCTTGGTATGATCGCCTAAAGAATTTTCTTTTGGATTTGAATTTTAAAATGGGCGAAGCCGATTCGACTCTTTTTATTAAGCATGCGAATAATGATATTTTATTAGTTCAAATTTATGTTGATGATATCATTTTCGGTGCTACTAACTTCACTCTTTGCGAAGAGTTTTCTAATGTTATGAAGGAACAATTTGAGATGAGCCACATGGGCGAACTCAAATATTTCTTAGGTCTCCAAATTCGCCAATTGAACGATGCAATCTTCATCCACCAAACGAAGTATACAGTGGAGTTGCTAAAGCGATTTGGAATGGAAAGTGCTTCCGGGAAAAAGACTCCAATGAGCACGACTACGCATCTCGTCAAGGATACGGGCGGTAAGGATGTAGACATTCGTCTATATCGAGGTATGATAGGTAGTTTGCTTTATCTTACCGCAAGTAGACCCGATATTATGTTTGCCGTATGCATATGTGCTCGTTATCAATCTCAACCTAAGGAGTCTCACTTAGTAGCGGTAAAGCGTATTTTCCGTTATCTAAGTTACACTTTAGATTTTGGATTACTTTATCCGAAATCTAGCACGTATGAGTTAGTCTCATACAGTGATGCCGATTATGCGGGATGCAAATCCGACAGGAAAAGTACTAGTGGCACTTGCCATTTTCTAGGAAATTCTCTTGTCTCTTGGTTTTCCAAGAAGCAAAATTCCGTATCACTTTCAACCACCGAGGCGGAATATATTGCCGCCGGTGCCGCTTGTGCCCAGGTTCTTTGGATGAGACACACATTGAAGGATTTTGGTATTCACTGTGATACTAGCCCTATCATGGTGGATAACCAAAGTGCTATCTGTCTTTCAAAGAATCCGGTGCACCATTCCCGATCGAAACACATAGATGTCCGACACCATTTCTTAGATGATCATGTTGCTAAAAAGGACATCATTTTAGTGTACGTTGAAACCCAAAAGCAAATCGCCGATATTTTCACGAAACCCCTAAAAGAGGACTCCTTTGTGCGGTTGCGTCGAGAATTGGGGATTATGGGTGAATCCGAGATATAGGATTCATATTTCATTCAATTATCTTGCATGCTATTCAATTTCGCGATATTTTGTTCATGCTAGATTAATTGAATTTTTGGGAATTTTATGTGATTTATTTGAATTTATGATCGAATTCGTATTTGAAAAGTCGTATTTAAGATTTCGACGTTTTATGGGGTAATTTAGATGACTAATGAGTGAGTTATGATGTTTCATCCAAATGGTTTGTGAAGAGAAATCAATTATAAATTTTTGGACTCCTCTAGTCGGTCTAAGTTCACTTGTCAACCGACTAGATGCTCATCTAGTCGGTCAGCAAATGAACTCAGACCGACTAGATCAAGCCTATATCTTACTCCTATCTTTTTCTTTCGTTAGTCGGTCATAGTACACTTTCCGACCGACTAGATTGAAAACTAGTCGGTCAGTAAGTATACTGCGACCGACTAATTCTTGCCCTAAAATTCACTGTTTGCCTCTGTTTCGACTTAGTCGGTTCAAGCTCATTGACCGACCGACTAGATCGTAATCTAGTCGGTCAGTGCTTGAACTATGACCGACTAAGTGTGTTAGGGCAGTTGAGTCTTTTCGTATCCCGACCGACTTATACTCATTTGGGTTCGACTAAATTCTTTTTTAGTCGGTCTTCTCTCCAGCTCTAACTCGAAAACCCCCAAAACCCCGATCGAGCCCCTTCAAATTCCGTCGACTCCGGCCATATCTCCGGCCATCCCCGCCGTCCGCCGCCGTCGACTCCACCTCCTAGGTATCTCCTTCCCTCTCCTTGGTCGATTCCTTCCCTAGGGTTTGATTTCTCCTCCTAGGGTTTCTAGTTTTAACCTAGGGTTTGTGCTTTTCGATTTCATTTGGTATTCTAGGGTTTGTGCTAGCTTCTAGGGTTTGTGCTAGGCTGTGTTTGATCTTTTCTTCGATTGCTTGTGCTCGTAGTGCTATGGCTAAGACTAGAATTCCTATCGCCTCTTCCGGGGCTTCACCTATGACCGTAGAACAACCTACCGCTAGGAATCCACCTAAGCCTAAACACCGTGCCAAGTCAACCCAAGCCTCTCCATCTTCGCCTCCTCCTAAGAAGCCGAGGACGGCATCGCTTAAACCTAGAAAGAATTTGCCTAAAAAGCCCATTCTCCACACCCCTGGTACTCCTACTGAATCTGACCCTGAATTTATCCCAGAGGATGAGCCTACTAGGGAACCTACTCCACCTCCGAAGACCCGTAAGGCTAAGGGTAAAGCTCCTATGCCAGTCGGCGGTGTAGACATATCGTTGTGCCGCGATGACCCTCAGTGTCTCGCAGCGTACAACCGTATAGAGCACTGTCCACTGTTATTAGAGCATTACGTTCAGTTTTCTGATTTTCTCGGCCTTGCTGATCTTCTGTCCTATAGTGGTCTTCTAGATTATCTCCGATTCGACCCCAAGGCCAATCCCAAACTGTATCCTCGCCTCGTGAAATTGTTCTATGCCAATCGTATTCGAGGCCAGTACGACGCCAGCCACTCCATTGAGACGACTGTCTTGGGAACTCCTATAGTTCTCACGGCAGAAATCTTAGGGGAGATTCTTGGTTGCTCGTCGTGTGGTCTTCTTCCTTCGGACATTTCCGTAGATGACATTTCTTCCTTGGATCAGTCTGTTCTTTCAGATATCTTCCAGGTTATCCCCTCCGCATTCATTGGTGTTCCATCGAAATCTTTCAAGCCGAATGCGTGGGTTCTTAACCTAATTTTGAAGTCATGTCTCCTCCCTAAGTATGGATCCTCTTCACTCCCATCCCAGCCGTTCTTGAAATTGATCTACGCTCTTTTCTTGGGGTGCGAGATTAATTGGGCTCGCGTGATACTCGATAAGATGGATTCTTTCGAGTGTATACGCAAGACCAATAAGTCTGCGCACATTCCATACCCATGCCTGTTGACTCTTGTATTTCGACATTTCCGAGTCCCTCTCCCTCCTGACGATGAGCGTCCTTTGGGTACGCCTCTGAACGCGACGGCCGTGAAGAAATCTCTAGCGGCTCTTCGTCACGTGCAGAGGTCTACCGCATCTGCTTCTCAGTCTACTCCGTCTGCTGCTGATGCACCCTCTCGTCCTGCTACTTTGGACGATGTCGTACGCCTACTTCGTCGGCACGAGTCTCGCTTGGCTCGTACCGAGGAGATAGTTTTCCGTATGGCTCGTGAGATGGGCATTGATCTTCCTCCGTCCGTGTCTGAGGGCGAGGAGATGGACGATGAGGAGATTGACGAGCTTGTCACTTCTCTTGCCCGTGGCGATGAGGCCACTGCTGCTGCTGCTGGTACTTCTACTTCTGCTCCTGGAGTTGCCACCACTACCGGTGTTCCAGAGCCTTCTGCTTCAGCTCTTCAGCCTTCTGAGCCTGCTGCTGACCCTTCTTCCGAGCCTGCTCATGTATCTCCTGATGCTGCTTCTGTCGAGACCCTTGCTGCTGTTGAGATTCCCGTTGATGAGCCTGTTGCTGAGATCTCCACTCCTGCCCCGACGATTCCATCTGTTGAGACACCTCTACTCCCTGCAGAGCCTGAGTCCACTCCGTCGACTGGACCCACGGAGACTGCAGATCCTGCCACCTCCTCGTGATCGCTTATTTCGAGGACTCTCCACTACGCTTTGGATGATGTATCTTAGTGAGAGTATTTTGGGTTAGGATGGGGTTTGAGAGATGTTTTGATGTATTTTTGTGCTTTCTGGATGTCGGAGTTGGATATTATGTTATGATGTTGTTTTGATGTATGTTGATACACTTTGATGATGTCGATGATGTATGATGTTCTTCTTTTTGATGATATGTAGCACTTGATATGATGTACCTCATATATTCGATGTGATATCTTTTTGATGTACTCATGTTGTCTCTACATATATATATGTTCATCGTCATTCTCTTTGTCATTTATTCGTCGTGCATTTTTTTAATATATTCGTTGGATACATATGAAATGTGGATTCGTCGCTCGACGATTAAAAACTTGGTTAAATAGATTATATTTCTATAATTATATAGAATTGTTTTCCATGCACAAAATTAACCAAGAAATATTGAATATTGAAGAGTATGTTTCTTTATTCAAGAAATGATTAATTATTTGGAATTTTTGATGATTTTGATTATTTTTTTTGATAATGGACATTTTGGCACACCTTGATTTGATTTCCACAGTTTTTCCCTTGGTGTCAATTAGTTCCATCGTCATTGTCTACGACTCCCGATGTTGGATTTTCCATTTCCTAGTTGTTGTCGTTGTATGCCCCCCATTTTTGGGATAATGCCAAAGGGGGAGAGATAATGATAATAAATAGCGCAAATGAAAATTTAACTCAATTTCCAAGAATCTAATTTAATATGTTAGATTCAGGGGGAGTTAAGATACATATAAGGATTTTCAAAATCCGATATTTCGAAAACCGATTCTCTTTATTTATCTTACTCGTCTGCTTGATGCAATTCATATATATTCATTTTGGAATTAACGTGTCATCAATGCAGGGGGAGTAAGTATTTTACATTTGAATCATTATTTCTGATTATTATTTATGTTGGTTTGTCATCACCAAAAAGGGGGAGAATGTTGAATATTGGACTCCCCGGATTTGGTTTTGATGATGAGCAAACATAAATAATCCATGAACTAACAATTTGTGAGCGCAGTATTGGAGATCGTCGCCAATTTCACTAGAACATTCATAGCGACATCTCAACACTTCCCAAAGCTCATATTCATGCCTAAAGCTTCGTTGAAGCTCTTGCGCCGTTTTGGAAGTTTTGGAGATTCAATCGAAGCTCTTGAAGACCGTTTATTAAGGTTTTATTTATAGTCTTTTAGCTTCGATATATAAAATGTTAAGCCTTGAGTATATCTTACGTCTATATCTTCATTACGCTCATTTAGTAGCTCTAGGATCCTTGCACAAGTTCATTCTAACTTCCTCGAAGCGTCGCGCTTCGATTCGGACTTGTTTGTGCATGTTAGTTGGTACAAGAACAAGTACTGACCGACTAGATGGTGATCTAGTCGGTCGGCAACTGTTCTTGGACCGACTAGTTTGATTCCTTAATTTCTTGCACTTTACTGTTTACAGTTAGTCGGTCTACGTTGACTCACCGACCGACTAGTTTGTGAACTAGTCGGTCAGTGATGCTTCTTTGACCGACTAGTTGTGACTTACTGTTCATGCTAAAATTCTCCTAAGCTACTGTTTATCGTTAGTCGGTCTAAGAACGTTTGATGACCGACTAGTTGACAATCTAGTCGGTCAACTTTTGTTCTTGGACCGACTAAGTCACTTTGCTTTCAGACTAAGTTATTTTTGCCTCTTAGTCGGTCTACGTTCATTGGCTGACCGACTAGTTGTGAAACTAGTCGGTCAGACAGTCTTCTTGGACCGACTAGATTTCTAGGTCTGAAATCCTATCTCTTCTCAGATCTACTCTTAGTCAGTCCACGTTGTTTGGCTGACCGACTAGTTGATGAACTAGTCGGTCAGTGATTGTTCTTTGACCGACTAACTCTCACAGATTTCTATCCGTTGGTGAATGACCTAACTTGTTTTTATGGGACCCTATAAATACGAACCTAGGTCATTTCTATCTAGGTTAGAGCTTCCATTCAGAGATTCATTGAGTTCTAAAGAGATAGCTATTCTCCCTCAAATCTAAAGCTCTCTGCCTCACAAGAAACCCATTCTCTCTCATTTCTAGATCTAGAGAGAAGCTTGTTCTTGGTGAGCTCTTCAAGCTATTGCTTGATCCAAGTCTCCAACTCATTCCTAGGCACCGATTGCTGGTCATTTCCTTGGTGCTAGGTATTGGTGACTTCATCTTCCTCAAATCCTTCATTCCACCTATTGGGTAAGAAAAACTCAAGGTATAGGATTTTGTGGTAAGATTGTTTATTTCATATTAAACTCTTTAATATTGCTTTGTGATTCTCTCGGTTGTGAGAGAAGGTTGTGATCCCGGGTTGTGGGATTCACGTTTCCTATTGCATGTATGATTTGATCTTGTGAAGGTTTTTCACAAGATATTCATATTGGAAATCTTGAGTTAGGGTTTCTAACTCAAGTATCCGGAGGGGATCCGGGTGGTTGGGACGTAGGATCACCGGGAACAAGTCGGGGAGACTTGGGTGGATCCGAACCCATTAACATCTTTTGTTAGCATTGTTAATTTCGTTGTCGTCATTCAATTTAAGCTTCCGCAAATTGATTTGGTAGTTGTTTGCAATTTAATTTGGAATTATACTCCTTATTATTTTAAAGTACTATTCACCCCCCCCTCTAGTACTTGTGCAGTAGCTGGTAGGGCATTACAAGTACCTTTGCTGAGCCGTCCACCACCACCACCACCACCACCGAGCCTATGTCCGTCGAGCCTATCACCTCTCTTAGCCCAGAGTGTCCCACCACCATTCTAGAGAGCGACGAGACCTCCTTTACCACCGCAGTGGTGGTTCTGACTTCACTTTTGTCCACGGCCACCCCAGTCGTTGGCCCTTCTGACTCCACTACCGATGTCTTCACCGAGAGTGTCGTGACTTCTGTCCCTACTTCTGTGTCACTGACCTCTCCAGCTGCCTCGTCACCCATTTTGCCTTCCACTTCTGCCGCTGCTGCTGCTCCGTCCCAGCCTACGTCCCAGCCTCGCATCGAGGCTGGACATCACTTACCGAGCACAGCACCCCTTCCACACTACCCTGCTGGCCCCATCCTATACGCTTCCCGCCAGAGACAGCCCCGCACCTCACCTGTTCGACCTGTGCGTCCCTCCGCTCCACCACCCCCTGACACTCTACTTCAGAGCCTTCGTGCTCTTGAGGGGCTGTTAGTGGACTCCGAGGAGACTTCAGGGCTCTCTCTGCCACGGTCAGTTCCGTGCAGTCCCGCGTCGCCATGCTTCCCGATATTCAGGCTTGCCTGAATCAAATTCTGGCGCGACTGCCTCCACTACACCCACCCACCCAGCAGATACCACGACCACCTCCACCACCACCTCCACCACAGGACGGTGATGGTGCAGCGCCACCACCAGCTTAGGCACACCCTTGATGCCTCGGATATTTTTGTCGTTTTGCTGCCCGTTTGTTCCTGGGCCTGCTGATAAATTTTTTGACCCCCTCCTCCACGTACTATTTTGATGCCTACCTGATCATATCTATTTATATACCTTTTTGGGAGTGAGGGAGAGACCTATTTGGGGACACTCATATCTGCATCATCCTGATCTTTGCATGCATCCCATTCATTCGCATCTTATTTTCTTTTTATTTTTCTTTCTTTTTTTTATCATGCATGCATCCTCACCCTCCCCACCCACTTCACGTCTCTCTGTGTGCCACACTTTGCACATTGAGGACACTGTTCACTTCAGCTTGGGGGAGTGAGTTCTCACACTTTTTACTCTTTTGCCACCCTTTTTATTTTTCTTTTTTCACGCTTTCTTTCCACTTTTGCACTTATTTTCACAACTTTTTCGTTTTTTATCATGCATCACGTTTTCTTTTCCTCTTTTGAGTATGCCGCATTATATATAGTTCTATTTTCTTTTATCTTTGTTTCTTTCATCTTTTGCTAGAGATGATTTTTCTGTGATGATGATGACGTGGTGTTAGCTTATATACATATGCATGCTATTTTTGTCACGTCATAGCTTTTGTTTCAGATATCATATGCTATGTCCTGCTTTGCATTTTGAAATAGTAACCCACTCTTTTCCTGTATGGATATGGATGAAATTCTATTATTAGCTAATGTCTGATGATTCATATGTATGCTTATCATAGAAAACACACCAGGCTTCACGCATTGTCTGCTTATATTTGGAGTACTGCTTTCCTCTCTCATGTCGCTTCTTATTGCATGAATTGTACACTTCACTTTCAGGTTGATTGAATGTTTGCTAGGATGATATATCTGGACTAGTTTACTTTTTGTGATTAAACTGAGTAGATTATATTACTCTGCTGAAAGTTGTCATGCACGTCCTATAGAGTGAACTGAGTGATACATTGATTTCTTTCTCCACATATCTTGAGCATTATTTCTCTACTTGAAATTCATTGGTGAATCCCCCTAGAAAAATCTATTATCGGCATTTCCCCCGCTATTAGTTTCCATGCTCCAAATCCCCAAAATCAAAAAGAAAAAAAATATACTTGTATATCATTCTCTCTTTTGATTTGGGATCGCTTATGTATATATGTTATTGCAAAAAAAAGAGAGAAAGAGAAAAACTGAAAAAAAAAGAAAAAAGAAAAAGAGAAATGAAGTTCATAACGATCACATCTCATACTCTTTCTCTCATTCTTCCCTCTTTTGTTTTATTTTTACTTTTTTGGAGCTTCAAAAGAAATGAGGAATGTACATATTGATTTGTTTATGCCACCACGCTTATGGATAAGCTTGGGGGGAGAGGATCCAATGATGTGTGAGAGTGTGACTACTTGACGGTGCATGACAACCTAGGCTAAGTAATCTTCTATACTCGGTGAGATTGCTAAAGTTTCACGAAATCCAGAAATCGACACTTAGCATTCATTTCATGAAAACCATTATTTTCTATTCTTGCTATTCCATATCGTGTGATATCTCTTGTACTCCTTATAGAAAGCATTCAATTGAAAAGTGTGTGATCTATGGTTATGCATACCGCTTTTGATGCTTTATACGATGTTAATCCTAGAATGATTCCATGTTTCATGCTATATTGATATTTTGGGGTTTTCTATTTCGAATGCATCATTATACTATGATATCGAAATAAAAGTCTTTGACGTGTGTTTTATATTCGATGTATGCTATATGAGTAAGCAAAACCCACGTCCTGAGAAAAATGATCTAGCACCCCCCTTCTTCGCTTTCTATTCTGTTTTTACTTTTATTTCTTTTGTTTTTCCCTCTTTTCCATCATTTTGCCCGTCGGGCTCACTTTTTAATCATCTTCCTCGAGGACGAGTAAGAAGTAAGCTTGGGGGATTTTGATCGCTCCGTATTTTACACCCTTTTTCTGCATGTTTGCATACCACTTTGATCGCTCATATCGTGTTTTTCACGATTATTCGACAATATTGCGATGCTTTTCACGATTTCTTGTTTTTGTCGTATTTCAGGAGATATGGAGCGATTCGGAGTGATTTTGAGATCAAGAGGATTTGCACCCACTCCGGAGTGTCACCCGAGGCTCTTTTGAGGGATATTCGGCGATGGAAGACAAGTTGGAGAAGAAAGAACATCGTAGGAGCGACGAGGAAGCGAAAAGACGAAGATTGGGCCTTTGCAGCATCTCACTCGGCCGAGTGAACCACCCACTCGGCCGAGCAAGAAGACCACTCGGCCGACCAGACCGGACACGCATCAACAGAAGAAAATAGGCGTGCGCTCGGCCGAGTGACGATAGTCCACTCGGCCGAGCATGGAAATCTCCTCGCCCGAGTGGCATGAGAAACGACACTTCAAAAAACGGCCGACTTACTGTTATTTATAGGCGATTCAGAGCTTCCACTCGGCCGAACAAGAAATGCCCCTCGGCCGAGTGAGTAAATCCACTCGGCCGAGTCACCTCCGAAGACAGACCCACAGAAAGTCCCGACTTACTGGAATTTTACAGGGTTTGTCACTCGGCCGAGTGACATTTGTCACTCGGCCGAGTGAGCCGCCCCGCCTGCTGCGTAAACTGCGATTTTTGAGCTGCGCAGGGGCATTTTTGTCACGAATTTCTGGGCGATTTTGAGGGGTATTTAAACCCAGTTTTTGCCCTAGTTAGGGAGAACTTTTTGATACTTTTTGTAGCCTTTTTAGAGAGCTTTTTAGTTAATTAGATTGAGGCATTTTGGAGAGATTAGAAAGGAGATTTTTGTTGGATGCTATTGGATTCTCATTGGTTTGTCTCTTTTCTTGTCAAAAACTCCATTTTTATTGATAATTTCTCTATTGCAATGAATTGTGTTGGCTTTTCTATTGAATTTCTTATGAATTGTATGATGATTAGTGAGTAGTTTTATCGTCTTAGGGCATGGGGATGAACCCTATGAACCCTATTTCTGAATTGTGATGAATTGGTGAAATTCTTGCTAGAATTGATTAGGGTTAGGTTGGGATTGATTAATTACGGATGGCTAGGGATTCAAATTGATTGGGATTTGTAAGAGATTGGATCCCAATTGATAGGAAGCCCTAGAAATCCGATTTAGATTTGCGATTGGAATTTTCTAGAATTGGTTTGCAAGAGATTGGATCAAGGCTAGGGTTTTTAATCGTATTTCTATACAAATACCCGTTTGCAAGAGATTGGACGGGTAGGAACTATCTCAACCTAGGTCGTAGCTCGAGTTTGCACGAGAGTGGGCTCGAGATACGATTGGATGATAATGTCGTTCTTCACGCTAGCGGCTTAGGTTAGGGTTTGCAAGAGATTGGGCCCTAACCTAGGTTTGCTATAGACCGGCAATAGCGCGAGAGCGTGAGCTTGGTTCTACATTTAGTTGCGACTAGTTCACCTAAAATTCAAGTCTAACAATGATGTAACCTATGAATCACAATGATGAGATACGGTTCGTAGCTGGGATTCCCTATCCCTAGGCGTTTTATTTCATTGATATTTCTATTGATATACGAACGATTGTGACAATTTTACCCCGTATTATTCTTGACCATTCCAATAGCTAGGTGATTAGAAGAAGATCACTGTTACTGTTCCTCCCTGAGTTCGATACCCGCTCGCCACTTAGCCGTGCGCTTGCGGTAAGACTACGAGTCGCTCGTCCCGGTTGCGGTGCACGCCGGGTGACGATCAATGATGACTGCGGTTCTCGTGTGAAAACCCGTGGAAGCAGTCCTGCTGCACCAATAAGATAAGCCCCGACTTCAGCTCGAAGTTGCCTGAGTGTATTGACGGTATGACGAGGGATGCAGATAAGATGGAGCCGGGCTTCATGAAATCCCGGATCAATAACTGTGGAGGTGGTGGTGGTCCATCGGGAATTTCAGCCATTCGATTCATGTCTCCTTCTTTCTGTTGCGAGTCACCACATGGTTGCTTCTATTTATGGATCTAAGGGCAGGAGATTCTCTGCTCCCTGTGAACGTGTAAGCATGCAAAACAGAAGAACTCAAGAAAAAGTATGGAACTCACTAGCAAAAAGATAAAAATAGTAATAAGAGAATAAAATAAAATAAAAAGAGTGGTAGGAGATAAAGTGTGGATGAAACCAGCACTCTCGAACCCAAAGCTAAAACAAACAGTTGCCTCCCTGGCAACGGCGCCAAAAAATTGTTCCATCCTTCGGGCTCACACCCAGGTGCACGAATCACTGCAAGTACACGGTGGTTGTAGTACATAAAGATTGACATTCTCTAGGGAGGCAGTGGTTTAGTGTTTAGCTTTTTGGAATGGTGAGAATGCGTGGTCAGGGGTTGTCACGTGAAATTGGATTGTTACGGGAAATGGGGTCTACTAAATATTAAAAGTCTAGGGCATTCGGGAGTCTCCGCTAGGCCTTTCGGTCATGGCTGTCAGGTCATGGGGTCTTTCGTTGGACGATGGATGAAGGTAGGAGTGTCACATCCGGAGATGGGAACGAGCATTTGACTTTTGTCATCACGCTCGTCTAACGCACCCCTATTCGGAGCCGTGCTTGCACAGTCAGTTTTGCACGAGAATGCATGCATTATGCTTGACACTGGGTCCCGCCCCACAATCCGGATCCACTCGCGTGATCCACGGACTACAATGCCACGCTATGGTTGGTTCTAGCGGCCGTGATACTTTAGTATTCATCGACTAGCGGATCGAGGATTAGTGATCGCCCCTAGCTCTCGAGTCACTCTCGTGAACACGAGCTCTAGAAATGGCCACTAAGCCCAAATCGGGTTCCTGGGGACTCTCCCTAGGATATGGAGCGGCTTTCACGATCCTCCGATCTTAAAGCTAACCCCCCAAAACCCTTGTTCAAACTACCATAGAGAAACTCTAGATTCATCCAACTGAGATTTGACCTAACATCCAATCCTTAGCGTCCTAGGGTTCATCCCTAAGCCCTAGAATCACACTACTATACCATGGCAATAGCTACAACGATAAGAGCAATATAAATTATCATCAAAAACTGAGCAAACATCACCAAATTAATTTCAAATCTTAGAGAAATGAATGAGAATGCAAAGTATATAAACGTTAAGAAGCAAGAAGCATTCACCAAGATTTAGATTGAAGAATAATAACCAAAGAACTCTCCCCCCATAATGGCTCAAGAGTTTCTGAGTAATAAAAAATCTAACCTAATCTAAAATAGATTTTACTTTATATACAAAACCCCTTAAGTTTCGGGTTTCACAAAAAATCCAACTTGGAACCCATTAGAAACACCTTTTCTGTAGGCTGTCGACGACACGCTCGGTCGAGCGGGGTAGACGCTCAGTCGAGCGCGTCCCTTGCTGCTTCCCGTCGGGCGCAATGAGAAGGGGCCGCTCGGTCGAGTGGTATGAGTCGCTCGACCGAGCGGCATCTTTGGGGTTTCAACTTCAAAATTGGGGAAAGGAGGATGTCACTCAGTCGAGTGGGGTAGGCTGCTCGACCGAGCGTAGTGGGTAGAGAATGGCCTCCTTTTTGGCTCGTCAAAGAGGGAGGCCGCTCGGTCGATCGGTATGGGTCGCTCGACCGAGCGTAGTATGCAAGGTGTTCCAAGGCAAAATGGGGGTCGTCTGTAGAGGTGCACTCGGTCGAGCGAGGTGGGTCGCTCAGTTGAGCGGCCCCTTTGCAAATTTCCCCCAATGTTTGGGGTCACAGCTCGGTCGAGCAATCTAGAAATCCCCCTACTCCTCTCCATTCTTCTCTCTTTCTTTCGTCCTTTCCTCCTTCTCTTCTTCTCTTCCATTAGCTCCCTCTAGTCGTCAAGCGCGGCGACGCGAGCTCCGGTATCCGACATCATGTCCATCATCCATTATCGCTCCGAAGTTCCTGAAAATCCACAAAACATCGCAAGAATCAAATATATCGTGAAAAACGCGATAAAATATAAAAATGTGAACTTCGGGCGATCGAAATGACATGGAAATGCGCGAGATAAAGATGGAAAATATGGACACAACATACATTATCCATCTTGGGCATTACGTATTTCTTTTCTCATTTGTGTGAGGTGTAGTCTCTTTGGAGACGTATTATCCATCTTGGGCATGTTTGTTCCGATTGAAACGTGTTGTACTCATTGTACATGTTGTCTCTTTTGAGACGTGTTAGTGGATCCTTTGGCCTGAGAGTGGAGGTATTGTAGGATGTAGGAGAAGTGTCCCGAACCAGAATAAACACTTGTATTTGAGATTGTCTTTGTGTTTGTGCTCATTGTGTTCTTGCAAATTGTTTCTAGCTTTCGCATTACTCTTTATTATTGCAAGTAATTTTGTTGATTAAGTTTTATTTGGGTAACTCCATTTAATAACTTGCAAGAATTCTTAGAGGGATTTTTATAATTTCAAGAACACCATTCACCCCCTAGTGTTCTATTTGCCATCTGCAGAAGGTCCCAACACTTGGTATCAGAGCTTGGTTAAAGGATGCCATCAACAAATAACAACACCTATCTCAAAGGGCAATCACCAATCATCCTCCTTTGCTTACTAGTTCATACTATGGGACATGGAAGAATCATATCAAGATCTATTGCAAGTCCATCTCCTATGGCTTGTGGACCATGGTGGAGCACCAATATCATGAACCAACAAAGCCTGGAAATGAATGGACAAAAGTCGAGAAGTAGAAAGATGCATTGAACTCCAAAGCAATGAGCACACTCTATTATGCTTTAACATCGCAAAGAGCAACCGAGTGTCTCATGCAACTACTGCTCATGAGTTGAGTAAATTTCTTAAGGTGACACAAAAGTTAAAACTTTTAAGATTTCTCTTTATATTCGTAGGTATGAATCTTTTGAGATGGAACCGGAAGAATCAATTTCGGATATGTATCTCGCTTCACGGAAATCATAAACACTTTCACGGGACTTGACAAGAGCTACTCACAAGCGACCATGTGACGAAGCTTCTACAATCTCTCATACTCTCATACTGGAATGGGAGAGGAAGGTCATGGCCATTGAAGAAGGGAACGATCTTTCCAAAAACACTTTGAAGGATCTAATTGGTAACCTCACAGCATATGATCTTCAAGTGAAACAAAGGAAGGATAATGAGCAAATAAAGAAGAAGACACTTGCTCTCAAAGCTGCCAAGGGGAAGGAAAACTCGGGAGATGAAGAGAATGATCAAATTGCTCTCATGATGAGAGAATTTAAAAACTTCCTCCAACGTAAGTTCAAATTCAATAAGCAAAAATTATCTAACACAATTATTTGCTTTGGGTGTAATAGGCCAACTGATGGATGGGCAATCGATAAGTGACCGTAAGTGACATGAGAAGGCAAGCTAAAGTTAATTTTGCTATTGGAGAGAAAGTATCTAAATAATCAACTCCATAGACCTAGTATTAGCCCTTTGTACTAGTCTAGCTTTTAATCTGGCTAATGTTCCATTAGAATTGAGATTCACTGTAAAGACCCATTTACATCCTACAAAAGACTTACCAGGAGTTATGTAAACCAAATCTTAAGTATCATTTTCATTTAATGCTTCGTGTTATTTTTCATCATTATTTGCCAACCTAAGTAAGCAAGAGCTTTGGACAAAAACTTAGACACTAGATTAGTATCAATGGCAGATAGAAAAGCATGATTTTCAAAAGAAATATATGCAAAAAATACAGATTTATGTAATGGATGAGTAGTATAGTTACAAGTACCTTTGCAGAGAGAAATAGGGATATCAAGATTTGGTTGAGTAGATGACTAACCTATGGATGAAGATGGAAGAATATATATGGCATGAATCGGCATGGCATCAAATGTTGGCACAGAAGCAAGAGCCTTAGGGCAACTGGCATGCACTTGTATTTGTGATTCTTGACCATGTTGTATATAAGTATCTAACACATCTAAAGTATTATTGTCTACAGAGTATTCATAAAGAAAGATAATGCATCAGACTCATCATTAGCTCTCATTATGTTTGTCAAAGAAACATGGCTAAGACTCAAAAAGGTGACATTTGCAGATAGTATATACAATTTGGTTTGGGAACAACAACATTTACATCCCTTTTGTGTGTGTGAATAACACTAGAAAATATATTTAATACACTAGGATGTCAACCTGTTGGATATTAAGTCGCCTCCAATATATGTTTTGATGATGAGCAAACATGCTAGTTGTGCTAGTATTTATAAATGTAGAAACAAAAAGAAGAATAAAGCTTAGTGACGGTGTTCAAGGCAAAGGAATAAAGCAAGTGAAGAATCAATGAAAAGAGCTTGAAAATCAAATCATACATCATGAAGATTTCAAGGCAAAAGAATATTTTTGATGTATTTATTTTTTTTCCTTAGATTCTATTGTTAAAACATTGATGAAGCACCTCACACATACTTGGAATACTTAGAAAATATTTTTGAAAAGTTTTTAAACCATCACGTATAATATTTACCAAGTTTACTGGCCAAAACTTGCATTTCTGACTTTTTTAGTCGACAAATAGTCTATCCGTAGTCGACAAATACAGATCTGGAAATTTGGCACATCAGCATATCAGATTAGTCGACCAATGTTACTCAATTAGTCGACTAACAGCACATTAGTCGACAAATGGATGAACACCCGTCAACTAATTTGAAACCTTACATGACTAACTAGTCACTAGAGTTATGTGATTAGTCAACTATTGCTATTAGCTAACTAATGGATGAACTCTAGTCAACTAATAATATTACCATTGCACAAAGCGTGATTTACGTAGCTAGTCCTTTTATGGCCAATTTAAGGGTATATTTGGGATTTTGATGGATTTTCACTTCTATAAATAGAGAAATTCCCAAGGATTTTTACATCAAGAAAAATCAAAGATCGATAAAGAAAAAATTACTTTTGATAAAATATTTCTAAAGAAAAATCCCTCTCTTGGCCTTTGCTTTCTTAAGCTCTCAACTTGCTTCTTTGCCAAAATCCCAATCTATATTCCCATGATTTTTCACATTCAAAGAATATAGATTTCATCCTCATAGCCTCACTACAACACTTGTACTTTAACTCAACGCTATAGAAAGTTGTACTCCATTACAAAAAAGGTTAGAAGTATTTTTCTGTGAAGTGGGTTAAAGAGAAAGGGTAAGGTATTTACATTCGAGGTATTTTTGAAAGGGTTACTCTCAAGGTAATTTGAGAGGGTTACACTTGAGGTTGTTCATCTTGGTTGTTTCTAGCACTGGGTTGTGGTGTTAGGAGGTTGTATTATTCTTGCATGTTTGTAAGTTATATTGGAATGCTCAAGCAATATTTGCTTGGGGACTGAACGTATGTCTTGATTTGATCGAACCAGTATAAAATCGCCTTGTGTTGGTATTTTACTTATGTGTTTAACCTTACTCTTGCAATTCTTGTTTGTGAGTCTACTGCATATTTATATCTTGGCAAGATTATTGTTCATTAAGAATCTAAGTTGGTAACATAATTAGATCTCTTAAGTAGGGATGTTTTAAACACTATTCACCCCTCTCCCTCTAGTGTTTTTCTACTTGCCATTAGTATCTGAGCACGTGGTATCAAAGCATTCATCTGAATCATCAATTGGTATAAGAGCTTAAGGTACATTAAGCCGAACATAATACCAAACTCACATTTGGTATCAGATCAACCAAGTGTCCTTTCAGTTGGTATTAGAGCAAGCTCAAAAGGATGGCATCAACAACTGAATCTCCATTTGCTAAAGGTCATTCAACCACTCGTCTACCTATGTTTTCCTGTTCCAACTTGGTTATTGGAATACTTGCATGATGATCTATCTCAAATTGACGAGCTTCGACATATAGACCTTAATGGAGTCCCCCTACGAAATAACGACAACACCATCCACCACTTGGAGTGATTCAGAGAAAGCCAATGGCACACTTAATGCTAAAGCGATGAATGTCCTATTCTATGCACTTAATATCAATGAGTTCGATCAGGTTTCTATGGCGACCACATTACACCAAATAGACTTAAGAAGAAGGATCTTGCGGGAATGTGGGACGATTCGAATTCCTTATACGACGAAGACGAGAAAATAGAGGATGAAAGAGCAAACATGTGATTCATGGCCACAAACAGATGCAGAGGTAAGTTTTGACTCTAATAATAAGAATGATATATTTACTGTGTTTAATGATTTGTATGCTCAACATAAAAAGGGGTTAAAGGAATATCTAACATTAAAAGAGGAAAATGAAATCTTAAGTAAAAATTGTACTGTGAATGATGATATTTATTAAAGTAATAAGCAATTAGAAGATGAAAATCAAAAATTAAAAGACGAAAATAACTTGCTTTGGAATATATGTTAGATACCTAAGCACTAGACTATGTGAACTTGATAAAAATATAACTATAATCAAGTTAAAGTATGATGAACTACATAAGAATGTAGACACGTTTAACAAAAGAAAGGAAAACCTAAATAATCTATAATTTCTCACAATGTAACCAAAAACAAATTTGGTTTAGGTCACAATAATGGATACAAGAAAAATTAATGGACACAAGAAAAATGTGCCCAAGAAGAAGAATAAATTCAATAAGGATAAAGTATATAGTTATAATAGAAATCCTGGAATTCAAATATGAATACCTAAGGATGTTACTAATAAAGTTAAGAATACATATATTAATAAAATTTTTAGCAATGAATCGTTTAAGCTTAGGGGTGGCAGACTGGTCGGGTTCGGTTCGGGTCGACCCGACCCGACCGTTTTGGGGTGGACACGAACCCGACCCGGATTAAATCCGGGTCGGAAATTTGAGACCCATACCTGACCCGGCGGGTTGACGGGTCACCCGAACCCCACCCGCATTCCATCCCCTTAGGTCTGAAGGAAACAAGCACACTAACCAACCAACTGAGGTAACCTTAAGGTGAGAGTTGAACATCAATTATTTATTTATATATATTCCAAACTCGGAAACTCATATTTGGAGAAAAAAATGAAAACTAACGACGAAAAATGGGATTCGAAACTAAGACTTTCTTAGAGAGCAACGCATCAACCCAATGGGCTAACCGAACTCCCACACTCCAGCTATTGGTATGTTTGACATATATTTATATATATATATATACTAAACTGGGTCAAATCGGGTTGTCGGGTCAAACCCGTACCCGACCCGGATTTTATCCGGTTCGATCGGGTCAACCCGTTTTCGACTCGACCCGGTTAGGGTAGTACCCATACCTGGATTAGGAGGCCGGGTACGGGTCGGGTCGGGTCGGGTAAATTTTGCCACATCTACTTTAGCCACTCGAAGCTTCAAATCATAAATACTACATGTATTTAGGGATGAGAATGGGCATGCCCAAAGCCCGATTAGACTTCCAATGGAGCATGCCACATCATCATCCCTACCCATCCAAGCCCGATTGGACTTCCAATGGAGCATGCCACATCATCATCCCTACCCATCCTTCACTAATTCATAGGAAGGATGATGTGGCAAGCCCAATTGAAAGCCTAATCGGACTTTGGATGATGATGTGGCATGCCTAATTGGAAGCCCAATCGGACTTTAGACATGCTCATTCTCATCCCTACATATATTTCCGCTGCTCCACACCCCATTGGTTAGCAAGCCGAGTTGGCCCAACCTGGCCTATCCACCACCCCCAGTAACATTGTCCTAGAATTTTTTTTGGTGTGCTTCCTCATCAAACACTTCCATGTGGGTCACTGTGGTTGTCTTTTGGGCTTTTCACCCATATCATAAAACTCAGAATAAAACAAATGCATTTGTTCCAAGCCAGCTTTCATGTTCTTGGCGAAACCATGGAAGAAACTTTGGTCATAAATCTTCTCTCAGTACCAAACTGCATGCTTGCAACCGTTGAAATTTGGGTTAACACCGGAACCGATACAGTTAGAGAAGCCATCACATAATATGACATAGTAAGCAAAAAGCTAAAAGCTCGAACCAAAATTATAGGTGAAAGAATAGATTGATCAGTCTAAGGGCGATCCGAACACTGGTGACCTTTTATTATATAGTCTCCGACTACAAGACTTAAAAAGGATTTCTTTTTTAACACAGCACCAGCACGACAACAATAATGATAAGAATGGAGCAAACATTGGCACCAGGTAAGCATCGGAGTTTCTGCAGATCCCTTTTGTGGAAGCCCAGATACTCACCTCCACTGCATCTCCCACATTCCACAGCGGCATGGATGCCGCCAACAATAATCACGACGCATCCTATTAGGAAACAATAGAGAGCTGTATTTCTTACTCCCTGCCCTAAAACAATCTGGTTATCCTCTGTTAGAACAGAGTCATCCTGAATGAAGTTCCTACTTGCCGTTGCAGCATCCCCCCACCACATGGTTAGCAGAAGCCATCCCGTTAAACTCCCCAAACTTCGCATGCCCGTCTTGGGAGAACGTTCCGTTAGTTAGCTTTGCCTGGCAATCAGGAATCCTGGTGATGTCTTTATCCTCCAGTCTCAATGCCACGTTCTTTTTGGAAACGCTGCATCCATTCTCTCTATTGGAAACAGCAACTTCGGTTGTAATGCCAGAGTTTTCGCTGGAGCAATACCGGCCCGAAGCAACTTTAGTTGGTACAGTGCCGTTGGCTTGTCCATTTTCTAGCCCAGCGGCTGATTTTGATTTACTATATGGCCTATTCAAGAAACCTCGGCTAATGAATGCCATGTTGGAATCAGATGTGGTACTCCTCCCTCTCTCGGATGGCAAATCACAAGTTGCAGCACCATCATCATCCTTCTTGAGCTCTCTCTGCCCATTTGTGTAGCCATTGGCAATGCTGTAAGTGGAAGCTTTCTGTTTTCCTGGTGGGGTTCTCTTTTCCTTGTCTCCAGACTTCTCTCCAGACTTCTCTCCAGTCGACCTGTCAAGAAATCCAGGTGAAAGAATGGGTTTTGGCTTCCCAATGGAACCATTCTCCAAGATTGATGGCAATGATTTAGTTTCTCCACTGCTGCAAGAGACGTTGGTCAGCTTGCCAACTCCATTGGTTGAGTTCAATGGATAATGCTCCTCTACAATTACAGGTTCACGTTTGCACTCTGAACCATCAGAACTTTCTGGTTCAGTAGATGAATATGCAGTCATAGAAGCATTGGAAGAAGTCACAGCCATACTGGGGACGACGTCGGAGCCATCTAATGCATGTCCAGAGAGGTGGTGCACTTCAGTGGTGCCAGCAGACCCATTCTCTTTGATATTGAAATTGGAAGCATTAGTACTAAAAGGTTCTTCGCATTCCATATCCTGGACTTCGGCAGAGGGAGGTGTTGAAGAAAAAAGATTGGCATCAGTTTCAGAGACAGCAGCAGCATCTTCCTGAATATGACAATGCTGACTTGAACCCTCTTCTTCACAACCTATTGGTTCTTCACATTCCATATCTTGGACTTCAAAAGAGGGAGGTGTTGGTGAAGAGAGAGAATTAGAATCAGTCAGGAAGACAGCAGCATTATCTTCCTGAATCCGCGAAGGCTGACTTGAACTCTCTCCCTCACAAACAGTTGGTCCCAACGGCTTCAATTGAAATTCATTCGTGTCCGGATCACCTGAATCTTTATCTAGAAGCATTGGGTTTACTTCCGTGGGTACTTGCAACTCCAAAATCTCCTTTGCCTTTATGGTATCAGTTTTAGTATCTTTCAGTCTGTCGTGCCCCGTCTCTCTCAAGGAAATGTCTGATTCTGAGCCTGCATTGGAAGATAGGGAGAACAGGTCGATGTTTGATTCTGAACCAATGTCGGAATGTAAGCTCGCAGTGTTACTATACACGTTCTCTCCCTTGGAAACACTCGATAAGTCAATATCCCTTGAGGCCAAATGTTTCTTTCTTGCAGGTTCCATGGGCTTGACAAAAGGCTCCTTGCGTGGTGTCCTCCTAATCGACAACCAGAAAGGCGCAAAATAAACTTAGTCTGTAAATAACAAACACACATAAAACAGTCTAATATCAAGAAAGGTACATCAAATGAACTTCTGTCACCTCCAAATATATAGCAAAATAAGCACACTAACAGAACATCATATTTGAAGTAAACGTCAAAGCAAGAATAATTGTTTGCAGAAATTCGATAGAAATATATTTGAAGTAACCATACAAAGTCTAATCTCTACTAGAAGAGGAAGTAAACATACACAGGCTAATCACTACTGGAAGAGGAAAAATATGAAAGCAATTACACAGAATAAACAAGCATGTGCTTTGATAAACCTTCAACACTCAGCAGACGAATTAACATCATGCCAGCAGTAATTTTCTTTTTATTTTTTTCGGTTTTTTTTGTTTTTTTATTTTATTTTATTTTATTTTTTTTTTTTTTTTGGGGGGGGGGGGGGGGGGGGGTAGTTAAGCAGCAATTACTACTGAATTGCTTGCAACTGCCTGCCGTCTACAACTGGAACTTCATATAGATTAACTGTATTACAGCCTAATATACATAAAACATTAAAAAAATTAAGAAAATTTTAAAACAGCTAGCTGTTCTTGTACATGATTATTAGGCAGAGAGTGGAATGAATTGTTACCTGTTATATAGAAGCATATAAGCTCCCTGTGAAAGCACCTCCTCGACATCCACAATTGTAACCTGCAAATCTTATAATATTGAGAACAAGACATCAAGAATGCGTTCTTTACAGCCATAAAGTTTATGCATTTAGATAATTACCTTACAGTCATCAATCCTGTACCAGCGTCCATAATAATCTTTTGTATAACAAATGTAATGGCCAAAAAATGAAGCATTCAACATATCCACATGGACGACAACCGCATAAAGCGTATACAGGTTGATACCATCTCTGTCCTCACTCATGTATGGAGAAAGATTTAGCTCCTCTGGAAAAGTTACCCTTTTATTCAATTTACCAAATCTACCACTCTGCAGAATATGAAGCAATACCCCTTGATACTTTGCACCTTGTTGGAAAGAAAATAACTTGCAAAACACTTCAATAGTACTAACCTGGAACCTCTTCAGTGCAATGGTGAGGATGTTTGGAGCCTGGTGAACCGTAAGCCGCTTCCATGCTTTGACATAACCGTTGCACCTGAAGCCAACATAAAGTGTAACATAAAATCCAGTTATTTATAGCGATGATCAAAAAACGTGGTGATAAAGCCAAACCAACCAAAAAGCCAAACTGAACCAATCGAACCGGGCTTTTCGATTCGGTTTTCCAACCGAAGTCGGTCAGTTCCATTCGGTTCGGTTTTTGGGTGGTCCGGTTCAGTTATCGGTTCCGTTCAATTCACCGAACCGAACCGAATTATACACACACGTGTGCGCGCACACACATTTTCCAGGTTTTTAGTTTCACACCAATTCGGTCTCAAGAATTAAGATGAAAATGATGCGATCCGCTAGGGATTTGAAGATAAAAATGGGATTTTTATTGGAATTTCAGATCTCACAATTAAAAAGGAACCCTAATACAATAATCTACTCGCTAACTAATAACTAGAAGACGATTCTTAACCTAGGGGAAAAAGCCGAAATCCTAATACAATTAATCTAGGGGATAAAATAAAATACTCTCTCAATTTTCGCATGACCTCTAGGGCCGGCTCAACCCCCTTTAAATAGACAAACACCCCCTCATTGTTATTTTACCAAATTGACCTTACTCCAATTTCCGGCCGCAACACTACTCCGCCCCGGAAAATCCACCTTGTCCTCAAGGTGGTGCATGATGTCTGTGGGACATTCGTCCTACCCGGTCGATTGCACTCTTCCCGGATCAAACGGATGAGAGTGGTCCCCACCGCTTTCAACGACATCCGGAGAAATATCGTCGGGCCAAGGTGGGATCCAAAAAACGTCGTCGGGCCCCCACAAGTACTTTGGATGGTCGTCGTCATCGTTGCACTGCTGGAATCCTTCTGGGCGGGGCCCCCGGGGGCCCGGAAACGCTCGGAAAAGTCTGTCGGGCGTCCGGAAAGGTCGGTGGGCCCCCCCAGGGGTCCGTCGGACCTCGGGACCCCCCTTTGGGGTCGGCCGAGGCTCCCCAGGCCGTCGCCGGGGGCGGCCGGCCCTGAAATTGGGCCGGCGGCCCCCAGGCAGCGGCGCCTGGGCCCGCCGAAGCCGCAGGGGGGCGGCAGGTGCGGCCGCCCCTCCCAGGGGCCTGGCGGCCCCCCGTCGCCCCTCTGGGGGTTCGCCGGCCCCCCCAGAGATCCCTGGGGGGTCGGCGGCCACCCAGGGGGCTGCCGGGGTGCCGGAGACCCCCCTCCGGCACCTTTGTCCTCGAGGCGTGGCGGCGCGTGGTCTTGGTGAGTCTCCCACACGTTGTCTCCTTGATCGAAGCCTCCGTCTTCTTCTAGATCCGGATCATCTTCAAAAGAAACCGTCTTTTTCGGATCTGGATCTGGAATTTCCAGATCTGGATCTGAAAATTCCAGATCTGGATCTGCTAATTCCAGATCTGGATCTGCTAACTTCAGATCTGGCTCCGGATCTGGTGGATCTACGCCTGAAAGCTCCAGATCTGGCTCTGGATCTGGTGGATCTACGCCTGAAAGCTCCAGATCTGGCTCCGGATCTGGTGGAGCTACGTCTGACAGCTCTAGATCTGGCTCTGGATCTGGTAGATCTGGACTTAGAATCTTCAGATCTAGCCCCGGATCTTTATTTGTTGTCAAAAGCGGCTCCTTTTTGCTTGGATCCATCTTTAAGTTGAGTTTCATGGATAACGCCGCTATTGCCTCTGCTAGCGCCGCCAATTTTGTTTCAGTTCTCACCTGATTCTCACTTATCTCCTCTATGCTCCATCCCATAGATCTGATGCTCGCCATGGATCAACTGCTCTGATACCAATTTGATGCGATCCGCTAGGGATTTGAAGATAAAAATGGGATTTTTATTGGAATTTCAGATCTCACAATTAAAAAGGAACCCTAATACAATAATCTACTCGCTAACTAATAACTAGAAGACGATTCTTAACCTAGGGGAAAAAGCCGAAATCCTAATACAATTAATCTAGGGGATAAAATAAAATACTCTCTCAATTTTCGCATGACCTCTAGGGCCGGCTCAACCCCCTTTAAATAGACAAACACCCCCTCATTGTTATTTTACCAAATTGACCTTACTCCAATTTCCGGCCGCAGCAGAAAACTTTTATGTTGCCATCTCTTCTTCCTTTCCTTCCTTTTTTTTAACCTTTCCCATCTTTTTCATTTTTTTCCCCTTTCAACTCAACCCTAACCAAAAGTCCCAGCAGCCCAAAGCTCTCCTCTCCTCCCTCTCACTAAAACTCAAGAGTTGCCGCCTCTTATACCCAAAGCTCTTCTCTCCCTCTCACTCAGTCGCTCAATCGGCACCTGCCGTGCCGCCACTGCGCTTGCCAGAGTTTGGATCAAAATCAAAAGTCAAACCTACCGCTTCATCATCAGTGCCGCGAGTTCTCTTCTCGCCACTGGAGTAAGATTTTGATTTGATTCTTGAATTCTATAATTCTATTGATTTGATTCCATTGCTTTATTTGTTTAATTTGCTGACTTTGATTTGATTGTATTCTTGTTTATAAGCTCTGCTAACTTATGTCTTTGCTTAATTGCTTTGATGTAAAAATTACCACTAACAATGAAAATTAAATGAAGAACCCTATACAACTTTGGCTCAAAAAATCAGTTTATTATGAAGCATATCAGCTCTTGACAAAATTTGCAAAGCAATGGAGTTAAGTGGCTCGATAATCTTTCCTTCTTGTAAAGCAATGCAATAGAGTTATGTGGCAAAATTAGCAAAGCAATGGGGTTAATGTGGCTCCAAAATTTGCAAAGCAACCAAAAGTCTACATATACAACTTTTGGCTCAATAATCTTTCCTTCCTGCTTGCTGCCCATCAGCCATCACAGTAATGTGCTCTCATAAGCCTATAATTATGGTTGATTCAATATTTTATTACATTCGTGCCTTTATTGCACATTGTTGAATCTAGCATGCATTAACGAAAACATTCGTTAGAATAGACTAGATTCATGAATCGAACCTTAGTTATGACGGAATTTATGTAACTAATCTTCTCCTCTAACTAGACTAACTTTCCGTTTCAATATTTCACATAGATGTCCAAGGCAAGAGAAACACCAATTCTTAATGATAGTTTTATTCGGGCAACAAAAAATATGGATACAACCGAATGCAAATTAAGAAGCCAATGAAAAAAAAGGTCTAATGTATGGAATCACTTTACACAAGATAATTCAAAAACCCCAGAATTTGCCAGATGCAATTATTGTGGCCAAGAATTTTGGCAAATTCTTTAAAAAAAATGGTGCGGGTCATCACTAAAAGCTCATGTGGAGTCTTGTAAAGAAAACTCATACATTAAGGAAGCACATTTTCAACCTACAATAGGACAAAGTGATGAAGATGAGAAGATAAGAAACTTAACTAGTTACAAATTCGATGAACAAGCAGTTAGGGCCGTCCTTTCAAAAATGATTGGTGTTCAATAAACAATCCTTTAAATTTGTTGAAGGAATTGGCTTTAAGTTGTTCTGTGCATCTGTAACTCTTAGATTTCATATTCCATCAAAATGGATCATTGGTAAAGATATAATTAAATTGTTTTTGAAGAAGATAAAAGTTAAAAGAATTTCTTCAAAAATCATCTAATTTTGTTTGTCTCACTACCAATACTTGGACATCAATTTAGAAATTAAGTATATATGTGATGTGGTCTTGGTGTATATGATCGGGTGAGCTGCCAGGCGTGAATGCGGGTCCGGTCTCAGACGGGCCCATCGGGTGACTTCTGACTTATTACTTCTTTTAGTAGTGGGCTTATTATTTTGTGGTGCATTTAGACTCTTGTTAGGGTTTAGTATTTAAGGGGATTGGCTGCCCTAATTATGTTGATCGAATATTTGTGATGGAAATCATTGTGACGGCTATGGTTCTTCAAGAATTCTATTTGGGGGATTAGTCTTGTTCCATTAATACAAGATTGGGAGAGATCCACTCCAGATTGAATTGATCTATCGCTTTTATTCCAGAAATCAATAAAAAGTTCACTTCTATATTTCTTTTCTTTCTACAAATCTGAATCTTATTGTCATTTGGGTGCAAACGTATCATTTTGGTATCAGAGCTAGCCACATGCCTACGACCCACCTGACGGAAAGGATACCTGGGGAAGAAGCGACATAAGAGAGGATGACCTGGAGAAGGAGCGACATAAGAGGAGACGACATGGCAAGGGCCAGAGAGTGCCACTTAGAGTGGGCATCCCAGAGTGGGCCAATGTGAACGGCGATTATCGAAAGCGTGGTGGTATGTGAAGATCACATTATAGTCCCGCATCGGAAGTGAAAAAGAAAAGAAAAAGAAAAGGAACTAGTTTAAGTAAGAATAGGCCTCTCCACCTAATACCAATTGGTTTTGGGTTGGATGCTCAATAATACTTAACAAATGGGATGTGAGCACAGTGTTATGTGTCTAGTATGTGATGGGCCCTTAGCAAGGCTATTGTTAGAAGCATAGTATGGGATTTGCTTCTAACAAATGGGCTAATGTTGGATGCATTATATGATATAGATCGACATATCGCAGTCCAGTACCTACTGCAGCGCCCAAGACCATAGTGGGGGCTCCAGCAACAGCAAGGGAGATGCTGCAGAGACACAACCTGGAGGGTAGACCCGTCGCATTACAGAGATAGATGAAGGAGCGCATGACCAATGGGATGTGCTTCAAGTATGACGAGATGTTCATCCCGGGGCACAAATGTGCAGGTCGTGCCATGCAGTTGGAGATCGTCGCAGAGGATGATGAGACCATGGTAGTCCTTGACGGAGGAGAGGACGATGCAAAGCGGCCTTCACACTTAGACACAGTGGAGATTTCTCTCAACTCCATGGTGGGATTCACTTTGTATCATACCATGAAGTTGGCAGGAAGGGTGGCAGCTCAGGAGGTTACAGTGCTTGTGGACAATGGTGCTATGCAAAATTTTATTTCACAGAAGGTGTTGAAGCAGCAAGAGCTACAGCTTAGCGATACGACGACCTTTGGGATGAGGGAGAGCGGGGGGTCTGCCGAGGGGTGATACTGACCATGCAAAGTTCCGATAGTGGATAATTTTTAGCCCTGGAGTTGGAGAAGGTTGATGTAGTGTTGGGCATGCAGTGGCTACAGAAGTTGGGGACACCAAGTTCAACTGGAAATTACTCAGGATGGAGTACTAGGAGGAGGGCAGAACAGTGGTGTTGTTGGACGACCCTAGCCTATGTTGTGCAGCTTCACTCAAGTCCCTAGCGCGGACAATGCTGAAGGGGGGTATGCTTTATGGTGGAGAACCAGGAATTGGGAGCAGTAGCGGAGCAGACAGTGCCCGTAGAGGTGGGGGAATTGCTAGACAGTTTTAAACAATTGTTTCAGATACCACATGGGCTTCCTCCTCAGAAGGATCACACGCAAGTTATTGTTTTGCCCAAGGGAGCGTCTCCAGTTAGTGTTCGACCTTACAATTACCCCCACATACAGAAGGATGAGATTAAGAGGTTGATACGGGAGATGTTACAGGCAGGGATGATACAGCCTAGTGTGAGTCCTTTTTCTAGCCCGATACTAGTTAAGAAAGACGTCAGTTGGAGGTTTTGCGTGGATTATCGCGCCCTCAACAAGGAAATGGTTGCTGACAAGTTTTCTATACCGGTGATAGATGAGATACTGGATGAGTTACATAGAGTGACAGTCTTTTCGAAGATTGACCTGAAGTCGGGTTACCATCAGATTAGAATGAAGGCAGAGGACATTTCGAAGACGGCCTTCCGTACTCATGAGGTGCATTACGAGTTCCTAGTCATGTCCTTCGGGCTGACAAATGCCCTAGCCACTTTTCAGGCACTGATGAACAAGATCTTTAAGCCTTATTTGAAAAAGTTTGTATTGGTGTTCTTCGACATCCTGGTATATAGTCGGACAGTGGCAGTTTTACAGGAGTTGCAGGCCCACCAGTTGCATGCCAACAAGAAGAAATGCATGTTTGCGCAGCCAAAGGTGGAGTATTTGGGTCATGTCGTTTCGACGGAGGTGTAGCGACTGACAGGGCGAAGGTAGAGACGATGCTAGATTGGCCGCAGCCAACGATAGTGCGCGCTTTAAGGGGTTCTTATGCTTAACTGGGTACTATCACAGATTTGTTCAGTGTTACAACATTATCACCTGGCATTGACGGAGCAGTTAAAGGACAGTTTTCACTGGAGGATGCCACGAAGGCGTTTGAGGTGTAGAAGCGAGCTATGACCATTGTTCTTCTGTTGGCCTTACCGGACTTCGACAAGGCGTTTGTAGTGGAGACTGACGCCTCGGGGTATGGCTTGAGGACAGTACTGATGCAGGAGCAGAGACCAGTAACTTATTTTAGCCAGGTACTGTCGGCACGGGCTAGACTGAAGCCCGTGTATGAGCGGAAATTGATCGCGATTGTATTGGAAATCCAGAAGTGACAGCTCTACGATGACAATTCATAGTGCACACAGATCAGCAGAGCTTGAAGTACCTATTGGAGCAGAGGTTGATTGCGGAAGAGCACCAGAAGTGGATATCTAAACTTGTAGATTACAAATTTGAGATATAATACCGACCCAGATTGGAGAACAAGACGACTGACGCTCTTTCACGCAGGGGGAATGTCGCTTGCGTCGCAGCATTATCAGTGCCACATTTGATGGATTGGGAGCCATTGTGGATATGTTGATGCAGATGAGGAGCTGACTAGGGTACGAGAGGGTCTGACCCAGGCGACGGCTGATCTCCCCGCTTATTTGTTTGACGGAAAGTTATTATTTCAGGGACGATTGGTGATACCGCGGACTTCGGTACATATTCCCTTGAGTTTTCAGGAGTTTCATGTGAGCACGGTTAGGGGCATTCTGGTGTTCAACAGACATATATGCGGATATCTAGAGAGCTTTATTGGCGGAGAATGAAGAGGGATATTGCGAGGATGGTCGACAGTTGTGACGTATGTCTGTGTCACAAGTACCTTGACGTGGCTCCAGCAGGCTACTGCAGCCATTGGCCCTTCCTGAGCAGGTGTGGAAGAGCATCGGTATGGACTTCATTGATGGGCTTCCGAAATCCGATGGTTACACAGTGATTTTGGTGGTTGTTGACCGTCTGAGCAAATATAGGCATTTTATCGCACTACGACATCCTTAAATGGCAGTGACGGTGGTGACGGCGTTCATACAGGAGGCGGTTCGCTTGCGTGGGTTCCTACTTCGATAGTGTCAGATAGGGATAGTTTTTATGAGCCAGTTCTGGAAGGAACTTTTCCGTGTTCAGTGGACCGCTTTGAGGAGTACGGCCTATCATCCCCAGACTGATGGCCAGACGGAGGTCGTTAACAGGAGTGTCGAGACATACCTCCACTGTTTTTGCTTATGATTGTCCGAGGAGTTGGTATAGGTGGCTAACCTTGGTAGAGTATTAGTACACCACTTCCTATTACTCGTCTGCACAGACTACGCCGTTCTGGATTTTGTATGGGAGATACCCCCTACCTTGGTCCACTACATCAACGGAGCAACTCCAGTTTCGCAGTTGGATCAGTACTTAAGCGAAGGAGATGGCATTTTGGAGGGTTGAAAAAGCACCTTACGAGGGCACAACAGATTATGAAGACGAAGGCTGATGAACATCGCAGAGAGGTTCACTTCGAGGTTGGGATCATGTGTTTTTGAAGCTGATGCTGTATGGATAGAAGTCTTTGGCTAGGAGGAGGACTAAAAAACTTGATGCTCGCTTTTATGGGCCTTACGAGATTCTGGCTATCCCAGTCGCTTACAGGTTAAATATGCCCCAGAATCGACATTGCATCCAGTGTTACATATATCACAGTTGAAGTGGCTTTAGGAGAACACAGAGCGACATCCACCCCACCCACTCTGACGGAAGATTTGGAAGTGTTGCTGGAGCCACAGGATATCTTGGAGGTGCGGCACGAGGGCGAACGAGGTAAAGAGGTGTTGGTACGTTAGCAGATTGTAACGACTGGTTTTCATGTATCTGGATTTATTATATTATATATATATGTTTTGGTGGATTTTCTCCTCATGTGTGGTTTTCGTCTCCGTAGCTTTCATTTTCGATCATTTCGTCGTGATTTTCTAGCTTCTTCCTTAGAATCGTCGATTTTGGAGTAAGTCATTCGTGACGGGCTTCATATCGGTCATGTCTTATTGTTAGATCAAGTCTAGGAGTCTTAGGAATCGATCTCGGAGCTTCGCGCTCCATTTCAGAACTTTTGTGCACGTTAGCCGGTACAAGAAGGGGAACCGACCGACTAGATGACGATTTAGTCGGTCGGCAAACTTTCATGGACCGACTAGTGGGCTTTGTAAATTATTCAGGAGTTACTGTTTACTTTTAGTCGGTCTAAGAACAACCACCGACCGACTAGATGCGCAACTAATCGGTCAGAACTTGCTCTCTGACCGACTAGTTTCTGTCAGTAAATTTCACCTAAGTTACTGTTTATCGTTAGTCGGTCCATGAACACTCATCGACCGACTAGGTTGCAAACTAGTCGGTCGACGGGCCTTCACAGACCGACTAATTCTTTACCCAGATTTTTCCTACTTTCGCTGTTTGGATTTAGTCGGTCACAGTTAGCCAACCGACCGACTAGTTCTCAAACTAGTCGGTCAGCCAACCTTCTTTGACCGACTAATCAGTGTCGAAACCCTAATTTCTGGGCAGCCGCCAGCACTTCCTATTTAAACCCCCAAACGTTTTTCTTTTCTTCTTTCATTTCTCATGAGCCTCCTTCCCCAAATCATCATCCATCTAACCCTAGCCTTCCTCCTCCATCTAAAGCTTCTCCCCCTCTCCATTTTGGCCGGCCACCACCTCTAGGTCGCCGGAAAACCCCCCAAAACCCCATTTCTCCAGATTTTCCCCATCCATTCCAGATCTGAACCCTAGGTTCCCCAGATAGTTTCTTCCGTTGCCGTGCTTGCTCGGCATCGTTCTTCCGCTTCCGATACGGTAATAACTCGATCTCTTAATATCCTCATAGCCCATTTGTGTTTTTGTGAAACCCTAATAAAACTAGGTTGGATGTTGTTCTAATATTGTTTTGCCATGGCAGCGATCTCATCTCCGTAGTTAGCCTTTGTGTGACGGCCTCGTTGATCGTCATCCTCGGTGCTAGGCAAGTGAAACTTGCCACTTAGGGTTTTGGGCCATGTCTTAGGCCATTAGCTTGTTGTAGGTGTAAAAGAGACTAGGCGACGAAATGATACTCGCCTAGGCGCAATTTTAGAAACTAGCTTGACAACGAAGCTAGATCCGACATTTATCATGTTGCACAACTACCATGTCATGTTTAATTTCCACTAACGGTACGCGAATTAATTGTCATGTCATTGCATTCTTTAAGTGTTCCCGTGATTGCGTAGCTCCGCTACACCTTGTGAAATGATTGAGGCTAGGTGCACCCCTATGCCAAATGGAATACGCTCCTGGTTTGTGATCCAGGAAACGAGCTCTTGTGCGGGGCAACCCTGGCTCATTTACTGAGCTCGTGTACAGGGACCTTGGCTCGTTTACACGTGGGTTTTGGGGTAAGAGTTAAGCGGCCATTCAACTGGGAGTCTGTCCGATCAGCAACTGCAGTTGTAAGGCGTAAACTCTGGGTTCTAGGGTAGTGTTAAGCGGCCAATCAGTGTGAATGTCCAACAGTTCAGCTGTAAGGCGTAAACATCTACAAACAACTTGAAACGTGACTAGTGAAAAGATTGAGATTGTTGTAGCTTGGCTACTCTTGACATGCCCTGATAAATTGTTCTCTTGCACTTATTGTTTCACCATGTCTTGTGCACTCATACCATAACTGTCATGTCATGCATACTATAACTGCTAGGTTGTTAGTTTGCCTTCCTTTTCAGTTTCCTTGCCCAAGTCTTTTAGACTTGCTGACATGTGCTCCTTTACTCTTTTGGGTGACACATGTTAGATCCTGAGCCTGAGTTCATTGTTGAGGACGAGGTGTTTGCTGACGCCTAGCCCGAGCCTGTGTTTGACGAGGACTTCGTGGACACGGGCGATCAGTCGTATAGACTGTAAGTGTTGTTGTTTAGACTGTTTTGTTGTCGGTGCGTGGCACCTATACTTTGTTATGTTGTCCCTTTTGTTGGCCTTGTTCTGGGCCTTTAGACTCTTTCTGTGAGCCTGGTGGCTTTTCTGGATGTTGAACTTAACTTTAATGTTGGACAAATTCTGAGATTTGAGATTTTATTTCTGTCTCTCCTTGTGTTATTATTGTTGTTCCGTTTATGGTTACAGGGACCTGCTTATGTTTTATTGACGCTTATCGGGTTTGGGGCTTCACAGCTCCACTCTCGTGCGGACCTTTTCACGTCTCGCCTCCATTTTAGGGAAGCGGGACGTGACAGATTTTGTCGGTGGCCCATGCAGGTCTCTCCTGTAACTGCGATTAACGGAATGACGATAATAATATTAGAATGTCCAATAAACTAAGTTCGACGTCCGAGTCATAAGCTATGAGTCTAATCTGCTTCGTTTTCTGTGTCATTAGATGGCAGGAAGACGATTCACCAGTGGTGGAGGTAGTGGTGCGCCCCCTCATGACGATGAGCCTGAGAGGGAGCCCACCAATGGAGAGATGATGCGGATGATGCTCCAGATGATGCAGGTGCAGCAGAGCGTGCTCCTGCAGGTCCAGAATGCTCCAGTCGTTCGAGCTGGTCAGGCAATCCAGGACGCCCCTCGCTCCGAGCCGGGAGCGAAGCAATTTCGGGAGCTGGGTCCCGCATATTTTGATGGGTCTGATGGTCCTCTGGCTGCCGATGAGTGGATTCGGAACATTGAGGATAACTTGAAGATGGCCAAGATCACCCCGGCTGGATGGGTTGATTTGGCGAAGAGGCAACTCAAGGATAATGCTCGGAACTGGTGGGATGCGGAAGAGAAGATGCTGGTGGAGCCGATAGCTTGGGCTACCTTTAAGTCCAGGTTTGATGAGGAGTTCTTTCCGAAGGCTGCTAGGAAGGAGATGCTGCAGCGCTTTATCGACCTGAAGCAAGGGAGCTTGACGGTGGACCTGTACCACCAAGAGTTCACTAGGCTGAGTCGGTTCGCACCAAAGATGGTACAGGATGCTGATGAGATGGCTCAGAGGTTACTGCAGGGACTTGCTTTGGAGCTTCAAAGTTTTGTGTCTTCCTCTGATCTGGACTCTTATCAGAAGGTTCTGGTCGCTGCGAGGAGGCAGGAGCTGAACCTGAGTCAGAGGAGAGGACATGTTTCTGATGCTGGGAAGAGGCCTATGGAGCATGCCAGGGCGGTGGTTAGGCCTGGTTTCAAGCCTAATCATCCGGTGCAGTTCAAGAGGCCAGGAGGGCCTAATCAGAAGACTTGCCATTTCTGCGACAAGCCTGGCCACATCAAGGATCAGTGTAGGAAGTTTCTGGGCCAGTGTTTGGTTTGTGGTGATGCTTCTCATGTCGCGAAGGATTGTCGGCATGCGAATCAGTTGCGGAGGGCGCCTGTTGCAGCACAGCCGTTGCAACAGAGAGTGCATGTTCCTGCTGGACGTGGAGCAGCTCTTGTTCCATATAGGCAGGCTTTTCCGCCGAGGAGGCAGGCTTTTCTGATGACCGCTGTGGAGAGCGAGGCTGTGGATGAGGTTATCGCAGGTAACTCTCCTTCTAGCTGTTCCTTTCTTATTCGGCTTTGTTTGTTAGATTATGTTGTTTGCTTGAACATGATTGTTGTTAGACTAGGGCTTGATTGTTAGACTGTTTGTAGGTGTGGTTTTGGTGTGCACATTTCCTGCACGAGTCCTCTTTGACTCTGGTGCATCGATGTGCATTATTTCTCGGAGCTTCGTGGAGAAGCATTCCTTGTCGATGTCTCCTCTTTCCAAGAGTTGAAATATCGTTACAGGGAATGACGTGGTCTCAGTGCATCTTGGTTGCAATTCTTGCTCGTTGGTGGTCTGTGGACATGAGCTTTACGCTGAATTCATTGTCCACGACATCATCAACTATGATGCAGTTCTTGGGATGGACTGGCTTGCGAGCTTCTATGCTACGATCGACTGTCGGAGGAAGAATGTGGTGTTCGAGATTCCCGGACATCCAGTATTTGAGTTCAGTCGAGGTAGCAGCTCGCTCGGTCCGGCCAGGTTTCAGGCCAGGCCGGTGGAGATTATGGCTATGCAGATGGAGCTGGAGAGGCCAGCGGTTGTGCGGGACTTTGATGACGTCTTCCCCGAGGAGATGTCTGGTTTGCCACCCGATCGAGCTCTGGAATTTTCTATCGATCTCATTCCGGGAGCGCAACCGATTTCGAAGGCGCCTTATCGTATGGCACACGCTGAGTTGGAGGAATTACGGAAGCAGCTGGATGAGCTTTTGCAGAAGGGTTATATCAACCCTAGTGTGTCTCCGTGGGGAGCACCGGTCTTGCTGGTGAAGAAGAAGGATGGTTCGCGTCGCATGTGCGTGGACTATCGGGAGTTGAATGCGGTGACCATCAAGAATAAATACCCGTTGCCTCGCATCGATGATATTTTTGATCAGCTTGGAGGTTCGAGGGTGTTTTTTAAATTGGATTTGAGGAGTGGTTATCATCAGCTGAAGGTGAAGAAAGAAGATGTTCCGAAGACAGCGTTCAGGACGAAGTATGGACACTACGAGTTTGTGGTTGTGCCTTTCGGTGTAACCAATGCACCCGCAGTTGTCATGAATCTGATGAATCTGATCTTCTATGACTTTTTAGATAAGTTTGTCATTATCTTTATTGACGACATTCTGATCTATTAGAAGTCGGAGAAAGAGCATGCCTCGCACTTGAGGACGGTATTGGAGATTTTGAGGAAGCATCGTTTGTATGCTAAGTTTTCGAAGTGCGAGTTTTGGCTGGACAGAGTTGCTTTTCTCGGGCATGTGGTGACTGGAGATGGTATTTCAGTGGATCCCGAGAAGATCATGGCCATCAGAGAGTGGCATGTTCCGCAGTCAGCGTCTGAGATCCGGAGTTTCCTTGGGCTTGCTGGTTACTATCGGCGCTTCATTAAGAACTTTTCCCGTATTGCTGAGCCGATGACCAGATTGACGCAGAAGGATGTACCTTTTGTTTGGTCGGGTGATTGTGAGAATGCTTTTGGTGTTCTGAGGGAGAGATTGACGACTGCCCCTATTCTTGTTGTGCCTGATCCCAGCGGTGGATTTGAGATCTTTTGCGATGCTTCTGGCAAGGGTCTCGGTTGTGTGTTGCATCAGCACGGGCATGTTGTGGCGTATGCTTCGATTCAGCTCAAGGTTCATGAGAAGAATTACCCGACGCATGATTTGGTGTTGGCTGTCGTTGTGTTTGCTCTTAAGATTTGGAGGCACTTCTTGCTAAGTGAGAAAGTGAAGATTTTCACCGATCACAAAAGCTTGAAGTATATTTTTACTCAGAAGGAGCTCAACATGCGACAACGTCGATGGTTGGAGCTCATGGCGGATTATGAGATCGATTTGCAGTATCACCCTGGCAAGGTGAATGTGGTTCCTGATGCGCTGAGTAGGCTTCCAGCGGTGATGATTTTGACTTCGCAGTGGAGATTGCAGCATGATTTTTGCGAGTCTGGTGTGGAGATTGTTCTTCCTGGAGAGGCTTCTTCGTTGATGTGTATGCAGATACAGTCGACGATTGTGGATCGGGTCAAGGCCGGCCAGGCTGAGGATCCGAAGCTGGTGAAGATTCGAGAGCAGATGGAAGCCGGTCTGCGGACTGACTTTTTGATTCATGAGGATGGCTCGCTGAGGTTTGTAGCTAGGTTGTATGTGCCAGCTGGGGATATTAGAGAGGAGTTGATGCAGGAGGCACACAGTTCGCCGTATTCTGTGCATCCTAGTAGGACCAAGATGTATCAGGATCTTCGTCTGAACTATTGGTGGCATGGCATGAAGAGGAGTGTGGCTCGGAGTGTAGCCAAGTGCTTGGTTTGCCAGCAGGTAAAGGCGGAGCATCAGCGTACGACAGGGTTGCTACAACCGCTTCCGATTCCGGAGTGGAAGTGGCAACACATCACTATGGATTTCGTGACTGGACTACCTCGGAGTCCGAAGCAGAATGACGCGATTTGGGTGATCGTAGATCGATTGACCAAATCCGCGCACTTTATTCCATTCCGAGTGGGACAGTCCACTGAGGCGCTAGCGAGGAGATATATGGAGGTAAATTCTTTTACTCTCCGTTTTTATTTCCTTTTCCTAGTTTGGATAGTGATGTAACGTAAATCGTGCAGGAGGTCGTACGACTTCACGGAGTCCCCGTGAGTATCGTGTCGGACAGGGACACGAGGTTCACATCTCAGTTCTGGCAGAATTTACAGAAGAGTTTGGGTACGCGTCTGAGTTTCAGCACGGCGTACCATCCGCAGACGGATGGCCAGTCCGAGAGGACGATTCAGATCCTGGAGGACATGCTGAGGGCGTGCATGTTGGATTTCAAGGGTTCGTGGGAGGACCATCTACATCTGGTAGAGTTCTCTTACAACAGCTTCCAGGCGAGTATTGGCATGGCGCCTTTCGCCGCTCTTTATGGGAGGAAATGTCGATCGCCATTGAGTTGGGATGACGTTGGTGATCGGGAGCTGTTGGGACCTGAGATGATTGTGGAGGCCGTGGATATTGTCAGGAACATTCGGGAGAGGTTGAGGATTGCTTAGGACCGTTTTAAGCATTGGGCGGATGCTAAACGGCGTCCTTTGGAGTTTCAGCCGGGCGACCATGTGTTTCTGAAGATTTCCGCGAATCGTGGTGTGATTCGCTTTGGGAAGCGAGGGAAGTTGAGCCAGCGATACATTGGACCGTTTGACGTTCTGGAGAGAGTTGGCGAGGTAGCCTACCGCTTAGCCTTGCCGCCATCTTTGAAAGGAGTTCACAATGTTTTCCATGTGTCGCAGCTTCGTCGATACATTAGCGATCCATCTCATGCTGTGGATTTCTCGGAGATTACCGTTCGCCCTGATATGACGTATGACCAGCAGCCAGTGCAGATTCTGGACAGAAGTCAGAAGTCACTTCGGAACAAGGTTGTCAATCTTGTGAGGGTGATGTGGCGACACGGCTCGCCAGGAGAGTCTACTTGGGAGAATGAGGATGAGATGCGAGAGCGTTTCCCACTTTTGTTTCCGTACACGTGAGTGTTGGGAAATTTCGAGGACGGAATTTTTCTTAAGTTGGGAAGGATGTAACGACTGGTTTTCATGTATCTGGATTTATTATATTATATATATATATATATATGTTTTGGTGGATTTTCTCCTCATGTGTGGTTTTCGTCTCCGTAGATTTCATTTTCGATCGTTTCGTCGTGATTTTCTAGCTTCTTCCTTAGAATCGTCGATTTTGGAGTAAGTCATTCGTGACGGGCTTCATATCGGTCTTGTCTTATTGTTAGATCAAGCCTAGGAGTCTTAGGAATCGATCCCGGAGCTTCGCGTTCCATTTCGGAACTTTTGTGCACATTAGCCGGTACAAGAAGGGGAACCGACTGACTAGATGACGATTTAGTCGGTCGGCAAACCTTCATGGACCGACTAGTAGGCTTTGTAAATTATTCAGGAGTTACTGTTTACTAAATAGTCGGTCTAAGAACAACCACTGACCGACTAGATACACAACTAGTCGGTCAGAACTTGCTCTCAGACCGACTAGTTTCTGTCAGTAAATTTCACCTAAGTTACTATTTATCGTTAGTCGGTCCATGAACACTCACCGACCGACTAGGTTGCAAACTAGTCGGTCGACGGGCCTTCACAGACCGACTAATTCTTTACCCAGATTTTTCCTACTTTCGCTGTTTGGATTTAGTCGGTCACAGCTAGCCGACCGACCGACTAGTTCTCAAACAAGTCGGTCAGCCAATCTTCTTTGACCGACTAATCAGTGTCGAAACCCTAATTTCTGGGCAGCCGCCAGCACTTCCTATTTAAACCCCCAAACGTTTTTCTTTTCTTCTTTCATTTCTCCTGAGCCTCCTTCTTCCCCAAATCATCATCCATCTAACCCTAGCCTTCCTCCTTCATCTAAAGCTTCTCCCCCTCTCCATTTTGGTCGGCCACCACCTCTAGGTCGCCGGAAAACCCCCAAAACCCCACAAAACCCCATTTCTCCAGATTTTCCTCATCCATTCCAGATCTGAACCCTAGGTTCCCCGGAAGTCTGCCCGATCAGCAACTGCAGTTGTAAGGCGTAAATTCTGGGTTCTAGGGTAGTGTTAAGCGGCCAATCAGTGTGAATGTCCAACAGTTCAGCTGTAAGGCGTAAACATCTACAAACAACTTGAAACGTGACTAGTGAAAAGATTGAGATTGTTGTAGCTTGGCTACTCTTGACATGCCCTGATAAATTGTTCTCTTGCACTTATTGTTTCACCATGTCTTACTTGTGCACTCATACCATAACTGTCATGTCATGCATACTATAACTGCTAGGTTGTTAGTTTGCCTTCCTTTTCAGTTTCCTTACCCAAGTCTTTTAGACTTGCTGACATGTGCCCCTTTACTCTTTTGGGTGACACATGTTAGATCCTGAGCCTGAGTTCATTGTTGAGGACGAGGTGTTTGCTGACGCCTAGCCCAATCCTGTGTTTGACGAGGACTTCGTGGACACGGGCGATCAGTCGTAGAGACTGTTAGTGTTGTTGTTTAGACTGTTTTGTTGTCGGTGCGTGGCACCTATACTTTGTTATGTTGTCCCTTTTGTTGGCCTTGTTCTGGGCCTTTAGACTCTTTCTGTGAGCCTGGTGACTTTTCTGGATGTTGGACAAATTCTGAGATTTGAGATTTTATTTCTGTCTCTCCTTGTGTTATTATTGTTGTTCCGTTTGTGGTTACAGGGACCTGCTTATGTTTTATTGACGCTTATCGGGTTTGGGGCTTCACAGCTCCACTCTCGTGCGGACCTTTTCACGTCTCGCCTCCATTTTAGTGAAGCGAGGCGTGACACAGATACTCCCGAACACAAGACGACGTGAGAGCCCTATGACACCATACTGTCGCAGTTTCCTGACTTCAACCATGAGGACAAGATTCTTTTAGGGGAAGTAATGATGCAGTCTTGGTGTACAGAAGGAGGCGCACGTGTGAGTCGTAAGGCGCGGGTGCGGGTCTGGTCTCAGACGGGCCCATCGGGTGACTTCTAACTTATTACTTCTTTTAGTAGTGGGCTTATTATTTTGTGGTGCATTTAGACCCTTGTTAGGGTTTAATATTTAAGGGGATGGCTGCCCTAATTATGTTTATCGAATATTTTGTGATAGAAATCATTATGACGACTAGGGTTCTTCAAGAATCCTATTTGGGGATTAGTCTTGTTCAATTAACACAAGATTAGGAGAGATCTACTTCAGATTGGATCAATCTATCACTTTTATTCCAGAAATCAATAAAAAGTCCACTTCTATATTTCTTTTCTTTCCACAAATCTGAATCTTATTGTCATTTGGGGCAAAACGTATCAATATGCCTCACAGTTTATTGAATTGACGAAAAAAAGATGTTAAACAAAAGGATTTTTAATTTCATTTCAGTGGCTAGCCATAAAGGGGAAGATCTTGGACAAACAATTGAAGGGTGTTTGCAAGACTAGTGTATAGATAAAGCGCTACAGTAGATAATGCCAGTTCCAATGATGTGATGGTTGGATATCTAAATAAAAAGATTAAACATTAGAGAAGCACTCCATTGCATGGCCAACACATGCATATGAGATGCATTGCACATATTACTAGTCTTGTGATACAATATGGGTTGAAGAAATCTGATGATGTGATAATTCAAATTCAAAATGATGTTTGTTTTGTGAGGGCTTCTGAAGCTAGGTGGGCAAAGGGAAACGAATGTATAAAGAAAGAGAAGATTAATGTGTGGAAAGGAGAATTATAACTCCTTTTCACACTCTGTGTCCACTAGATGGAACTCTACATATTTGATGTTGAATGCAGTTGTGATTTGTCAACTGTGATTTGTCAACTGGTATTTGAAAGATACAACGAGATGGATTCATCTTTTATGAGAAAGAGATGCCATATGATGAGTATTTGATGATTGCTAGTTTTTTGTACACATTTCTTCGTCATTTTTATAAACTTACACCGTGTGTTTCTAGAACTTTGTATATCACGCACGATTAATCCTTTTTTAAAACTAATTCATAATGTGGGTTGTTTCATAATAAAATCTCTAAGAAGAGATGATAAGATTGGTAAGCGTCTGAAAGAGAAATATAATAAGTATTGGTGGAACTTTGAGAAGATAATTAAGTTCATCTTTGTTACCATTATACAAACCCTCTGTACAAGGTGGATTTGTGCCATTTGCATTTACGTAAATGTTCAATGATAGATCCAATGATGTTTTAGCAACAGAAGTTATGTTCTCAAATCGTTATTTGAAGAATATCAAAAAGCATGTGGCGAAGGTAGGTGGCTCTTTGCATGTGGAATAAAGGGTGATGTACAACCATTCACAAGAAATGGATGATGAAGAGAATTTCTTATATTCAAGGTACAAAATGACGAGGATGATAAGCCAAAGTGAGCCAAGTTTCAGCAAATTGGAGAAATGTTTAAATGAGTTGAATGATCACTAGTGGAAAAGTATAATGTTCTTATATTTTGGAAGATGAATAATGCTAGATTTTCAGTTCTCTCAAAGATGGCCCATGATATCTTGGTTATCCATCTCTCTATACTTTGCATTGGAATCAATAGTTAGCATCGGTAAAAGGGTTCTTTATTGTTTTAGGAGTTAGTTACAACCAAAGACGATTGAGACCCTTAATTGTACTCAAGATTGGTTAAGCGCATCATTATGAATTTTGATGATTAGTATTAAGGATGATATTACCACTGCAGAGAATATTGGCAAAGGATATTTTATTATGTTTTTATTTTTCTTATTTATATTTTTATCCATGGAAAAAAATTAATTAAATTCTAATATTAGAATACTAATTTTTTAAAGATGAATGAGGTTGATAATCAATCAAAATCATAACTTAATATTAATGTAAAGTTTGGAATGCATGGTAAGTTAAAAGAAGTATTATTTGGTTATTTATTTTTAATTTATTCTTGCAATAAACTTAATGTGTTATACACTTGTGTACCATTTTGTATCTTTCTTTCATTTTTTTTGATTATGTTTAATTTTGTAGAAACCATGAGAAACAGTAGTGTCAAATAAAAACTAAATTTTTGTGTGAATGTGGTTAAAAAAATTTGTCGGAGTGGTAATATTTTGAATGTGGCTGCGAAAATTTTAGTATTCAAGAGGCTGCAATTTTTTTGGATGGATGAGTTGAAATTTTTTAGAAGAATATTGGTCACAGGCTATGACTAGTCCTACTATATTGAAGAGCTTTCTTCATGTGAATCAGCATTCATTTCTGATTTAGTTTCCACATTCAAACAAAAATTTAGTTTTTCGGAGAATTTAGTTCCACCAATAATTTTAGTTCCCCCAAAGTTTAGTTCCCTCTAGATTTAGTTTCCACAAAATTTAAATTTTTACTTCCCTCTAAATTTAGTTCCATCCAAGATTTTAAATTTTATATCCCTAAAAGTTCCTCCAGATTTGTTTCTCCTAAATTTTAGTGGTTTCCCTAAAATACCCAGCCAAAATTTTATGGTTACCCCTTGAAATTTTCACAAACTTTCATTGATATCTCAAAATTTAATCCTAACCATCTTTCTAGCCACCTTTTGTCTTAGTCAGCAAACCCATTTAAAAACATCTCACAATTGTATAATACATACTAGGATCGAAAACATAATCCTTGTCAACAACGAAGTCTAGATGCCCATTTTACGAGCCAGTCTTTAGTATTATCTAGCCTACTATTTTGGGTTTATTTTGAATCACCTTGTTAATTAAGATTAAACTTTGATGTATCACCTTGTTGATTACTTTCATGTGTGTTAAGATTAACATTGTGTATTGAGATTAAACTTTCATGTATCACCTTGTTGTTGACTTATGTTGTTAATTTCTTTTCCTAAATAGTTTGTATCATCTTATTGATAACTGTAATGACCCAAGTGCCTAAATACCTAGGGTAGGGGTGGCAATTTTCGGCCCGGCACGATAGCCCGGCACGGGCCCGGCACGATAAGACCGTGCTTGGGCCAACAATTTTGGCCCGAAATCCTTATCGGACCGGGCCGGCCCGGCCCGGTTCATTTTCGGGCCGGACCCGGGCCAAGCTTTTCAGCCCATGGACGGCACGGCACGGCACGAAAAGCATTTGATCAACCCACTTCAATTTGACCACACACTGATCTACAGCGGATTTCAGTAATGTGCATTCATTTATGGTGTTGAGTCCAATGTCATGAATCTTATCAGATCAATGTCCAAATATCATAAATTTTAACAACTTCCCGCCAGCGCCAACTTTGATGTCTTCGGATCTTGGGGGTCGATCTCAGTTTCCGAGAAGAGACAAAGAACCACCAAACATGTTACTTCATTTTCCCAAATAAATGAAAACAATGTAGGACACATCACCTTATGCAAACCACTTCATCCTCTTCTTGCGTGCTCCATTTCGATGCATCTTTAAGCATATGCGACAAGTTTTTGTTTAACAATATGATAAAATATTGTCACAATACATAATTCATTCAACCTTATCAGACCGGGCCGGACGGCCCGAATTTTTATCGGACCGTGCCCGGGCCTCTCCGGAATGGCCCGAAGTCTTATCGGGCCGGGCCGGCCCAGTCCTTTAAGAAAACCGGGCCGGGCCGGCCCGAATTGCCACCCCTAACCTAGGGTATGCATATTAATGGATGTGTGTATAGTATTTGTACTTGTTTGCTGATAAATGTTGAGTAGTGTGCATAACAATTGTGTCGTGTAAATATAAATGGTGTCTGTGTGTGTAGTAATTCAGTGGTGTGCACAGTAATTTGTCTACGTGAATGAGTGTGCCTATATGAGAGCCTTATTGGATGCTAATGGGTGAGTATGGAGAAGTGCAGTGAATAGTGATGTTGGTTTTATTGATGTGAAGTAATTTTTATGTTGGTATGTAAAATGTATTTTTTAATACTATTTTAATATGAAATATTTTATGATGCTTATTTGGTGAAGCCTATTTTAAAGAGAATATTTTTATTTCTATTTTAGTCTTATTAATTAAGTTTGCAATGGCATTGTTGTGATATAGAGACTTGTGTATGTATTAGAGAGGTGTGTGCATAAAGGGAATGTCATACTTGTAAATAGGTATTGTGTGTGTGTGTAAGGAGAGATGGCATGTAAAGAAATGGCATACTTGTAATTAGGATTGGGTTGTGTGTATAGGAGGGATGAGAAGTTTGTAGAGGGTGGCAAACTTGTAAATAATTGGAAGCTTAGAAGAAATATCTTCCCTTTTTTAATTATTTCTCATTCTTCTACATTCTTCTAAATTCTTCTCATTCTTTCCTTTTCTTTTTCTTGTTCTCCATTTTCTTTCCTTATGGGGGGTGGCCGAAATTTACTCATGCACAAAAAAAAGAAAGAAAAAAAAGGGAAGGAGAGAAAAGAAAGGAGGAGGAGTGATGGAGGGAGATTTAAGGAGGAGCTTGCAAAGGAAAGAGAAAATGATGAAAGAAGAGCTAAAGGCCTTGATTGAAGGAGAAATAAATGGAGCTTAAAGAGGAAGTTGGAGGAGAAGAATTAAGCTTCATATTAGGTAGGAATCCTACTTGTGCTTTAAATATTAATTTGGGATTTGTTGTAGAGTTGTAGTATTGATTAGTTCATGACAATAGGAGAAAGTTGGCATTTTCATGTCATCTCCTAAGTATTTTGCTAAAGATTGCATTTTTAGGACAAATCTCTTGTAGTTTTTAATAAAGTTTGTAACTTTATAATAAATTGTTGTGTAGTTCCTTAGAAGTTTCATTTTTAAGAATGTTATTGCTAAAGTTGCAAGTTTTTATGTTGGTATACAAAAGGAAATGATGACATCTTTTAAGTTGCTCTTCCAAGTTGCCACTTTTGCATTATGGAGATTAAAGGTGGGGCCTTTTTTAAGCAAAGTTGGGCTTATGCCAAGATTTAGTTTCCTTAGGATGTCAAGGTTTTCATCCTTCACTAAGAACCATGCTATGATTACCAATGTCGCTAATACTTGCATCTTAGGTACTAAAGTTATTAAAAGTTTACATGTTGTAGTTTAAGTTTGCCACAATTTGCTAAAGGATGTGTGTATGTTGGTAAAATTGCTAAGTTGCCTAAAGCTAATATTTCCCTTATTAACATATGCTTATGGCGATGAGTTTTCCACTAATTAAGATTTTATTAGCAATAATGCCATGATGGAATTACTGTTAATTAAAATGGTATTAAATTCATGCAATTTCCACTAGCCTTTATAAAGATGGCATGTTAGTGTAGAATTGTTTAAAGTTTCACCTTTGTACAGACTTTACTTTCATGCAATTCTTATTAATTGACAAATGTACATTAATTGCTTAACTTGTAACTAAATGTGGGTGTTGTTAAGTAGTTACAAAATGGGTATTACTTAACCTTGCATTTTATTGGTTGTATTAGCAAGACTACATTTTAATGGTTAATGAGGTTTCTTGGAAAATGGTTCGTGGTGCTAGTGAACCCTAATGATGATGTGTTATGTATGGGAAATGGTTTATGTTGATGGAGGGTGGTGTTGTGGAAATTTGCAAGAGAACCCGATTTATATTCCTTTTGTTTAAAGATTGCATTTGGTGGAAGTGGGTTGCTAAAGCAAGGTTTCCTCCATGAAATGGCTAAGTGATTTGGAAATGTGGTTTGTTTCAATAAGGCCAAGTGCCGGTTGGGATAAAGAATGGAGAGGTGATTGTGGTTACTCTATCATTCATGAAACCCTTATGTTGTTATTCATTTCTTAAATTTCAATGCAAGTTAAATGTCGCATTCTTCATGACGCATGTTTTATGTTCTCATATGTTACCTTAATTCTTCATGTTGAATTGATGGCAAATTTGAATATGCAAGACATGATTACAACCTAATGTTGTATGTATTTAATGTTAGGGTGCTAATAATTGGATAAGTCCTCTTAAAAGAGGGTGACACGGGGATTGGGGGACACTATGTAGTGTGGAACACATGAGGTGCTAGATAGATATCTGGTTGGTGGCCCTCCTGTCCTGCCTGAGTGGCGAGGAGTGGCGGAAATGTGGAGAATTGGAGAAAATGTGAAGGGGAAATAAGGAGAAAACAGGGCTCCTTTGTTAACAGCATTGCACACTGGGCCGAGTGCCCAGTTAGCTGGGAGAGTTTACCTGTGTCACCCCAACTGGGGGTGAGGTCCAGTCCCAAGAGGGTCTACCCACTACTTAAGGTCCAAAACCACTACATGATAACCTTCATTACTTTTTGTAGCATTAGTAAATATTGTCTACTTGTGTGTTCTTTACTTGCAGCTCTCTTATGACGTATACCCTTGTTATACCCTTCGTTTGTTATATTTGTTGTTCCTTCCTTTTATTGGCATGTTGTACTTATGGTTCCTTCCTTTATGATTAAAAACAACATTCTCTAAATTAACATTTACATGCACGAGTTGGGATATCCTACTGGGTCACGCTGTGATGTGTCCCCGTTGACTTTTCAGGTGTTGGCTCTTGGAGTTGGTGACAGAGGTGGAGTTTGGGACTAATGGTCGAGGTGTTGATTGTAGGTTTGGGTGGAGAGGAGAGAGGAGAGAGACTTGTACTTTTGGGGCTTGCTTTGGGTAGAGGGATGTTTTGCCTATAATGGATGTATAATGGACATTGGTGATGTATAAGGATTATAGTTACTCTTTGGTTTAGTCGTTGTCCCGGGTAGTTTCTATGCTTCTCTCTGTGTTTTTGTGTTGTGTTGTTGGTCTGTATTTTGGACATTACAGGTGCTACCCCAGCAGTGCGCAGTGGACCTGCAGATTATTGCGTTTCTTTTCTTCCTTTCTCCATAACACTCACTACTCTGGTATCACCTGGGACGGATTCGTACTTCCCGGGTATCCTGGGGAGCGGGGCGTTACAATATCTGATTTTAATGATTTTTGAACTGTAACTAGATAAGTTAAGATTAAGTGATTAGCCTTTCATCCTGAAAGTTTCATGTTGAGATTCCTTCAAATTTTGCCCTAATTAATTGACTAATTAAAGTTGTTAGTCGACTAATGCAAAGATGTTTTCGTATGACTGTATTAGTCAACTAATGTAATCCAATCATACGAAAACATCTTTGTTTTTTACCTTTGCATTAGTCGACTAATTAAAGTTGTTAGTTGACTCATGCAAAGACCAGAAACAAAGTTGTTTCTGTATTAGCGGACTAACTCATTGGTCAACTAATACAGAAACAACTTTGTTTCTGGTTTTTACATCAGTCGACTAATGCTAAGACCAAAAAAAGATTTTTCTATATTAGTCGACCAATGCTTGTATTACTCGACTAATCAAGGCCAAATACTCTTGGCCCAACCGAACCAAATCCGAACCATTTGGTTCGATTGCGTTTCAGTTTTAGAGATGGAGTTCAGTCGGTTCAGTCGGTTTAGCCATGGAGTTCGGTATGGTTCGGTTTTGAAAATTTTGTCAGACCATGAACCGAACCAACCAATGCTCACCCCTAGTTATTGAGGAAAACAAAAAAACTTGTGCCAATAATACCATTGACCCTATAATAGAAAAATCATAATGATAAAAACACGCACCAATTTTTATTGGGTTTCAAACATTCTAGGCCTTAGATATAACGGTCTATCATCTTGAATACATTCAGTGAGCCAGCCATTCTCCAGTTAATGCATGATGAAAAAACCGGTCTTCAAAGTATGGTCTTCAGGATTATTTCTTATAAAACGGTATGATTTTTTAAAAAAATTCAGTACTCTTTCCCTCTCTTCCCTTTTTTGCTGGGTGTTTTTTCGCACGAGAATGTGAGTTTGTTTGGGAAGAGGGACATGCTATGTTGTGTTAGGGGGAGGGAGAGATGCCCAAGTTTACGTGTGTCTGTGAGAGAAGAAGGGGAAGGGGGTGGAGGAAGGAGGGGAAGGGGATCAAATCTGTATCCATAATATATGCCCTTTCTTTCTTCATGAGTCAAATCAGAGGTCAGGCAACAGTAACAGACTTCATATTCTCAAACAACTTATATCATACCAATTTTATCCTGATGAGAATTTGATTAATATTGCTAATGTATGATGAATGTGTTCAGTAAGAACAGGATCAAAACTGAGGCTATACTCTAGAGCCTTGCTTGCTATTCTCTATGACCTTGTTTGACAATGGGTTCTAGTCGGGTTAGAAGGCTTCAACCCAAGTTTGTGTTGCCAGAGAGCTTTTCAGCAATATGTAACCCCGTAATGTTAAAATTTGTTAAGGGAAGCATCAATTTAGGGGAACTCGGGGGAGGCATGCTTATATATTCTTATATTGTTTGATTTTTGACTTGTAATATATTTGTGTTTTTCATCATCAAAAAAGAAAGAGAATGTTGAATATTGAATCACCCCAAATATATGTTGCACTAACATGTATTATGTAACTATATGAAAGCATATAATGATTCAAATCATGAGATTTGGATGCAACATCTTTGACAAAGGACAAATGTTGTCAACACATCTTTTAAGCTCATGTTGTTTTATTATTGTGTACATGATGTAACTTTTCATTCTTTATCTTAAATGATTTATAAAGCCTTGATGACACTCCACACATCATATCTATAGGTTTCAAGACTTAGAAACCACATATTCTATAACTTGATCATACCATCTTGATTCTAAACTTATCCTTCATTTTTCAAGTGTCATTGGTCGACCAACAAACCACATTAGTGGACTGATACACATCAACTCTTTGATGTTCAAATTCTACATTCGTTAATCGACTAACACATCCATTGATCGACTAATACATATTAATAAATTTCATTGATATGTTCTGTTAGTCGAAAAATCTAGACAGTAGTCGACTAACACAAACTTGTGTTTTCCATCATATAACTAATTAGTTAGCTAACCCACTGATTAGTTGACTAACGTAAATTTACGTTAACTTCGATCTTTTGTCGTTACTCAAATAATGTGATTTCTAGTTCACTAATGCAGAATGAGTTTTATTCATTTTTTTAAATCATTCGTCGACCAATAATTCCATTAGTCGACTAATAGTCCATTTTTATTTATATATGTTCATATTAAATTCATTAACGGTTATATTTGAATCTTATTTTATCGCATGTCGAGAACAAAGAGAGAATCCTATCAAAACAAATTGTACTTCCCAAAGTTCTTAAACAGAATTTTACTCCTAGCCCATTGTCATCCACATGCATGTGAATTCAAAGCTAAAGCTATAGGAGAACTTGTACTTTAATTACAACAATATTTTCCTCATGTGTTTAAGAGAGGAGAAAGGTTTGCTCTCTATTTTAAGAGTCATTGATCTCAAGATGATGAAATCAGTGTACAATTAGCGACAATTATGTCGTCAATTTGTCAATTTGTATGGTTCACTATCGCAGGTTTGCAAAAGGGACATAGTGAAAATCTTAAGCGAAGAGGTTTTGGTCTCTGGAGGACCAAACTAGTGTAATTCTTTGTATTTACAATTGATCTATTGCCTGGTTTGGATTATTTATCTTATTTAATTGCGATCATTAATTATTTCCGTCACCCATTATACTATAATTTGGTTGTTATTTCATTTTATTGGTAATCGTTGATATTTAAGTATATAAGAGACCTTCTATATGGATCCAACACTTGGTATCAGAGCACACGGTTAAAGATGACAACTATTGGATCATCGCAATTTCCCATAGGCCACTCCATAACAAGACCAGGCTTATTCAATGGTTCAAACTACTGTTATTGCAAGAGGATGTTTATGATATATCTCCAGTCAATCAACTACGAGTTGTGTAACATAATGAAGACACCTTACACCAAACCAACCACTCCAGACTATCAATGGACGGACGTAGAGACTTTTTCAGCAATACTTGACCCCAATGCTTTGAATGCATTCAGACATATCATGGATACGAAAAAGTTTAAGCATGTATCCATGTGTATATCGACGCATCAAATATGACACACTTTTGAGATAACACATGAAGAAACAAGATTAAACAATATAAGATCTATGTTCTTGTTCACATGTTTGAATTGTTTAAGATGAAAGCGAATCAAAATATCTCGAAGATGTACACACGCTTCACCGATATAACAAATTTCCTTATTGTTTTGGGAAAGAATTATACATAAACTGAGATGATCCGAAAGATCCTTCGTACCCTCACTCCAAAATGAGAGAAGAAAATATTGGTAATTGAAAAGGCAAACGACATTTCAACTTTAGCAAAAAGAGAACATGATCGAGAATCTTAAAACCTATGAAATACAACTAGAAGACAAGAGACAAGAGAAAGTCCAAAAAACAAATCCCGTGTGTATTATATGCTTCTTCCGACATCGAAGATTTGGATAAAGATGATGAAATAGATATCGTAAAAAATTTAGAAAGTACATTAAAGGTAAGTATAAACTAAATAAAATCAATAAGACTAATGGTTTAGCTTCATAGTATCATTATCAAAAGTCAGATATATAAAGAACGACTACCCTTTATTGAAGACTAAAGTTTTGAACATTTCAACAAACTTCACAAAAGAATAAAGAAAGTGACGGACATGAATTGGGGTGATACTGATGCGTTTGCGGCGGCTAGGCAAGAGGAGGGGCCGGCTCAAGCGATTCGGGTCTACCATCGGAGGCGGCGACTTGGGTCCACCACGGACCCGGTCCCAAACTTGTGATTACTCATAAGTGGGGAGGGTAAAAGGGTAATTAGACATTTATTAACCCCTCCCCCATTAAAGGGGCCGGCCGGCCCTAGGATGGGCTTTATCGAAGAATTGATCAAGGTATTTTATTTCTTAGTTTCCCTAGTTTAATTCCTATTTGCTAATTAGTTGTTTTAGTCATTAGATCTATTATTCTAGCAATTAATTAGCAATTTCAGATCAGTTCTTTGGCATTAAACCCTAGATTATGAAGTCCAAAAGCCATAAAAATCCTACCTTTGATCCCCACAAAAAGTCCTAGTCGTATCAAATTGGTATCAGAGCGGTTGATCCATGGCGAACACGCGATCCATGGAGCGGGTTGAAGTTTTGGAAGAAAAAGTTGAGAGGATTGAAGCCCAAATCAGCAAGGGTTTCATCGATTTGAGGAAAGAAGATGCGGAGATGGCCGCGGAGATCCGGAAGGAGATGAAAGAAAATCAAGGGAAAACGGAGGCAAAACTTTCGGAATTGACGGAGGCTATAGCGGCGTTGACCGCTCACCTTATACCAAAGGCGGATCCCAGCAAAAAGGAGCCACCTTTGGCGAAGGACAAAGGTAAAAAGACAATTTTTTTAAAATAATCCGGATCTAGACGAAGATGGAGGCTTTGACCAAGGAGACAACGCGTGGGGGACCCACCAAGACCACGCACCGTCGCGCCGCGAAGACAAAAACGCCGGAGGGGGATTTCCAGCCCAACGGCACCCTCCGGGGTGGCCGCCGGCCCCCCAGGTACTTCTGGGGGGTCGGCGAACCCCCTGGGGGGCGGCGGAGGGCCGCCAGGGCCCTGGGAGGGGCGGCCGCACCTGCCGCCCCCCTGCGGCTTCGACGGGCTCTGCCGCCGCCGCCTAGGGCCGGCCGGCCCACTTCCAGGGCCGGCCGCCCCAGGCGACGGCCTGGGGGGCCTCGGCCGACCCCAGAGGGGGGAACCGAGGCCCGACAGACCCCTGGGGGGCCCACCGACCCCCCAGGACTCCCGACAGATGATTCCGAGGGTTTCCCGACCCCCGGGGGCCCGGCACGAGGTTCGTGGAGCGCAATTTGGAGGTTTTCAGCCTTTTGGGGACCCAGCGGAGGATTTCAGCAGGGTGGAGGACCCCACCAGATCACAGGAGGCCCGTCGACTCAGCCCACACCCTTTGGGGGAGTGACGGGAGATTGGAGGGCGTACCAGGACCCTCCAGGAGGCCACCAGGCGGAGTTTGGACACCAAGGAGACTGGCAGGGGCATGGAGCAGAGGGAGGCTACCATGATCGAGCTGAGGCTTATGTTACAGACAGACGACAGGGATACCAGCACAGGGGAGGTTTCCAGCCACAGGAGAGAGGTAGATTCACGGGCGAGATTGGAGGGCGTACCAGGACCCTCCAGGAGGCCACCAGGCGGAGTTTGGACACCAAGGAGACTGGCAGGGGCATGGAGCAGAGGGAGGCTACCATGATCGAGCTGAGGCTTATGTTACAGACAGACGACAGGGATACCAGCACAGGGGAGGTTTCCAGCCACAGGAGAGAGGTGGATTCACGGGCGAGAGACGTCTGAGGAAGCTGGATGTGCCTGTTTTTGAGGGGGGGAGACCCAGATGACTGGCTGTACCGGGTGGAGAGATACTTGGAGGTGTCCGCTGTCCCAGGAGAGGAGTGGCTTCGAGCGATCGGGGTTTGCTTGGAGGGAGAGGCTTTGGGCTGGTTTCGCTGGACAGATCAGCAGCAGCCTTTTCAGACCTGGGCTGAGTTTACGACGCTCTTGACGGAGCGGTTTGGAAGAGGACAGGCTGGTGGCATGTTCGAGAGACTGTACTCGCTGAAGCAGGAGGGGAGCGAGGGGGATTATATCAAGAAATTTGAGTCGCTCTGCCACCGAGTTCGGGGAGTTTCTGAGGAGTCTCTGGAGGGCTGTTTCATGAAGGGGTTGAAGCCCACGGTGAGGTCGGGGCTGAGGCAGTTTGAGCCCGTTGGTTTGCGCGGGATGATGACGCTAGCCAGGAAGGTGGAGGATCACCAGGAGACGGAGCGGAGAGCCCGCGGGGTGTGGGGAGGTGCCACATTCAGGAGTCAGGCTGCTACTGCAGGGCAGAGGACTGCACCTACTACAGGGACCACCCCGGGCCAGGGGGTGACCACCGCAGCTGGGAGTGGCACTGACAGGAGGCAGGAGCCCTGCGGTGGGGGGCAGGTGCGGAGGATGACAGATGCAGAGATACGGGAGAAGCGGTTGAAGGGGATGTGCTTCAGATGTGATGAGAATTTCACCCCCGGACACCGATGCACCGCTCGGACTCTCCAGATACTGATAGCTGGCGATGAGGAGGGAGAGGACGAGGTTATCACCCTAGAGGCAGGAGAGGATGAGGAGGAGATGGAGCACCAGCACTTAGACCTTGCAAAGGTGTCTCTCAATTCCGTGGTGGGGTTCACGCCGAACCACACCATGAAATTGGTGGGACAGGTGGGTAGCCAGGAGGTGATAGTATTGATCGACAATGGGGCCACCCACAACTTCATTTCCAGCAGACTGGCGGAGGCACAGGGCTTGCAGATGAGTGGCACGGGGCGGTATGAAGTGATGCTAGGCACGGGACAGGTGACACATAGCACTGGAGTCTGCCGCGGGGTGGTTGTGGCGATTCAGGGAGAGCAGATCGTTGCCGATTTCCTGCCCTTGGAGCTAGGGAGTACATATGTCATCCTGGGGATGAAGTGGCTGCAGACCCTCGGGGAGACCGGGACGAATTGGAAGATGTTGAGGATGGAGTATCAACATGGGGGGAGGACAGTGGTATTGCAGGGGGACCCCAGTCTCTGCCGTTCCCTGGTGTCTTATAAAGCCATGTCGAGGGCGACCCACACAGCAGGGGGAGGTTTCTTGGTGGAGCTACAGGCTGTGACAGCGTCAGTACAGAGTGAGGACCCCACACAGGCAGTAGCACCGGAGGTAGAGCAGCTGTTGGCCCAGTTTGAGGAGGTCTTCCAGACACCGCAGGGGCTGCCACCACACAGAGATCATGAGCACGCCATCGTTTTGAGGGAGGGCGTGTCCCCCATCAGTGTGCGACCCTACAGGTACCCCCAGGTACAGAAGGACGAGATAGAAAGGCTGGTGGAGGAGATGCTGCAGGCAGGGATGATTCAACCGAGCACTAGCCCTTTCTCTAGCCCGGTGTTGGTGAAGAAGGATGGCAGCTGGAGATTCTGTGTGGATTACAGGGCCCTGAATAAGGAGACGGTGGCAGATAAATTTCCTATTCATGTGACTGATGAGCTACTGGATGAACTCCACGGGGCAGCATATTTTTCCAAGATTGATCTTAAGTCTGGTTACCATCAGATACGGATGAGGGCGGCCGATATGCCAAAGACTGCTTTCAGGACTCACGAGGGGCATTATGAGTTCCCAGTCATGCCATTCGGCCTGACGAATGCATCGGCGACATTCCAGGCCTTGATGAATAAGGTCTTCCGACCTTTTCTGAGGAGATTTGTGCTGGTCTTCTTTGATGACATTCTGGTGTACGGCCGCAGTATAGAGGGGCATGTGGGGCATTTGTGGGTGGTGTTGCATGAGCTACAGGAGCAGCAGCTCTGTGCGAACAAGAAGAAGTGTCTGTTTGGCCAGCCACAAGTGGAGTACTTAGGACACGTGGTGTCAGCAGAGGGAGTTGCAGCCGACAGGACCAAGATTGCAGCCAAGCTAGACTGGCCGGTGCCTTCCACTTTACGGGGTCTGCGAGGCTTCTTGGGCTTGACGGGGTATTACAGGAAATTTGTCCAGGGATATAGCATGATTGCTTGGCCTCTCACCGAGCAACTGAAGAAGGACAACTTCCACTGGAGCGAGGAGGCTACCAGGGCATTCGAGGCCCTGAAGCAAGCGATGACGTCGGTGCCAGTTTTAGCACTCCCAGATTTCAACAGACCATTTGTGATAGACACCGACGCATCAGGGTATGGCTTGGGGGCAGTGTTGATGCAGGACCAGAGGCCGATTGCTTTCTTTAGCCAGACTCTGTCAGCACGGGCGAGGCTGAAGTCAGTTTATAAGAGGGAGTTGATGGCGATTGTACTAGCCATTCAGAAGTGGCGGCCCTACTTGTTGGGTAGGAAGTTCATAGTGCGGACCGACCAGCGGAGTTTGAGATACTTATTGGAGCAGCGCATGGTCACCGAGGAGCATCAGAGGTGGCTCTCCAAGCTGGTGCATTTTACATTCGAGATACAGTACCGCCCAGGCCTGAAGAACAAGGCGGCTGACGCCTTGTCACGCCGCGAGGAGATTGCAGAGGTAGTGGCCATCTCAGCACCGGTCCTCTTGGATTGGGAGCCCTTGAGTAGAGAGATTGAGGCTGATGCAGATCTGGCGAAGATCCGTGAGGCACTGCAGCAGGGGTCCGCGGACTTTCAGGGATACAGCATGGAGGGACAGAGGTTGCTATACCACGGCAGGCTGGTGATTTCCAGGGGGTCCGCCCACATTCCTATGATCTTTCAGGAGTTCCACGGCAGCGCCATCGACGGACACTCCGGGGTACAGCAAACTTACAGGAGGATGGCGAGGGAGCTATACTGGCCCGGGATGAAGAAAGACATTGCCCAGCGGATAGCAGAGTGTGACGTGTGCCAGCGTCCCAAATATATGGCAATGGCACCAGCGGGACTTTTACAGCCATTAGCCTTGCCAGAGAGTCTGAGAGGATATCAGTATGGATTTCATTGAGGGGTTGCCGCGATTAGAGGGTTACAGTTCTATACTAGTGGTGGTCGATCGGCTCAGCAAGTACGCCCATTTCATACCCCTCAAACACACGTACACTGCAGTTACGGTGGCAGCAGCTTTCATGAGGGAGGTGGTTCGCCTGCACGGGTTTCCAGGCTCTATAGTGTCAGATCGGGATAAAGTGTTCATTAGCAGCTTCTGGCATGAGTTATTTAAGGTGCAGGGGACCAAGTTACGGAGGAGCACGGCTTATCACCCACAGACAGATAGACAGACGGAGGTGGTTAATAGGAGTGTGGAGATATATCTGAGATGCTTCGCTTCAGAGGCACCGAAGCAGTGGGCCAGGTGGTTGGCATGGGCAGAATATTGGTACAACACCTCGTACCATTTGGCAGCACAGAGCACCCCATTTCGGATCATATATGGCCGAGACCCGTCACAGTTGATACATTACAGCTGAGGAGCCACGCCGGTGTCCCAGGTAGAGGAGCACTTGACTGAGAGGGATAAATACCTGGAGGAGTTGAAGAAACACCTGTTGAGGGCCCAGCAGATCATGAAGACCAAGGCTAATGCACACCGACGAGATGAGCAATTTGAGGTCGGGGACCGTGTGTACCTGAAGCTTCGGCCTTACAGGCAGAGGACTTTGGCCCGTCGGAGCAATGAGAAGCTAGCGGCCCGTTACTATGGACCTTTCGAGGTGACCGCTCAGATCGGGAAGGTGGCATATAGACTGCAGTTGCCCGCCACTTCGACCATTCACCCGGTGTTCCACATTTCGCAGTTGCGACGGGCCATCGGGAATCACACTCTATCACCCACTCTCCCACCCACTCTGACAGATGACATGGAGGTGCTTCTAGAGCCTCAGGAGTTGACAGTGATCCGACAGACCGCAGGCGGGATTCAGGAGGTGCGGATTCGTTGGCAGGGCCTTCCCGACCACGATGCTACTTGGGAGGCCGCTTCAGTGATCCGCAACCAGTTTCCAGACTTCCACCTTGAGGACAAGGTGGCACTTTTGGGGGGGGGAGTAATGATGCGTTTGCGGCGGCTAGGCAAGAGGAGGGGCCGGCTCAAGCGATTCGGGTCTACCATCGGAGGCGGCGACTTGGGTCCACCACGGACCCGGTCCCAAACTTGTGATTACTCATAAGTGGGGAGGGTAAGAGGGTAATTAGACATTTATTAACCCCTCCCCCATTAAAGGGGCCGGTCGACCCTAGGATGGGCTTTATCGAAGAATTGATCAAGGTATTTTATTTCTTAGTTTCCCTAGTTTAATTCATATTTGCTAAGTTGTTTTAGTCATTAGATCTATTATTCTAGCAATTAATTAACAATTTCAGATCAGTTCTTTGGCATTAAACCCTAGATTAGGAAGTCCAAAGGCCATAAAAATCCTACCTTTGATCCCCACAAAAAGCCCTAGTCGTATCAGATACTTTATCATCCTCAACGAAGAGGAAGATCAATAAGAAACTACATACATGTGCTTCATGACACATGATGATAAGGTACTATCTTATTTAAATAATGATAAATTACTTATACCTTATAATGATTTGTACATTAGATTCAAGAAATTAAATATTCATTATAAATTATTTAAAATGAACATGAACTATATAAATGAGCATGATGCTGCATTATTAAAAGTTCTAGATGGATGATATAATTAATGATAATAAAAGATTGGTTCAAAAAATAAGAACTTAATTGATAAAAATGACATGCTTAAAAACATGTCATGCATTAAATAAATAATATATGGAATTGGAAAAAGATGTTTCACTCGTTACGGTTAAAAATGATGATATTATAAAAAATGCAACTAAGTTTAACAAAGGTAAAGAAGATTTAAATAATATGTTATCATACCAACATGCTACTCAAAATAGATATGGTGTTAGCTATTCAAATAAAATGGATTTTAAAACACGTCGTATTAGTACACATGTGAAACACTAAAAAATTATGCTTATATCTATGGGAAATATTCAACTGAAGTATGCAATAAAAATTTAAATTCTATTACTAATTCAAGATTGCATGATGAGATTTAAAACGATAAGTTACATAATTTTGTTCCTAAAATGAACATCTGGATTCCTAATATATAGCTAATTTTATACAAAATATGCATACCTCATAGAATTATATGTATATACATCAAAGAACTCCTAAATAGATTTGAGTTCCTAATGATTAACCACAAGAACTTAAGATAAAATGAGTACCATTTACCAAATGTTCATCTTTTCAAGTACCCAAAAACCCAAAAAAGAAATGAAGGGAAAAAACATACTAACTTTATTTCATCCAGGAAATATTGAAATTGATATGACTTCCTTTTTTGTGATGTCAAAGAGGAAATATGTTAAAGTAAACATCGACTTAAGGGAAGTCTGCTTGTATATTCTTATATTGTTTGATTTTTGACTTATATTATATTTATGTTTGGCATCATCAAAAAAGGAGAATGTAAAATTGTGGATCACTGCAATATATGTTTTGATGATGATCAATTGCTTACAATAACATGTATTACAAAGCTATATAGAAGCATATGATGATAATTCAAAGGCTCAAGAATTGGATGAACATCTTTGACAAAGGACATAGATATTATTGACACATCATTTGAGCTCATGTTCATTTATTATTGTATTCATGACCTAACTTTTCATTCTGTCTTCAATGATTTTTAAAGCCTTAATAACATATTTTACGCACATCATACCTACAAGTTTCAAGACATAAAAAACACATATCCTATAACTTGATTATAGCATCTTGATTCTAAGCTTAATCTTTGTTTTTCAAGTATCATTAATCAACCAACAACCCATTAGTTGACTGACATGTATCCATTCTTTCATATTTAAACCTTACATTCAATAGTCGACTAACACATGCATTGGTCAACTAATAGAGACTAATAAATTTCATTAATTTGTCCTGTTAATCGATTAATCTGGACAATAATCAATTAACACATGTTTATGTTTATCATCATGGAACTACTTAGTGAACTAATACATATGTATATAAGTTTGATCTTTTACCATTAATCGACTAATGACATTTTTAGTTGACTAATGCAGAATGACTTTGCTTCATTATTTTGAACCATTAGTCAACCAATGGGCCCATTAGTATACTAATAATCCTATATTTTGTGTATATATATCCATGGTATTTTCGTTGTGGTAGTTAAACGGTTACATTATTTGAATCTTCTGAACGTTGAAAATCGGCTATATATGTAAAGATTAACCCCCTTTGACGTTCATATCAATTGATATTCTGTAAACTTTTATTTTCTTTACCTTTTGTGTCAAGGAGGAGGAGAGCACTATGTTTAGAAATTCTGTTCTCAAAATTCACATCCTTCAACAAAATTCCACTCCTATATCATTTTGATCCACATGCACAAGAATTCAAGGCTACATGAGAAACTTGTACTTTTCATTACTGCAAAGTTTCCCTCGGGTGTTTGAGAGAGAGAGAGAGAGATATAGAGAGATTTACTTTCTGATTTAAGAGTGGTTGATCTCAGAATGTTCATATCGGTGTACAATTAATAATGGTTGTGTTGTCAAAGTTGTATGATTTACTCGTATGAATTTGTAAGATTGAGATAGTAGAACTCTCAAGAATGAAGCTTGAAACCCAGAGTAAGTATGAAACGCCGAACCAGAATAATGGTTCTTGTTTGCAATTGATCTCTTGACTAATTTACATTATTTACCTAATTTAATTCATATCATTTATGTTGCCCATTATCCTGTGATTTGGTTGTTATTTCATCTTATCACTAATCGTCGATATTCAGCATATAAGAGACCATCCGCAAGGATCCAACGCCATCAAGTACATATGTCAATCTCTATATCTAAGGTCATCATAAACTTCAACCATCGCCAATCAGTGCATATAGGCATTGTCAAATCCAGAAACCATTTTTTGGATCAAGAAGTCAACCCTATACTACCTCCCCATTCCTACAACTCAAAGAAAACGAAGCAAGCAGCTCCAATGATATCCTACAATTCTCATGGGTTCAATGTTGATTCAGGAAGAGCAAAATGTAGGATTTTTAGCTTGTCCTTTTGATAGCCTGATAATTTGATCCACTGATGAAGGGATTTTAGCTTGTCCTTTTAATAGCCCAATACTTTGATCCGCTGATGACTAGTGAATAAAAAATTAATAAGTTGATGAGGATTCCACTTGTAAAAATTTGTCATGGAGACATGTCATTACGCTTTTTGTGTAACTAAGGTGATTTAACAAGTGTATATCCACATTACTAAGGTAGCTAACAATATAAAAATGCAGTAACTGATAAAATACGCATTAGGAGCAGACATGCTTACCCATCACACTTGTACATATTATCCCCATCAAGCCACTCCTTAACTGTGAATTGCTCCAGACACTCCTCTAAAGATTCAGCATCACCATGTATTTCAACAGTCAAATCCATCATATTCTCATAGCGGTTGGAAATCATATTGCATTTTGTACATTTCACCTGAAAATCTAACAGGTTAGAGCTAATATGAAGAAAAAAAGATTTCTAACAGAAAACATGATGGAGAAGAGAAAACCGCAATGAACCAAACACCCATACCCACAGCATTTGCAGACAAAACCTACTCGAACAAGCTAGTAGCAGCAAAAGGAAACAATAATGCTATGGAGAAAGATCCTCCCAACAAAAATGAACATTTTTACAAGAGAAGAAAATGACAATTTATTCAGATGAGATGAGGAAAAAGGACAAATTATTGGCACTTTGACGCAAGGGACAGCAATGTTACTGCATGTTATAGCGTTGCACATGCATATAAGGCTGGCAATCCTGACCTAAACCATACCTGAAGTTAGTGGGTTCGAACAAGCCATAATCTGGTATGTATCACCATCAGCCAAATTGCATGTAACCCGATTTATAATCAGGTCAGGTTACGGTTAAGCATTTAGTGTCTAAACCAGTTCCCTAACATTCTCGAGATCATGAGTTCAAATCTTGATCTAGTCATTATGTTACAAAAAAGTTAACAAACACTTTCATATACATATACATACATATGTTTGCGTGTTTTTTTTTGGTTTGGGGTGTTTTTTTTTTTCTTTTTTTCTTTTTTTGAGGGGGGGGGGGGGGGGGGGGGGGGGGCTTGGGGGGGAAGCATGTTCAAGGCATTATTCATTGTGTGTGGTGGGGGGGGATAAGCATGTTGAAGGCATTATTCATAATGGAACTTTTTAACCTCATTGGCTAAGAGTATAAAGAGAATATTTTTTTAGGAAAGACGAGATTTTTAGGGTAAAAGAGGGATTTTTGGGCTAGAAAGTGGGCTTTGGAAGGAAAGATTGGATTTTTATTAATAATAAACTGAAATATAAAAGAGATACAAGGTAAATGTGAGTTCTTTCGGAAGGAAATCTCTTCTCCAAGTCGCCGATTCGAGAGGGGGTCTGCGCTCTCCAATAAAAGAATCAACATCACACAAGGTTTCACTCAATATTCGACACATATCTAATCCCTATATCCCGATATAAATAATAAGATGAAAATATAAAATTACAGAAAAAACCTTAAAGCTGAAAATTAAAAAAAGCCCCTAGAAAACCGAAAATTACGAAAACACCCTTGATGGGCAAAAATTACAGAACGCATCATTACTCCACCCACGAATAACCACCTTGTTCTCAAGGTGGTGCATGTAGTCTGTGGGCCACGCTGTTGGGTTGCATGCCCCCTTCTGGGTAAGATGGTTAGTATAGATCTCCATTGCTCTCAACGACACCCAGATACATGTCACGGTGATCAGGCAGCCTTGCTAAAGGTCATCCACACTCAAAACAGAAACATCTGTGCTCCGGAGGTCGTCCATGTGCAAACCATGCACCATGGGGTAAAAGTGTTGACTGACCATGGCAGGCTTTGAATGGTGTCGTCGGGCCAGAGGAGTCCCTGAAAAGGGTCGATGGGCCATGGCGGGCCCTAGTGGGCCACCAGGATTATGGGCAGGGCCCATCCGGGCCTGCAGGGTGGCGACAAGGCCCAACCTGGCCTACAGGCAGCCTAGAAGGGATGGCTGGCCCTGCAGGTCTGCATGCATACTGGACCAGCCTCCCCGGGGGCCGACGAGCCCCTGTGGCTGGTAAACAGACCCACCGCCTTCCTCACGTCGCTCCTCACCTTCCGAGGGCTAATTCATATCAAAATTGTCGACTTTTTTGTCTTTCTGGTTCAAAGGTGATGCCTTTTGCTCCAGATCTGCGTCGGAGTCATTGTTGGTGCCCCGATTTGCGTCGCTAACTTCATTCTTCTGATCTGACTTGGTAGTCTCGTTCAGAAAGCGGATCCTTTCCTCAAACCCCTCCATCTGCTTCAACATGGATTTCGACGACAGATACAGATACTTTTCCTCCATCCGTTTCGTCCACGCTTCATGTCGTTTCACGCAAGCCTCCCTGGATTGTAGAGTTCTAATATCACTTGATATGGATTTTTTTTCTAGGTTCTATTGGATAAAAAGAGAATTTTTATGGAAAAGATGAGATTTTTAAGGTAAAGAAAGAATTTTTAGGACCAAAAAGTGGGATTTGGATGGAAAGATTGGATTTTTATTAATAATAAAGTAAAATAGAAAAGTGGTACAAGGTAAAGGTGAGTTTTTCGAGAGGAACTCACTCCCAAGCTGCCAATTCAAAAGAGTGTCGCGTTCTCCAATAAAAGAGGAATTTTTATCAACCTCGCACAATATTTCACTCAATATTTGACTCCCTCTCTAATCCACTTTGCCACATATAAATACTAAACTAAAAATAACAAAATTTAAAAAGACCTCTAAACTGAAAATTATGGAAAAAGCCCCTAAAACCAAAAATTACAAAAACACCCCCACATGGGCTAGAATTGCAGAACGTTTCATCAATCCGGCCCCAGATGTGGTGCATGATATCCATGGATGACGCTGCTCCAGGTAGGCACCAAGTGCCCTCGGTTAAACGGATAGGATTGGCCTCCACCACCCTCATCGACGCCCGGTTAATCCTTATGGGAATCAGGTAGCCCTGTTGAAGGTCCTCGCCCAAAATAGAAACGTTTGTGCTCGAGAGGTCGTCCATGTACAAACCATGGGCCATGGAGCCCCGTAAAAGCATCGACGGCCCATGGCGGGAAATGAAAAGCGTCGGCGGGCCCTGGAGAGGGTTGACGGGCCATGACGGGTTCTGAAGATGGTCGATGGGCCATGACAGGCCTAGAAAGACTTTGCACAAGCCCTGGTGAGACTACTGGACTGCGGGTAGGCCTAACTAGGCATGCATGGCAAGGGTAGGGCCCATCCGGCCCTACAGGGTTACGACAAGGCTCAACCAAGCCTGCAAGCTGGCTGCAGGGGCTGCCCTGCCCTGCCCTGACCTACAGGCTAGCTGCTGGCGGCCCTGCAGGTCTGCTGCGGGCAAGCTGGTCAGCCCCCCCAAAGACCGACGAGGCCCTGTAGCTGGTAAATAGACCCGACGCCTTACTCATTGCATCGCTCCTCACATTCTAATGGTGGATCTGTATCAAAGTTATCGACTTTTCCGCCCTTCTGGTTCAAATACTGCCTTTCGCTCCAGATCTGCGTCGAAGTCGTCTTTGGTGCCCGAATTCATCTTTATTCAAATCTAACTTGGTAATCTCCTTCAGAAGGTGGATCCTCTCCTCAAACCCATCCATCTGCTTCAACATGGATTTCGGCGACGGATACTTTGCCACCATCCATTTCGTCCATGCATCATGTCGTTCCATGCAAGCCTCCATGGAACGTAGAGCTCGAATACCACTTGATAGGATTTTTCTAGGTTTTGTTGGATCAAAAAAAAAGATTTTTTTGGGGGGAAAGAATAGGTTTTTAGGGTAAAGTAGGGATTTTTATGACTAGAAAGTGGGATTTGGTTGGAAAGATTGTATTTTTATTACTAATAAACTGAAATAGAAAAGGAATAAAGGGTAAAGGTGAGTTCTTTCGAAAGGAACTCTCTCAAACCGCCTACCCGAGAGGGTGTCGCGCTCTCCAATAAAAGAGGGATTTATCAACCTCACACAAGATTTCACTCAATTTTCGACTCCCTCTTTAATCCATCTTTGCCCCATATAAATACTAAACTGAAAATAACAAATTTACAAAAAGACCCCTAAAACTGATAATTACAAAAAAGCCCCTAGAAACCCAAAAATTATGAAAACGCCCCTAATGGGCCAAAATTGCAGAACGCGTCATAATTTTGTCAATTGCATGGTTTGCTTTAATCTGCCTTGATATTCCTATATATTTTTCAAAAGCTTCCCCAAAAATTAAAAAAAATTAAAAATTAAAAGTCAAATTGCAGGGATTACTTATGTTTCACCTTCGTATTATTCGGCATGAATACTTTGTGTTAATTGAAACCGTGCACCAAAATTTCATCAATTTTTCTTTCTTTGGGGATGGTTTTTGGCGGCGGGGTTATTTTTTATGATAAGAAAATATGAAGTTTAGTATGTAGACTGAGCTCTTTCCTGGGCTCTAAACTAGTATATATCTAGTGTCTTGGTAAATTCTGAAGAAAAACAATTTGTGATTTACGCAACCTGTAAAAGTTCTCAGAAAATAGGTCCCCTACCCATCTCTCCTTCCCTCCAATGTTACAAATCGAAAAGCGTTTCCTTTTCATTCTGACAGAGGCTGCATTCTGCTTATGTTTTTTATCCCTAAATTGATTGTGTCTTCCTGGGATTTACAAGGGGCTTTAACCTAAAATGTCCTTTGATTTGATGATTATTCGCAGTTCAGTTTTTGTTTCAGTTTTTTCTTTGGTTTACAAGTCATTTCAGTTACATCTTCTATTTAATGTTAGGTTTCAATTTTATGTTCAAGGACAGAGACATACCGATAGTTAAGCAAATTCTAAGAAGTATGAAAAAAATACAAATATTGTGTCCAATATGCATGCCTGACACATGTCCGACATGACACAGCTTCATGGTTGACGTATCAATGCTACCTAATTTTAGTCTAGTTTAAGTCAACTTCAGTGAGGTATGTTATGTTTGAAATAAAAAATATGATATTAATAATGTATTCAATAATCATCATTTATCTCGCTTGCCACATCCAATTTTTCCAAAATTGCCTAAGCATCATGTCCATATTGTTTCTTGCAAACTGTTGATGTCCATGCAACACGGATCATAATAACCGAGCTAGGAATGTCGCTTACACAACTACATTCTTTCAAACGCTCGGACCAATCATGCTCCAATGAAAAGCTCGAGTTTTGGCCCCAAATCTCATATCTTAAAAGACAATTAAATCTTTGATAGAATATCTCACATTATGAATCTAAAGTAAACCAGAGTAAAAAACTATCCTGGCTACAAACAACTAGCCTGGCTCCTTTCTTCTCACTCACTTGATGAACCTATCTCACATTATCCTTATTCCTGGCCTACAACAAACAGAGTCCAAACAAACCATATAACTATCTATCAGATGCAAGTGATTGTCTGCAGTAGCCAACTATCCCGGCTACTTCATTCTCACTTGATGACCCTATATGTCATTATTCTTATCCCTGACCTAAAGTAAACCAGAGTAAAAACAAACTATATACGTATCCGCCAGATAGGGATGAGAATGGGCATGTCCAAAGCCCGATTGGGCTTCCAATTGGGCATGACACATCCTCGTCCCTACTCATGCCTTCACAATTTTTCTAGAATTAGTGAAGGGATGAGTAGGGATGAGGATGTGGCATGCCCAATTGGAAGCCCAATCGGGCTTTGGGCATGCCCATTCTCATCCCTACCGCCAGATACCTATGATTGTCTGCAGCAGTCAATTAGACGAACATATTCCATGAATATGATGTAATACATATAGAGCTTGCTTAACCATACCTAACAATGTAACCAGTGTTCTAAATATCGATCCGATATCCGATATATCGGCCGCAATATCGGTTTTATCACTAGGCCGATACGATATGGGCTTATATATTGCAGTTTCCGATATTTGGAGAAATATCTCCGCAATATCGGGCTGCGGTCGATATTGTGGTCGATATATCCCTTTGAAATATCGGCCGCAATTCATAGTTTTTTAAAACAAAGTTAGTGTGTCGGTCCACTTAAAAGTAGATCCAACCGGAGTCACCCAACCCAATCATTTACTTAAAACGACGAGAGGCATCATGAATTTTTGAGAGATAATTGCTGCTTTGCCCTAATGCTAATCACACCGATCCGCTCCTCTCGACGCTCCGCTCCTTACACTGCTCCGCTCAGCTCCGTCCGGTGAAAATTTCTGACGACAATCGATTGAGCTTCGACGTCTGGCATTCAATCTTTGCAAGGAAGTGTTTTCTGATCAAGTTGAGTAGTCGAGCCCTTTTTTCAGTTTTTCAGTTTTTCGGGTTTTAATTTTTTTCCCTTACAGTATTGGGTTTTTTCCATCGATTGACCTTTTGACATCCGGTGTTCGATCTTCGCAAGGGATTTTTCGATCAAGATTAGTACTTACTACGTAGTATTCTTTATCTTTTTCATTTTTTTCATTTTTTTTCTTTTTCTGAATTTTTTCAGTTGGTTTTTTTCAGTCTAGCGTTTGTTCTTAAGATGGTTTTTCCGATCAAGGTGAGTATTCTTTCCCTTTTTACATTTATAAATTTTTTTCAATTTTTTGATTTTCATCTTCACATTGTTAATATTGATCCACATGAATGATATATTGGATGTATTTAACTCGTTCGATTTGTGAACACTTAAAGAAATATTTCACCAAGTGGATGGCCGGTATTCACGTTTAATGAGATAAGTATACACAAAACAAACTTTTATTTGAGTTTCTATAGTTTATTTTTTCTTATGCTCTTATGCTTTTATTTGACATCATTTTTAGCCTCTGATATGACACTCCGATATTAAGTCAATATCCTTGATATTCATGTTTAACGAGATAAGTATAACCAAAACATACTTTTATTTGAATTAGTATAGTTTATATCTTCTTAGATACGTCTATGCTGACATATGTCATAATTTTTAAGGCTCTGATATGACACTCCGATATTTAGTCAATATCTCCGATATATCCCGATATCCGCAATCTGATATCAAATTTACTAGGCCGATACACGACTGATATCCGATATTTAGAACACTGAATGTAACACATTCCAATTTAAATTCCTTCTAGAAATATAGATAACCATCACAAATGCAAACACTTGAGATCAACTTTTTTTTGCCAACAGCTGCTATGGTGATGGAAACCATAGCAAACCGACATTATTCTATAATTATGGTTAGTTCCAAAACAACTAAAGCTGCTAAGCCTAGAAGCATAACGCAGTCTGGCTGATACCAGGCTGAAACTCCAAAGCCAACCCACTTGGTTTGGTTTTGAAGTAAGATCAATTCAGGTTCTCAATCAGCTAATAATTGGGTTCTCGGTTCATTTGTCAGTTCGCCTCGATGAACTCAAACCGACAGAACAACCAACAATCAAATTGGTGAAACCCTCTTTTCACCAACCCCATCTTTCTTTTTTGCTTCTCCCTGTCAAAGCCACAACACCTCTCTCTCTCTCTCTCTCTCTCTCTCTCTCTCTCTCTCTCTCTCTCTCTCTCTGAGTAAAGGCTGACGATTCTCTCTCATCCCTAAGCGATCTAGAAGAAAACCTGAAGTCAATGCTTCCATCATGGCATATTTCTACAATCTCCAAAATGATATAGATTTTCAATAGCCCATTTCCTGCATGATTTGCAGTTCTCCATAAGACATTTTTTTAAAAAAATAATTTACATTCTTTTATTTCATCTAAAAATTTTAGTGAGTTATTTTTAGCATACCTTCATGAGTTCTGCTTGTTCACATATGACAGACGGAACTCATGAAGACCAGAATGAAATAAAATAACTGGCAGTGACTATGCATGATATAATGAGACTCGACTCCATTTCCCAAGGGTACAGACCACCTTTAATTTCTTCTGCGGCTAAAAATAAGGACCATGCTGGTTTCCACTATCCGGCATTCAGTGAGTCAGTTAGAGTCTTGCAGATATTAGATGATTTGACCGATGAACCATACGTCTTATGATCAAAGACACTCATGAATTAAATGCTGCCAGATTATTATTTTTTCTATATAACAATCTCATCATTTAAACATCTATAATGGGGAAGCCAACACACATTGGGTGAGCATGAGAAACTAGCAAACAGAGACACAAACAAAGGTGCATCAAACCTGAGATTGGAGATGACCACCAAATATGTGTTGAATCAGAGTGGTCTCTTGAGTGCTAGGATCTAGAACCTTTTCACCTCCATGCTCATCAAGGCAAATGGACTGCATTGTATCAATCGCAAACCTACAAGCATATCATATAACAAATATTAATACTAAGCTTTTTAACATTAAATGAAGACAGCTGTAAAACAAAAGGTGCGAAGAAAGCAGTTTTTTTAATGAAACCATGTATGTAGAAAAACACAAATTTTCATTTTCCAACGCAATAAAGAGAGTAGAAAGAACCTCATGAATTCATGAGCATCCTCTTGGCTTCCATAGCCAAGGTTGCCTCCAATTTTAGGAATTCGAGATAAAATATTAATTGGTGAAAAGGGTTGTCTGCTTTGACTGGATCTTTGAATATGGGCTTGAAGCTCGCATAAGAAGCACCAATCTTCTTGTTTCCTAATACCTGACGCATGTTTAGGAAATAAAATTGTAAGAAAAGAGTGATCACATCAGGAGAAAAATTATATTGCAAATTATCCGGCTACTTACATAATCTACTGTGGTCTTTCTCCAACAAATAAGCAGTAAGCGGCCGAGTGCAAGCTAAACATTGCAATACCACATTGGCAAAGCAGCTGCATGGGAAACAGAACAAGCATAACTAACAAAAAAATGAACAATCTACAGTTTGCCATTAATAATACCCACAAAACAATAGGATATTAATATGTTAATATCATACCTGTTCCCACAATTTAGAAGGCCACAAGGTGGAAATCCAGGCTTATCCCAATTGAAAAGCTTCACAAATTCGTCATAAGGAAAAAGAATCTGCAACATGTAAATCGCATACTCAAAAAAAGTATTGATGTTAAATTAACTTGGGTGGAAATTAACATGTTGGAAGGAAAAGACAAGAAGTAATTCTCAACCTTCTTCGGTTCTTGGAGCTCCTTACAGCTTCCGCGGGCAGGCACCAGTGAGATAGAGCCAAACCCAGAAGATTTCCTTCTTCTGTATGCACCACCTCCGGAAGAAACACTATCGACTTTATCAGAAGATCTCATTTGTTTGCACTTTAACTTATGCTCTTCCCAATGTTTTGATTGGCATTCTGGTGAACTGGAAAACCATGTGCATTAGTTTTCGACATCAACTTCGGAAAAATACTGTGATTAGAATAATTCTCGAACAATAAATCCACATAGTGCTGTCCAAACACAGAAGTCAGTGTGTTTATTAAAAATAAACATTACCATTTTATGACCATACGCAAAAACAAAGTAATCTAATAATTAAAAATCTAAGAAAATAAGCCAGCAACTGCAAAATTAGCAATAAAGTAGAACATAGCACTAGCTTGCTGGTGAAACTATTAAAGAGTTCTTATCAATAGTGTAATTATTAAAAAGCTGAGTGTTTTTGTCTATCGGAAGCACATGCAACATAGAGTTGAAAAGGGCCCAGAGTGCAGAAAGATGGCTGTCGCACATGTATAAAATAAGGAAATTGCTGTCCGAACACATAAGTCAGTGTGTTTATTAAAAATAAGCATTACCATTTCATGACCATATGCAAGAACAAAGTAATCTAATAATTAATAATCTCATAAAAATAAGCCAGTAAATGCAAAATTAATAATAAAGTAGAACAGTTGCTGGTAAAATTATAAAAGAGTTTTATCAATAGTTTAACTATTAAAAAGCCTGATAGTTTTTGTCTTTTGGGAGCACATGCACCATAGAGTTGAAAAGGGCCCATAGTGCAAAAAGATGGCTGTCGCACATGTATAATGTCAGAAATTAGGAAACACATTATAGATCAAACATTACATACTAACACAAAATAATCATCTTTATTTCTTTACAACCAATTCAGTTCCCCCATAATTCAATTCCTTCTCTACCATTTGCATTTCTTCTACCATCAATTTTGCAAAAGATATCAGATCTTCCGCTGCTATTGCAACCACATACCAACCTTGCTAGTGTCACACCTTCCACACATGGACACATATCTTTTGCCCATCAAGTGCATCCTTTCTATTGTCAATAGTAAGATTCCCCATTTCAGTTTACATTTCTCTCCTCAATTAATTTTTTTCCCTTGGTTCCCAATTCTCATGATAACACTAACATTGTGCACATGTATAAAAAATTCTACTCATGCCCGGCTGTTAGCCTATTGCATTTATATTCAATTTTTTTCTCTGTCTATGAAATTAACCTTCAACTCCCCCAATATTCTCTTAACAGCGCACATGCCAAACTTGGAACTTGGATATGATCATCAGTGTATGCAAGGCAACAAATCAGGCAATATTGAAAGATAGATCTATGTATGTATATCCAGTGTTCTTATTGATATTGAATCATAGATCTTCCAAGTTTTCTACATTCAATATCACTAAGAACACTAGATATACATACATAAACTTTTCTAGAGCTGAATATACACGTAAATATATTAAATGCATTTCTTTTTGTAAGTGCATTTATAAATTCATGCATACGCACATCCATATGAATGGATGTGTGGTAGGGTTAGGATGAGTACTGGTTCTGGTCGGGACTCGGGTAGGTCCGCATAAAAATTAAAAGGTCCCGCCAAGTTTCAGGCAGATGAGGATATTTCAGGTTCACTTGGAACAGTTTGCACCCATACGCACCATCTCTACATGATGATCCTGATCAAAATAATATATAATGATAGCAACACTTGCACAAATATTTGATCATGCAAGCTCATCTTGAATCATTCTTTTGAATAGATTCGAGCATTGCTCTCAGCGTATAAGAGTCCTTATTTTGGTACAAGCAATGCTCCGGGTCTTTGAGAAAGAACATCGAATGCCACTCCAGTGACCCACAACCCTCTAAACAAAAATCTCCCCCCCCCCCCCCCAAACCCAAAAAAAAAATAAAAATAAAAAATAACAATCCTCTCAGCTCTGTATGAACTAACATCTATGCAAGAATCATAAAAATAAAATGGAATTCAACATTGGCTACAATTCAAATGTTCTTTGCTAGCCCAGAAGTTGGTTAATAATACTTTCTTCCCAATAACAGCCAAAACATAAATGTTGAGCTCATACAGTTTTTCTGAAAAGATCATGACTATTCATTTCTACATATGACAGTCAAATACAGATGGACCCCAATATTCGAAAAAGCTTCCTTAATGAAAAATTGAGGATCATTTGAATAATGATATTGCCATATAAATGTTGAAGCTAGAGAGCCTCGTACGTATAATCAACCACTGATCCCAATGATCCCAAAGCTCCTTTCCTGAAGAATTACATAACTACTTCACAATAATCCCTAGTATTCCATCACACAGATGGCATCCAACATGCACATGCAACTCAAGGATGGAAAAGCCTACGTTTCTAGAATTAAGCAATTGTTAAATGTGATTTCGCCACAACCATTTAATGTTCACCATGATTAAAAATCCATCAATTCTTTGTCAATTCACATGTTTGAAAACAAAATAGAAGCTCTAGATGTTCAGGGAAAGATTCGCAAGAAAAAACATAATCCCGATATAATGCTAGGCAACTTAATACCCTGCATAATGGACCTGCATAATGGACCTGCTCTTCTGAATTATCATTCCTACTTTAATATACAAAAATATAAACCAAACATCTAACCAAAAACGCCTTTTCTTAGGAAAACCATCCAATTATTAATTCATTACCTTTTTACAGAATCAGTTAGGTGTGACAAAATGAACCCGAACCGACCCAAACACGGCCTCATTAACTGGGTATGGATAGGGACTTAAATAGAGTGGCTAGAATCCGGGTCGATCCAGCTGACCCAACTAAACATCCGAATCGTGTGCAGTTTTAACATATCAACCTGGATCTACCTTGATTCTATCATTTTACTTTATAGTTGTATTTATATTTATATTATAACATGGAAGCATAAGGGTCATTGGGAATTTTGGTGAGAAGTTTCAATTGTTTCACTTACTTCCGGCAGTCTGGTTTCGATTCCCGTCATTGTAAATTGTTTTTAATTTCAAATTGTACTTCTTCAGTTACATAGATAATTTGAAAGTTTTTAAACACCATCGTGTCACTTAGCTTAGCTAGTGGGAATGTATTCATGCATCACTAAGGTCAGGGGATCGATTTCTGTGCTCGACTGTTCTTTAACACATTTATTTTAAATGAAAAAATTTATTCGTGCAGGTCAGGTTCGGTTAATCCGACAACGCACCGGATCGGATATGGATTTTACGTTTCCAGTCCAGATTTGATCCGAGTCGGTGTCAAGTATACCCCTAAACGAGTCGGGTCAGACTTGGCCCAACCCACACCCAAACCGAACCATTTGCCACCATTAAATTCAGTAACCATTTCCATTATACAACATTCAATAAAAGTTCTTTTACAAAAACATCGGTTTTCATTATTCACTAGAAGCTGCATATTACAATTGGTAACTCGGTGGCTCCTATTAGGGAGTTATCAATTAAGCACATGCTTCCAATTTTTCACAATCGTAAAGTTCCCCGTTCAAAATTTAGCATCTTAAATTTCACAACTAATGAATTCACTGGCGTTGGCAAAATTTCCAAGGAAAACCCCACAAGAATCAAGAAAACCGACCAATTTCACGTTCTTTTACCCGTACAAAATTTTCAAGTGAGATTCTTTTTTGTAAATTTATTGGTTTTCCTTATGCATAGTTGATTAGAATACTAGAATTTACTAAAAGCGACACATTGGTATTAATAGATGTATGCAAATCCCGTTCCTGTAAGCGATATCTTAATTTAAACATATACTTCTAATCTTACGCTTTAAAATTTAGCGTCCTTAAAGTTCAGAAATTAAAGGATCAAGAAGAAGAACATACCAGTAGCGCACGCTCTTGCACCTGGAACACGTCTTGGTCCCCGACATCCCGCAGGCAGCGCACACGGCGTCGCCGCCTTCTCCGCCAGCGCCGCCGCCGATCGACATCCGGTGGCGGGAGTCGTATCCCTCTCCGGTCTCGAAGCTAGCGTCGACGACGAAGTACCTAGACGCGGCCTTCTTCACGACGAGGAGCGATCCGAAGACGAGCGCGATCGCTGTGAGCACAAAAGGTAGCAGTGAGGAGAGATCCAGGGCGGGGAGCATCTAAGCCTAGGGTTTCCGGCCGCTAGGGCTTTCATCGATCGACGCAATCTGATCGATCGATCGATCGCCACAATAACCTAGAGCACTAATCGATCCGGCATTGTCGAATATTCAAGAATCCCAACCGATATTGGAGAGAGATTGTGAAATTTGTGTATAGAGATCAGAGAGAGATAGAGAGACTATAAAAGAGAAAAAAGGTTGCCTTTTTTGCCCTTTTATTATTTCTGGAAGGCGGTGGGAGGTGCGTTTTAATTGAGAGGATACTCTCGCTCTATCTCTTTCGCTCTCTTGATCTCCGAACGATACCCCGAGGTCGCGGGTTCCGTCCAACGAGACGGTATATGTATGATGGGGTTCGGCTAACTCGCGGATCAATTTACCGAAACCGAGAGACTGGCGGGTTTAAGCAGATTCGGATTTGTATTTAACCCGACAGCCCAGCAACCATGTAAACATCAATATTAAAATTGAGGCAATACTACGAGAGTGTTGGAGAAAATATTGGAAGAAAATTAATCATGGCAACAAGCTATAGTGATTTATTTATAGGGTTATTTAGTACCGACCCCCTGTGTTTTCTCCGAAATTAGCAACACCCCCATATGGTTTCAATAATTAGTAAGACCCCCCCTATTGTATCCAATTTGGACTCCCCCGCCTATAGGAAGACCCCCCCCCCCCTCCCAAACAGGGGGAGGGTGGTCCAAAATTGGGTGCCATATGTGGGTCTTACTAATTATTGAAACCATAGGGGTGTTGCTAATTTCGGAGAAAACACAGGGGGTCGGTACTAAATAACCCTTATTTATAAAATTACTTAGGTAATCCAAAAGCCTAGGATACCAAAAGTCTCCACCACTTAATGTGGTGGAGTAAATGGGTGGATAGGTGGTGGGGAGGCCAAAGGCCTTTCCCCCCACTCACAACACTCCCCCTTATCCATCCATTACTATGGTCTTAGCATGTAAGTCTAAAGAGGAGTAGATACTTCTGGATCATAAGTAATTGTGCTTGCCTCGTTAAAACCTTAGCTGTGGAAAACCCAGTGGGAAAAACCAACAGCTTAAGGGAAAAGAGTGCAACACACAGATTACTCCCCCTCATCCGTACAAGCTTCAGGCTTGTAGGTCTTTCAGCTGTCTCATACCAATTCCTTTTACAAGTTTTACAAAAATACATTTTGGTAAAGATTTGGTAAAAAGATCAGCTAAGTTGTTGCAGGACTGGATCTGCTGAACTTCAATCTGCTTGTCCTCTTTTAGCTCATGTGTCCAGGAAAACTTGTGAGATATGTGCGTCGTCATGTCGCCCTTGATGTAGCCCTTTTGAAGTTGAGCAATGCACGCAGCGTTGTCTTCAAATTGGATAGTAGGCTCCAAATCACTGGTCTTCAGGCCCGTGGATTGAAGAATGTGGTGGACGACGGATCGTAGCCAATAACATTCTCTGCTTGCTTCATGGATCGCAATGAGCTCCGAATGGTTGGATGATGTAGCGGTTGTGGTTTGCTTTACCGATCTCCAGGAGATAGCAGTACCTCCGTAGGTAAACACAAAACATGTCTATGATTTTACCGTGTGTGGATCTGAAAGATAATCTGCATCGGCATAACCAAACAATTTGGGGGAGGCACCTCTCTGGTAGTAAAGTCCCAGATCAATTGAACCCTGGAGGTATCGCAGAAGATGCTTTACTCCGTTCTAGTGGCGCTTTGTGGGCGCTGCACTGTGTCTGGCTAGGAGATTAACTGTAAACGCTATATCGGGACGCGTACAGTTAGCCAGATATAAAAGTGATCCAATGGCACTGAGGTAGGGTACTTCAAGACCCAGTATTTCCTCCCCCTCTTCCAGAGGCCGGAAGGGGTCCTTACGTACATCTAGTGATCTTACGACCATAGGAGTACCTAAAGGATGACATTTATCCATATGAAACTTCCGTATAAGTTTCTTTGTATAATTAGACTGGTGTAGTAGGATTCCACCTCTTAGGTGTTTTATCTGTAAGCCAAGACAATACTTCGTTTTGCCTAGGTCTTTCATTTCAAAAGTATGTTTTAGGCTTTCAGATATCTCATTGATCTCTGCAGGAGATCCTATGAGATTTAAGTCATCCACATATACTGCTATGATGACGAATCATGTTCTCGTTCTTTTGATAAAGATACACGGGCAGACTTCATTATTCGTGATCCTTGCTGTGCAAGGAAATCACTAAGTCTGTTATACCACATCTTTCCCGATTGCTTTAGACCATATAATGATCTATGCAGCCTTACAGAGAATACGTCCCGAGGTATCTCTTTCATCTCTGGGGGTAGATTAAACCCATCAGGAAGTCTCATATAGATATTTTTATCTATATCGCCATATAGATATGCAGTCACAATGTCCATGAGCTGCATTTCTAGGCTTTCCAGAGAAGTTAGGCTTATTAAAAATCGGAATGTGATCGAATCCATGACCGGGGAATACGTATCTTCGTAATCAATCCCCGGTCTTTGGGAAAAACCCTGGTCTACAAGGCGTGCCTTGTAACGAACGATCACGTTATTTTCATTTCTTTTTCTTATGAAAAGCCACTTATATCCCACAGGTTTTACACCTACTGGTGTTTGGACTATTGGTCCAAAGACTTTGCGTTTCAAGAGTGAGTCCAGCTCTACTCTTATTGCCTCGTCCCACTTTGGCCAATCATCTCTGCGTTTACATTCCGCTAGAGATCGTGGTTCGACGTCATCGTCATATTCAGTGACGTGAACGGCAATATCGAACGCAAAATCGTCGTCGTCGACTGTGCTATTTATGTCCTGTACTTCTCCAGTACGTACAAAATTTAATGATGTTTCTCCTATTGTTTACTCTGCAGGGAAATCAGGAGGGGAGAAGTAGCTGGTCTGAGCTCAGCATCCTGTGGATAGATAATCTTATTATCTCAAGGAGTCTTCCTCTTTCGAGGAACTTTATCTTTTGAACCTGGTGGGCGTCCTCTTTTCATTTGAGGTACAACCAATTCTGCTGCCGGTGGATTGCATCCATCTATGGGGATGTCAATCCTAGCTGGCGTCTTAGCAGCAGGGGCGTGTGAATGGACAATCTTCTCGTTGTCCGTGAACTTATCCGGCAAAAGATGTACTGTATTCTGGATGTGAATGATCTTCAGGATCTCATCTTCACATAGATTAGTACGCGGATTATATAGGGACAAAGACTTCTGGTCCCAACTAATGGTCTCAGTAGCTTCAGGCTTCTTAGACTGTGTGCCTAGTTTAGGAAAAATTTTCTCATCAAATTCACAGTCAGCAAAACGTGCCTTGAATGCGTCCCCCGTTAGGGGTTCAAGGTATCTGATAATAGAGGGCGAATCAAACCCAATATAGATACATACACGACGCTGAGGACCCATTTTGGTCCTCTGAGGTGGTGCTATTGGTACATATACCGCACAACCAAACACTCTCAAATGAGAGATATCCGGAGGTGCGCCATATGCAAGTTGCATCGGGGATAAAATATGACCTCCAGAGGGCCTTATCCTAATAAGTGATGCGGCATGTAAAATAGCATGCCCCCAAGCATCCACCGACAACTGGGATTGCATAAGCAATGGACGTGCAATCCATTGGAGTCTCTTTATAAGGGACTCAGCTAATCCGTTCTGGGTGTGAACATGTGCTACAGGATGTTCAACTTCAATACCCGTTGCCCGGCAATTGTCTTCGAAGACTTGTGAAGTAAATTCGCCTGCATTATCAAGACGCAGTTTCTTGATATGGTTATCGGGGAAATGAGCACGTAGCCTTATTATTTGTGCCAATAGATTTGGAAAAGCTAGGTTGCGGGTGGACAAGAGGCACACATAAGACCATTTGGTTGATGCATCAATCAGTACCATGAAGTACTGAAATGGACCACTTGCGGGGTGAATAGGCCCGCAAATGTCACCATGAATTCTCTCAAGGAAGCCAGGAGACTCTAATCCCACTTTCAGGAGGGATGGTCTCGTTATAAGTTTTCCCTTGAAACAAGGGAGACAAGAAAATTCACCCTTTTGAAGAATCTTCAGGTTCTTCAATTTGTGTCCACGGGATTCAGTGATGATGCGTCGCATCATTGCTATTCCAGGGTGACCAAGTCTATTGTGTCAGAGTTGGAACTCTGGCAGTGATTGGCACGTCTGGTGCTCAGTCATATTGGCTTCTATTGGTTGAATGTATGTTTGGTGGAGACCCGACGGGAGTCCCTTGAATCGCTCGCAGATGATCTTCTGGTCATCTTTCTGACGAGTTACATACAGATATTCAACCTTATTTTCATTTCTGGTTTCTAAGTGATATCCGTTTAAACGGAAGTCCTTGAAACTTACGAGATTCCTATTTGATTTAGGAGAGAATAATGCATTATTTATTTGAAGTCTTGTGTTATTTGGGAGCAATATAATTGCTCACAAGATCCTTCGATTATTTGGGACAGTCCTGAAATTGTGATAACAGGACCGTCATATTTATTTATGCTATTAAAATAGCAATGATCGCGAAGGATTGTGTGCGTCGAGGCACTGTCCACTAGGCACTCATACTTCATCTATATAAGCAAAAACGAAATTTTATTTGAGCGAAATGTAGATAACATTCAAAAATAAAAGTTCGTACTAAAGCAAATAAAAGATGAAGATACATCGAATTCTAAATGCATAGATAAAGGATGATGCTCAATCGAGCAGGTCGTCGTTCTCGAAGTCTTTTGCAGTAAACATTGTTGGCGGCTGAACAGCCGCCAAGTTTGTTTCAGGTAGAGACTTCTGGCTCGCCTGGTATAGATCCTGGAGGTGGCGAGGAGTGCGGCAGTTTCTGGACCAATGGCCAGTCATGCCGCATCTATGGCATTTATCCTCCCAGTTCTTCTTAGGAAGTGACACTTGCTCGGTGTTCTTTCGCTTCCATGTGAAGTTTCGCTTTCCCTTATTGTTTTTGTTTGTCTGGGGAGCTGCACCTATTGGTTGCTTCATTACAGCTTTCCCTTTGTTGTTTTTAGCCTTCCTCTTGTTTTTCCACTTCTGGGGAGAAACGTGGTGGGCTTCAGGGATAGGGGCAGTGCCGGCTGGACGTAAATTATGAGTGGCAAGCAGTAAGTCTCGATTCTGCTCTGCCCTAAGTAAGCATGAGATCAGATCAGAGAATTTCGTGAAGTTGCGTTTACGATACTGCTGCATGAGGATTGCATCTTTCTCGTGAAACGAGGTAAATGTCTTTTCCAACATGCGCTGTTCTGTCACTTCTTCACCGCACAACTTCAGGCGTGAGGTGATGTTATGAAGTGCAGAATTATACTCAGCGACGGCCTTATAGTCCTGAAGTCTGAGGTTTTCCCACTCATAACTGGCACGTGGTAATATAACATCAATTTGATGTTTATACCGTGCCTCCAGCGCTGTCCACAGGTCCTTTGGGTCCTCAACCGTTAAGTATTCGGCCTTTAAGGTCCGATCTATATGTTTCCTAATGTAGATTATGGCTTTCGCCTTATCTACATCGGATACAGTGGTTGAAGTGCCGCTGCTGGATGCAGCAGAAGCATCCGCCGCTGCTGGGGCCGAGGAAGGAGCCAAAATGGACCCAAGGAGGGCCATGGAACGCAAGTGGAACTTCAGGTCCACTCGCCAACTCAGGTAATTCTTCCCTGCAGAGTCAAGGACTTCGAAATCGACGCTTGCCAATTTTGCCATTTATCTACGCAATTTAAAATAAGCATGAATTAAGTTAAAATTGAAATTCACGCATAACAAATAAAGTAAGCAAAATGTGGGGATCGGCCAGATACCCAAAAATGTACACAGTCCAAAGTCCGAATAAACAGTCCATAAAGAAAAGAAAAATACAACTTGGAAACCCAGAATGGGTCCCTATATTTTCCAATTTACGACGTCGTCTTCATTTTGTCCGTACACCGGTCTTTGGCAAAAAATACATATAATCCTCACTTACAAATTCTCTCAAAAAAAGAAAATTAAATTGCAAGGAATTTAAAGGGTATCAAATTGGCCGATCCCAAAAATCACATTTTAGCTTACATAAACATCCACGCAGTTTATAAATGCTACAGGCACAAAATAAACAACCACGCATGTATATAACACAGGCATATAAAATATGGAAAAATAGACTATAAAATATAATAATCTCTCGGACCACGGGGAGACGTCATACACCGTTAGGTTAGTTTACTAACGGCAGATCGGTCGCAGGATCCTTAAGATAATTATATTTTGAAAAAAATCCTAAAATTCCATAATTTAATAATAATGAAATAGTGTTATAAATTTAGCAATATGAAGCGACAAGTTCATAACCAAGAAATGATATAGATTAATAATTTAAAGGGACGACAGGCCCATAAATATTAATCTGTGCAATATTTCATTAATAATTGGGCTGCAGGCCCATTTGCCAAAAATCAACAAAATAAATATTGCAATAAAATCTACTAGGCTTCAGGCCATAAGGAGTCAAAATAAAATTGTTAACATTTGGGCTGCAGGCCCAGTGTTAAAATTTTAATTAACAATTTGAAGATTGCAATAAGAATTAATGGGCTTCAGGCCCGTATTTGGTAGGCAAAATATATTAAGTACACAAAATTTACTGGGCTTCTGTCTCATAGAATGTATATGTATTTGTGACAGATGGGCTTCAGGCCCAACATAAAAGCTAAAAATTATATTATAATATAAACAGAATTAGCCTTTAAACCCAATTTTGGGTTGTGGAATGTCAAAACCCCCCAAACCCTAAGGCTGACCCCTCAACTCTAAAAATATCTCAGCCCACATCAACCCCCTCCCTCTGTTTCTGTGATCGGCAAGCTGCCAACAGAAACCCCCCCTTGGGAGGGGTGCTGTAAAGAAATCCCCCCCTGCCTGGGGGGATCGACGCCGGAGGAGGGCCCCCCTGCTGGGGGGCGGAGATCCAAGAACGCCCCCCCGGTTCGGTGGGGGAGTCGAACAGAAGAACCCCCCCCCCCCCCCCCTGCTTGGGGGGGGGCGGCGGCGAGAACCCCCCCCCCCCCCGTCGGGGGGGGGGGGGCGTCGGACAGAAGAACCCCCCCCCCCCCCCCCGCTTGGGGGGGCGGCGGCACCGGAACGGCCCCCCATCGGGGGGGGCGTCGGACAAAAGACCCCCCCCCCCACTTGGGGGGGGGGCGGCGCCAGAACAGCCCCCCCCCCCCCCCCCCCCCCGTCGGGAGGGGGGGCGGTCGGACAGAAGACCCCCCCCCCCCCGCTTGGGGGGGGCGGCGGCGGCGCCGGAACGGCCCCCCGTCGGGGGGGGGGGGGGGGGGGGTCGGTGATCGGGAGACCCCCCCTCCGGGGGGGTGTTGGGTCAAAGCCCCCGCCGTCGGTGGGGGGGGGGTGGGTGGGGTGGGGTGGGGTGAGGTAAGAACCCCCCCTTCGGGGGGGATTGTGGGGGGTTTTTTTAAATCTTAATTTGTTGTATTATATCAAAGTATGATATTGTATTTAGCAGATTTTAAACAAGCCAAAAAGAGGTTGTAAAAAATCATGGCTAAAATAAAAATTTGTTTATCTACGGGATCGACGGATATTACCTCTAGATTGAAAATCTAGGGAAGAGCCAAAGACTAGAAGATCCGTAGAGAGAAAATTCCACGCTCCAAATACGCCCAAGAGGAAATACGCAACGTTCAGCTGCAACCAAAGATTCCTTCGCAAGTAACGAATTAGAGGAGCGTAACAAAGTAGGAGATAGAATTTTCTGCGGGGAGAGAAACTCAAAATTGTAGAGCCAAAGGTGCTGATAACGTGTTGGAGAAAATATTGGAAGAGAATTAACCATGGCAACAAGCCATGGTGATTTATTTATAAAATTACTTAGGCAACCCAAAAGCCTAGAATACCAAAAGTCTCCACCACTTAATGTGGTGGAGTAAATGGGTGGATATGTGGTGGGGAGGCCAAAGGCCTTTCCCCCCCACTCACAACAGAGAGCATATTTTGAACTTATCTTATGTGGCAGTGTAATGACAAGTTTTGAAGGGAAATTTTTGGGTTGAAAAGAAATTTGTACGGAAAAGCTTTTCTGTTTTGAAATTGGCAGCATCAGCACTTAATACTCTTCATTCAAAAATGACCCAAAAAATTGAGACCCAAAAAACACACACACAAAATGAAACCCAAAAATATGCTACTTAAATTACAAGTATGCAAAAGAGAGCTTTATTTCGGCTGAGCCAAAAAAATTGAAACCAAAAAAAAAACAAGGAATGTGCATTCAAAGAGGCGGGCTGAGCTTTTTAGGCGTCAAGCAGAGGTCTGACCAACGCATTACTGCCGAAGGCGCCCGCGTCGAATTTATTGTTCCTCATCGAAGGCGGCCGTGCCTCTAAATTTTTATGCTAATTTGTTGTTATTTTAAATTTTGGCTGTAGAAATATTTTTTTGGGGACAAAGATTTCGCGGGAAAAAAGCTTAAATGCACCGTCCCCGCGGGCACGGGTTATGACTAGTCTATTATACAAATGAGGAATTTTTTTGAATCTTTGTCCTACATGGTATCAAAATATGACTACGACAAAATGTTTGGGATAGTGGGGGCCCAATAGAGTATTGGTGAGTGGTTGGGTGTGGAGTTGGATGTTTTGGTGGAACTCCCAAACAAAAGCCCACCACATTCTCCTTATTTGCAAGTTTGCCATTTTTTTTCATTAACCCCAAAGACCCCTCATCTTCCCCATATTTATGGATTTGCAATCGCCCTTTTTCGCTTTTCACGCGTTTTTTGCGCTTTATTCCCCGTTTTTATGCCCCTGCGATGACTGAACCATGTTTTCTTTTCGCCGTCAGTATTGCGTCCGGGAGACGATTGTCCCAGTCGTTCTTGCGCTCGGGAGACGACTGTCCCCGTCGCCATTTCGCCCATGAACCGAATATCCCCTCTGTTTCGCACCCGTGAAACGACCTTCACCGTGCCCTATGGGCACGGGTAATGACTACTTTATATTACAAACAAGGGCTGCTAACTGGGTTTGTCCCAGTCACAAGCTCGTTGGGACAAACCCATGCCAATCAGCAGACCCCCCCAAAAAAAATCCCCAAACCCCTTATTTACATGGTTGCCATTTCCCCAAAAACCCAAAAAACACCCTCCCCAAGCCACTTATTTACATATTTGTCTTTTGCACCTTTTACCCTAGACGATACCGGCACACACACACACACACTTCTCGCTCCTTTTCGGTTGTCTGCGTGCACCACATCATGTTCATGTACTTTGTTACAGTTGATGCATTTGTCCAAAGTGGCACTAAAAGTGTGACTATAACAAATGTCTCATCACCCCCCTCCACCTCATCATCCACCTCACCCAACACTCACCCCTCCCTAAGCCACTAATTTACATGTTTGACATGGCCAAAAATGACCGAAACAATTGTGTTGCTGACGTGGACCCTTCTTGATGAATCGGAGCCTCGTCAGCTGGTTGAGTGGGACCCTATGTTGGAAGAAAAAAGGTCGTTAATGGATGATGGTTGACTTGCGATGCTCGATCGACCCTCGAGCGGTTCATGTATCGATTGATCGAGGTATACAAGCTCTGAAATGACCCTCGCGTAGGGTCTAGACCGGAAGATCTGCACCACAAGGAAGCGTCAGGGGGGGTCGGATCTAGGTTCTGACCCAAATCTCCTTCGATGCTTAAGTTAAAATGGGAACTTAAGGAAGAGATGGAGCTTGGAGCAGCTGAGATCGACCCACGAAGGTTTGTCTCAGATCTGGTGTCGCAAGTTCTTTTATGGAAGAAATTTAAGAAGTATGTAGAATCTATGTATTAGATATCATACCTTAGAAGTTAGGAACATCCATGTTATAGACCTCCTGGGTCTTTTTAGTGACGTTGGGAGGATAACGGTCACCAATTATGGTGCCATGATCTCCCCCCTTTAATAGGAGTAACTGTAGCCCATATTTTCGCTATTTATGAGCTCGCCCTTAATCTCGCGTTCAATTAGTGGGAGTTCAACGGGCGACTGGTTGGTGGGCCTTGACCGAGTCAGTGCCATGCTTCACTCGTGGGCTCTGTGGGCCTTAGTCACTCATCGTACGAGTCATCTCGAGTGTCGGCCCAATGAATCAACAATGGCCCCCGTCGCACGACCTCAAAGAGTCTGACTATTGGGCTCAAGCAACGTTACATTGCATTAATGGAGCACGGCAGTCGATGAATTAATACTCAATTTCTAGGTGCCAAAGCGCCCGCTTTGCTGATTTGGATGATTCGCCGGTTTTAAATCCAAAATGCTTAGAGCCTCGGATCTTCGACATGTGTTTCATCGTGTCGCTGTCGTCTTGTCGATATAAGACGGTTCCAGTGCGGACATTTGAAGATATTGTCTTCGTCGTTCCTAATTTAGATTTTCTCCCTTTGAAAAATTGCTTCATCCTTCGTTTCTGCTTCTGAGAGGAGTTTGGCTACCGTCATGCAAAATAACAAAGAGGGGGCTATGGAGCGTGGTCTTATCGCCAATCTGAGGTCCAAAGTTGGAGCCGACCAGATCCTCGAATTTCAGAGAAATTATGTCCGACTTGACTATCAGATTCGGGTGTCGGGGGGGAGAAATTATGTCCGACTTGACTTTCAAATACATGAGTGGAAGCCAAAATTTCTTTTAAAGAGCCCTGGGCAGAATTGTGTAAAAGGGCTCTCTGTCTTTTTTTTTGTTTTGGTTTTCATAACAATCCTTTTGAGTTATATGCTCAGGTATTTTTTAAGAGAGCTGGCGCCTGCGGAAAAAAATTCCGAGAGCCCTAAAACACTTCACAGGAGCAGGCCGTTTTTTTACAGGGCTCCTTTGTTCTTCAAACTATTAAGAGCACAAGTTGCTTGGTGTTTTCCTCTGAAAATCTCATTGCTCTTTAATATCAAAACCTGATGTTTTTTAAGTGTTTGTTCTTTTGTTCAAGTGAAATTTTTTGTGTGCTTTGCAAAAATTCCAAGTGCAGCCGCAAGTTGGGTTTTAGAGAGAGCCTCACGAAACTCAAAGAGCCGCAACATACTTTGAGAGGTAAGCTTTTTCTTGTTAATTTAAAAAGTAGGTTTACTTGTTTCCTTTGATTGTACAGGCATAAACGACAATAAGGGTTGCCGATTTTGTGTGATCAAGAGGCTTTAAAAATCCCTAAATTCTGTGATTGCCGAAACAACATCAATCAGTCAAATTGACGTAACATTTGCAAAGGACAATTCCAGAGAATATCAAAGGAGAGAAGCAAAGCCGTGAGCCATCAAGCCTATATCTACTTCCATAGAGATTGCCACAACTTGAGTTGCAGACGACGAGACTACATCTTATCAGATCCATATCTGACCCGTGCTTATTGGCAGAGACACCTACATAGACACGATCTGAGCATCCCTAAACTCTAAACTTTATATCTGTGCTATTCGTGTAGTGATCTCTGTTAGGGGAAACTTTACCATCTGTGTTAATTTTTGGGGACCTGACGACTTTGGGAGTCGTCACGGAGGGAGAGCATCTGACTAGATTGATAGTGTAGAGCACGTGGTGTGCGTACGAGCTAGGTGAGAGTAGATTTGGGATCTTGACTCATTGTAGCTATACTTGATTACATATCTTTCTAGTAGTTGCTTTCGGGGGCTGGAGTAGGTCGTGGGGACGACCGAACCAGGGTATATCTGTGCGTATTCTGTGATTGCTATTTTATTGCCCTGTCTGTGCCTATAACTGCGTGGGATTGTTCGTGGGTTGCACGAATATTTTTATTAGCCTATTCACCCCCCCTCTAGGCTACGATCCAGATCCAACAAACTCTTCTAGAGGGAGACTCGGGGGGAGACCCGGGTCCCTCCGGTGCTTCTACTGTACGAGGATTCCTGGTCTTGAGGAGGCTTGTTTCCTCCAGTGTCTCTGTCTGAAGACATTCCTAATGAATTCAAACCAATTTTGCTAGAGGATCAATCTCCTCATGCTCCATTTGGTTGTCCCGCAGCGGAACTCGTTCAAATGGAGTTTTCAATGAGGAGAGACAATTCTTGTAAGGACCCTGTCTATGGGGAAAACACTAGAAGGGGGGGTTGAATAGTGTTTATGCAAATTTAAAGGAATTTACGCCAAATAAAATTGTCACGCCCCGCTTCCCTAAAATGGAGGCGAGACGTGAGAAGGTCCGCACGAGAGTGGAGCTGTGAAGCCCCAAACCCGATAAGCGTCAATAAAACATAAGCAGGTCCCTGTAACCACAAACGGAACAACAATAATAACACAAGGAGAGATAGAAATAAAATCTCATATCTCATAATTTGTCCAACATGAAAATTAAGTTCAACATCCAGAAAAGCCACCAGGCTAAAAGAAAGAGTCTAAAGGCCCAGAACAAGGCCAATAAAAGGAACAACGTAACCAAGTATAGGTGCTACGCACCGACAACAAAACAGCAGTCTAAACAAAAAGGGAAAGCTCAACGAAGACACTAGGACTGGTCCCCAGTGTCCACGTACTCCTCGCCAAACACAGGCTCGAGCTCGGCGTCAGCAAACACCTCGTCCTCAACAATGTACTCAGGCTCCGGGTCTAACATGTGTCACCCAAAAGAGTAAATGGGCACATGTCAGCAAGTCTAAAAGACTTGGGCAAGGAAACTGAAAGTAAGGCAACTAACAACCTAACAGTTATAGTATGCATGACATGACAGTTATAACATGAGTGCACAAGCAAGACATGGTGAAACAATAAGTACAAGAGAACAATTTATCAGGACAAGTCAAGAGTAGCCAAGCTACTAACAATCTCAATCTTTTCACTAGTCACGTTTCAAGTTGTTTGTAGATATTTACGCCTTACAGCCGAACGGTTTGGCATTCACGCTGATTGGCCGCTTAACACTACCCCAGAACCCAGAGTTTACGCCTTACCACTGCAGTTGCTGATCGGGTAGACTCCCAGTTGATTGGTTGCTTAACTCTTACCCCCAATACCCACATGTGAACGAGCCAGGGTCCCTGCACACGAGCTCAGTAAATGAGCCAGGGTTGCCCCGCACAAGAGCTTGTTTCCTGGATCACAACCAGGAGCGTATTCCATTTGGCCTAGGGGTGCACCTAGCCTCAATCATTTCACAAGATGTAGCGGAGCTACGCAATCACGGGAACACTTAAAGAATGCAATGACATGACAATTAATTTGCGTACCGTTAATGGAAATTAAACATGACATGGTAGTTATGCAACATGATAAATGTCGGATCTAGCTTCGTTGTCAAGCTAGTTCCTAAATTTGCGCTTAGGCGAGTATCATTTCGTCGCCTAGTATCTTTTACGCCTACAACAAGTAAATGGCCTAAGACATGGCCCAAAACCCTAAGTGGCAAGTTTCACTTGCCTAGCACCGAGGATGACGATCAACGAGGCCGTCACACGGACGCTAATCTACGGGGAAGTCGCTGTTATGGAGAAACAATCATCAAAACAACATTCATTTCATTAGGGTTTCACAAAAACACAACGGGTTAGGAAAACAGTAAGAGATCGATTATTACCGTATCGGAAGCGAAAGAACGATGCCGAGCAACCACGGCAACGGAAGAACGATCCGGCTCAAATCTGGAAATGAGGGAAAAATCTGGAGAAATAGGGTTGGATGTGGATTTTGGGGGTTTGATGAAAGTTTGAGGAAGATGAGCGGTAGAATGTGTTAAGTGAGGGTTTGGATGATGGAGGATGAGCTTGGAATGAAGGTTTGAGGGTTTGGGGAAGATGAGAGCTCAATGGGGGAGAAATTAGGTTTAGAGTTGAAGAAGAAGAAGAAGAAAACGTTTGGAGGGGTATTTATAGAGTTTGGTGGCGGCTAGGGCAAAACTGGGGTTTCTTGTACTGTTTAGTCGGTCAAAGAGCAACCACTGACCGACTAGTTTGGGAACTAGTCGGTCGGTTGACCAACGCAGACCGACTAAGTGTAAACAGTAACCCCCGACGAAAACTTGAACTAAGAGTTAGTCGGTCAAAGAACAACTACTGACCGACTAGTTTGACATCTAGTCGGTCGATGAACGTTCTTAGACCGACTAAAAGTGAACAGTAACTGGTACCAAAAATAGTTAATGAGTTAGTCGGTTAAAGAAGCATTGCTGACCGACTAGTTTGCAACCTAGTCGGTCAACCAACGTTCTTAGACCGACTAACGATAAACAGTCACTCCTGAGAAATTAACAAAGCAAACTAGTCGGTCCATGAAGGTTTGCCGACGGACTAAATCGTCATCTAGTCGGTCGGTTCCCCTTCTTGTACCGGCTAACGTGCACCAAAAGTTCCGAAATGGAGCGCGAAGCTCCGGGATCGATTCCTAAGACTCCTAGGCTTGATCTAACAATAAGATATGACCGATATGAAGCCCGTCACGAATGAATTACTCCGAAATCGACGATTCTAAGGAAGAAGCTAGAAAATCACGACGAAACGATCGAAAACGAAAGCTACGGAGACAAAAACCACGCATAAGGAGAAAATCCACCAAAACATATAATATAATATAATAAATCCAGATACATGAAAACCAGTCGTTACATCCTCCCCAACTTAAGAAAAATTCCGTCCTCGGAATTTCCCAACACTCACGTGTCCGGAAACAAAAGTGGGTAGCGCTCTCGCATCTCATCCTCATTCTCCCAAGTAGACTCTCCAGGCGAGCCGTGTCGCCACATCACCCTCACAAGATTGACGACCTTGTTCCGAAGTGACTTCTGACGCCTGTCCAGAATCTGCACTGGCTGCTGGCCATACATCATATTAGGGCGAACGGTAATCTCCGAGAAATTCACAGCATGAGATGGATCGCTAATGTATCGACGAAGCTGCGACACATGGAAAACATTGTGAACTCCCTCCAAAGATGGCGGCAAGGCTAAGCGGTAGGCTACCTCGCCAACTTTCTCCAGAATGTCAAACGGTCCAATGTATCACGGGCTCAACTTCCCTCGCTTCCCAAAACAAATAACTCCACGATTCGGGGAAATCCTCAGAAACACATGATCCCCATGCTGAAACTCCAAAGGACGGTGTTTAGCATCCGCCCAATGCTTAAAACGGTCCTGAGCAATCCTCAACCTCTCCCGAATGTTCCTGACAACATCCACGGCCTCCACGATCATCTCAGGTCCCAGCAGCTCCCGATCACCAACGTCATCCCAACTCAATGGCGATCGACATTTCCTCCCATACAAAGCGGCGAAAGGCGCCATGCCAATACTCGCCTGGAAGCTGTTGTTGTAAGAAAACTCCACCAGATGTAGATGGTCCTCCCACGAACCCTTGAAATCCAACATGCACGCCCTCAGCATGTCCTCCAAGATCTGAATCGTCCTCTCGGACTGGCCATCCGTCTGCGGATGGTACGCCGTGCTGAAACTCAGACGCGTACCCAAACTCTTCTGCAAACTCTGCCAGAACTGAGATGTGAACCTCGTGTCTCTGTCCGACACGATACTCACGGGGACTCCGTGAAGTCGTACGACCTCCTGCACGATTCACGTTACATCACTATCCAAACTAGGAAAAGGAAATAAAAACGGAGAGTAAAAGAATTTACCTCCATGTATCTCCTCGCTAGCGCCTCAGTGGACTGTCCCACTCGGAATGGAATAAAGTGCGCGGATTTGGTCAATCGATCTACGATCACCCAAATCGCGTCATTCTGCTTCGGACTCCGAGGTAGTCCAGTCACGAAATCCATAGTGATGTGTTGCCATTTCCACTCCGGAATCGGAAGCGGTTGCAGCAACCCTGCCGTACGCTGATGCTCCGCCTTCACTTGCTGGCAAACCAAACACTTGGCTACACTCCGAGCCACACTCCTCTTCATGCCATGCCACCAATAGTTCAGACGAAGATCCTGTTACATCTTGGTCCCACCAGGATGCACAGAATACGGCGAACTGTGTGCCTCCACCATCAACTCCTCTCTAATATCCCCAGCTGGCACACACAACATGGCTCCAAACCTCAGCGAGCCATCCTCATGAATCAAAAAGTCAGTCCGTAGACCGGCTTCCACCTGCTCCCGAATCTTCACCAGCTTCGGATCCTCAGCCTGGCCAGCCTTGATCCGATCCACAATCGTCGACTGTATCTGCATACACATCAACGAAGAAACCTCCCCAGGAAGAACAATCTCCACACCAGACTCGCAAAAATCCTGCTGCAATCTCCACTGTGAGGTCAAAATCATCACCGCTGGAAGCCTACTCAGCGCATCAGGAACCACATTCACCTTGCCAGGGTGATACTGCAAATCAATCTCATAATCTTCCATGAGCTCCAACCATCGATGCTGTCGCATGTTGAGCTCCTTCTGAGTAAAAATATACTTCAAGCTTTTGTGATCGGTGAAAATCTTCACTTTCTCACTCAGCAGGAAGTGCCTCCAAATCTTAAGAGCAAACACAACAGCAGCCAACTCTAAATCATGCGTCAGGTAATTCTTCTCATGAACCTTGAGCTGACGAGAAGCATACGCCACAACATGTCCATGCTGATGCAACACACAACCAAGACCCTTGCCAGAAGCATCGCAAAATATCTCAAATCCACCGCTGCGATCAGGCACAACAAGAATAGGGGCAGTTGTCAATCTCTCCCTCAGAACACCAAAGCATTCTCACAATCACCCGACCAAACAAAAGGTACATCCTTCCGCGTCAATCTGGTCATTGGCTCGGCAATACGGGAAAAGTCCTTAATGAAACACCGATAGTAACCAGCAAGTCCAAGGAAACTCCGAATCTCAGACGCTGACTGCGGAACATGCCACTCTCTGATGGCCCTGATCTTCTCGGTATCCACTGAGATACCATCTCCAGTCACCACATGCCCGAGAAAAGCAACTCTGTCCAGCCAAAACTCGCACTTCGAAAACTTAGCATACAACCGATGCTTCCTCAAAATCTCCAATACCGTCCTCAAGTGCGAGGCATGCTCTTCCTTCGTCTTAGAATAGATCAGAATGCCGTCAATAAAGATAACGACAAACTTATCTAAAAATTCATAGAAAATAAGGTTCATCATATTCATGAAAACTGCGGGTGCATTGGTTACACCGAAAGGCATAACCACAAAATCGTAGTGTCCATACTTCGTCTTGAATGCTGTTTTCAGAACATCTCCCTTCTTCACCTTCAACTGATGGTAACCACTCCTCAGATCCAATTTAGAAAACACCCTCGAACCTCCAAGCTGATCAAAAATATCATCGATGCGAGGCAACGGGTATTTATTCTTGATGGTCACCGCATTCAACTCCCGATAGTCCACGCACATGCGACGCGAACCATCCTTCTTCTTCACCAGCAGCACCGGTGCTCCCCACGGAGACACACTAGGGTTGATATAACCCTTCTACAAAAGCTCATCCAACTGCTTCCGCAATTCCTCCAACTCAGCGGGTGCCATACGATACGGCGCCTTCGAAATCGGCTGCGCTCCCGGAACAAGATCAATAGAAAATTCTAAAGCTCGATCAGGTGGCAAACCAGACATCTCCTCGGGGAAGACGTCATCAAAATCCCGCACAACCGCTGGCCTCTCCAGCTCCATCTGCATAGCCACAATCTCCACCGGCCTGGCCCGAAATCTGACAGGACCAAGCGAGCTGCTACCACGGCTGAACTCAAATACTGGATGTCCGGGAATCTTGAACACCACCTTCTTCCTCTGACAGTCGATCGTAGCATAAAATCTCGCAAGCCAATCCATCCCAAGGACCGCATCATAGTTGATGATGTCGTGGACAATGAAATCAGCGTAAAGCTCATGTCCACAGACCACCAACGAGCAAGAATTTCAACCAAGATGCACCGAGACCACGCCATTCCCTGTAACGATATTCCAACTCTTGGGAAGAGGGGACATCGACAAGAAATGCTTCTCCACGAAGCTCCGAGAAATAATGCACATCGATGCACCAGAGTCAAAGAGGACTCGTGCAAGAAATGTGCACACCAAAACCACACCTAACAAGCAATTAACAATCAAACCCTAGTCTAGCAAACAATCATATTCAAGCAAATAACACAATCTAACAATCAAAACCAGCTAGGAAAGTAACAGCTAGATTGAGGATCACCTGCGACAACCTCATCCACAGCCTCGCTCTCCACAGCGGTCATCAGAAAAGCATGCCTCCTCGGTGGAATAGCCTGCTGAAAAGCCTGCCTCTGTGGAATAAGAGCTGCTCCACGTCCAGCAGGGACAGGCGCTCGCTGCTGCAACGGCTGTGCTGCAACAGGTGCCCTCCACAGCTGATTCGCATGCCGACAATCTTTCGCGACATGAGAAGCATCACCACAAACCAAACACTGGCCCAGAAACTTCCTACACTGATCCTTGATGTGGCCAGGCTTGCCGCAGAAATGGCAAGTCTTCTGAATAGGCCCTCCTGGCCTCTTGAACTGAGCTGGCTGATTAGGCTTGAAACCAGGCCTAACCACCGCTCTGGCATGCTCCATAGGCCTCTTCCCAGCACCAGAAACATGTCCTCTCCTCTGACTCAGGTTCAGCTCCTGCCTCCTCGCAGCGACCAGAACCTTCTGATAAGAGTCTAGATCAGAGGAAGACACAAAACTCTGGAGCTCCAAAGAAAGTCCCTGCAGGAACCTCTGAGCCCTCTCATCAGCATCCTGCACCATCTTCGGTGCGAACCGACTCAGCCTAGTGAACTCTTGATGGTACAGGTCCACCGTCAAGCTCCCTTGCTTCAGATCAATAAAGCACTGCAGCATCTCCTTCCTAGCAGCCTTCGGAAAGAACTCCTCATCAAACCTGGACTTAAAGGTAGCCCAAGCTATCGGCTCCACCAGCATCTTCTCTTCCGCATCCCACCAGTTCCGAGCATTATCCTTGAGTTGCCTCTTCGCCAAATCAACCCATCCAGCCGGGGTGATCTTGGCCATCTTCAAGTTATCCTCAATGTTCCGAATCCACTCATCGGCAGCCAGAGGACCCGCAGACCCATCAAAATATGCGGGACCCAGCTCCCGAAATTGCTTCGCTCCTGGCTCGGAGCGAGGGGCATCCGGAAGTGCCCGGGCAGCTCGAGCAAGTGGAGCATTCTGGACTTGCAGGAGCACGCCCTGCTGCACTTGCATCATCTGAAGCATCATCCGCATCATCTCTCCATTGGTGGGTTCCTGCTCAGGCTCCTCATCATGAGGGGGCGCACCACTACCTCCACCACGTGTGAATCGCCTTCCTGCCATCTAATGACACAGAAAACGAAGCAGATTAGACTCATAGCTTATGACTCGGACGTCGAACTTAGTTTATTGGACATCTAATATTATTATCGCTATTCCGATAATCGCAGTTATAGAAGAGAGAGACCTGCATGGGCCACCAACAAAACCTGTCACGTCCCGCTTCCCTAAAATGGAGGCGAGACGTGAGAAGGTCCGCACGAGAGTGGAGTTGTGAAGCCCCAAACCCGATAAGCGTCAATAAAACATAAGCAGGTCCCTGTAACCACAAACGGAACAACAATAATAACACAAGGAGAGACAGAAATAAAATCTCATATCTCATAATTTGTCCAACATGAAAATTAAGTTCAACATCCAGAAAAGCCACCAGGCTAAAAGAAAGAGTCTAAAGGCCCAGAACAAGGCCAACAAAAGGAACAACGTAACCAAGTATAGGTGCTACGCACCGACAACAAAACAACAGTCTAAACAAAAAGGGAAAGCTCAACGAAGACACTAGGACTGGTCCCCAGTGTCCACGTACTCCTCGCCAAACACAGGCTCGGGCTCGGCGTCAGCAAACACCTCGTCCTCAACAATGTACTCAGGCTCAGGGTCTAACATGTGTCACCCAAAAGAGTAAAGGGGCACATGTCAGCAAGTCTACAAGACTTGGGTAAGGAAACTGAAAGTAAGGCAACTAACAACCTAACAGTTATAGTATGCATGACATGGCAGTTATAACATGAGTGCACAAGCAAGACATGGTGAAACAATAAGTACAAGAGAACAATTTATCAGGACAAGTCAAGAGTAGCCAAGCTACTAACAATCTCAATCTTTTCACTAGTCACGTTTCAAGTTGTTTGTAGATGTTTACGCCTTACAGCTGAATGGTTTGGCATTCACGCTGATTGGCCGCTTAACACTACCCCAGAACCCAGAGTTTACGCCTTACCACTGCAGTTGCTGATCGGGCAGACTCCCAGTTGATTGGCCGCTTAACTCTTACCCCCAATACCCACATGTGAACGAGCCAGGGTCCCTGCACACGAGCTCAGTAAATGAGACAGGGTTGCCCCGCACAAGAGCTCGTTTCCTGGATCACAACCAGGAGCATATTCCATTTGGCCTAGGGGTGCACCTAGCCTCAATCATTTCACAAAATGTAGTGGAGCTACGCAATCACGGGAACACTTAAAGAATGCAATGACATGACAATTAATTTGCGTACCGTTAATGGAAATTAAACATGACATGGTAGTTATGCAACATGATAAATGTCGGATCTAGCTTCGTTGTCAAGCTAGTTCCTAAATTTGCGCCTAGGCGAGTATCATTTCGTCGCCTAGTCTCTTTTACGCCTACAACAAGCAAATGGCCTAAGACATGGCCCAAAACCCTAAGTGGCAAGTTTCACTTGCCTAGCACCGAGGATGACGATCAACGAGGCCGTCACACGGACGCTAATCTACAGGGAAGTCGCTGTTATGGAGAAACAATAATCAAAACAACATTCATTTCATTAGGGTTTCACAAAAACACAACGGGTTATGAAAACATTAAGAGATCGATTATTACCGTATCGGAAGCGGAAGAACGATGCCGAGCAACCACGGCAACAGAAGAACGATCCGGCTCAAATCTGGAAATGAGGGAAAAATATGGAGAAATAGGGTTGGATGTGGATTTTGGGGGTTTGATGAAAGTTTGAGGAAGATGAGAGGTAGAATGTGTTAAGTGAGGGTTTGGATGATGGAGGATGAGCTTGGAATGAAGGTTTGAGGGTTTGGGGAAGATGAGAGCTCAATGGGGGAGAAATTAGGTTTAGAGTTGAAGAAGAAGAAGAAGAAAACGTTTGGAGGGGTATTTATAGAGTTTGGTGGCGGCTAGGGCAAAACTAGGGTTTCATGTACTGTTTAGTCGGTCAAAGAGCAACCACTGACCGACTAGTTTGGGAACTAGTCGGTCGGTTGACCAACGCAGACCGACTAAGTGTAAACAGTAACCCCCGACGAAAACCTGAACTAAGAGTTAGTCGGTCAAAGAACAACTAATGACCGACTAGTTTGACATCTAGTCGGTCGATGAACGTTCTTAGACCGACTAAAAGTGAACAGTAACTGGTACCAAAAATAGTTAATGAGTTAGTCGGTTAAAGAAGCATTGCTGACCGACTAGTTTGCAACCTAGTCGGTCAACCAACGTTCTTAGACCGACTAACGATAAACAGTAACTCCTGAGAAATTAACAAAGCATAGTTGGTCCATGAAGGTTTGCCGACTGACTAAATCGTCATCTAGTCGGTCGGTTCCCCTTCTTGTACCGGCTAACGTGCACCAAAAGTTTCAAAATGGAGCGCGAAGCTCCGGGATCGATTCCTAAGACTCCTATGCTTGATCTAACAATAAGATATGACCGATATGAAGCCCGTCACGAATGACTTACTCCGAAATCGACGATTCTAAGGAAGAAGCTAGAAAATCACGTCGAAACGATCGAAAACGAAAGCTACAGAGACGAAAACCATGCATAAGGAGAAAATCCACCAAAACATATAATATAATATAATAAATCCAGATACATGAAAACAAAACCGGTCGTTACAAAAATGCAATCCAACAAATAGTGCGGAATAGAAAAACGACCCAAAGTGAAACACATGCAAACGCAGAGATGTTTCAAGGGTTCGGATTACCCAAGTCAACTCCCGACTTGTTCCCGATAATCCTACGTCCCTACCACCCGGATACCACCGGATACTCAAGTTAGAACCCTAACTTGAGGTTTCCTTAAAGCCCACTTTTAGCAACCCTACAAGTGCAATCGAATACAATCGATGTCCTTGACTCCCACAACCAGGGAGCAAGCAAAACCACTCTCACAACCGAGAGCACAATTCAAATAACGAAAGTTATGAAATATGAAAGCAACACTTACAATCACCTATGCCTTGAAGTAGAACTTGAAGGAGGAGTGTGATGTGTGTTGAAGAACTCTCTTGGAAGAGAGGAGAAAGCCCTTTCTCTTGACTGCACCAATTGCCTAGAAGATCAATCTTTGGTTCTAGGTTGGAGAGCAAGAGAACAAGATTTGGAAATACTTAGGGCTTTGGATTTGAGAGCTTTGATCTTTGGAAATGAAAGCTTGAGAGATTTTGCAATGAATGAGTAACCTTCCAATGGAACAGTAGAAGCTCTATTTATAGCTTTCTCAAATCCACAAAACAGTTTAGGCAAAAACCCAATTGGAATCCGTGAGAAAAATCTCAACGGATATAATCTGAACTCGCGACAGTCGACTGTTAAACAATCCACAGTCGACTGTTGCACAGTCAGCAAGGGTAGGTGAGAATTCATAACGGTAACTTACCACGTGGACAGTCGACTGATGAAGCAAAGACAGTCGTCTGTTAAAACAACAGGCGACTGTAATTTCTTCGACAGGCGACTGGCCGAGAGAAGAGTAAGTTAGACAAATACTGGAAATCTCACAAGATACAAGACAAACGACTGATTCAAGTAATACAGTCGACTGTTAATCAGAACATGCAACTGTAAAACCTTAAACAGACGACTGTCAAAAGCAAGAGAAATTTCCAGAGAGCTGAGTCAAAGAAATGACTTACAGACATGCGACTGTTGCAGCATAGACAGTCGACTGATCTAATAGACAGTCAACTGTATATACAGCATTAGTCGACTAGCCGTAGAAGTCAGATCAAACAGAGTTTGGGCAAGGATAGACATGCGACTGATTTATAATACACAGTCGACTGTCACTAGGACAGGCGCCTGTGAATCGTTCAACAGTAGCCTGTGCGAAATAATCAGAGAAGGCCCAAAACTATATTGTAATAGTCTGTGCATAATAGGCGACTGTAGAACAAAACACAGTCGACTGTTTTTGAGACAGACGACTGTAAACTGTTCAGCAGTCGGCTGTTATGAACAATCCTAGCACAAACAAAAGAGAATTGAATTGGGATCAAAGGACAATTGGTCTAATGAAGTCCTATGACAGAATGTAGATGTGTGTGAGTGCTCCATCAAAGTTCTACTTCTAAGCTACATACTAGAAGAGATAAAAGAAAAATTACATTGACGAATAATCTCTTCTTTCCATCGTATGAGCTTGAAGTCTTTACGGAGCTTCAATCAACAATCTACGATCATCCAATTCATGTTATTTGCCTTCAATGACGTTTGTGAGCCATCCATTACTAGTTGATCTTCATAATAAGCTTAGGCAATGGATTAACTGCAAAATAGGGGATTAGTCACAAGTATTTATGTTTGCTCATCATTAACACCAAGTAGGGAGAAGTCCAATACTCAACATTCTCCCCCTTTTTGATGATGACAAACAAACATAAACAAAACGATAAATAATTGTGCGTAATGAAAACTTACTCCCCCTACATAGATGCCAATCAAGTTAGTCAACAAATATTAGAGCATCTACATAACAGTTGAAGCAAATGAGTGAGATATGGATGAATTCAATACAAGAAATCTAGGAAATAAAATCCCTATTCATTGTAATCTTACTCCCCCTGAATCTAAGGCAACATAAATCTTAGATTCAAGCGTTAGAACATACTTAGCACATCCATTATGTATCTTGTATGTTTATTTCTCTCCCCCTATGGCATTATCCAAAAGGTGGGAGCAAATAACAACAACAAAAATAGTGCTAAATACGAATTAACAACAATCAAGGAGTATAAAGATATATCGATTCAAAACTCATAAAATCACATCATATACACATGTGAGTAATGGAATTGAAGTCCAATATCAATATTTTAGATATACGAAAAGAAAATAATTTCCAAAAATTCATCACATCAAAGATAGTATGAAATAACCAATATCAAGTCCATATATTGTCTCAAAAGCACATCAAAGAGAGTATAGCATACAAGAAGACAACATATCATACATCACACAGTTAAGATATACAGTATAGCATAGTGTGACACAAGATAAGCAGCAACATCATATATAGATATATAGAATATATATATATATATATATATAAAGAGTACATCAACGGATGGTCATCTACATGGCCATCACAAAGAGATACATCAAGATCAAGACAAAAAAATACATCATCATGACGACATCGAAGTACATCACCATACATATATAAAGTCACTGACAACATCATCCATCATACATCAAAAAAATATCATCACCAAACTAACATCACTCAAACATCTATCTAAGAGTGAGCGTCTCCAGGGGCTGCAGAAGAGGAAGCAGGCTCTGTAGCAGCTGGAGTATCCTCTGGCGGATGGTCAGAAGGAGCAATAGTAGCAGCAGCAGCAACATCCTGAGTAGAAGCTACACCAGGAGGCTCAACGACATCAGAGGGCTGAGGAGGATCATGATGCTGGGGAACAAACTGTCTCAGATCCTCAGGGAAGGGTATTCCCTGATGGAGGAAAGAGAGGGACAACAATCTGTAAATACCAGAGACCATCTCCAAAAGAATATCACGAGATGGTGGAGCAGAGGTAGAAGGCAGATCGGCGGGAGCAACAATGGATGAGGATGGAGCTAAAGAAGACTTCCTCTTCTTCGAGGCAGTCTGCAGAGCCGAAGAAGATTTCAACTTTGCAGAAGCGTCAAGGATAGGACCAAAGGGCATGGGCTCGTAACGAGTCAAGTCAACACCAAAATGACGGAAGACACGAGTCAGAAGACCACCATAAGGAATGTGAGACGAGGAGGTCGTGAACTCAACCCTGTCCATCCTATCAAGGAAGACACCGGCCCAGTTCACGGGCATGCCAGAGAAAATAGCATACATACACTTCAGGATATCCTGAGACGGCTGGTCAGACGATCCATATCTCGGCAGGATGTTGGACTTCACCACTAGGTGAACAGCCCAACCTCTCGCAGAGAACATAGATGATCTGACACCCGAATCAAGAGCTAAAGGTACCTCTCGAAACATATCCCGGAGGACAGACTGGTCAAGATCGTCAATCTCGGAGATGCAGATATCAGTGGGAAGGGAACCAACAGAGGGAATCCTAAGAATAGTCCCTAAGAGAGAGGGAGTGATCTGAATGTGGGTTCCCTGAATGACAGTATCGAGGATGCCGGTAGACGAATACTCACCGCGAATGCGGTTTGCATAGAAAAGCTTCACCAGAAATGGATAGGCTCTGGGGGATTCGCTCTGAGAGAAGCGAAAAAGGTCAGCTAGGTGAGTAGCAGAAAGAATGTCAGAAAGTCTCTCAGCAGTGAAGGCGGGGAAAGCAATGTACCGCTCCCTAAGAAGGTTGATCCCTAGAAGAGAGTGAAATTTTGCCAGACAAAGATCATCTCGACAAATGGGAACTAGAGGATTAGAGGGGGGTACGGCAGGAGTCTCTTCAGAAGAACTCGACACAGAAGGAGATAGATGGGGGTTCTCAGCAACATGCTCACTGATGTGAACACCAGTGGGCTTGCGCTGACGACGGATCAAAGCCTGAGCATCGCTAGAAGTAGCAGAGGAAGAATTGGCATGTTTGGATTGGGCTTTATAAGGTTTCTTCTTCTTGGCAATTATTTTCTTGGGTGCCCTAGGTCGTTTAGGAGCAACAATCTTCTCTTTTCCCTTCGGTTTGGGAGCCATGGAAACGAGAGAAGGAGAAAACAATGCAAAGAAATTCGAACGAAGGGCTAGTGAGAGAGAGAGAGAAGCAAACCAAGTAGAGAAGCAACGACGATCGGGGAGAAGACGATCGACGGCAACGACAACACGTGATCGATGACGACGAAGAGAAGCAGATCGACGGTTTTGGAAGCGAAATCGAGCGGTTTTGGAGAAGAAAACGAGCGGGAAGACGAACGGTCGAATCGGAAGAGAGAGAGTCGACGTGGGGAAGTGATCGCGCATTCTCGAATATAAAATTTGGGGAATGAATCTGAGCCGTTGGATCAAAGAATCGACGGCTCGGATCAAATCACTTGAACCGTCACAACAGAAGACAGTCGACTGATGAACAAAAGTCAGTCGACTGGATGAGGTGATAAACGATAAAGCTCAGAAAGATGTAACAGTCGCCTGATGACTAAAATGCAATCGCCTGTTAAACTAACAGTCGACTGTCAATCAGTCATCAGTCGGCTGAGCGAAAGATACCAATTCTCAGACTGAGGAGATAGAGTAGGGCAGTCGACTGTCGAAGGAAAGACAGTCGTCTGTCCTGGTCCAAACGTGCACAGTGAGATAGAATTCCAGAGAATAAGAACACTCACCCTAGGACCTATACTCTAATCACAAATACATCGTAAAATCATTATAAAAACAATAAATCCATTGAAACACGAATCACTCCAATCACTCTCAAAAACTCATGAAATCAAATAAGTCACAATTGCCTTTCTTAATCTCATAATATAATAAAGCACATGAAGAAAGACAACAAAAAGACATGAGCTCAAAAAGAAGTTATAACATGAAAGTTTGAGCTTCTAGATTTCAGATTCACCCATAATTCCCAATTCTCCACGCAACCTCACAAATGAATCTTCTTTAAGAGGTTTAGTGAAGACATCAGCAATTTGTTTTTGGGTTTCAATGTACTCTAAGATGATGTCCTTCTTAGCTACATGATCATTTATAAAATGGTGTCTCACGTCTATGTGTTTGGTACGGGAGTGGTGTACCGGATTCTTGAAAAGACAAATAGCACTTTGATTATCAACTATGATAGGGCAAGTATCACAATTGACACCATAGTCACTAAGAGTGTGTCTCATCCAAAGAACTTGTGCACATGCAAGACCCGCGGCAATATATTCCGCTTCAGTCGTGGACAATGACACCGAATTCTGTTTCTTAGAAAACCAAGAAACTAAGGAATTTCCTAAGAAATGGCAAGTGCCACTAGTACTTTTCCTGTCGGACTTGCATCCGGCAAAGTCGGCATCACTATATGAGATGAACTCATATGTGCTAGACTTAGGGTAAAGTAACCCATAATCTAGAGATTGATTGAGATAACGAAATATTCATTTAACCGCAATCAAGTGTGACTCCTTAGGTCTTGCTTGATATCTAGCACAAAGGCATACGGAAAACATGATATCGGGCCTACTAGCGGTTAAGTAAAGTAAGCTACCGATCATACCTCGATATAGACGAACGTCTACATCTTTTCCGCTTTCATCCTTGTGTAGATGAGTAGTAGTACTCATGGGAGTCCTTTTGCTCGAAGACGATTCCATCCCGAATCGCTTAATAAGCTCCCCTGTGTACTTTGTCTGATGTATGAAAGTGACATTCTCCATTTATCGAATTTGCAATCCAAGAAAGTAGGTGAGCTCTCCCATGTGGCTCATCTCAAACTCGTCCTTCATAGACTTGGAAAATTCTTGACAAAGATTAAAGTTAGTAGAACTGAAAATAATATCGTCTACATAAACTTGAATCAAAAGAATGTCATTTTCATAATCTTTAATGAAGAGTGTAGAATCAACTTCTCCCATTTAAAAACCTAAATTCAAAAGAAAGGTCTTAAGTCGATCATACCAAGCTCTAGGAGCTTGTCTCAACCCATACAACGCTTTCTTAAGTTTGAAAACATGGTTTGGAAATTTTTCATGAATAAAACCGGGAGGTTGAGAAACATAGACTTTTTCATTGACAAACCCATTTAAAAATGCACTTTTGACATCCATTTGAAATAGTTTAAAATTCTTATGAGATGCAAAAGATAAAAGCAACCTAATAGCTTCTAATCTAGCTACGGGGGTAAAATATTCTTCGAAATCAATACCTTCCTCTTGCCGGTAGCATTGAGCTACTAACCTTGCTTTGTTCCGTGTGATTACCTCTTTTCATCCGTCTTGTTCTTGAAGATCCATTTGGTCCCAATGATTTGGTGACCACTTGGAAGAGGTATGAGTTCCCAAACTTCGTTGCTCTCGAATTGCATTAGTTCTTCTTCCATTGCCACTATACAAGAGCTATCCTCACAAGCTTCTTGGATGTTCTTGCAGGGTTCTCTAGGACACTTAGGGCACAAAAACTCTAGTCCCGTCCTAGTCGGACGGAACATAGACAGAAATGCAGCGGAAAAATTTTATGTTAATCTAATTAACATGCAACCCTAAGGAACCAGACCCTATTAGCTAGGAACTCTGCCAACTTGGGGTGGATCTGACCACCCCAAGAGGGATCTAACTACTGCGAATAATTAAATGAAAACTTAAACACATACCCGGAATCTCAGCCCTGGGGCAGGCGAGATGTTCCGCGCCGTCTTCCGAGCTGCTCCCGTCCCACGCCGAGCCGCTCCTTGAACCGCTCCCCGCACCGCTCCTCGAACCGCTCCGCATCCCGAGGCGATCAATCCCCGTGTCGCCGATCCACCCACCGCCGAAGAAAGTTTCACGCGAGTGAAACCTCCGCCTAGATTTCGGATCCAGAATCCGAACTCCTTTGCGGCTTTGCTAGAGCCCGCAGGAGTAAGGCAGAAATTTATAGGGAGAGGAGAATATTAATTTAGCTTAGATCCGAGCGTGCTCCAACATTTACGAGAGCCGCTCAGATCTAGAGCTTGGGACGAGTTTTGAGGAGGAGAGCAGACCCCTATTTATATAGGCGGTGGACTCTCCCCTTCTCTCAAAATCCGATGTGGGACTATTAATTTGGGATTAATTAAATCAAGTTAGTTTGCCTTTCACAAAGGGCAAACTTTCTCTAATTTTAACTCCCTCACCGTTGAGCTTCAATGTTGGTACAACCTACCAAATCAAAGAGGGTTCAATGGTGAACGCGTAGGAAAAAACGGCTCGTCAATTCGAGTCCGTTTGACCCTTCAAACAATTGTCCAAAGTTAGCCAAAAGTCACGCTTCTCTTAGAAACGTAGCCATCAAGAAAATACCAGGTTTCAAAAAACCCTAACCAGAAAATTCGGGCTTGGCGGGCCTCCATTTTCGCTGGTTTCAGCCCAACAGTTTGGGCTGACTTGTTTTGACTATAACTTGTGCATTTGGACTCCGTTTTTGACGCGGTTTGAACCTGCGTTTAGAGCGGGACGATCCCGTCATATAGGTAACCTTTTCAACGCGTTTATTTAATTAAATATAGTCTTAAACAATTTAAGACACATTTAATCTCTTTTGCATCATATGCAAATTAGTCCCTATCTAGGTTTAAATTTTCATTTGCATCAAATACAAATGATCCGAGGGCATATTCGTCTACATCTCCCACTTGCACTCAGGATCATTTATCCCGAATGTAGGAGATGATTGCAAACATCTTTTGCAATATTTTATCCCTTGCATCAAATGCAAATTATTCTCCCTAACTAATTTCTACCTATTACTAGACGAAGATCGCACTCTGTGTGAGACCCTACAGCCTGACCCTTACAACAGGTTGAGCTCGAAGCCCTATACGGCAGTGACCACGAGCAGTGGTTGTCGTCCCTGCTTCAGGAATCATCATTATGTGGTTAACTCATTGACATGAGTATTGTCGGGACCACCCTGACTGTTTCCGTGATGAATTCCGCAGTTATAGTCTTTTCGTCTAAACTATGTCGTGTAGATCAAGTCTAGGGTAAGGTCAAACTGTCAACCCCAATAACTTGACTCCGGTTAGTTTCTATCAATCTTTAGTCAAATCATGTTGGACTTGTTCCAACATACTCTGGCCAGAGTTTTTACCAAAGATCGAACTAACCCTACGACACTAACTCCCATTGACCGAGAGAGACGAATCCTCTCTTGGTCATTACTCTCCTCATACGCTTCAAGTGTCACCTAATCAAAGACCTTTCGACGCGGCTTGCCTCGAAGCTAGGTCATTTGATCTAAGTGGCACCGTTCATGCACAGGTTCGTCAAAATGACCTCAAGTCAAAAGACCAACTAGCCTATCATCACTCAGAGTCATCATTGACAGATTGGTCAATATAACCATATGATAACTCTTGTGGATCGTTCAGTGAACTCATTCTCTAATGATCACCTGTGTCTTGTCAACGACTTCGCCAAGTCAAGCGATCATGAGATCATCGCCACCGCTATACGGTGAAGACTAAGACACAATGGTCTATCTGATGTTTCGATATCCTAGTCTCGAAACATCTACGACCACAAACCCTTTTTAGAATTATGCTACAGACGGTCAAACATTTCTCCATGATCGAGATACTCATCTCGATACCTGTTTGACCTTGCATAAAGTCTCAGGACTTTACCTAAGTTAATATCTAATGTTAACTACATTATAACATAACTTAGATAAATTTTTACCAAACAGCTTACTGTTATTTCGAACAAGATGTTTGTGCTATTCACACACAGAGATAGATTGCCTTGAAGGTATCTTCTCTCAACATCTCCCACTTGCACTCAGGCCCATTTATCTCGGTATCTAATACCGTTTTACACATAAGTTTTCCAGACTTCATGTGGTAGAGCCTTCGTGAGTGGATCTGCTAAAACCGTCTACACTATAGACTTAAGGGGTTTCTATGTTCATGTTAGACCAACCATTTGAATCTCATTCAAATAATTCATTTGGTCTTTCGGAATCCATAATAATTTTATTTCCTTGGATCTCATCCAGTTCATCGTACCTTACGATAATCATTTAAATTAGTTACTGGTCATTTCAAATGGCTCATATTTATTTCTGATAAAGTATCAAACTCTTTGATTACTTAATCAAAATATATGTTCCATCTCTTTGATGTCTTGCATGTAATTTATACGCTCCCACTGACCTTGAAAACTCTCTGGCTAATTCATATAAGTTGGTCCGTCTAAATCATATTTAGAAAAACGAACTTATAAGTGAATGCTCTAGTTTTCATGGTCAACATGAGCGTTTTACATCGGACTTGGTCCGAGTAGATCTGTACACATCTGTTGGCGAGACGATTTCAACTAATCCGTTTTAAAGAAATTAGGGTGAAAACCGTTTTCGATCAACAAGATTGTACTTTACTATTTTCTTTCTGCACCAATCTTTCAACTTAAAGATTTACTTGCAGAAAGTGAGGAAACATTTTCCTTGGGTACGTAAACTAAATTCTCAAATTTATTTACGCACACGGACCTACTCTGATTGCATCAAGTTTTAAATCGGAGTTACTACTCCGAATTTCATCCCGGAAGTTGACTAAGTCATCATCAGTTATGATGTCTAACTCGACAATTCGTCTCACGAAATTCGAGTAATTATACAACTTCTTTAATGATCGATTTAATGAATATCTTATTGACAATGTCCTCATAGGACATTATCAAAACCTAGGCATTACGATCTGGGACTTAACCCAGAGAGAGGACTTAACTCAGAGTCACTTACTATGTATCACACCAAGTCTCACTAAGTGTGATTCATACATTTTAACACACGGATGTGTTAACAGACTTGACCTGAGAGAAAATCACATTTTCTTTTAATTACACAAGATTTTATGTAGCTAAGTATTTGACCATTCGATCTAATCGAATCAGTTTAAATACTTTCTACTTTTCGTTCTTTATTTTTTCAGACTTGTGTTTCATCAAGAACACGTGTCTTAATAAAATATACGAATAACTTATTTTGGTTGATCTAGACTCGGGTACATCAGTATGTACCAGACTGAGTTCGACAACTCATTTTCCCACTGTCTTACAGATGGGTTTTGGCCAATTTTATCTAAGAGGATAAGACTCACAAGTGTCCGTAGACTTCATAATACGAGAGGTCAGACCCCTCTTTATGTGACTTGTGAAGCTTAGTCTCTCGATACGGCCTAGTCTATTTTACCATATAAGTTTGCTACTATCTTGTGTATTTATATATTAACATTTAATATATATATATATAGTTATTACAAATTACTTAACACAAAACATTGCTTCCGAAGCAAGGTGACGCCATTCGTCCAAAAAATGTGTTAGACGTTTTTGTATAACTATTTATTCTGAAATCGTGACATCAAAATATATCACATTTTCATTTCCTCCTACTTATGCCTTTACTAATGATAAATTAAACTAACTTTCTCAATTGACTTTCCGGAGTGCCTTCTTCCTTTTCTAAATCACATTTAGATATTAATTAACCCAACATAAATAGCTATGCAAGCATCTTATGTATCCAAACGCTTGAGCTTTGCAATCTCGAGTTTAGCTCAAGAAGTTGCTTGTCTCAAGATCCGGTTGGGATACATAGTCTTGCACCGCTCATGCACTCGTATTCGACTCAAACGGTTTGATCGAATTTTCGAACTTTGCGGATCGGAATTGTTTGTCCATACAACCTTGAGGGTAGCTCGACAAGTTGTAGGGAGAAACATACTTCGAATATCCTATATGTTCAAGCTGCCTCATATAGAGAAGAGTGACATGTAGCTTTAATTTATTTGTTGGACCCAGAACTTAATGAAGTCATATTTCTTAAGTCTGTTCTTTAGAAGGTCATTTAATGTCAACGAGAATATAGTTTAATTCCATCAATTAGAATTTAACTTGATATTCAATCAATCAACTATTTGACCAGTTAACTTATTCCAATATTATATTTTGATTCCTTCGGTAAACATAGTCTTGCCCTAGTTTTTGCATATGTTCAATATTAAATATAGGTAGATTGGCTTTCATCTATCTATATCCTCCCACTATTTTTACGATCGTTTTAAAGCTTAATAACGAACGATTTAATCGAATTTAAAAATTAGTGAAAGAGGGATCCAATCATCCCGAACCTCACAACCTTGAGGAGACTCAACAAGTTGATTGGTTCCATGACTGGTAGACTAACTCTTGGTCAATCACATCACATGTGATTCCCTGTCGATTTTTACCCACAGTCACTTATGATCTTGAGGAGACTCAACAAATCATAATGACTGGTCTAGTCAGACCCTTGATTTCGTGTCCAGATTTGACTTAAATCTATACTCGAGGAGACCCGACGCATCGATTTGGGTCAAGTCTAGACTACATCACATGTATGTTGGAGTTTGTTCCTTAAAAAAAAAACAAGTCACAGCTTGAGGAGACTCAACAACTATAATTGTCTTCTTTGAGTTACCAAGCTCCAAAATCAAGGAGGGATACGAATAAATCTTTAATAAGATTTATAACGCATTGACTAGATATAGTCCAGGGTGTCATACAATCATGATTCGCGACATTACGGTCCAGCGGAACACATCCAGGGAATTGACTAAGCCAGGATCACTGCCCCTTGTACTAGCAAGGGTTGACCCAGAACTCTTAGCCAAGCACATTGACTGGATCATGGTCCATTGAATGAAGCTTGTCATTTTTGTATGTGTGCCATAAACTAAACAACTTTTATTAACAACTAATTAATCCTATCAACTAGTTGCATCCTTAAATTCAAAATTTTAGGATTTGTTTAATAACTTTTATTAAGTCCTTATCAACTATAAGGTTCACGTGCTATCCTAATCATTATTAGGATTTTAATAAATTTTATTAACAACGCTAAAAGCGAAGTCCTTTAATGAAAATTAATTATAACAATTAGAATTACAAATTCATTAAAGGGACTACCCTAATCAGGAATTAGGTCTTGAAGTGTTGTTAATGTTTTATTAAAACACAGCATGTCATTAAAATTCAAGTAATAAATTTTAATCATTATTTAATGGCTAACCTAAAGGGTTGTCTTGTGTTATCAAATAAGGGACAAGAAGACATAGCCATTAAAAATTTACACTAATTTTATCGCATAAAAGGTGTATAACTATTTAACAATTAAATAGACTAAAGTTTATCGCATAAACAATTTTAGCATGCATACTTAAATTTAACATATAAATTTAAAAATACGATTTTTAAAACATTTTATTTTATCTCATAAAGTAAAAGCTTGTTTAAAAAATCATAACATTTGCATGCTACTTTAAAATATTTATCGCATAAAAATTTTAAACTTTTAAAATCAGTTTTTAAAAATATCTTATAAATTTAAAACATCATTTAAAAAAATTCCATGTTTAAAATTTATCACATAAAATTTTAAACAACATTTTAAACTTATCGCATAAAGTTTTAAAGCTTTAAAACAATTTTAAAATTTATCACATAAATTTAAAAATTCCATTTTAAAACTTTCATGTTTAAAATTTATCATATAAAATTTTTAAACAAAAAAAAATTTACATTTATCGCATAAATTTAAAGAAAACATTTTTCTGTAAAAGCATTCAAATAATAAATTCGCAGTCCTAGATCAGCATACAGAGATGGCTCCGATACCAATGCTGGGTTTTCTAGGACCCTTAGGGCACAAAAACTCTAGTCCCGTCCTAGTCGGACGGAACATAGACAGAAATGCAGCGGAAAAATTTTATGTTAATCTATTTAACATGCAACCCTAAGGAACCAGACCCTATTAGCCAGGAACTCTGCCAACTTGGGGTGGATCTGACCACCCCAAGAGGGATCTAACTACTGCGAATAATTAAATGAAAACTTAAACACATACCCGGAATCTCAGCCCTGGGGCAGGCGAGATGTTCCGCGCCGTCTTCCGAGCTGCTCCCGTCCCACGCCGAGCCGCTCCTTGAACCGCTCCCCGCACCGCTCCTCGAACCGCTCCGCATCCCGAGGCAATCAATCCCCGTGTCGCCGAGCCACCCACCGCCGAAGAAAGTTTCACGCGAGTGAAACCTCCGCCTAGATTTCGGATCCAGAATCCGAACTCCTTTGCGGCTTTGCTAGAGCCCGCAGGAGTAAGGCAGAAATTTATAGGGAGAGGAGAATATTAATTTAGCTTAGATCTGAGCGTGCTCCAACATTTACGAGAGCCGCTCAGATCTAGAGCTTGGGACGAGTTTTGAGGAGGAGAGCAGACCCCTATTTATATAGGCGGTGGACTCTCCCCTTCTCTCAAAATCCGATGTGGGACTATTAATTTGGGATTAATTAAATCAAGTTAGTTTGCTTTTCACAAAGGGCAAACTTTCTCTAATTTTAACTCCCTCACCGTTGAGCTTCAATGTTGGTACAACCTACCAAATCAAAGAGGGTTCAATGGTGAACGCGTAGGAAAAAACGGCTCGTCAATCCGAGTCCGTTTGACCCTTCAAACAATTGTCCAAAGTTAGCCAAAAGTCATGCTTCTCTTAGAAACGTAGCCGTCAAGAAAATACCTCTCGAATTGCATTAGTTCTTCTTCCATTGTCACTATCCAAGAGCTATCCTCACAAGTTTCTTGGATGTTCTTTGGCTCAATGGTAGAGACAAATGCGCAATGAGAGAATTCTTCAATTCTTGATCTCGTTCGAACACCCACACCAATATCTCCAATAATTTGGTTATGGGGATGGTTGCGAACGGTCGGGTAAGCTTTGGGTATACCTGGATCACTATGAACAACTTCAAAAACTTCGTTAGAAGTGTTAGTCTCAACAATAGTATCATTAATCTTAACATTATTAAGAGAATCACAAAGAATATCTACATTATCATCATCAACATGAGGAAAATCAAAATCTTCATAAAAAGATACGTGAAGAGATTCCTCAATCGTTGAAGAAGTTTTGTTGTATATCCGGTAGGCTTTGCTACGTGTGGAATATCCAACAAAAGTTCCTTCATCGGATCTTGGCTCGAATTTGTCTAAATTACCAAAGGTGTTCTTTATAAAACATTTTGAACCAAAAACACGAAAATATTTCACTTGAGGCTTTTTATCATAAAACAACTCAAAACAAGTTTTGTTTGTTCGGGGTCTCACTAGGATCCTATTGAGCACATAACATACCGTGTGCATCGCTTCTGCCCAAAATTGTAGTCCTAAATGACTATCATGGAGCATAGTGCGAGCACACTCAATAAGAGTCCTATTCTTTCTTTCTACAACACCATTTTGTGGTGGTGCACGAGGAAAGGAAAAGTTATGAGTTATCCCGGAGTCATCACAAAACTTAGTAAAAGACTCATTCTCAAATTCTCCTCCATGATCACTACGAATGGTGATAATGGTGGATCCTAAAAGATTCTGAATCTTCTTTGCAAATTTGGTAAACTCTTCATGAGCTTCATTCTTATTAGTTAAGAATGACACCCAAGTAAATCTAGAAAAGTCGTCAACGACAACTAGTCCATAATGAGCATTACCTAAAGAAGCGGTTCTAGTTGGCCCAAATAAATCTAGATGTAGAAGTTCTAGGGGCCTCTTAGAAGTAATCCCTTCTTTAAGCTTAAATGAAGATTTACTTAGTTTACCTCTTTGACATGAATCACAAAAGTTTTTCTTATTAAAAACAATCTTAGGAAAACCTTTGACTAGATCATGCTTAGCTAACTTATATAAGTGCTTGAAGTGAACATGACCAAAACGGCGATGCCATAATAGTTTTTCACTTGTGTTAGCAACTAAGCAATGTTCTACGGTTTTAGGCAAGCTCAAATAATAAATATTTTAACGCCTAATACCGGAAAATAAAACATTTGAATCACAATCAACAATAGTACACAATCCTTCTCCAAAGTTAACCTTGTAACCTTTGTCACAAAGTTGACTAATGGAAATGAGATTGTGACATAAACCACTAACAAGATAAACATTAGTAATTAATGGTTTGGAAGGATTACTAACGATACATACTCCAATGATGGTTCCCTTTTGATTACCTCCAAAAGTGACCGTTGCACCATCCTTGATGCTAATCACTTCGGAGAGCAATGAGGGATCTCCCGTCATGTGTTTGGAGCAACCGCTATCAAGAATCCATCCTTTCCCTTTAGAGCTAATAAGACATTTATTGCTCTTCTTCTTTCTCTTGGGTACCTATATAATATACCATAAGCTTATGGTACCCAATGGTTGTTGGGTCCAAGGGGATTAGCCCTTTGGAAGCCAAGTCCAAGTGGACTTCCGCTTCCCAACATAGTTACTATTTCTAATCACATCATGAAAATAGGAATCACCATAAGCATTCCTAACATTTAGACTAGTGTTTTAGGACCCCAAATAGTGTACATCTTGGGAGTCCTATTCCTAATTGCATGCATATGTGTTGGATTTCTATGTGGTGCATGCTTCTTAGGAACATGATTTCTAGCATAGATATGTGGTGGAGGATATGCATTGTACATTCTAGGATGATATGTATGCTTGGGAACATGCATATTATATGAAGCATATTGATCATGCATGACATGTGGAGGATGAGCATACATGAAAGAATGATGCGTATGTGCATACGGGTGTATAGGAGCACGTACATGAGTATTTCTCATGTGTGGTTGTGTACGTGTCCGTGGGTGCGGAGCATAGAATGTGTCATGATTATCCACTTGTGAAGTAGGATGTTTCCTACGTGGATGAGTGTTAGTGTACATATAAGCATGGCCTTGCTTTGGTTTCCACCCTTAGTGGGTTTCTTGCCAAAAGGAAGAGAAGGTGATGTGGTGACATTCTTGGTAGGATTGCTACATATAGTGTCTTTGACACCACCTATGGATGCACCGGAGGAAGGCCTCACAAAATCTATAGTGACACCACTATAGGAGGTGCGAGCATTAGATGTATTCGTTTTTACAAATCCAAGGCCAACACGATGTGTGGCCGGAAATTGGTTTGCAAGCAAATCATCCAATTGTCCTTTTCCCTTATTGAATCTCACAATACGGGAGGACATGAGCTCATATTTCTCCTTTAAAGAAGAAATGTTGGTATCCAAGGTGGACACCCGTGCTTTGAGCTCGTGCACTTGGGTTTTAAGAGAATCATTCTCTAAACCCAATTGATGTGTTTGATCTAGTTGAGATTTGAGGGAGTTCACCTCATCTCTCAATGTGACATTTTGAGAAGCTAAGTTTACTTTCTCAAGAGTTAAAGTATCAACAATGGTGTCATTGTTGATAATGCATGGAATGGATGACTTGCTAACATTTGATTTCTTTAAGCTAGTGTATCTTAGCATTAAAGATTGGTATTTAGCAAATAGTTCTTCATTAGCAATACGAAGTTCATCCATTGTTACCTCGGTGTCATCCGTGTCGGAATCACTCTCATCCGAGAATGGATCTTCAAGTGCCATGAAACACATGTGGGCGCTCTCACCCTTCTCATCATCGGAATCGCTTGATGAGTCATCACTTGAGTCATCAAAGGTACATACGAGTCCTTTCTTCTTGTCTCTCTTGTTCTTGTCGAACTTGTGGTACTTTGGTGCCTTCCACTTTTCTTTGTTGTTTAGCATTGGGCAATCCCTTTTGATGTGCTCTGGCTTATTGCACTTATAACAAAGAGAGGAAGTAGCATTGGTAGACTCAAAACGTTTGTTTGAGGGAAATTTACCTTTGCGGAAGAAGCGTTAGAACTTCTTCGCCATTTGGGCCATTTCACCCAAATCCATCTTGTTCTCGGATTCATCACTTTCGGAGGATGATGAATTGGCGTTGAATGCCAAAGCTTTCTTCTTGGCCTCCAAGGGATTCATCATGGCTCGAATCTTCAATCGGTTATCCCGTCTTACTTCGTAAGACATAAGAGTCCCGATGAGATTCACCACGGTGTAGTTCTTCAAGTCATTGACATCCTCGATGGCGATTGCTCTTCTTTCCCATTTGGAGGTCATCCCCATAATGATCTTCCTTACCTTTTCAGGTTCGATGTAGATTTGGCCAAGGGCTTCCAATTCATTTGTGATGTCGGTAAAGCGTCCGTACATCGACGCAATGCTCTCATCTTCCTGCATATAAAACAAGTCGAAGTTTTGCACGACAACATATAACTTTGAAAGCTTTACCTTATTCGTTCCCTCATGGGTAACATGAGATGGTTCCAAATTTGATATGCACTCTTACATGTGCATATCTTGTTGAACTCATTTGGGTCCAACGCACCATGGTCGTGATTGTTGAACTCATTAAGCACTCCTAAGGAATGTCTCCAACCTACACTTCCAATAGCCAAAATTAGTACCATTGAAACGTGGAGGACGTACCGTAGATTGACCTTCGAAAAGTGTGGACGCTCCATCATGGTCGTGATTGTTGTACGTAGGCGGAGGAGGAACATTGTTGTTGTTGGATGACATAGATAAAACCTTGCGCTCTGATACCAATTGTAAGGACCCTGTCTATGGAGAAAACACTAGAAGGGTGGTTGAATAGTGTTTATGCAAATTTAAAGGAATTTACGCCAAATAAAATGCAATCCAACAAATAGTGCGGAATAGAAAAATGACCCAAAGTGAAACACACGCAAACACAGAGATGTTTCAAGGGTTCGGATTACCCAAGTCAACTCCTGACTTGTTCCCGGTAATCCTACATCCCTACCACCCGGATACCACCGGATACTCAAGTTAGAACCCTAACTTGAGGTTTCCTTAAAGCCCACTTGTAGCAACCCTACAAGTGCAATCGAATACAATCGATGTCCTTGACTCCCACAACCAGGGAGCAAGCAAAACCACTCTCACAACCGAGAGCACAATTCAAATAACGAAAGTTATGAAATATGAAAGCAACACTTACAATCACCTATGCCTTGAAGTAGAACTTGAAGGAGGAGTGTGATGTTCGTTGAAGAACTCTCTTGGAAGAGAGGAGAAAGCCCTTTCTCTTGATTGCACCAATTGCCTAGAAGATCAATCTTTGGTTCTAGGTTGGAGAGCAAGAGAACAAGATTTGGAAATACTTAGGGCTTTGGATTTGAGAGCTTTGATCTTTGGAAATGAAAGCTTGAGAGATTTTGCAATGAATGAGCAACCTTCTAATGGAACAGTAGAAGCTCTATTTATAGCTTTCTCAAATCCACAAAACAGTTTAGGCAAAAACCCAATTGGAATCCATGAGAAAAATCTCAACGGATATAATCTGAACTCGCGACAGTCGACTGTTAAATAATCCACAGTCGACTGTTGCACAGTCAGCAAGGGTAGGTGAGAATTCATAACGGTAACTTACCACGTGGACAGTCGACTGATGAAGCAAAGACAGTCGTCTGTTAAAACAACAGGCGACTGTAATTTCTTCGACAGGCGACTGGCCGAGAGAAGAGTAAGTTAGACAAATACTGGAAATCTCACAAGATACAAGATAGCCGACTGATTCAAGTAATACAGTCGACTGTTAATCAGAACATGCAACTGTAAAACCTTAAACAGACGACTGTCAAAAGCAAGATTCAGTTGCAGATGCAGTCTTATCTACAGCTTTATGTAATCAATGTAAAATTTACCTTTTTAGAGTTACAAAGCCGTGTGATAATATGTCTTAGTCACCTAGGTTCCATTACTCAGAGATCTCCACTTCCCAATTTCGAAAATTCGTAATTCAGAAAATTGGCAAACCAATACCCCAATTTTCGTCGACCAATTTTAAACCTTCGAATTTGACTATGTGATTTCGTGAGCAAACTCCCCTAACCATGTAGATTCTGGATCTGTCTTCCAATGGTCAAAATTCCCTCTCTAAATTTTGGTCGACCAATTTTTTGTTTTTGGTCGACCAATCACAAAACTAGCCGTTTGAAGACCAAATTTTCAGGGACGGTTTATGACTGTTTCCCAACATCATTTACCCTCTCCAACCATCCCTAAACACTATATAGAGGGGTAGACCCTCTCTTTCACTTCACACACTTTCCTCTTCTTCTCTTTCATTTTGTTGAAATCAGGCCTATGATTTTCTTAAGTATTCTGTCATTAGTTGTTCTTTTCTTATTTGTAAGAAGAAATCATTAGATTTCTTTCTTCGTTTAAAAACGGAAGAACTTGGATCTCAACACTTTTTGGGAAAGTTGTTCTTTTATTATTTGTAAGAAGAAATCATTAGATTTCTCTCTTCGTTTAAGAACGGAAGAACTTCAATTGTGTTTCACCATTATATATCTTGAAACATTGAAGTTCATATTTTAGACACCATCCTTTTGAATTCATATTACATATTCATTACAAGGCTATAAGGTGTTTATTTTCTTTTTCATTACAAAGGTGAATCTCTATTTAGAGATTGTACAAAGTTTGGCACACGGGGAGTGTCGCCATTTTTGTATGTTTGTGCTTGCGGGGCAAGTGATTATAGTGGATTGAAAATCTCTACTGGGAGTAGAGGACTGGACTAGGATCAAGAGGATCCGAACCAGGATACATCTCTGTGTTTGCGATTGATTTATTTTCAGCACTTGTCATTTCATTTCTGTGCCATCTTTGCAAATATCAGTAACGTTTTATTTGCAACATTTTTTATTATATACACTATTCACCCCCCTCCAGTGTATTGATCCATCCACGCTAAAATTACATTTGGTATCAGAGAAAGGTTAAGATGGCAGAATCAAATATGAACGTTGTTCCACACAACTACAATACAAATCAACATCCTGAAGGACACTCTCAAGTTCGTCCTCCTCTATTTGATGGTTCTAACTACTCATATTGGAAAATACGAATGGAGGGTCATCTCCAAAGTATGCATTATGAGATATGGGACATCATAGAGACGGGATACACAAAGCCAACAACTCCTGTTGCAGATTGGACCGCTAACGACAAATCTGCAAAGACAAACAACTCAAAGGCCATGAATGCTTTATTCTGTGCCATGGATAAACACGAGTTTAATCGGGTATCTCAGGCCAAAAGTGCAAAAGAGATTTGGCACATACTCGAGGTAACTCATGAAAGAACCAATAAAGTAACAGAAACTAAGATTGCCTCTTTGGTTCATAAATATGAGTTGTTCAAGATGCAAAACTAAGAGACGATTGGAGAAATGAACACCAGGTTCACTAATATTATTAATTCTCTTAATGCTCTTGGAAAAGTGGATTCTTCTCTTGATCAGGTACGCAAGATTCTTAAGGTACTCTCTCTAGAATGGCGTCCAAAGATCACTGCTATTGAGGAAGCCAATGATCTTTTCACATTATCCATGGAAGATCTAATTGGTAACCTAATGGCTTATGAAGTTACATTACAAGACGTGAAAGAAGAATCAGATCAAAAGAAGAAAGTATTCACCTTTAATGCTACATCAAAAAATGAAGACTCAGATGATGATATGGCATTCTTTGCCAAAAACTTCAGAAAATTCTTTCAAAAAGGTAAGTATAATAATTTCAAATCTAAGAATACTGATTCTTCTCTCTGCTTTAATTGTAATAGGCTTGGACATATGAAGAAAGATTTTCTGCTTCTCAAGGCTAAGTTCAAAACTTCCAACAACAATGATCAATCAAGAAGAGAAAGGAAGTTTGACAAAATGAAGAAAGCATTTGCAGCAACTTGGGATGATTCTTCATATGATGAAGATGATGATCATAATGAAAGTGCTAACATGTGCTTTATGGCACAAGATGATGAAGATGAGGTAAGTTCTTTTAATAACGAAGAATTACTAGATGCATTAAAAGATCTCTATTCTCGTTTCAAAAAATTAAATGGTCAACATAAATCTTTGAAACAGAATAATGATGATCTCCTTCTTAAATATCAAGAATTGTCATCTTCTAAAAGCACTACACCAAATTCCATACATATTGAGAATACATCTTCTCAAGATTTGGATCTTAGTAAAGAGAATGAGCTTCTCAAAACTAAGAATCTAGAATTGCATACACAAATATCCGAAATGGATAAAAGTATCTCATCACTAAAGATGAAATACGACAAGATGTCATCCAATGTTAATAAATTTAACAAAGGAAAGACAAATCTCGATGATTTGCTAAAAATTCAATATCTAGCAAATCATAGACAAGGACTGTGATATTCTCATAAGGATACACCCAAGTCTTGTAACACTTCTTCCTCTTGTGGAAAAACAATTTTTGTTAAACCACAAAAGAAGAATCACGCATTCATTTACACGAAGAAAGTAAACATTTCTACTTCTTCTTTACAAAGAAATGTTATTGACATTTCAAAACTATCTTCTAGGAAACCTACTACAATTAGTATATGGGTTCCTAAGGATTCATGTGTAAAAGATAGAAATAGTTATATTTCTCATTATATACATTCTATTGATCATTCTAGTGATTATATTAGAAAGCCAAATTCCACTTGGGTTTGGCTTCCTAAAATCTAATCCCAAGGACACTCAAATAAAGGGTACCAATGCTTAATGTTTTATTTTTCAGGTACCTAAAAAGGAAAGATGGATTTTGGATAGTGGATGTTCAAAACATATGACGGGAAATGTCAACTTGCTTTCAACCGTTAAATATAAAGATGGAGGCACAATTACCTTTGGTGACAACAACAAAGGCAAAATCATAGGCTCTGGAACAGTTGGCAATACAAATCAGCCTATCATTGAGAATGTTTTCCTGGTTGACGGTTTGAAACACAATTTACTTTCCATTAGTCAGTTATGTGATAAAAATTACAAAATAGTATTTGAACAAAATGATTGCATCATTTATGATTCTGATATGTCATCTATTTTATTACATGGTAAGCGTAAGAATAACATTTATATCTTATGCATGTCTATTATCATTCATAATCATTGTTTAATGATTACATCAGATGATACACTTTTATGGCATAAACGTTTTTGACACACTAATTTCAAAAACCTAGCACATATTTCAAAACATAAGTTAGTAAATGGAATGCCAAATATTTCGTTCAAACACAAACATTTTTGTGATGCTTGTCAACAAGGAAAAATGCACAAATCTTCTTTTAAATCAAATGACATTATCTCAACAAAGAGACCATTAGAACTCCTACACTTGGATTTGTTTGGTCCTTCAAGAGTAGCCTATTTAAATAGAAGTAGATATGCATTCGTCATTGTTGATGATTATTCAAGATTTCTTGGGTTATATTCTTACAAAATAAGAATGATGCTTTTGAAGAATTTTTAATATTTTGTAAAAAGATAAAAAAGATCAAATCCTCTAACATTGTCACTATTCGTAGTGATCATGGGAAGAATTTGAAAATGAATCTTTTACCAAGTTTTATAATGAAAATGGCATTACTCACAATTTTTCTTTTCCTCGTGCTCCTCCTCAGAATGGAGTAGTAGAAAGGAAAAATAGAACTTTACAAGAATGTGCAAGAACAATGCTCTGTGATAGTAAATTACCAAAATATTTTTGGTCAAAAGCTGTCGCAACTGCTTGTTACATTATGAATAAAGTTCTTATAAGGTCATTGCTTAATAAAACTTGTTTTGAATTATTCTTTAATCGCATTCCTCGTGTATCATATTTTAAAGTGTTTGGATGTAAATGTTTCATTCTTAATACTAAAGATGCACTTGACAAATTTCATTCAAAATCTAATGAAGGCATTTTCGTTGGATACTCAACACGTAGCAAAGCCTACAGAGTATATAACAAAAGAACTTCAACAGTTGAAGAATCACTACATGTCACATTTGATGAGAACCCCTCATCTAATTCTCCCATCATTGATGATGAAGTGAATATATTACCTTTATCTAATTCTTTAGATAATATTAAACTTGATGAAATTGATGCTATTAAACCCTCTGTTGAGTCTATTTCAGATAATACATATCTTCCTAAAGCATTTGCACAAGTTCCAAATCATCCATCAGAATTAATCATTGGAGATATTACAGATGGAGTGAGAACTCGTGGTCAAATAGAACAAATGGCGCATTGTGCTTTCCTTTCAACCATTGAACCAAAAAACATCAAAGATGCATGTGAAGACAGTTCATGGATTATTGCTATGCAGGAAGAACTCAATCAATTTCAACAGAATGATGTTTGGGAATTAGTTCCCAGACCATCAGATCATTCAATTATTGGTACCAAGTGGGTATTCAAAAATAAATTGGATGAATCTGGTCAGGTAATTAGAAACAAGGCACGATTGGTTGCACAAGGTTATAATCAAGAAGAAGGTATTGATTATGATGAAACCTTTGCACCAGTTGCACGTCTTGAGTCTATTAGAATGTTATTATCATTTGCATGTTTTAAAGATTTTAAGTTATTTTAAATGGATGTCAAAAGTGCTTTTCTAAATGGTTTTCTCAAAGAAGAAGTTTATGTTGAACAACCTCCTGGTTTTATTCATGAAAATTTAGAAAATCATGTTTTCAAATTGAAGAAAGCTTTATATGGTCTCAAATAAGCACCTCATGCTTGGTATGAAAGACTTAAAAGCTATCTTTTAAATTCTGGTTATTCAATTGGTAAAATAGATTCTGCTTTATTTATTAAGAACATAAAATCTGATATAATCATTATTCAAATATACGTTGATGATATTATTTTTGGTTCTACGAATGAATCTCTTTGTCAAGATTTTTCTAAGATTATGCAGAAAGAATTTGAGATAAGTCACATGGGTGAACTCAATTACTTCCTCGATCTTCAAATCAAACAAATGAAGGAAGGAATCTTCATTCACCAAAGCAAGTATTCTAAAGAACTCATTAAGCGTTTTGGTTTAGAAAGTTCTGCAGAGAAATGTACTCCAATGAGTACATCTACTTCTCTCGACAAAGATTTAAATGGTAAGAGTGTTGATCAACGTCTTTACAGAGGTATGATTGGCTCTTTACTTTATCTAACTGCTAGTAGGCCAGACATTATGTTTTCAGTATGTTTATGTGCACGTTTTGAGGCAGATCCTAAAGTTTCACATCTAACTACTGTAAAAAGGATTATTAGATATGTTAAGCCCACTTCTGATTTTGGTTTATTTCATCCTAAGTCAAGCACATTTGATTTATTATCGTATAGTGATGCAGACTTTGCTGGTTGCAAATCAGATCGTAAAAGTACCAATGGTACATGTCACTTTTTAGGACATGCTTTAGTTTCTTGGTTTAGCAAAAAGCAAAACTCTGTTTCATTATCTACAACCGAGGCAGAATATATTGCCGCTGGTTTAGCATGTGCTCAGATCTTATGGATGAAACAAACTATTTCAGACTATGGTATTGATTGCTTTACTTGCCCTATTATGTGTGGTAATACTAGTGCTATTAATCTTTCTAAAAATCCTATGCATCATTCTCGTACAAAACATATTGATGTACATCATCATTTTCTAGATGATCATGTTCAAAAAGGAGATATTATTCTTAAATTTATATCTACTGAATATCAAACTGCTGATATTTTGACAAAACCATTGAAAGAAGAGACTTTTATTAAGCTTCGAAGAAATTTGGGAATAATTAGTGAATCCGACTTATGACACATTCTTATTTTATTTTTTAGAATTTTTCTCAAATTATTTCAAAATTTTTGGCAATTTTTTGAAATTAGTCGACCAATATACAAATATTGGTCGCCAATTGACAATTTTTTTAATTTTTCGGTAACTGCTTCGTCTTCCCGCTTATTTTTGTTAACCGTTCCCTCTAATTTTTCGTTTCCAAACTGAACCCATCCTTTCGTTTTTCAAATTTGCGTTGGTTCAGTTTTCCACACTACCGATTGGAAAAATTTCAGTTCCCAAAACTTCCCCTAACTGATTTTTTTCTCCCTATTTAATTATTCTCATACCTAGGGAACTTCATGCCCAAAATATCTCCCAAGGCCATCCTCTCTCTTTTCCCGAAGCACCGTTTCCCCCTAAAATCGCCAGACCCACGCCCTTCCCAAATTGCCGAAACCCTCACCTTCGATTTCGAAGGCTCCGCCCCGCAATTTCGCCGGCGCCACACCCCCAATCGAAGACCCTTCGCCGATTTTCCCATCAATCCCTACGATCGACCCTCTTCCGCCTGCAAATCCCATGGATCCCCGTTATCTCGACTTCGTCGCAACGGCATCTCCCGTCCGATTCCGTTCTCCGGTGGCCACCCAGCAGTGTCGCCTCCTGAAGAATCTGCCCTTTACTCCCGAACGGCACGTGGACTTCAGCGACCACGGCTTCTCGAGGATCTGCGGCCCCCTTCATTCCGCCGGCCTCGTTGCTCTTTGGTCCACTGCCAACCGAACGCCTTACTTCCCTTCTCTAGTTCACGAATTCTACGCGAATTTGGATTCATCGAAGAGGGATGGTATGCTCTCCCTAACTACTATCGTTAATGTCTTTTATTTTCATCTCACTGGCCCAATGCTCTCCATGATCTTGAATTTACCCTCTACCCATATTCAACCTCTTCTTAAAGCCCTATCTGACCCGGCCATTAAGCAACTCCTGTCCCCGAATTTCCGCCCAAAGAGATCGGCCGCTACTCTTCATCCACCGACTCGCATGATGGTTAAAATCATCCTGTTCAATCTCGCCCCAAAAACTGGATCACTCAATTATGTTAGCACTAAAACAGCCCGATGTTTGTATGCTCTAATGGGAGAACTTCCCATCGACTGGGGTTCAGTTCTTCTAGACTCTTTAGCCAAACCAGTCTGATCCCATATTTTCTTGCCATCTCTCATCACTAGGATCCTTGAAGCCTTTCAAATTCCCTTTGCCAATTCGGTTCAGATCTTTAATCCAATCGATTTCAATTCCGAGACCCTCACTCATATGCAGCTTGTCCTTTCAGACACTTTCGATCACGAAGTTGATGATGATGCTTCCCCCCATGACACCTCTCCCCACGCGTCTCGCCCTCCTCCTGGCTCCACTTCTCGATCTCCCAGAACCCGTACCCCTTGTTCTTCCTCCCGCGCACGTGGCCGCATTCCTACTCACAAGTGTTATTCACGCTCAGATTCTTCCCCTTAGTACTCCCGTTACCCCTACTTCAGCCCATGGTGATCTTGATTTAGTTGGTGAAATACGTGCTCTTCGGCATTCTGTTACTCGGGGTTTTGCTGAATTACGCAACGAGATGCACGACGGTTTTCAAGGCATTCAGTCTCACCTTAGTGCCAGTGATACTACTATGCAGGAGCACAACAAAATGATGGATGCACTTCAAGTTGCAGTCGCCACACTTTCGACTCATTTTGAGTCTCTTACCTTCCGTGCCAATCGTCCATCATCCAATGCTGCGGCCTCGCCTTCTCAGCCTGGGCCGTCCAATCGGCCAGAGCTCTTTCTTGCCGTTGGTTTCTTTGGCCTAAGCTAGTTGTTTTTGGCACTTCAGGTGTTAGTTTTCTGGTTGCTTGGTGCTAGCTTTCTGTTGGTTTCTTGGTGTTGGTAGTTTGTTGGTGATAGTTTTCAGTCCCTTGGGTTATGCTGTTTTGTGATGTTCATATGTCCTGCCACAATTTGGGTTGTAAATGAACTTCTGTCCTTTGTTTGGGTCATGTTATATGCTCTTAGCTTATGCTGTTTTGATGTACTATTGGGTCTCCTGTATCCCACCTTGGTTTGTCTTTCATACTCTGTATTTTGTTTTGGTAATATCCTGTTTTGGGTTATGTTCTATTATGTGGTTTTGTCCTGTTCATTTGGCTCTGTTACTTCTTGGATAGTTATTTTGGTATTTCTGTACTGTTCATTTGGATATGCAATATGGTTGTAGTTGGCTACTTCTTTTTTGTTTTCACATTGGTCATATATGTTTCTCTATGGCTCCGTACACCTTTTGCTCTTTACATATAAAAACACAAAAACATGCATTCTGTTTCATTTCTTCTTGCCTTTTATACAGGCACACCTCCTATTTTTTAAGGTATACTATACTCCATTTGTAACAGATTGCCCAGGCCTCTCTACTGCATGTCTGCTTCAATACATGGCCACATGCTCTTTTTTGATTATATTCACGCAGCACCGCAATTTTGGTCCCCCTAACCAAAGGACGTTCCATCCACTCGCATGTCTCCTTTTATTTTTCTACAAGATATACTCCGATATTTTTTTAACAAAACAAGGAACAAATTATACTCTGTTGCTACACCCCTAACAATATCTACATTTGGCATTTCGAACTCCTGACACAAGACATGTCTCTTGTGTCATCATTTACAATTATTTTTTGGATACTACTATTTGTTTACTATTTTTTTCACTAATCCAATCCCATACATGGCTCTATACATACTACCCTTCGCACTTATGCCTTCTCTCAATATTTCGGCCTATAAACTATATTTGGCCTACAAATCATTTTCCCGCAATGCCCACATTTTGTTCATTTTTTTAAAAAAAACCAAGGTTATATACTCCTTATTTGGCCGCCATTTCTATTTCCCTAACATTTTCTCACTTATTTTAACTAATCCTTTATTTGTCTCTTTTTGAGGATTCCGAAGGGGGAGAATATATTTCATCTACTCAGGGGGAGTATTCACAAGTTCCACATATTCAGGGGGAGTATACCATATATGTTCAGGTTTAAAAGATATATATTTACATGTTTGTCATCATCAAAAAGGGGAAGAATGTTGGAATTTCATAATTCCATATTTCTATTCCCATATGGTTTTGATATGACAAACACATTCAGTGCTACTAACTCTATTTATGCAGATACAAATACATGCTGAGTTCCACACATTCAGATATCTTCATACATATTCAAATGAATATATCGTAGTTCATGAAGCTGGAAAGGCAAATGCATCTTACATCCACGACTTGGATATATAATCACTTGATAAGGATCCCCATGCAAAGAAGCTTCTCAGATTCAGTTGCAGATGCATTCTTATCTACGGCTTTATGTAATCAATGTAAAATTTACTTTTTTAGAGTTACAAAGCCTTATGATAATATATCTTAGTCACCTAGGTTCCATTACTCAGAGATCTACACTTTCTAATTTCGAAAATTCGCAATTCAGAAAATTGGCAACCAATACCCCAATTTTGGTCGACCAATTTTAAATCTTCGAATTTGACTATGGGATTTCATGAGCAAACTCCCCTAACCATGTAGATTCTGGATCTGTCTTTCAACGGTCAAAATTCCCTCTCAAAATTTTGGTCGACTAATTTTTGGTTTTTAGTCGACCAATTACAACACTAGCCGTTTGAAGCCCAAATTTTCAGGGACGGTTTATGACTGTTTTCCAACGTTATTTACACTCTCCAACCGTTCCTAAACACTATATATAGAGGGGTAGACCCTCTCTTTTACTTCACACACTTTCCTCTTCTTTTCTTTCATTTTGTTGAAATCAAGCCTCTGAGTTTCTTAAGTATTCGGCCATTAGTTGTTCTTTTCTTATTTTTAAGAAAAAATCATTAGATTTCTTTCTTCGTTTAAGAACGGAAGAACTTGGATTTCAACACTTTTTGGGAAAGTTGTTCTTTTCTTATTTGTAAGAAGAAATCATTAGATTTCTCTCTTCGTTTAAGAACGGAATAACTTCAATTGTGTTTCACCATTGTATATCTTGAAACATTGAAGTTTCTATTTTAGACACCATCCTTTTGAATTCATATTACATATTCATTACAATGCTATAAGGTGTTTATTTTCTTTTTCATTACAAAGATGAATCTCTGTTTAGAGATTGTACAAAGTTTGGGACACGGGGAGTGTCGCCATTTTTGCATGTTTGTGCTTGTGGGGCAAGTGATTATAGTGGATTGAAAATCTCTATTGGAAGTAGAGGACTGAACTAGGATCAAGAGGATCCGAACCAAGATACATCTCTGTGTTTGCAATTGATTTATTTTCAGTACTTGTCATTTCATTTCTGTGCCATCTTTGCAAATATTAGTAACGTTTTATTTGCAACATTTTTTATTATATACACTATTCACCCCCTCTTGTGTATTGATCCATACATGATAAAATTACAGTTAGAAATAGACCGCTTTGTTCAGTGGCGAGTGAGTGATTCCCTCGACTTACGTAGGACGGTGTGAGAGGGTCGTTCAGTGGCGAAGGGGTGGCCCCATCGACTTACAGTTGACGATGTGATAGAGTCATTCAGTGGTGAAGGGGTATCCCCTTCAACTTACGGCTGATGATGCTAAAGGGTCATACAATGGCGAAGGTGTGGAACCTTCGAATTACGGTTGACGACACGAAAGGGTCCTTCAGTGGTGACAGGTGACCCTTTGACTTGCGGCTGACAATACAGGAGGGTTGTTTGGTGGCGAAGGCGTAGCCCTTCGACTTACAACTGACGACACGAGAGGGTCGTTCAGTGGCAAAGAGGTGGCCCTTTGACTTACGGCTGACGACACAAGAGGGTCGTTCAGTGGCAAAGGGGTGGCCCTTCGACTTACGCTGACGACACGGGAGGGTCGTTCAGTGGCAAATAGGCATCCCCTTCCACCTACGGCTGATGACTCGGGCGGGTCGTTTAGTGGCGAGAGGGCGGCCCCTTCAACCTACGGCTGATGACTCAGGAAGGTCGTTCAGTGGCGAATGGGTGGCCCCTTCGACTTACGGCTGATGACTCAATAGGGTCGTCCAATGGAGAGGGGGAGGCCCCGTCGACTTACAGCTAGCGACACGAGAGCATCGTTCAGTGGCGAGGGGAGGCCCCGTCGACTTACGGCTGATGACATGAGAGGGTCGTTCTATGGCGAGGGGGAGGCCCCGTCGACTTACGGTTGACGACATGAGAGGGTAATTCACTAGCGAAGAGGTGGCCCTTCGACTTACTACTGACGACACGAGAGGGTCGTTTGATGGCGAAGGGGTGGCCCCTTCGACTAACAGCTTCCAACTCGGGAGGGACGTTCAGTGGCAAGGGGGTGGCCCGCTAGACATACGACTGATGACACGAGAGGGTCGTTCAGTGGCGAAGGGGTGGCCCTTCGACTTACAGTTGACAATACGAGAGGGTCGCTCAGTGGCGACGGGGTGTCCCTTCGACTTACGACTGACAACACGAGCGGGTCGTTTAGTGGCAAAGTGGTGGCACTTTTGACTTACAACTGATGACACGGAGGATCGTTCAGTGGCAAAGGGGGCTGCTAACGACACGGGAGTGTCGTTCAGTGGCGAATGGGTGGTCCCTTCGACTTACGGCTGACGACATGGGAGGGTCGTTCAGTGGCCAAGGGGTCCCTTCGACTTACTACTGACACACTGGAGGGTCGTTCAGTGGAAAATGGGTAGCCCTTTGACTTATGGCTGACGACACGAGAGGGTCGTTCAGTGGAGAAGGGGTGGTCCCCTCGACTTACGGCTGACGACTCGGTAAGGTCATTCAGTGGGAGGGGTGGCACCTTCGACTTACGGCTGACGACACTAGTGGTACTTTTTTCTTTCCTCTTTGACTTAAGCACAATAAGCGTCATTTAGCAAAGCAGGTCCCTGCACGCGAATTTCTTGGAAGCAGCATAAATAGTCATTACACTTTTAACACCAGCATTTTAAATACAAAGTACACAAAGTAATTAAGGCCTAGCATGGCCACACAATTTCCTGAAAGTAAACACACCTGAAAACAACAAGTTAATTAATAAAATTGAAATAGAAACAGCTCGCTCTAGTCTTAAGCATGGAGGATCTTAGTGTCCTCGTAGCTCTGATCAGCAGGGTCCACCTCTAAGGTAGGATCCTCAAAATCAGTTCGATTTACTCTGTCTCTGAACATAACATATATTTCATAAATACAATTAAAATATATGTAGCGATAGCTCGACAAGATTTTAAATTAATGAAAGCAGTAACGTGCAATTTACGAAAATAGGAAGGTTAGAACACATAAGAACAAGTGCATAACCAATAATGAAAACATGTGAAAAGTAAAGACATGAGGTTTATCGACAATTACTGTACATTTGCATTTTAAATGAGGTAAGCAAAGTTGGCAATTTGGAATACTTTTCAGTTGTTTGTGCTAGTGAATAAGTCCATGTCTGAGTAGGTAAAATATTCTCGATACACCCTATCATCGGGGTTTACTGTGACGTCTCTTGCCATTCCTAACCTGGAAGATGGCCAAGATGCTTACCTCCATTAGTGTGGTATGGAGGTAGCCGTAAGATGTTCAAGCCACATTTACGGACTCTACTACATGAACCAACCCCACCCAAGGTGTCTGTCTAGTCATCGACTAGATTACATCTCATCGGTATTCGATGGTACCACATATATGTTTCGTGTGTTATAACATACCCTCTGTCCAAATTAGTTCGAGTTGATAGCATGCAGAGAGTAAAGGTAGTTCAATTTGATAACAGGCAGATAGTGAATGTAGTTTAATTTGATAGCAGATAGTGAATGTAGTTCAATTTGATAGCACGCAGATAGTAAATTCTTCAAACAATCAACATTAATATAACATGTCCATTTAAATTAGAAGACAACCAGTATAATGAAAACATGCGATTTAGCTGCTAAAGTCGACAAACACGTTAAAATAAGATTTTAGTACTAAGTTTGAACAGTTCAGTTTGCAATTCATTTACGAAAAAATACTTGCATCGGGGTGATGTTGGGTGTACAGGTGATGGTAACGTGAGGCGCGCTTTATCTGCATCATTAAATTCGTGATATTAGACTAATAGTTATACGCTAATAGAAATATTTTATAAACTAATATTGTTATATTATATTAACATCATTTATATTATTAACTAATATTAATAAACTATTTACAGATTCTAACAATTATTATGAAACTAATATTATTTATATTAACATCATATTAATACTAATTTACAGATCTTTTAACAAACTAATTATTAAACTAACAACTTACTGAAGCTAACACAGTTACTAGCATGCCGGTCTTTTAATAACACTAATGACATTAAACTAATACATATAACTAACAACTAATATATAATATAAATTTTAACTTTATTAATAACATTAACTATTAACTATTAAAACTTTTAACTTAATTACTTTATAACATTAACTATACAAATTTAAACTAACACATAATATAAACTAACCTTAATATAATAGTATACTAATATTATTAATATAACTTTATATATATAAACTTACCCTCACTGTCTTCCTCTTCTTCTTCTTTCTTTTTTGTTTTTTTCTTTACAACAAGGAACTGCAAAAGCGGCGGTTGGGCGCCACAGGCGGGTGGCGGCAGCCGGGGTGCGACGGCGCTGAGGTGCGACAGCGCACGCAGGCGGGCGGCGCGACAGCTGGCGTTGGAGCGCAGGCACGCGCGGCGGTGATTCGGGGGCGTGGCCTGGGTAGGGAGGAGGGGAGAGATTGGGGTGATGAAGATGATCTGATTTAGATCATTATCAGTTTCTCCCTAAACCAATTTCTGATTTCGACAATGGATTTCTTTTGAGTTTGATTTTTGGGTTGAAGTAGGAGGGGATTGTGAAATTAGTTTGAATTGGAGGAGTGGATGCTGAAATTGGGTTGAATTTGGGGGAGATGGTGAGGAATTGGATGAATTTGAGGGATGAAGAATGAAATTGGCTGAATGAAATTGATGAATTTGCGTGAGTTTGCTGCTGCATCTCCCAACGATCTGTATGAAGATGCCCTCATAATAGAGTGCGGGAGGAGACAAACTAAATTTGAGATTCGTAATACTCGGATCTCACCCGCTAACGGAAAAAGGAGGCATATGGGGGCTGTCAGTTGATGAGAGGAGCTGGACGTGAGGGTGGGATTGAAGGAAATGTTGGATCTCACCGATATAATTCGGTGGGATTCAATCTGGTAGGGTTAGATTAATAGATAGTTTAATTAGGGTTAAAAAGTAATTAGTGACGACACGGTAAAACTAAAAACAGAGACGCGCTCACGTTGACGCGTAGAAGAAAGGACCATACGGACGAAAAACATCCGGACGATCGAAATAAAATACAGGTGCATAACAATCAAACACGACTAAAAATACAGGTCATTACATCATACCCTCCTTAGAATAATTCTGTCACCGGAATTCTCTACAGTGCAGGGAAAAGATAAAGGTAACTGTTGGTAGCAACGATATATGAACTTCGTGTTTGATGATAACAAATGTGTGTGAACGTTCTGACGTGTTTGTTAAGTGATCTCAGGTATATATTGATCAAGTGGAATTCAATAGTCCAAGAGTTTGTGTTCCTTTGAACTTGTGCTTCATCATCTCATTAACTGCCCCTTAGTCAGTGCATTGGTCAGAGAATAGGGTTCGGCCAACAATTAAAAAACACACTGGAGTTAACAGACGCACCTCTTTGAAAAAGGTCCCAATGAAACCCTAGTCGCATGGTTGCTTTAAAAAGAAAGCCTGCACAAAAATAATCTTGAGAGAGCCGCATTATTCTTGAGGGAGCTACATCAAAAGATGAGATGAGCCGCATGTTCTCTTCTCTTTGAAAAATCCCAGATACAGCCGCACCCTTCACAAATCTCCAAGAGAAAAAGTCCAAGACTATTGACCAAGAGGTAGCCGCATGTTACTCTTGTTAATTCCCCAAGACCTGCCGATTTCTTCATTGCAAATTCCCAAGATCTGCACCAAGCCGAATTTTGCAAGTCCCAAAAACATCAACAGCCGCTCCTTTTGATTTCTGCTCTTAACAATCCCAAAGACATGGCCGCACAAATTTTCTTTTATTGAGAAATTCCGAAGAGCTGTGCAACAAGGGGAGAGCCAAATTTGTAGTTGTTCTTTTTACAAAGACCATGAGGAGAGCCTCAATTCTTCAAGGCCTACCGAAATTTTCTCCAACCAAAAATCACCAAGAGCTAGCCATAAACTCTCCCAATTATCTCCAAGAGCTACCGAAAATTATCATCTACTTAATTTCCAAGCCAGCCATAACTTTGGGGTTGATGTTTTTTTGTGTTTATTGGAAGGCCGAAATCTTTGATCAGGCACAACTGCAAGTTTTGAGAAGAGCTTTGTGGAATTATTTTTACTGCTACAACTAGAACTTCATTCGATACTTGCTGACTGTTGGGACTACAGAGGGACTACTACTTGTCAGATTGATCTGACCACGCACTGAACGACAGGGACACCAACGACGTCACAACTGAGCGATTCTAAAATTTATACTCTATTATATTTCTGATTATGCGTTGTGATCTTTGTGAAACTATTTTATTATTTGTTTGGGGACTTGGCTAGTTGACTAGCCAAGAGAGAGATTTACTAGGATTGTTATTGTTTGGACACTTTGGTTAGTGCAGGTATTGCGAGTCAGGTGAGTGTAGAGTTGGTGCTCTAGCTACAAGTTGTACCAGTTAACTTTAATAATCTAGTATTGCTTTTGGGGCTGGACGTAGGTCGTGGGTGCGACCGAACCAGGGTATATCGTCTGTGCATGCTGTGACTGCTTTATTATTCTCTGCGTCTGATTGATTATGCTATAACTCCCTGTGATTTCTCGTGGGTTGCACGAGAATTTTTATAAGCCTATTTACCCCTCCTCTAGGCTTAGGTCCAGATCCAACAAGTGGCATCAGAGCAGGTTTAGAGGATCTAGCCTAGTTTATTATGTCTATTAATATGTCTGATTCTGCTTTTGCTGAGGGTTAATTTATCTCCCGTCCCCCCAAGTTTAACGGTGTTGATTTTGCATATCGAAAACTAGGATGATGATATATTTAACTGCCGTTGATTATGATGTGTGGAGAATTGTGGAAAACGGCTATAAACATCCCACTATTAAAATTTGACGATAATGAAATGCTAAAACCAGAAGATAAGTGGGATGATCATGATAAGAAACATTTTTCTTTAAAATAATAAAGCTATGAATGCTCTGATTTGTTCTTTAGATAAAGCTGAGTTTAACCATATATCTCAATATCAAACTACGCAGGAAATTTGGCATACTCTGGAGGTGACTCACGAGGGTACATCGCAGGTTAAGGAGTCCAAACTTGCGCTACTCAGCACTGAATATGAAACCTTCCGCATGCTTCCATCAGAGTCTATTAAGGAGATGTTTGCTAGGTTCACAGACATCGTTTACAAATCTACCTCTTTTGGAAAGCCGTACTCGAGTCTGGAGCAAATCAGAAAGATCTCAAGAGCGTTGCCTAGCACCTTCCGTCTTAAAATCACAGCTATTCAGGAAGCAAGGGATTTATCACAGATGAAAGTGGAGGATCTGATAGGGAACCTAATGTCTCACGAGCTCGAGCTGGAGAGCGTTGAAATCAGAGAGAAAGATGAGATAAAGACTTCAAAGGCACTAGCCCTTCAGGCTACAGAGGATGAAGATGGAGATGAAGATGAGTCTTTTTTGGTGAGAATCTTCAAGAAGTATATCAGAACAGGCAATAAGAGATCAGAAATGCTAAAAAGGTTTAATCGCTCTAACAGGTTTAATTCGCAAATAAATTTTCTAAGCAGACTACTACTGATCCGGTTATATGTTTTAAATGTAAAAAGCAGGGACACTTCATGAAGCAATGCCCTAAATCAAAGAACAAGGAAAATCTTTGGTGCTCACATGGGATATGGATAGCGAGGATGAATCTCAAGAGGAAGTTGCACACTCCTCTCTTTGCCTAATGGAAGAACTAGTGAGGTAAAATCCCTAACCAAAGCTGAACTTATGACTATTTGTAAAGAAATGGAAAAGGAAATTCAAAACTTGGAATCAAATGTAGAGTTACTTGAATCCCATGTAGAAAAGTTTAAATGTACTAATTTTGAATTGCAACAAGACAATTATAATATGTCATTAGAAGTTGATGAAAGTAAAGAGAAGCTTGTTGCATGTAATTCTACTATTAGCTCTTTGAAAAAGGGAAAATCTTGCGTGCATACTGAAACTGAATGTCTGAATTGCTCTACTTTGCTTAAAGATACTAGCATGTTTAAACAAAATATGGCTAAGCTAGAAGTTGAAAATGAATTGCTAAATGAGAAGATTTGTATGCTAATAAATGAAACAAAGAGCTAGAAAAGAAGATGGCTAATCTGAAAAAGAGTGAGGAAGAGAACAAAAAGGCCTTCATTAGTAAATGTACCATTCTTGTTAATAAGAACATGTTTTTAAAGTCTAAAATATCTGATCTTGAGTTGTCTATTAAAAAATTTGGTATTGGAAAGCATTCATTAGACATTATTCTAGGTAATCAGATACATGGAAATAACAGGCGTGGTTTGGGCTATGGAAATAAAATTGACGAGAGGCCTAGAATTAATAGAAAGCATCAAAAAGAAACTGGTGTAGGAAGAAGCATGTTAGCTAAATGTTATACATGTGGTGGTGTTGGTTATGCTTATTATAACTGCAAGTATATGAATACCAACATCAAATTTAAGCAAATTTGGGTTTCAAAAAATAAAGTGACTAACACTAGTGGACCTATTTGGATTCCTAGGTCACACATATCATGCTCTTCTTATGTGTAGGTACATGGCACGGCTAAGGGACAAAAGTGTGAGTGGTACTTAGACTCTGGCTGCTCTAGACACATGACAGGTGAAATAGAAAAGTTCATTAGCCTTGCAAAGCATGAAGGAGGAAGTGTTACTTTAGGTGACAATGGAAAATGCAAGGTAATTTGTAAAGGTGTTGTAGGTAACGACACCTTTCAGCTTACAGATGTCCTATTGGTTGAAAAGTTGAAACATAACCTCATTTCTATCAGTCAGCTGTGTGACAAAGGTATGAAAGTTGAATTTGATGCAAATCTTTGTAGAATTATTGACAGCTCCACAGGTGACACTATTATTACTGCAAAAAGAAAGAATAATGTTTATACTCTTATGCTTGAAGAACTGACTGTCTCTAAATGCTTACTTGTAGGTGAAGAAGAGGCCACGCTATGGCATAGACGATTAGCACATGCAAGCATGGGATTGATAAAGAAGCTGGAAAACAAAAATTTGGTAAGAGGACTACCGCATCAGACATATGAGAATGGTAAGTTGTGCGTGGCATGCACCAAAGATAAGCAAACTAGATCTACTTTCTCTAGCATTAATGAAGTTGCCACCACACGCATATTGGAATTAGTGCACATGGATTTATTTGGTCCAACAGACATTGTTAGCATATGAGGTAAAAAGTATAGTTTAGTACTGGTTGATGATTTCTCTAGATATACATGGGTATACTTCCTAGCCAAAAAATCAGACTCATTTAACTATTTTTAAAACTTTTGCATACAAGTTTCTAATGAGAAAAATTCTTCCATTATAAAAATAAGAAGCAATCATGGAGGTGAGTTTGAAAATGCTATTTTTGAAAAATTTTGTTTTGAAAAAGGAATTTTACATGAATTATCTTCTCCTAGAACATCTCAACAAAATGGGGTGGTCGAAAGAAAGAATCGCACATTAAAAGAGATGGCTAGGAGTATGTTAAATGAATATAGTTTGTCTATGTCTTTTTGGGCTGAGGCCATTAATACTGCATGCCATGTATGCAACAAAGTTATGATTAGACCTATACTAAATAAAACTTCTTATGAACTATGGCATGGCCACACTCTTAAAGTTTCTCACTTTAGAGTTTTTGGATGCAGGTGCTACATATTAAATACTGCAGATCAGCTTGGCACCTTTGAATCCAAATCAGATGAGGGAGTATTCGTGGGATATTCAGCAAGGAGCAGAGCATACATGATTTATAATAAACGCACCCTTGCTATTGTTGAATCTATAAATGTAAAATTTGATGAATCTGATATAAATTCTTTGGATTGCATGCAGAACAATGAAGAGAAAAATGTAGAACAACAAAGCATTTCAAAGAATAATGAGGAGCAACCTGAAATACAAAAGGAAGCTGAAACTGACACGGCAGAAATTCAAGAAGAAGCAATTACCAGAAAAGAGCTGAGGTTCAATCCAAACCACCCATCAGACTTAATTATAGAAGAGCCTACGGCAGGTATTCACACACGTTCCTCTTTTAGAGATCTTTGTGCTCTATGTATTTATGGTGACTTTATTTCTGTAATAGAGCATAAGACTATAGATATTTCTTTAGAAAAGGAAAGTTGGGTTTTGGCCATGCAAGAGGAATTAAATCAATTTGTTAGGAATAATGTCTAGAAACTAGTGCCTAGACCCACTGATTATCCTGTAGTTGTTACTAAATGGGTGTTTAAAAATAAGCATGATGAATCTGGTAATGTTATTAGAAACAAGGCTAGGTTGGTAGCTAAAGGTTATAATCAAATTGAAGGAATTGATGCGGATGAGACTTTTGCACCAGTTACTAGGCTTGAGTCCATTAGAATCTTGCTAGCTTTTGCAAGTTACAAAGGGCTCAAACTGAAACAAATGGATGTAAAAAGTGCTTTTCTTAATGGCTACCTAAAAGAAGAGGTATTTGTTGAGCAACCCCCAGGTTTTGAAAGCCATAATTTTCCAAACCATATTTATAAATTGGAAAAAGCTTTGTATGGTCTTAAGCAAGCTCCACGAGCTTGGTATGACCGTCTCAGCACATATTTGTTGGAAAATAATTTTAAAAAGGGGAGTGCTGATAATACATTATTTTTGACGCATGAATCTGATGACTTTCTCATTGTGCAAATATATGTTGATGATATTATTTATGGTGCTACTAACGATCTACTATGTCAAAAGTTTGAGAAAGTCATATAGGATCAGTTTGAGTTGAGCCTTGTGGGAGAGCTGAAATATTTTCTTGGGTTCCAAGTAAAGCAAGGAAAGGAAGTCATCTTTCTATCTCAAACCAAATACATCAAGGAGCTTCTGAAAAAGTTTGGGATGGAGAAGTCTAAAGGAATTGGAATGCCGATGTGCCCCAATACAAAAATGGACAAGGATGAACAAGGAGTTGCAGTGGACCAAAATCTATATCGAGGTATGATTGGTTCCTTGTTGTACTTGACTGCTTCTAGACCTGATATAATGTTTGTTGTATGCTTGTGTGCACGCTTTCAATCAAACCAAAAAGAATCTCATTTAAAAGCCATTAAAAGGATCTTTAGGTACCTAATTAGTACACCTACTTTAGGCCTTTGGTATCCTTCTAGTGGAAATTTGATTTGGTGGGTTATTTTGATGCTGATTATGCGGGTAGTTTAACTAATAGAAAGATCATTAGTGGTACTTGTTTTATGCTGGGACACTCTTTAGTTTCATGTTCTAGCCGTAAGCAAAATAGTGTTGCAATATCCACTACTGAAGCAGAGTATATTGCACTCGGTAGCTGCTGTGCTTAAGTATTATGGATGATGCAAACATAGACTACGGACTAGCTCTTAAAATAGTTCCTCTTAGATGTGATAGCAAGAGTGCCATAGATCTTTCTAATAATCCCGTACACCACTCTCGTACTAAACATACTGACGTAAGACACCATTTTCTTAGAGATCACCTCACTAAAGAGGATGTGTCTATTGAGTTCGTTCCTACTAAATCACAACTCGCAGCCATATTCACCAAACCTTTGGTTGAGACTCGCTTTTGTTGTCTTCGTCTTGAGCTTGGTATTATTGATAAAACTTAGTACGAGATTCCATGCTTTCTTGTGTGCTTGGATTTTTTTGTTTGTGTGCTAGTAGTTGCATTGTAATGTGTGCATGATTTTTTTAGTTTGAGTGATTGCATCTTGCTTTAGTACTTCATGCATAAAAAAACAAAAAAAAACAAAAGTGGTGCTTTAATGTGTATCTGTCTCTTTGATTCATTAAAAAGGTATCCATGAATGATTTTCATATCTATGTAGAAGTTGCTGTATTATTTTCTTTGCTACATGCGCATGTTCACCTTTCTAAATATTCATGGCATATTCAATGAATGAAAATAACTTGAATTCTACACATCCTATTTCACTTCCACATGTATTATTATTGGTGCATATTTGGTGATAACATTTATGAAGTATGGAAAGTGAATGTTGGAGGAAAACTTAACTGAAAATCTAAGGGATATGATATACCTTGCCATGGATAAAAATTGAGCATTAAAAAAATGATGATACTACAAGTATAAAAATGAAAAAGAAGGTTAATTGCTTTGTATGAAAAATGGATACAATCCTTGGCAACGGTATTACCCACGAGTATCCAACATAAGCTTTATGGGTGAACTTTAGCGTTGGTGTATTTACTCGTCAAGAAATGCCACCTTCACATCTAAGAGTCCTTTTAGGCTATGTTTTGGGGTGTGGTACCTTGAACTCATTTTTAATGAGATGGAGAAAATCAATCCTAGGTGATAAAACGTTATATAGAAAATGTGGCTTGATTTTTGGTTGACTTCCGTAAATGATTCTCCTTATGTGCTTCAATTTTAATCATCACACTTACACATTGGTGTCGAAGTCCTAGTTGTTTAATTTCGTTGGACTATGACTTGATTATTCTATGATAGTATGCATGCAATTGTTGGTATTGGCTTATAATGCTCTCTTTTTGCATGATATATGTTTTTAACTTCGTGTTTAGACTTTTGATGATAACAAAGGGGGAGAAAATTTTTTGGGAAAGATTTGATTTGATATTAATGCACGTGAAAATATGATTGTTTGATTAAGGGTGAGCATTAATGAATATTGGAGAAGCACTAAAATAGGGGGAGCATACATATCGTTAACTTTACACATCATTGTTTGCACATCATTATGTCTCATACATGTCACCCTCAATTGTCACACCTTCACACACACTATTTGGAAACTTAATGCTCAAATCTTATACTTCGTTTGTCATCATCAAAAGGGGGAGATTGTTGGTAGCAACAATTTATGAACTTCGTGTTTGATGATAACAAATGTGTGTGAACTTTCTGACGTGTTTGTTAAGTGATCTCAGGTATATATTGATCAAGTGGAATTCAATAGTCCAAGAGTTTGTGTTCCTTTGAACTTGTACTTCATCATCTCATTAACTGCCCCTTGGTCAGTGCATTGTGTAATGCCCTGATAGCTACTGCACAAGTACTAGAGGGGGGTGAATAGTACTTTAAAATAATCAAGAGTATTATTCCTAATTATTGTGCATACACAAACAATAATGAGGAATAACTACAAACAGCAAGAACAAAACAAAACAAACAAAGCGATATAACGGGTTCGGATCCACCCAAGTCTCCCCGACTTGTTCCCGGTGATCCTACGTCCCAAACACCCGGATCCCCTCCGGCTACTTGAGTTAGAAACCACTAACCCAAGTTTTGCACTATGAAATTCTTGTAGAAAACATCTACAAGATCAAATCATACACAAATCAAAATGTGACTCCCACAATCTGGGATCACAAACTTCTCTCACAACCGAGAGAAAAACTTAATATCAAAGTAAATGAAATATAAAACACTTACCAACAAAATCCTATGCCTTGAGTAAAACTTACGATTTTAGGGCAATGAGGATTTTGAGGAAGAGAATGTCACTAAACCCTAGCTCCACCAAGATGAACAACAATAGGTGGCTAGGGAGAAGTTGGAGACTTGGATTCAAGCTCCTAGCTTGAGTAGCTCACAATCAATGAGAATCTCTCTTGAGGAATTAGGGCTCAAGAAGTTGAGGGAGAGATTCTTGTGAGAAGAGAGAGCTTGGAAATAAGATTGAATGGCTCCTCTCTTGGATGTGAAAATGTCTCAATTATCAGCCTTGAATCCCTGGTTGGAAGCACACAACCTTATATAGGGAAGAGACAAAACGGTCACAAAATTTGTGGCATTAAATGCCCCAACGGCTCTATTCTGAAGCAGTTTAATCGGTCTAAGAAGGATCACTGACCGATTAGTTTCTCAACTAGTCGGTCGGTGATTCCTCTTGGACCGACTAAATGGTTCACAACCAATAAGAAGAATTTCAGGAGTTAGAACTAGTCGGTCTAAGAAGACTTGCCAACTGACTAGTTTGACAACTAGTCGGTCAGTGAGTGTTCTTTGACCGACTAAGAGTTGAAGAACAATAGGTTGAATTCAAAGAGAGCTAGTCGGTCTAAGAACAAATTCCAACCGACTAGTTTCACAACTAGTCGGTCGAAGAATGTTCTTGGACCGACTAACTGTAAACAGTAACTCAGGCTGAAAAAAGAAGTCTTAACTAGTCGGTCTAAGAAGGATTCCAAACCGACTAGTTTGACAACTAGTCGGTCGGTGAACCTTCTTGGACCGACTAATTGGTCAACAATGAAGATGCTGAATTTAGCAAGGAGATCTAGTCGGTTCAAGAAGGATTACTGACCGACTAGATGACAATCTAGTCGGTTGGTTCTTCTTCTTGAACCAACTAAGATGCACAAGAAGCCGCGAAATGAAGCGTGAAGCTTCGGGAAAGTTTCTATGGATTTCTAAGATAATCCTAGCTCTAAGATATGGGCGTTATGAAGTTTATAATGTAAGACCTACTCAAGGCTTAACATTCTATGAAAAGAAGCTAGAAGACAATAAATAAAACTTGACGAACCGTCTTTAAAGCTTCAATCCGAAACTTCTTGACTTCAATAATGCTCCTTGAGCTTCAACGAAGCTACATGCACACGATCACGCGCTTTGAGAAGTCTTGAGACGTCGCTTTTGATGTTCATAGAATTTTGGCGACGATCTCCATAACTGCGCTCACAAAGAGTTAGTTCACGATATTTATGTTTGTTCATCATCAAAACCAAATCTAGGGAATCAATACTCAACACATTGGTCAGAGAATAGGGTTCGACCAACAATTTAAAAAACACTGGAGTTACAGGCGCACCTCTTTGAAAAAGGTCCCAATGAAACCCTAGCCGCATGGTTGCTTTAAAAAGAAAGCATGCACAAAAATAATCTTGAGAGAGCCGCATTATTCTTGAGGGAGCTACATCAAAAGATGAGATGAGACGCATGTTCTTTTCTCTTTGAAAAATCTCAGATACAGCCGCACCCTTCACAAATCTCCAAGAGAAAATGTCCAAAACTCTTGACCAAGAGGTAGCCGCATCTTACTCTGGTTAATTCCCCAAGACCTACCGATTTCTTCATTGCAAATTCCCAAGATCTGCACCAGGCCGAATTTTGCAAGTCCCAAAAAGATCAATAGCTGCTCCTTTTGATTTTTGCTCTTAACAATCCCAAAGACATAGCCACACAAATTTTCTTTTATTGAGAAATTCCCAAGAGCTGTGCAACAAGGGGAGAGCCAAATTTGTAGTTGTTCTTTTTACAAAGACCATGAGGAGAGCCGCAATTCTTCAAGGCTTGCCGAAATTTTCTCCAACCAAAAATCACCAAGAGCTAGCCATAAACTCTCCCAATTAGCTCCAAGAGCTGCCGAAAATTATCATCTACTCAATTTCCAAGCCAACCGTAACTTTGGGGTTGATGTTTTTTTGTGTTTATTGAAAGGCCGAAATCTTTGATCATGCACAACCGCAAGTTTTGAGAAGAGCTTTGCCGAATTATTTTACTGCTGCAACTAGAACTCCATCTGCTACTTGCTGACTGTTGGGACTATAGAGGGACTACTACTTGTCAGACTGATCTGACCACGCGCTAAACGACAGAGACACCAACGCCGTCACAACTGAGCGATTCTAAACTTTATACTCTATTATATTTGTAATTGTGCATTGTGATCTTTGTGAAACTATTTTATTATTTGTTTGGGGACTTGGCTAGTTCAGACTAGCCAAGAGAGAGCTTTACTAGGATTGTTATTGTTTGGGCACTTTGGTGAGTGCAGGTACTGAGAATCTGGTAAGTGTAGAGTTGGTGCTCTAGCTACAGGTTGTACTAGTTAACTTTAATAATCTAGTATTACTTTTGGGGCTGGACGTAGGTCGTGGGTGCGACCGAACCAGGGTATATCGCCTGTGCATGCCATGATTGCTTTATTATTCTCTGCGTCTGATTGATTGTGCTATAACTGCCTGTGATTTCTCGTGGGTTGCACGAGAATTTTTATAAGCCTATTCACCCCTCTCTAGGCTTAGGTCCAGATCCAACATTAACGTCTTCGCATCTTGTCCTCTCACTCCGAGGTGGATTCTCCTGACGAGTTATGATGCCACATCACTCTCACGAGCTCAATGACCTTGTTCCTGAGCGCCTTCTGTCATTGATCAAGAATCTGTACTGGCTGTTGCTCATAGGTAAGGTCTAATCGCACCGTGATCTCTGAATGATTAACCACATGTATATGATCACTGATATAACGACTCAGCTGGGTGACATGGAAAACATTATGTACTCCCTCCAATGATGGTGGTAGAGACAGGCGATAAGCTACCTCTCCAACTCGCTCTAACACATCAAGTGGTCCAACGAACCTTGATTGAGCTTGCCTCTCCTCCCAAAATGTATCACTCCTCGATTTGAGGATATCTTCAGGAAAACATGATCTCGGGGTTGAAACTCCAAGTGATGATGCTTGGCATCAGCCCAATGCTTGTACCGGTCTTGTGCAATGCGTAGCTTATCTCTGATATTGCGCACTACATCCATTGCTTCAACAATCATCTCAGGTCCCAATAATTCTCGATCACCAATGTCATCCCAACTCAGCGGGGGTCGACACTTCCTTCCGTAGAGTGCTGCAAATGGGGCCATGCCAATGCTGGCTTGGTAGCTATTGTTGTAGGAAAACTCTATCAGGTGTAGATGATATTCCTACAAGCCTTTGAAGTCAATCATATAAGCTCGTAACATGTCCTCCAATATCTGGATGGTACGCTCTGATTGGCCATCCGTCTGTGGGTGGTACATATTGCTAAAACTAAGACTGGTGCCCAAACTGGATTGCAGACTCTTCCAAAATTGAGATGTGAATCCAGTGTCCCGGTCAGAGACGATGCTCATAAGAACTCCATGCAATCTAACAATCTCCTGCACGATTATCGATTAAATCACAACGTATACTAGAAGGAAGTTTTAAAGGCATAGGATAGATCATAACCTCCATATATTTCTTAGCAAGTATTTCCGTAGATTGTCTTACTCGGAAGGGTATGAAATGTGCTGATTTGGTTAATCGATCAACAATCACCCAAATTGCATCATTCTACTTAGTACTCTGAGGTAGTCCAGTCACGAAATCTATATTGATGTGCTGCCATTTTCACTCTGGAATCGGCAGGGATTGAAGCAGTTCGGCAATGCGATGATGTTCATCCTTCACTTGCTGACACACAAGGCACTTAGCAACACTTCGAGCCACGCTTCTCTTCATTCCATGCCACCAAAAATTCAGATGAAGATCCTTGTACATCTTGGTACCGCCAGGATGATTGGAGCAGAAAGAGCTATGAGCTTCATTCATCAGCTCCTCTCTGATATCACCTGAAGGTACGTAAATCCTACTGCCGTATCTCAGGGAACCATCCTCATGAATAAGAAAATCCGTCCAAAGTCCAACTTCGACTTGCTATCTGATCTTCTGCATCTTTACATCTCCAGACTGAGCAGTTTTAATCTGATCCAGAATCGTCATCTGAATCTGCATATTCATCAACGATGATGTGACTCCATGTAAAACAACTTCTATACACATCTTCTGTAGATCTTTCTGTAGCCTCCACTGAACTGTAAGAGTTATGACTGCTGGAACTCTACTCAAGGCATCGGGTACAACATTAACCTTTCCTGGATGATACTGGAGGTCGATGTCGTAATCGGCCATCGGCTCTAACCATCTGTGTTGCCTCATATTCAACTCCTTCTAGGTGAAAATGTATTTCAAACTTTTGTGATCAGTGAAGATTTTCACTTTCTCACTCAGTAAGAAATGACTCCAAATCTTCAGAGCAAAGATGAAAGCGACAAGCTCCAAGTCGTGAGTCGGATAATTCTTCCGTGAATCTTCAACTGTCGAGAAGCATATGCGACCACATGACCATGCTGATGCAGGACACATCCAAGGCCCTTACCAGATGCGTCACAGAAAACTTCAAATCCTCCAGTTCTGTCTGGTATAGCTAACACTGGCACAGTCGTCATCTTTGTCTTCAATTCTTCAAATGCTTGCTCACAAGCCCCAGACCAGATGTACTTAATATCCTTCCTCGTCAGGCGAGTCATAGGCTCGAGAATCTTCGAGAAGTCCTTGATGAATCGACGGTAATAACCCGGTAATCCTAGTAAACTCCTGATGTCGGAAGCTGATCTAGGAGTCGGCCAGTTCCTGACTGAAATGACCTTCTCCGGATCGACAAAGATACTGTCTCCTGATACACATGCCCAAGAAAGGCAACTCGGTCTAGCTAAAATTCACACTTGCTGTACTTGGCATATAACCGTTGATGTCGTAAGGTCTCCAATACAATCCGTAGATGCTCGGCATGCTCTTCTTCATCCTTCGAGTAGACCAAGATGTCGTCGATGAAGATCACAACGAACTTATCCAAAAACTCATAGAAGATCAAGTTCATAAGGTTCATGAATACTGCTGGGGTGTTAGTCACACCGAAAGGCATGACTACAAATTCATAGTGCCTATACTTGGTCCAGAATGCCGTCTTTGGTATGTCTTCACTTCTGACCTTCACTTGATGATAACCACTTTGGAGATCCAGCTTAGAGAATACTCGCGATCCGCCAAGTTGATTGAAGATGTCGTCAATGCGCGACAACGAGTACTTGTTCTTTATGGTTACTGCTTCACCCAAAAAATTGTGTTACTCTCAAGCATAAGAGTTCGTACAGGCAGTAAAGTTCGGGGAGTCCGAATATCGTATCATCGGGAGAAAAGCTGTTGCAACCACAAGTTCAAATCAATTAGAGAATAATCGCAGAAAACCTAACTACTTTGAATGGTGATGATTTCATGGTTTTGGATTTGGTTTTTAAGTTAATGGAAAAGTGAGAAAAGAAAGTTTTTATTTTTGAAAATATTTTAAAAATATGCACATTATATGGTTTCATTTGGATCCATAATTTGTTTTAACTTGGTTGATTAAAGATAACTCAACGCCACCACTTTTGGAGAGAAAGTCGTCGGAAAATACCCTTGTGAGGATTAAAGCACAAATTTGATAAAAGTTGTTGCTAAAATAATAATCTTTTTATAATAAGAAACGAAACTTCCTTTTGGGAAGATCAAGATTTACCCTTGTGGGGGTAATCAATTATCCATTCATATTCTTTTGGAAGATGAATGAGAAGTTTAATAGAAACGATTAAAATCATTAGCAACGTTTACTTTGAAAGCTTTAAAATTCAACCAAATTGACACAAATCACATCTCCTAACTACATCATATCATGCACAATTAAAAATAAACCACACATATTGAAAATAAAAGAGATTTTAAATATAATAAACATGGTTTTATTGGAAAGAAAATAAACTTGAAAGGAAAACAAATGAGTACAAGAAGATATCACCAATTTACACCCTCCTTTCGTTGCAAATGAAACACCCCTTTCTTCTTTTAACAAACCTACAAAACTCTCTCACAATGCTCTCTATAATCAGAAATATATGATAGAAGATTGCACCAAAATCTGATGCCAATAGCTCAAGCAAAACACCTATTTAGAGGCTTTACACTCTTCATGGGGTTTAATGTGTTTGGCTCTTCATCTTCCCTATCATCAATGTATAGATAACTCCATAAAACCCTTCAAATTCTGCCCCTTGAGCATCTGATCATGAAAATAAGCTGAAGAGTCACAATCTGCTTCGAATTCTGATCAAAATCGAGTCTAAATTAATTAAAATCCATCAAGAAATGCATCAAATACACTTTAAAGAACATTGCAGGTCTGCCTTTTGAGCTTCTAGTCGGATCCATACCCGTAACCCGCGCCCGCCCGCCTGCTTCAAAATCTGCGCACGTATTTGCTGGGAAAATTTGGGGCGGGTCGGGTCAGCTAAGCCGCCCGACCAGCGGGCTTGTGAAATCTCCCGCTCATTTGAGCGGGAGTTGCAAAGCGCGCATGCCCTTTTTAATAAACATGCAGCCAACGCCCACGGGCCGACCCGCTGGGGTTTTTTTTATTTTTTTACTTTTTTTAAATTTTTTTTTGTTTCTTTTTCTTTGAACTGTTGTGCTTCTGAAATTCGTAGAAAATTCCCCCGAGCTCCAAAAAATCTGAATGAACAGCAGTTGGAATCATGAGCTCGAGCTCTATTCTGAAAAAATATGAATGAGCACAAATTAGTTCGCAAAAACTGATAATTGTGCAAACTATAAGATTATGCTCTAATATTATATGATTTTCTGAATATAACTATACTAGAGCTATTTTAGTACTTACGTATGCACAAATTGGGGTCCAATGATGGGGAAATAATATACTATTATCCTGAAATCATACCACCAACTAGCTATTTGCTAGTCCCTAGTAAATTATGCGATAAATTCGGATTCAATTAAAAACATGTACCACTCATAATATTATCATGGCATACTCCAAAAGCTATTTTCAAAATGATTTCAAAGCCAATATGCACAATGTATGAAATAACATATGACACTCCCCTCAATCTAATCCAGAGAAGAGTAAAGTAGTAAGCACCATATGCATTTGTAAGGATATATCACAAATCATATCATAGTTTTCAATTTTCAAGGATTTGGTCAAAACAATGCAAAGCTTCTTCTAACTTCTGGGGGTTGAGATTGCATCATTCATGTTCCATCATTTATTGCATCATGAATCATACTCATTTTTTTATATTTTTGTTTTTCATTCACACAATAACGCTATGAAATGCAAACATGGCTACCTTTGTGTACACACGATGACGCTATATACACAAAGAGCTAGAATGACCACCCTAAATCTCGTCTTTGGTGTCATCCCCAATGTTTCATGGGGCCCAGGCTACTCAACTTGACTAGGAGAACCATTCATTTATTCACTTATTATATGTCTCTTTTATTTTAAATTATCAACTCAACCACCCACTTATTAGGAGTCACTAAACATATGCAAATGGCCAAAATCTTATCCAATTTAGAACCAATCAACTCAATTGCTTCATCCTACCACACATAACAATAGCTTGCACAAAATTATTTCCAAATTATTTCAAGGAGAATAGCATGGCATATAAACAAGTTTCATACATGGCATATTAACATTTGAATCCAAATGTGGAAAAGAAACTAACCCATGCCATTCAAACATCTCTGAATTTGGTAACAAATAATAATCCGAGAAAATCACATGGAATTACGCATTTAGAGACTAAGCAAAAAAGGAATGTAATGATGAAGTCTTCTCCAAAAATTTTATTTATTTATTATTTTTATTTATTATTTATTTAGTTTTTTTAAATAGAAGAAAGAAAGAAGATAAAAAATGAAAAGAAAGAAAAAAATGAAACGAAGATAACAAATCATGAGAAAAAAGAAAAAATAATCTATACTCTCCCCCTCAACTTAAAACAAGCATTGTCCTCAATGTAAAGGAGAGTAGTCATGGAGTGAAAACACCTGATTAGTTACCACCCGAAGGTGGGTCCGTGAGCTCGATGGTGCTTGCCTCCTTGGTCCAATGTTCATGAAAATGCTTCAATCGTTGACCGTTTACCTTGAACTCACTTTCGTCTTTCTCATTCAGTAATAAGACCACTCCATGTGGGAAAACTTCTTTGACGATAAAAGGCCCAAACCACCTAGAGCGAAGTTTCCCAGGGAAGATGTGGAGTCTGGACTTGTAGAGAAGAACTTTTTGGCCTGGCATGAATTCTTTCCTAAGGATCATTCTGTCATGAACAGACTTCATCATTTCCTTGAATATCTTAACGTTGTCGTAGGCATCTCTCTTCAGCTCCTCTAGCTCCAACAACTGTAATCTGCGAGAGGCAAAAGATGAATCAATATCAAAGTTCAATTTCTTAATAGCCCAATAAGATCTATGCTCCAACTCAACAGGTAAATGACCAAACCTCCCAAATACTAGACGGTAGGGAGACATCTCTAAAATTGTCTTGTAGGCTGTCCTGTAGGCCCACAACGCTTCAGGTAAGCGATGCTCCAATCCTTCCTTGATGGATTCATCGTCTTATGTAAGATTCATTTAATCTCTCTATTCACCAGCTTTGCTTGACCAGTGGTTTGTGGGTGAAATGTAGTAGAGACTTTATATGTGACCCCAAACCTTTTCATTAAATTGGCGAACAAACAGTTGCAGAAATGAGACCCTCCATCACTGATCAAGGCCTTGGGTGCTCCAAACCTAGAAAAGATATCCTCTTTGAGAAATTTGAGCACAATTGAAGCATCATTCAACCTGCAAGAAATAGCCTCCACCCATTTAGAAACACAATCAATGGCAACCAATATATAAGTATAACCAAATGATGGTGGAAAAGGTTCCATGCAATCTATACCCCAGCAGTCAAATATTTATATCTCTAGAATGGGGTTTAAAGGCATCATGTTTCGCCTACTAATACCTCCTAACTGTTGGCAAGGAATGCATGTTTTACAATACCGATGGGTATCCTTAAATATGGTTAGCCAATAAAAGCCACATTGCAAGTTTTAGCCACAGTTTTATTTGCAGAGAAATGTCCTCCACACACCCCATCATGACAAAATTGTATCACACTACCTATCCCATGGTCAGGGATGCACCTCCTAATAATTTGGTCACCACAATATTTAAAGAGATTGGATCATCAAAGAAAAAGTATTTTACCTCATTCTTGAACCTTTTAACATCTTGAAATGACCAAGTTTCAGGAGTCTTACCAGTCACTAAATAATTTACTATATCTGTATACCATGGCAAAGTGGAGATGCTAAAAAGATGCTCATCAGGAAAGGAGCCCTCCAAGGGTGCATCTGTTGAATCAAGGCCAACTCTCGATCGTGATTGTCACTCCCCGCTTCCCATTATACTTGGGAGCGAGGACGCGAGCGGGTCCGCATGTACTTAAAGCAAAGAAGAGGTACTTATTTTTTTCTTCTTCTTTGACTTAAGCACAATAAGCATTAATTAGCAAGGCAGGTCCTTGCACGCGAATATCTCAGAAGCAGCAACAAATAGTCATTACATTACAATACAAGCGTCCAAAGCAAACATGCAAGCAATTAAGGCATAGCATGGCCGTATAATCTGCTGAAAGCAAACACACCTGAAAACAACAATTTAAATAATAAACTGAAATAGAAATGTCCTGCTATAGCCTTCCGCGGGGAGGATCTCAACGTCCTCGTAGCTCTGATCGGCGGGGTCCACCTCTAAGATGGGATCCTCAAAGGTAGGGTCCTCGAGGTACTCTGTCTCTGAGCATAACATATATTTCATCAACACATTGAAATATATGTCAGCGATAAGCTTGACAAGATATTTAAAGTAATGAATCGAAAAACAATTATAAAGGACCAAAGAGGATTAGTACACAGTTATGAATAATAAGTGTAGAAAAGTAAAGTACGAGCATGCATGGATTTTGCAGTTTAAAAGTAAGACAGTTGTAAGTTGAGTATTTGATTATTTGTGCTCGTGATAAGTCCATGCCTGGGTTGGTAAAATGTACTCGATACACCTTATCACCGGGGTTTACCGTGACGCTCCCAAATGGCTTGCCTCCACCGGAGGGGCCGTAATCGTGTTCGAGACACACTCACAAACCCTACTGCAATGGACCAACCCCACCCAAAGTGTACCGCCATATACTGGAACACGAGCCAGACTAGTCATATGTGACCCTACTGGAACACGAGCCAGACTTTTCATATACGACCGACGGGAGTAGCCAACCTGGCTCTTTGTGTATGTCTCCGAGTCGGCTGTAGTTGACTTCGACGCTTATTCTTTTAGTCGGGTTCGAGCTGATTATTTAAACCAAACCCGCCCTTGCCCTTTAATGCCATATCCTAATCATCCCGAGCCACCCCTTTCGATCGAACCGATCATCACCTCACAGCCGCCGCCGGCCCCCCAAATTCGGTCAATAAAAAAAATACTTTTTTGATTGGATGGCTTTATAACTCGGTCGAGTAGATGAGCTGCTCGGTCGAATTACTTTGCTGCTCGGTCGAGTTGGGATGCCTTGGAGGGAAGCTCAAAATCTTACTGACTAAGTTTCACCCCATCTGTATTCGATGGATATCACATATGTGTTACTAGTTTGCAACATACTCTTTTTTTCCAAATTAATTTAACTTGTTAGCATGCAGGTAGTAAAAGTAGTCCAATTAAATTAAAAGGTAATAAGCAAAATGAAACATAATATCTGGTACTAGAATTTGACAAGCACATCGAAATCAGTTTTAGCACTAAGTTTGAACGGCCAGATTTGCAATACATTTACTAAAAATACTTGCCTTGACGAGGGTGTGGGTGTCCAGGGGGTGGTAACATGAGGCACGTTTTATCTGCATCATAGATTTGTGATATCAGTTTAATGGTTATCAATCAGTTAAAATATTTTAAACTAGCTCACTAACATTAACTTACTAACTTATACTTAATTTAAAACTTATTTAAATAAGTTCACTAACAAAATAACTAAACTTTGTTAACTTACAACAAATAATTTAACTTAACTCATAAGGTATAATACTGTAATATTCACTGATAATATTAACTGATAATAAGATTAACTTATAACTTATAAAAACTTATAAAAACTTAATATTAACTTATAATAATTAACTAACTAATAGTATTAATAATAATAAAAATTAATAATAAAAAAACTTACTTACATAAATATCTCCCCCCTTTCTCTCCGTTCTCTCCCTCTCACTGTTCTTCCTTTTTTTGTTTTTCGTTGCACAGGTGATCGGGGAAAAGGGGCGGCGGCCGGGGCTGAGCGGCGGGCTCGGGGCGATGCGCTTGGGGATCAGGCGGCGGCAGCTTCCAGCAGTCGGCGACGGTGATTCGAAGGGCGGGACGACGACGATTCGAGGCGACGGCGGCTTCCAGCAGTCGGCGACGGTGATTCGAAGGGCGGGACGACGATGATTCGAGGCGACGGCGGGGAGATTGAGGGGGTGGCGCGCTCGAGGATGGCGACTGCAGATCGGGTGGTGGCGCGCTCGAGGATGGCGACGGCGGATTCCAAAGGCGGACGTCGGATTTGGAGTGGGGACGGCGGCCGGATCCGGGAACGGCGGTGCGCGAAGGAGGGGTTGATTTTGGGGTTATGATTTGATTCCAATTTGGGGTTCAATTGTGATTGATTTGGGATTTGATTTCTGTCTTGTTTTGGGTTGGAAGGAGGTTATGGAGGCTGGTTTGAATGGGGGAGAGTGATGGTAAAATGGGGTTGGTTGCTTGATGGAAGGAGGTTGTTGGGGTGGCTGATGGTGGAGATGATGCTTGCTGGTTGCTTGTGGTTGTTGGTGGAGGGTGGTTGGCTAATTGTTGTTGCTTGGTTGGTGTTGATGTTGGTTTAAGAACGGTAAAGGGAGGAGACAGCTCCTTGATGAGGAGAACTGGAGGTGTAGGTGGGATTCAATTGGGGAGGGTTAGGGTTAGGGTAAAGTAAATTGGTAAGAGTAGTATAGGAAAAGTGATTAGTAAAAAAAATAACAAGTTAGTTAAAAGAAATAAGTTAATTGGTAATTTAATTTTTTTAATTTAAAAATAATTATGATTTAACATATTAAAAGTACGCTAAGATAAAACCGAAAATAACGATGCGCTCGCGTCGACGTGCGGACGAAGATTACTCGGATGAAATAACGGGATCAACGAAGTAAAAATACATGCACACAACAGTCAAACACGGCTAAAATACAGGCCGTTACATCATAACCTCCTTAGAATAATTCCGTCCCCGGAATTCTCTATAGGGCAGGGAAAAGGTAGGGGTAATGTCCTAGCATCTCATCTCCTCGCTCCCAGGTGGATTCTTCTGGCGAGTCATGGTGTCACATCACTCTTACGAGTTCGACAACCTTATTCCTGAGCGCCTTCTGACGTCGATCAAGAATTTGAACAGGCTGCTGCTCATAGGTAAGGTCTGGTCGCACCGTGATCTTAGAATGATTAACCACATGCGTAGGATCACTGATATAACGACGCAGCTGGGAGACATGGAAAACATTATGTACTCCCTCCAATGACGGCGGTAGGCTAGACGATAAGCTATTTCTCTAACTATCTCTAACACATCAAAGGGTCCAACGAACCTTGGACTGAGCTTGCCTCGCCTCCCAAAATGTATCACTCCTTGGTTTAGGGATATCTTTAGGAAAACATGATCTCCTGGTTGAAACACCAAATGACGATGCTTGGCATCAGCCCAATGCTTGTACCGGTCTTGTGCAATGCATAACTTGTCTCTGATGTTACGTACTACATCCATAGTTTCAACAATCATCTCCGGGCCCAATAATTCTCAATCACCAATGTCATCCCAACACAGCAGGGATCGACATTTCCTTCCATAGAGTGCTGCGAATGGGGCCATGCCAATGCTGGCTTGGTAGCTATTGTTGTAGGAAAACTTTACCAGGTGTAGATGATCTTCCCACAAGACTTTGAAATCCAACATAAAAGCTCGCAACATGTCCTCCAATATCTGGATGGTATGCTCTGATTGGCCATCCGTCTGTGGGTGATACGCAGTGCTGAAACTTAGACTGGTACCCAAATTGGATTGCAGACTCTTCCAAAACTGAGATGTGAATCTAGTGTCCCGGTCAGAGACGAAGCTCACTGGAACTCCATGCAATCGAACAGTCCCCTGCATGATTATCGATCACATCACAACATGAAAGTGTTAAAGGTAAAGGATAGATCATTACCTCCATATACTTCTTAGCAAGTATTTCCGTAGATTTTCCCACTCGGAAGGGTATGAAATGCGCTGATTTGGTTAATCGATCAACGATCACCCAAATCGCATCATTCTTCTTAGTACTCCGAGGTAGCCCAGTCACGAAATCCATAGTGATGTGTTGCCATTTCCACTCTGAAATCGGCAGGGGTTGAAGCAGTCCAGCAATGCGATGATGTTCAGCCTTCACTTGCTGACATACAAGGCACTTAGCAACACTTCGAGCCACGGTTCTCTTCATTCCATGCCACCAAAAGTTCAGACGAAGATCCTTGTACATCTTGGTGCAGTCAGGATGAATCGAGTAGGAAGAGCTATGAGCCTCATTCATCAACTCCTCTCTGACATCACTTGAAGGTACGCAAATCCTACTGTAGTATGTCAGGGAACCATCCTCATGGATAAGAAAATCCATCCGTAGTCCAGCTTCAACTTGCTCCTGGATCTTCTGTAACTTCGCATCTCCAGTCTGAGCAGCGTTGATTCGATCCATAATAGTAGACTGAACTTGCATATTCATCAATGATGCAGAAGTCCCGGGTAAAATAACTTCAACCTCCATCTCACGTATAGCATGCTGAAGTCTCCATTGAGCTGAAAGAGTCATGATCGCTGGTAATCTGCTCAATGCATTAGGTACAACATTCACCTTCCCTGGATGATACTGGAGGTCGATGTCATAATCAGCCATAAGCTCCAACCATCTGCTTTGCCTCATATTAAGCTCCTTCTGAGAGAAAATATACTTCAGGCTCTTGTGGTCGGTGTAGATCTTGACCTGCTCGCTCAAAAGAAAATGCCTCCAAATCTTCAGAGCAAAGATGACAACAGCCAACTCCAGGTCGTGAGTCGGATAATTCTTCTCATGAATCTTCAACTGTCGAGAAGCATATGCGACCACATGACCATGTTGATGTAGGACACATCCAAGGCCCTTGCCAGATGCGTCACAGAAGACTTCAAATCCCCCAGTCCTGTCTGGTATAGCTAATATTGGTGCAATCGTCAGTTTGGCCATCAATATCTCAAATGCATGCTCACAAGAGTCTGATCATTCATACTTGACATCCTTCCTCATCAGGTGGGTCATAGGCTCGGCAATCTTCGAGAAGTCCCCGATGAATCGACGGTAATAGCCCGCCAATCCTAGGAAACTCATGATGTCGGTAGTTGATCGAGGAGTCGGCCAGTTTCTGACTGAAATGACCTTCTTCGGATCCATAGAGATACCGTCTCCTGATACCACATGCCCAAGAAAAGCAACTCGGTCTAGCCAGAAATCACACTTGCTGAACTTGGTGTATAACCGATGATGTCGCAATGTCTCCAGTACAATCCACAGATGCTCGGCATGCTCTTCTTCATCCTTCGAGTAGACCAAGATTTAGTCTATGAATATCACTACGAACTTATCCAAGAGCTCATAGAAGATCAAGTTCATAAGGTTCATGAATACTGCTGGGGCATTAGTCCCACCGAATGGCATGACTACAAATTCATAGTGCCCATAATTGGTCCGAAATGACGTCTTTGGGATGTCTCCACTTCTGACCTTCACTTGATGATAACCACTTCGGTGATCCAGCTTCGAGAATAGTCGCGATCCGCCAAGTTGATCGAAGATATCGTCAATGCGCGATAGCGGGTACTTGTTCTTTACGGTTACCTTATTCAGTTCTCTGTAGTCCACACACATCCTTCTCGACCCATCCTTCTTCTTGACTAAAAGAACTGGCGCAACCCAAGGAGATACACTGGGATGAATCAATCCCTTCTGCAACAGGTCGTCGAGTTGTTTCCGAAGCTCCTCTAGTTTAGCAGGAGCCATGCGATAAGGAGCCTTCGAAATAGGTTGAGTGTTCGGCATAAGGTCGATAGTGAATTCCAGAACTCGATCAGGCGGTAATCCTAAAATATCTTCAGGAAATACATCTGCAAAGTCTCGAACCACTCTAGGTTTCTCGGGTTCAACTTGCATCGATGCAATGATTAGTTCGTTCGGCTTGGCCCGAAACTTGATAGGCCCAAGTGAACGGTCTCCACTAATGAATTCAAACACAGGATGATCAGGGATTTCAAACACTACTTTCTTGTTGTGACAATCAATAGTAGCGTAGAAATTTCCTAACCAATCCATTCCGAATAACGCATCGAAGTTTGACATGTCGACAATCATAAAGTCTGCGAACAACTCGTGTCCACAAATCACTATAGGGCAAGATCGACAGCCAGTGGAAGTCCTCACTACTCCACCCGTAGTAGTGATGCTCAAGCGATCTGGTAGAGAGTCAACATGAATAGAATGTTTCTCTACAAATCCTCGGGATATGAAGTAGTGAGTGGCTCCCGAATCAAAAAGGGATAGGGCTGGATGAGAGGCTATCAATACAACACCTAGTACACATGAAATATCTTAGCAAAAGATAACCAAGTAACACATGCATATAATATAAGCATTATAAAAGAAGGGTTTAAGTAATACCTGAAATCACTTGTCCATTCGCCTCAGCCTCTGCGGCTGTCATGGTGAAAATCTGGCGTCTCGGCTGGTTCTGCATCACTAATGCAAAAGCCTTCTGTTGTAGAGCCAGAGGTGCTCCATGCTGAGTAGGTCCAGGAGCTCCATGCTGAACAGTCCTAGAAGGTCCAGTGGTCATCGGCTTGTTGGTGCGACGAGGGCAGTCTTTGGTAGCATGTGCAGATGCTCCACATATCAGGCATTGATTCAGTAGCTCTCTGCAGCCCTTCATGATATGACCCATGCGCTTGCAGTGGAAGCACACTAGCTGGGGTCGATTGTTGGCCGGGGCAGCAGACCTCTTGAACTGTGCAGTTTGAGTAGGTCGGAGGTTGCCCCTGGGTGGCTTCGGTGGACGCCTACTCCCTCTAATCTGAAGCGCCTTCTTACTCTTCGCAATAAGTTCATGATTCTTAGCAGCATCCAACACTTCCTGAAATGTAGTCGGATTCGTCGAAGACATTGAAGACTGAATGTCCAGGTCTAGTCCCTGGAGAAACTGATAAGCACAGTCTTCGGGATCTTTCACCAGATGTGGGGCGAATCGATTAAGCATCGAAAATTCTGCCTCATATTCGTCAACAGTCTAATTGCCTTGCTCCAGGTTGACAAAACATTGCTACGATTCCCTCTTGGCTGATCGAGGAAAATATTGAGCGTCAAAACGCTCTCGAAACATGGTCCAGTTAATGGACTTGAGAAGACGAGCTTCTTCAGTGTCCCACCAAATCCGAGCATTTCCAATCAGCTGTTTCTTGGTAACTTCTACCCAGCCTGCCTGGTCAATGCATGCAAGACTCAGGTCCTCTTCTGTGGTTCAGGCCCATTCTTCTGCTGCTAACGGGCCTTCTCTCCCAGAAAAGCTCTTCGGGTTCATCTCTCGAAATTGCTTCGCTCCGGGCTCAGCTCGAGGTGGGGGTGGTGCAGGTGGTGCAGGTTGCTGACTCTGCTAGATTAGCTGATGTTGGGTCTCCAACATTCCTCTCATGATGCTCATGAGTCCATGGAGGTCAGGAGTATCATTCCCGCTCGTTCCATGTCCGTTGCGAGTGTGTAGTCTTCCTACCTTGCTGCAAAAGGAACAAGTTAAACATATGTGTACAAAGTTATTCAAACAATCTGGTTAGTAATGATATTCACACTGCTTCTGAAGTATTTCACATAGAGGAGCAGGACCTGCGAGGGCCACCACTAAAACCTGTCACGCCCCGCTTCCCATTATACTTGGGAGCGAGGACGCGAGCGAGTCCGCATGTGCTTAAAGCAAAGAAGAGGTACCTATTTTTTTCTTTATTCTTTGACTTAAGCACACTAAGCGTTAATTAGCGAGGCAGTTCCCTGCACGTGAATATCTCAGAAGCAGCAACAAATAGTCATTACATTACAATACAAGCGTCCAAAGCAAACACGCAAGCAATTAAGGCCTAGCATGGCCGTACAATCTGCTGAAAGCAAACACACTAAAATAGAAATGTCCCGCTCTAGCCTTCCACAGGGAGGATCTCAACGTCCTCGTAGCTCTGATCAGCGGGGTCCACCTCTAAGGTGGGATCCTCAAAGGTAGGGTCCTCAAGGTACTCTGTCTCTGAGCCTAACATATATTTCATCAACACATTGAAATATATGTCAGCGATAAGCTCCGCAAGATATTTAAAGTAATGAATCGAAAAACAACTATAAAGGACCAAAGAGCGTTAGTACACAGTTATGAATAATAAGTGCAGAAAAGTAAAGTACGAGCATGCATGGATTTTGCAGTTTAAAAGTAAGGCAGTTGTAAGTTGAGTATTTGATTATTTGTGCTCGTGATAAGTCCATGCCTGGGTAGGTAAAATATACTCGATACACCTTATCATCGGGGTTTACCGTGATGCTCCCAAATGGCTTGCCTCCACCGGAGGGGCCGTAATCGTGTTCGAGACACACTCACAAACCATACTGCAATGGACCAACCCCACCCAAAGTGTACCGCCATATACCGGAACACGAGACAGACTAGTCATATGTGACCCTACTGGAACACGAGCCAGACTAGTCACATATGACCGACGAGAGTAGACAACCCGGCTCTTTGTGTATGTCTATTCACTGACTAAGTTTCACCCCATTTGTATTCGATGGATATCACATATGTGTTACTAGTTTGCAACATACTCTTTTTTTTCAAATTAGCATGCAGGTAGTAAAAGTAGTCCAATTAAAGTAAAAGGCAATAAGCAAAATGAAACATAATATCTGGCTACCAGAATTTGACAAGCACATCGAAATCAGTTTTAGCACTAAGTTTGAACGGCCAGATTTGCAATACATTTACTAAAAATACTTGCCTAGACGTGGGTGTGGATGTCCAGGGGGTGGTAACGTGATGCACGTTTTATCTGCATCATAGATTTGTGATATCAGTTTAATGGTTATCAATCAGTTAAAATATTTTAAACTAGCTCACTAACATTAACTTACTAACTTAGACTTAATTTAAAACTTATTTAAATAAGTTCACTAACAAAATAACTTAACTTTGTTAACTTACAACAAATAATTTAACTTAACTCATAAGGTATAATACTGTAATATTCACTGATAATATTAGCTGATAATAAGATTAACTTATAACTTATAAAAACTTATAAAAACTTAATATTAACTTATAATAATTAACTTACTAATAATATTAATAATAATAAAAACTTACTTACATAAATATCTCCCCCCTCTCTCTCCGTTCTCTCCCTCTCTCTCTGTTCTTCCTTTTTTTGTTTTTCGTTTGTAGGCGATTGGGGAAAAGGGGCGGCGGCGATCGGGGCTGAGCGGCGGGCTCGGGGCGACGCGCTTGGGGATCAGGCAGTGGCGACTTCCAGCAATCGGCGACGATGATTCGAAGGGCAGGACGGCGACGATTCGAGGTGGCGACGGGGAGATCGAGGGGGTGGCGCGCTCGAGGATGGCGACATCGGATCGGGGGGGTGGCATGCTCGATGATGCTATTCACAGCAGCTAACTCCAGGTCGTGAGTCGGATAATTCTTCTCGTGGATCTTCAACTGTCGAGAAGCGTAAGCGACTACATGACTGCGCTGATGCAAAACACATCCAAGACCTTTTCCCAAAGCATCGCAAATGATCTCAAACCCTCCAGTCCTATCTGGAATGGTCAGAACTGGTGCAGATGTCAGTCTCGCCTTCAAAGTCCCAAATGCTTGCTCGCAAGAATCTAACCAAACAAACTTGACGTCCTTCCTCGTCAGTCGAGTCATGGGCTCTGCTATCCTCGAGAAATCATGAATGAATGGACGGTAATAGCCCGCCAATCCTAGGAAACTCCGGATGTCTGATACTGACCGAGGGGTAGGGCAATCTTTGGCTGAAGCAACTTTCTCTGGATCTAATGAGATACCATCTCCTGATACCACATGCCCAAGGAATGTGATACGGTACAGACAAAATTCGTACTTGCTGTATTTGGCATACAGCTTGTGATGTCGAAGTGTCTCCAACACAATCCTCAGGTGCTCGGCATGCTCTTCTTCACTCTTCGAGTAGACCAATATATCATCAATAAATATCACCACGAATTTATCCAGAAACTCATAGAATATCAGATTCATGAGGTTCATGAATACTACGGGAGCGTTGGTCACACTGAATGGCATCACCACAAACTCGTAGTGTCCATACTTGGTCCGAAAGGCCGTCTGGTAGATATCTTCATGCTTGACCTTCACCTGATGGTATCCACTCCTGAGATCCAGCTTCGAGAAAACTCGTGATCCTCCGAGTTGATTGAAGATATCATCGATGCGGGGTAGCGGGTACTTATTCTTCACAGTGACATTGTTCAGCTCCCGGTAATCCACGCACATCCTTCTCGATCCATCCTTCTTCTTGACCAGCAGTATAGGTGCACCCCAGGGAGACACACTGGGATGAATGAATCCCTTATGCAACAAGTCGTCCAACTGCTTCCGTAGCTCTTCAAGTTTTGCCGGAGCCATACGATAAGGCGCCTTCGAAATTGGCTATTTATTCAGCATCAAGTCGATACTAAACTCTAAAGCTCGATCAGGCGGCAGTCCAAAAATGTCCTCCGAACATACATCTTCGAAGTCTCGAATCACTGTAGGATTCTCTGGTTCGTCTTGCATAGATGCAAGGATCGCTTCGTTCGGCTGAGCCTGAAATCTGATAGGCCTAAGCGAACGACTACCACTGATGAATTCAAACACTGGATGGTCGAGAATTTCAAATACTACTTTCTTCTTGTGACAGTCGATAGTAGCGTAGAAAGTCCCTAACCAGTCCATGCCGAGAATAGCATCAAAGTTAGGCGTGTCCAGGACCATGAAGTCTGCATAGAGTCATGTCCGAAAATCACTAAAGGGCATGATTTGCATCCCAGTGTAACACTCACTACGCCACTTTCGGTTGTAATATTCCATCTCTTGGAAAGTGGGTAAGTGGGGATCGAGTGCTTAACTACAAATTTCTGGGATATACACAGAGAAGACTTTGGAATCAAATAAAGTCAGAGCCAGGTGGGAGGTCACTTAGATAATACCTAAGATAATAATAATAAATTAGCAAGAAAACTAACTAACAAGCATGAATATAAGAGAAATAATAAATACCAAAATTAAATGTTACCTGTGATCACTTCATCCTCAGCCTCAGCTTCTGCAGCTGTCATCGTGAATGCTTGGTGCTTCGGCTGATTGGCCTACTGATAGGCCCGGTTCTGCGGAATCAGTGGTGGTCCACGCTGAATAGGTCTGGTGCTCCTCACTGAACTGGTGCAGGCACTGCTCGCTGGACATGTGCAGGTACTCCAGTTGGTGCTCGATGGTCCTTGCCGTGGGGCAGTCTCTCGCAACATGTGCAGGTGACCCGCAAATTAGGCACTGGTTCAACATCCTCCTGCAATCCTTCTTCTGATGTCCAGTCTTGCCACAGAAGTAGCAAGTCAGCTGTGATCGATCGACAGGTGCAGACGGCCTCTTGAACTGTGTGGTCTGCGGAGGTCTGAAATTCCCTCTGGGTACCATCCTGGGCGACTCCATAGGATGCTTGCCTCCTCCAGCTGAAGGCTCCACAGGAAGTTTTGCCATAATCTCATGCTCTCTTGCATAATCTAAAACATTCTGAAGGGTTGTCGGTCTCGTCGAGGTCATCGAGGCTTCGACCTTGCGATTCAGGCCTTTGCGAAACTGGAACGCACAATCTTCTGGGTCTTCAACCATTTGGGGTGCAAAACGGCTAAGCATAGCAAACTCATCCTCATACTCGTCCACGGTCCTGTCTCCTTGGACCAGATTAGAGAAACGCTGCTGAAGATCTCGTTTGGCTGCTTTGGGAAAGTATTTAGCATCAAACCTTTCCTGAAACATGCCCCAAGCAATTGGCCTGACCAGACGTTTCTCCTCCAGTTGCCACCAGCTCCTAGCATTGTCGGTCAGTTGAAGTTTCGCTACTTCAACCCATCCAACCTGAGGAATACGTGCAGTACTCAGCTTATCTTCCGTCCCTTGAATCCATTCATCAGCTCCTAAAGGTCCTTCTTTTCTAGAGAAGCTCCTGGGTTGTAACTCCTGGAACTGCTTCACTCTAGGTTCAGCTCGGGGTGGCGGTGGTGTCGGAGCAGGTTGCTGGGTCCGCTGGATCAACTCCTGCTGAATCTCCAGCATGCCTCTCATAACTCCGAGGAGTTCATTGATGTCCGGGGTACCACTACTGGCTCCATTCCCGTTCCGGGTGTTGTGTCGTCCTGCCATTCTGAAACAAGTAAACTTGAGTAAGTTTTGTGTACCAGGTAAATCCAGACGTATTGGCTAATGTTAATCTTTCTATTGTTCTGAGTTTGTTTAATGCAGACCTGCATGGGCCACCACTAAAACCTGTCACACCCCGCTTCCTATTATACTTGGGAGCGAGTACGCGAGCGGGTCCACTTAGGCCGAGGCGGTGAAGCCTGAGCCCAATAAGCGTCTGTGAGTAACAACCAAAATGCAGATTCTTGCAATGCAACGGAACAACAGAAATGATCATAAAGATAGCCATTGTCCAGAAAGGAAGGTACACAAAAGTAAGGACTAAACATGGCCAACAAAGTGTCTACAACAGTGGGTACACACCCAACAAATAAGCAGAAAGTAAATCCTAAAGCAGCAACAACGGGGAGGATCTACGACTGGTCCTCTGTGGAGAGAACCTTCGGATCGACGTACTCCTGGTCCAATGGGTCACTCTGATCCCGAAGCTCGTCCTCCTGATATCCTGTCTCGTAACCTGACATACATTTAAACAACATAGAATGTATGTCAGCAAGGGTCCTGCAAAACATGGTTAGAAGAGAACCCTTGGCAAGATATATAACAAGTTATATATGGCAGTTTTAAAGCAGTTATAAGAATTTGTGCTAGCATGCAGTTCTATAATGAAAACGAAACGTAGCAGTTCAATAAGTTACAGAAGTTTTAAAGTTTACATCTCTTTTCAAGTTATTTAACTATGTGTGCAAGTCCGTGTCTAAGGCCCCCGTCGTTAGATGGCTAGTAAGTGAATCCACCTTCAAGTGCCCCCGAAGGCGACCCGTTTACTACCGGCTAGTACCCGAGAACCCAACCCCATCCACATGTACTTCTTGGACCAGGAGCCAGTATGCTAAACCATCATATACTGGAACACGGGACAGACTAGTCACATGTGACCCTACTGGAACACGGGACAGACTAGTCACATGTGACCCTACTGGAACACGAGCCAAACTAGTCACATGTGGCCGACGAGAATAGCCAACTAGTAGCCAACGACATGCATGTTCACAAGCCAACGACAGGTATTTCTATGAGTTGCATGTTGTAGCAAGCATTGGCAAAACTATTTCACACACTGACATGGTGATAAAAAATATAGTCTTCTTTACAAAACTATTCACCAATTAACTAACCCATATATTCATAACCCTAACTAATATGACAATTGCAAGATTATATGATTATTAGAAGCACCGTTAAATAAAACAAAACTCTTAACTATCAATGTTATGGGTTGTTGCAAAAGTTAAACAAAATATTAAACCTTAACATTAAGACTAATATGATGATAAATCCAGCTTATTTTTATAGGATAACTCTAACTAGAGCAAACCCCTCAGTAAGAATTAACAGCTAACTTATGAAAATAACTAACAGGGCATATAGGATACAGTTCACGTAAACAACTAAATACCTAAACCTAACAACTATAACATGTAACAACTGAACTAACCTCTGAGTTCTCCCGTTCTTAGTTGCAGATGGAGGAGAGGGGAGGTGACTTGCGGTGGAGGGGCTGGAAAAGGTGCCGGACAGCTGCAGGAGGAGAGATGGCCGGCGTTGATGGACTGCAGTCGAGAGGGGGTGTGCTGCGGTTGCTGTCGCTGGAGGAGAGCTCGGAGGGAGGAGAATGGAGCGGCGTGCAGTATTGGGAGATGGGGGATGGCTTGGATAACGGAGGGCACGGCTGTCCGACGTGGGTGGAGGACGACGGGGATGGGGCGAAGGGTACGTGCTGGAGGCGTTTGCTGCGGGGAGGGAGAGGTGCGTGGGAGAGGCTGAAGGCAGAGGGAAGAGAAGGATGGAGGGAGGTCGCAGGCGGCTTCTAGGGTTTGTAGGGGCTATGGTAGGGTAGGCCTGCTTGTGTTTTAGAGAGAGAGAGTAGGGCTTTAAACGGGTTAGCCTTAGGGTTTTAATAGCTAAGGGCTTGGGGTAGGGTTCGCAGCTTGCTCTAGGTCTAGGGTTTAAAAATAATAATATGATGGCTTGGGGTTTTGGGTAGCAGGCTAGGGTTTACAGAGTTATATCAAAAGATGAAGGCTGGGTGTTTAATCCTAGGGTTTGTACGAAGCTTGTAGGGCTTTGTTTGGAGTTTTTAAGGAAGTTACTGTGCTCTTAGGGCTGTAGGGTTAGGTAAAATATAGAGTATGAGTTTTATTTGAGAGGAAGGAAGAGTATAGGGGTAGGGTTTTTGGTGCGGGAGCCTGGGGTTTACTTAGCCTAAGCTAGTGTGTACGGGGTCGTGCGTGAATGTTGTGTGTTGCGTGAGTTGTGTGGGTAACCCTAGTGTAGGTTAGGGTCAGGGAAGGAAATTTGGAAATGTTTTAATAGAATTTGATTTGTTTTAATTACAATTATTAGTGAAATCAAAAATAGAAAGTGTTTTTTTAAAATTTGTTTTAATATTATTCATTTACGGAAAATTATTAGCAAGTTAAATAGGAAAATTGAATAATAATAATAATAATTAGGGAATTATGGGTTTTAATGTTGAAATATATTTCTAAATTAATTATAATTTAATTAGTATATAAAAGGGAAACAATTTGAATTCGAATTTGAAAATATATTAGAAATTCTTAAAACATTTGAATTTTAAAACTTAAGACATTAAAAACACTAAAATAAGTTAACTATCAGTGTAATAATGAAAGCTAGACTCCACAGTTATTAATGGAAGACAGACATCAATAGAGCTCCTCATCAAGTGTATCTGAAAATATAGGTCGTTACATTCTATCCACTTTAAAAGAATTCCATCCCCGGAATCCAATCAACTAAGAGGCAGGGAACAAATAAGGGTAACGCTCTCGCATTTCGTCTTTCCGTTCCTAGGTGGTCTCTCCAGGCGAATCATGACGCCACATCACTCGCACGAGTTCGACGACCTTGTTCCTAAGCGTCTTCTGACGTCGGTCTAAGATCTGAACTGGCTGCTGCTCATAAGTCAGGTCCGGTCGAACCGTAATCTCTGAATAACCGACAGCATGCGACGTGTCACTGATGTAACGACACAGCTGAGATACATGAAAAACATCATGTACCCCCTCCAATGAAGGCGGCAGTGCTAGACGATAGGCTACCTCTCCAACTCGCTCTAGCACATCAAATGGTCCAATGAATCTCGGGCTGAGCTTGTCGCGCTTCCCAAAATGGATCACTCCTCTATTCGGGGATATCTTCAAGAATACATGGTCTCCAGCCTTGAATTCCAAAGGACGTCGTTTAGCATCAGCCCAATGCTTATACCGATCCTGTGTAACATGAAGCTTATCCCTGATGGTACGCACTACATCCACAGCCTCAACTATCAGCTCTGGTCCCAACAGCTCTTTATATCCAACGTCATCCAAACTCAGCGGAGAACGACATTTCCTTCCATAAAGGGTAGTAAACGGTGCCATGCCAATGCTGGCTTGATAGCTGTTGTTGTAGGTGAACTCCACTCGATGTAGATGGTCTTCCCACGAACCCTTAAGATCTAACATGCAAGCTCTCAACATGTCCTCCAATATCTGGATAGTGTGTTTCGACTGTCCATCGGTCTGCGGGTGATACGCCGTGTTGAAACTCAGACTGGTGTCCAGATTCATCTGCAAACTCTTCCAGAACTGGGATGTGAATCTCGTGTCTCGGTCGGATACGATACTCACGGGGACTACATGCAATCGCACGATCTCCTGTACGATTATCATTCACATCACGACGTGTACTAGAAAGAAATTATAAAGGTAAGAGAAAGATAATTACCTCCATGTATTTCTTCGCTAGTATCTCCGTAGATTGTCCGACTTGGAAGGGCATGAAATGTGCAGACTTGGTTAGTCGGTCAATGATAACAAAAATTACGTCATTTTACTTTGTGCTCCGAGGTAGTCCAGTCACGAAGTCCATGGTGATGTGCTGCCACTTCCACTCTGGAGTCGGTAGAGGTTGAAGCAATCCGTCAATACGGTGGTGTTCAGCCTTCACCTGCTGACACACGAGACATTTGGCGATGCTACGAGCCACGCTCCTCTTCATACCGTGCCACCAAAAATTCAGACGAAGATCCTTGTACATCTTGGTGCTACCAGGATGAATGGAATAGGGAGATCTATGAGCTTCATTCATCAGCTCATCTCTGATATCACCTGAAGGCACACAGATCCTGCTGTCGTATCTCAAGGAACCATCCTCATGAATGATAAAGTCTGAAGTCCAGCTTCAACTTGCTCTCGGATCCTCTGTAGTTTCGTATCTCCAGACTGCGCAGCTTTGATCCGATCCACTATCGTCGACTGAATCTACATATTCATCAACGACGATGTGACTCCGGGTAACACAACCTCTATGCTCATCTCACGCAGATCCTGTTGTATCCTCCACTGAACTGTGAGGGTCATAACTGCTGGGAGTCTACTCAATGCATCTGGTACGACATTAACCTTTCATGGGTGATACTGAAGGTCGATGTCGTAATCAGCCATCAGTTCTAACCATCTGCGCTGCCTCATATTTAACTCCTTCTGAGTAAAAATATATTTCAAACTTTTGTGATTAGTGAAAATCTTCACTTTCTCACCCAGTAAGAAATCTCTCTAAATCTTCAAAGCGAAAATTACAGCAGCTAACTGTAGGTCGTGAGTCGGATAATTCTTCTCGTGTACTTCAACTGTCGAGAAGCGTAAGTGACTACATGACCATGCTGATGTAGAACACATCCAAGACCTTTACCCGAAGCATCGTAAAAGATCTCAAACCCTCCAGTCCTATCTGGAATAGTCAGGACTGGTGCAGATGTCAGTCTCGCCTTCAAAGTCCCAAATGCTTGCTCGCAAGAATCTGACCATACAAAATTGACGTCCTTCCTCGTCAGTCGGGTCATGGGCTCTGATATCCTTGAGAAATCCTGAATGAATAGATGGTAGTAGCCTGCCAATCCTAGGAAACTCCGGATGTCTGATGCTGATCGAGGGGTAGGCCAATCTCTGACTGAAGCAACTTTCTCCGGATCTACTAAGATACCATCGCCCGATACCACATGCCCAAGGAATGCGATACAGTCCAGCCAGAATTCGCACTTGCTGTATTTGGCATACAACTTGTGATGTCGAAGTGTCTCCAACACAATCCTCAGGTGCTCGGCATGCTCTTCTTCACTCTTCGAGTAGACTAATATATCATCAATAAATATAACTACGAATTTATCCAGAAACTCGTAGAATACCAGATTCATGAGGTTCATGAATACTGTAGGAGCGTTGGTTACACCGAATGGCATGACCACGAACTCGTAGTGTCCATACTTGGTCCGAAAGGCCGTCTTGTAGATATCTTCATGCTTGACCTTCACCTGAAGGTATCCACTCTTGAGATCCAGCTTCGAGAAAACTCGTGATCCTCCGAGTTGATCGAAGATATCATCGATGGGGGGTAGCGAGTACTTATTCTTCACAGTAACATTGTTCAGCTTCCGGTAATCCACGCACATCCTTCTCGATCCATCATTCTTCTTGACCAGCAGTACAGGTCCACCCCAGGGAGACACACTGGGATGAATGAATCCCTTCTGCAACAAGTCGTCCAACTGCTTTCGTAGCTCTTCAAGTTCTGCCGGAGCTATACGATAAGGCGCCTTCGAGATTGGATGTGTATTCGGCATCAAGTCGATACTGAACTCCAAAGCTCGATTAGGCAGCAGTCCAAAAATGTCCTCCGAAAATACATCTTCAAAGTCTCAAACCACTGTAGGCTTCTCCGGTTCGTCTTGCATAGATGCGAGGATCGCTTCGTTCGGCTGAGCCTGAAATCTGATAGGCCCGAGCGAACGACTACCACTGATGAATTCGAACACCGGATGGTCGGGAATTTCAAATACTACTTTCTTCTTGTGACATTCGATAGTAGCGTAGAAAGTCCCTAACCAGTCCATGCCGAGAATAGCATCAAAGTTAGGCGTGTCCAGGACCATGAAGTCTGCATAGAGCTCATATCCGCAAATCACTAAAGGGCATGATTTGCATCCCAGTGTAACACTCACTATGCCACTTTCGGTTGTAATATTCCATCTTTTGGAAAGTGGGTAAGTGGGGATCGAGTGCTTAACTACAAATTTCTGGGATATAACACAGGGAGAGGCTCCGGAATCAAATAAAGTCAGAGCCGGGTGGGAGGCCACTAAGATAATACCTAAGATGATAATAATAACTTAGCAAGTAAACTAACTAACAAGCATGAATATAAGAGAAATAATAAATACCAAAATTAAATGTTACCTGTGATCACTTCATCCTCAGCCTAAGCTTCCGCAGCTGTCATCGTGAATGTCTGGCGCTTCGGCTGATTGGCCCGCTGATAGGCCCGCTGATAGGCCCGGTTCTGCGGAATCAGTGGTGGTCCACGCTGAATAGGTCTGGGTGTTCCTCGCTGAACAGGTGCAGGCACTACTCGTTGGATATGTGCAGGTACTCCAGTAGGTGCTCGACGGTCCTTTCCGTGGGGGCAGTCTCTCACAGCATGTGCAGGTGACCCGCAAATTAGGCACTGGTTCAGCATCCTCCTGCAATCCTTCTTCTAATGTCCAGTCTTGCCACAGAAGTAGCAAGTCAGCTGTAATCGATCGACAAGTGTAGACGGCCTCTTGAACTGTGTGGTCTGCGGAGGTCTGAAGTTCCCTCTGGGCACCATCCCGGGCGACTCCACAGGACGCTTGCCTCCTCCAGCTGAAGGCTCCACAGGAAGTTTCGCCACAATCTCATTCTCTCGTGCACAATCTAAAACGTCCTGAAGGGTCGTCTGTCTCGCCGAGGGCATCAAGGCTTGGACCTTGGGATTCATGCCTTTGCAAAACTGGAACGCATAATATTCAGGGTCTTCAACCATGTGGGGTGCAAAACGGCTAAGCATAGCAAACTCAGCCTCATACTCGTCCACGGTCCTGTCTCCTTGGACCAGATTAGAGAAATGCTGCTGAATCTCTCGTTTGGCTGCTTTGGGAAAGGATTTAGCATCAAAGATTTCCCGAAACATGCCCCAAGCAATTGGCCTGACTAGACGTTTCTCCTCCTATTGCCACCAGCTCCTAGCATTGTCGGTCAGTTGAAGTTTCGCTACTTCAACCCATCCAGCCTGAGGAATACGTGCATCACTTAGCTTACCTTCCGTCCCTTGAATCCATTCATCAACTCCTAAAGGTCCTTCTTTTCCAGAGAAGCTCCTGTGTTGCAACTCCTAGAACTGCTTCACTCCAGGTTCAGCTCGGGGTGGCAGTGGTGTCGGAGCAGGTTACTGGGTCCGCTGGATCAACTCCTGCTGAATCTCCAGCATGCCTCTCATAACTCTGAGAAGTTCATTGATGTCTGGGGTACCACTACTACTGGCTCCATTCCCGTTCCGGGTGTTGTGTCGTCCTGCCATTCTGAAACAAGTAAACTTGAGTAAGTTTTGTGTACCAGGTAAATCCAGACGTATTGGCTAATGTTAATATTTCTATTGTTCTGAGTTTGTTTAATGCAGACCTGTATAGGCCAACACTAAAACCTGTCACACCCTGCTTCCTATTATACTTGGGAGCGAGGACGCGAGCGGGTCCACTTAGGCCGAGGCAGCGAAGCCTGAGCCCAATAAGCGTCTGTGAGTAACAACCAAAACGTAGATTCTTGCATGCAACGGAACAACAGAAATGATCATAAAGATAGCCATCATCCAGAAAGGAAGGTACACAAAAGTAAGGCCTAAACATGGCCAACAAAGCGTCTACAAAAGCGGGTACACACCCAACCAATAAGCAGAAAGTAAATCCTAAAACAGCAACAGCGGGGAGGCTCTACGACTGGTCCTCTGTGGGGAGAACCTACGGATCGACGTACTCCTGGTCCAATGGGTCACTCTGATCCTGAAGCTCGTCCTCCTGATATCATGTCTCGTAACCTGACATATATTCAAACAACATAGAATGTATGTCAGCAAGGGTCCTGCAAAACATGGTTAGAATAGAACCATTGGCAAGATATATAACAAGTTATATATGGCAATTTTAAAGCAGTTATAAGAATTTGTGCTAGCATGCAGTTCTATAATGAGAACGAAACGTAGCAGTTCAATAAGTTACAGCAGTTTTAAAGTTATCATCTCTTTTCAAGTTATTTAACTGTGTGTGTGCAAGTCCGTGACTAAGGCCCCCGTCGTTAGATGGCTAGTAAGTGAATCCACCTTCAAGTGCCCCCGAAGGCGACCCGTTTACTACCGGATAGTGCACTGGAACCCAACCCCACCCACGTGTGCTTCCTGGACCACGAGCCAGAATGCTAAATAATCATATGCTGGAACACGAGTCAGACTAGTCACATGTGACCCTACTGTAACACGAGCCAGACTAGTCACATGTGACCGACGAGAATAGCCAACTAGTAGCCAACGGCATGCATGTTCACGAGCCAACGGCACGTATTTCTATGAGTTGCCAAACCGGCCATCATGTTTAGTAAAGTTATTCATTTCATGTCGGTTCAGTTCATATTGTAGCAAAGATGTTCATTTTCCTAACGGTGTCCACACACATGCACACGAGTACGAATCTAACATATTGTTATGGTTCTATCATCAGAGTGTCTCGTAGCAATTTGGTGAACTTTATATCACAGTTTAAGTCTACAAAAGTAACACTTTAAAAGAATATAACAACTGCACGCTTGCCTGTTTCCGGTGTTTTTGGCGTCGACGAGTTCGTACGGAAGGCACAGTCGTTTTCTGCATCATATGGTTCCGATATTAGATTAAATGCAAAAGTAACTTATTTAATCAATTAACTCATTAATTCGATCAACAAGGCCACTGTTTTTATCTGAGTAATTGTTCATGGGTATTGTTCCCTTTCCTTTTCTTAATAAGAGTTACTGTTCATATTACACATATCATACAAGTGGTATTGAATATATTCTGTTATACTGGTAGGCATGATAATTTAAAAGGAACTGTGATAGTATACCACCCTGTGACTAACATAATACACCAATGTAATAATTACGTACTAAAACATATATATCCACCCAGTTAAGTATAAAACTAGTTCCAAATAACTACTAAACCTCACCATTGACAACTATTGCAATACTAACCCTGTTGTTAACATATGATAACATAGTTTTATAAAAACTAATACTAATCTATGATGGAGTGAGCATTGGCAAAATTATTTCGCACACTGACATGGTGATAAAAAATACAGTCTTCTTTACAAAACTATTCACCAATTAACTAACCCATATATTCATAACCCTAACTAATATGACAATTGCAAGATTATATGATTATTAGAAGCACAGTTAAATAAAAAAAAACTCTTAACTATCAATGTTATGGGTTGTTGCAAAAGTTAAACAAAATATTAAACCCTAACATTAAGACTAATATGATGATAAACCCAGCTTATTTTCATAAGATATCTCTAACTAGGTAAGAATTAACAACTGGCTTATGAAAATAACTAACAGGGTATATAGGACACAGTTCACGTAAACAACTAAATACCAAACACTAACAACTATAACATGTAAAAACTGAACTAACCTCTGAGTTCTCCCGTTCTTAGTTACAATGGAGGAGAGGGGATGCGACTTGTGGTGGAGGGGCTGGAAAAGGTGCCGGACAGCCGCAGGCGGAGAGATGGCCGGTGTTGATGGACTGCAGTCGAGAGGGGGTGTACTGCGGTTGTTGTCGTCGGAGGAGAGCTCGGAGGGAGGAGAACGGAGTGGCGTGTTGTGTCAGGAGATGTGGGACGGCTTGAAGAAGGAGGGCGCAGATGTTGGACGTGGGTGGAGGATGGCGGAGATGGGGTGAGGGGTGCGGGCTGGAGGCGTTTGCTGCGGGGAGGGAGAGGTGCGTGGGAGAGGCTGAAGGCAGAGGGAAGAGAAGGATGGAGGGAGGTCGCAGGCGGCTTCTAGGGTTTGTAGGGGCTAGGGTAGGGTAGGCCTGCTTGTGTTTTAGAGAGAGAGAGAGAGAGAGAGAGAGAGAGAGAGAGAGAGAGAGAGAGAGAGAGAGAGAGAGAGAGAGAGAGAGAGAGAGAGAGAGAGAGAGAGAGAGAGAGTATGGGTTTGTATGGGTTAGCATTAGGGTTTCAATAGCTGAGGGCTTGGGGTAGGGTTCGCAGCTTGCCCTAGGTCTAGGGTTTAAAAATAATTATATGATGGCTTGGGGTTTTGGGTAGCAGGCTAGGGTTTACAGAGTTATATAAAAAGATGAAGGCTTGTGTTTAATACTAGGGTTTGTACGAAGCTTGTAGGGTTTTGTCTGGAGTTTTTAAGGAAGTTACTGTGCTCTTAAGGCTGTAGGGTTAGGGAAAATATAGAGTATGGGTTTTATTTGAGAGGAAGGAAGAGTATAGGGGTAGGGTTTTTGGTGCGGGAGCCTGGGGTTTACTTAGCCTAAGCTAGTGTGTACGGGGTCGTGCGTGAGTGTTGTGTGTTGCTTGAGTTGTGTGGGTAACCCTATGGTAGGTTAGGGTTAGGTAAGGAATTTTGGAAATGTTTTAATAGAATTTGATTTGTTTTAATTACAATTATTAGTGAAATAAAAAATAGAAAGCGTTTTTTAAAAAATTTGTTTTAATACTATTCATTTACGGAAAATTATTAGCAAGTTAAATAGGAAAGTTGAATAATAATAATAATTAGGGAATTATGGGGTTTAATGTTGAAAGATATTTCTAAATTAATTAATTAGTATATAAAAGGGAAACAATTTGCATTCGAATTTGAAAATATATTAGAAATTCTTAAAACATTTGAATTTTAAAACTTAAGACATTAAAAACACTATAATAAGTTAACTATCAGTGTAATAATGAAAGCTAGACATCAATCGTTATTAATGGAAGACAGACATCAATAGAACTCCTCATCAAGCGTATCTGAAAATATAGGTCGTTACAAAATATTTCAAAGAAGGGTGGTCCGTATAAATCAAAATAGGAGATCCTAAAATATAGCTCCTGAATTTCTCCAAGGCGAACACTACAGCCAGCAACTCCTTCTCCGTGGTCATATAATTCCTTTGAGCTTCGTTCATTATTTTGCTGGCGTAGGAAATAACCATCGAATGCTTGTCTTTCATTTGTCCAAGCACTGCTCCAACTGCGTAGTTGCTAGCGTCACACATGATCTCAAATGGTAGTGACCAATCTGGAACCTACAAAATAGGAGCAGAAATTAGCAACTTTTTTAAGGTATCAAAAGAATGTTGACACTCAGGTGTTTAATTAAAATCCACATTTTGAGATAATAAGTTGCTAAGAAAGCGAGAAATGGCACTGAAATCTTTAATAAATCGCCTATAAAAGCCTGCATGACCAAGAAATGATCTGATATCCCTCACACACTTAGGACTTGGTAGCTTCTCAATTACTGCTACCTTGGCTCTGTCTACCAGAATCCCCTCCTTTGAAACTATATGACCAAGGACAATGCCCTCAGTGGTCATGAAATGACATTTCTCACAATTCAATAGGAGGTTTTTCTCAATGCACCTGTCAAGAACACGAGCCAAGTTAGCTAAACAATCATGAAAAGAGCTACCATATACAGAAAACTCGTCCATGAATACCTCCACAATTTTCTCCGTTATATCATCAAAAATACTAAGCATGCATCGCTGAAAAGTAGCAGGGGCATTACATAGACCAAACAGCATTTTCTTAAAAGCAAAAGTACCAAAAGGACAAGTAAAAGTCGTTTTCTCCTGATCCTCTGGTGCAATCTCAATCTGATAGTAGCCTTAATAGCCGTCTAAGAAACAATGGTACTCATGTCCAGCCACCCTCTCTAAAATTTGATCAAGGAATAGTAGAGGGAAGTGGTCTTTCCTAGTTCTGGAGTTCAGTTTCCTATAATTATGCACATCCTCCATCCTTTGGTAGTCCTAATAGGGATAAGTTCATTATTTTCATTTTTAACAATAGTGAGCCAAACTTTTTTGGTACAACCTGAATGGGACTAACCCATTTGCTGTCAGAAATTGGGTATATGATACCTGCATCCAATAATTTTAGAATCTCGCCTTTTACTACTTCTTTTAATATGGGATTTAACCTTCTTTGAAATTCTCTAGTAGGTTTGGCGTCATCTTCTAAGTAAATATGATGCATGCATACAATGTGACTAATTCCTTTAATGCCAGTAATAGACCAACCAATAACCTCCATATGCCTTTTCAAAACTTCAATTAATGAGCTTTCATGTTCTAAAGACAGTTTAGAAGATATTACCATGGGAAAGCTGGTTTCATATCCTAGAAAAGCATACTTGAGAAATTCAGGAATGGGCTTGAGTTCAGGCATTGGATCCTCCATTTCAGATGGTTTGAGAGTTGATGGATTTGACGGCAAGGCCTCGAACCTAGGCTCCCATATCGCATTGAGCTCCTTCACATCTTCCTACACAAAAGAGATATCATTAGTATCCTCCACAATTGTAGTATCACCATCAAATTCAGAGATAATGAAATCATCCACCAAAGAATCAATCATGTTTACCTCTTCAACCTCATCATCCACACTTGGAAGCTTACATGTATTAAATATGTTCAAATTTAAGGACATGTTTCCAAATGTGATTTTTAGTTGACCATTCCTACAATTGATTAGGGCATTACATGTTGCAAGGAAAGGTCTATTAAGGATGATGGGAGTAGAATTTGTAGCTTAGGGCCTTGTATCTCTAGGACTATAAAGTCTGCAGGGTAATAAAATTTGTCTACTTGGACAAGTACATCTTCAATACACCCCTTAGGAACTTTAATAGACCTATCAGCTAATTGCAATACAACAGATGTTGGTTTTATCTCTCCTAACCCAAGCTGTGAAAAATGGGATATGGTAAGATATTGACACTAGATCCTAAATCCAATAATGCATTATTGATCTTTTTAGTCCCAATATTACAAGTAATGGTGGGTGATCCAGGATCTCTAAATTTTGGTGGTGTATTTTGTTGAACTATGGAGCTAACCTGCTCAGTTTAAAAAGTCTTTTTCTTCACATTTAACTTTCTTTTAATTGTGCAAAGGTCTTTTAGAAATTTAGCGTATGCAGGGATCTGATTTATAGCATCAATCAAAGGAATATTTATCTGAAACTTCTGAAAAATTTCACGAATCTCAGATGGTACTTATCTTTTTTCGTTTGAAGTAGCCGTTGAGGAAATGGTGCTGAAGTTACATGTGGTGCAGGCTCTTCCTCTTCAATGTCTTTATTGTTCAGGCCACCGTCAGTGTTCTCCTCTTGATCAGGTTCTTGTAGTTGAATCTCATCCTCTTGTTCAGGTTCGTTGCTTGGTGGATCAGGTTTCGAAATTTCCTTTCCACTCCTTAGTGTGGTGACATCTTTGCAGGGCTTTATGTTGTTACATGTAGAAGAAGACGAGCCAATATTAGGATTAGGAAATGATTGTGATGGAAGCTTACCTTTTTCCAAAGGCACTGTAAGCTCAGCCAGGCTTTCACCCATTTGTTGGTTTTGGGTTTGCTGAGCCTGGAATTGATCCTGTTGCTGTTGCATCTAGGCTTGTTGTAGTTGAATAAGCTGTTGAAGCACATCACCAAATGGTTGCATCTGTTGTTCTTGCGTTGGCTCTTGATTCCTCCTCTGGTTCCCTCATTGGTAGTTGCTGTTGAATTGTGGTTGTCTAAAGGGAGGAGGAGCTTGTTGTTGCTGCTGTTGTTGGGGTCCCCAACTTAGATTAGGATTGTTTTGCCATCCCCTATTGTTAGAATTGAAACCATGATAATTGGGTGAGACTAGGTTTACCTCCGTAGGATTGCTTAGCATGCTCTTCAAAGCTGGAAGTGTGGGGCAAGTACTAGTGTCATGGCCTCCAACCTCGCAAATAGCTCAACTTTGTACGAACTCAACTCCTTTGGATCCTTTCAAATTGAGGGCTTGAAGCTTCTTTGTGAGCAAAGCTTCCATCTTTGCTTCCATAGCATCCTATGGCTTCAAAGTGTGCATCCCTCCACGTGATGGCTGGGAAGATGTTGAGATGGCTCCTCTGTCGTACTTTGAAGTAGTGTCCCATGTGTGTGTGTTATCCGCTATCTCCTCCAAGTACATTCAAGCCTCGTCTGACTCTTTATCGAAGAATCCCCCGTTGCACATCATCTCTACAAATTGCTTCATCTGGTGTTGCAGTCCATCGTAGTAAAAGCCAATGATCTTGCTTTTATCAAAGCCATTATGTGGACACGCTAGTAGCAGCTCATTGAACCTCTCCCATGCTTGATAGAACATTTCCTCGCTTTTCTGGGCAAAGTTCACGATCTATCTTTTCAATCCATTATGTGTCTCGCGGCTTTAAAAATTTACAACCGTATCGAACACTGCCCACTACTTCTAGAGCATTTCGTCCAGTTTAGTGACTTCCTAGGCCTCGCCGATCTTCTTTCATCCTCTGGTCTTCTCGATTACCTTCGATATGACCCTTGAGCAGCTGATCATGAAAATAAGCTGAAGAGTCACAATCTGCTTTGAATTCTGATCAAAATCGAGTCCAAATTCATTAAAATCCAGCGAATCCTCACCCCTACCCTCGCCTAGTAAAGCTTTTCTATGCCAATAGGATCTGAGGTCAGTACGATGCCTGGGATGCATCAATCCCTTCTGCAACATGTCGTCGAGTTGTTTCCGAAGTTCTTCCAGTTTAGCAGGAGCCATAAGATAAGGAGCATTCAAAATAGGTTGAGTGTTCGGCATAAGATTGATAGTGAATTCCAGAGCTCGATCAGGCGGTAATCCTGAAATATCTTCAGGGAATACGTCTCCAAAGTCTCGAACGATTATAGGCTTCTCGGGCTCAACTTGCATCGATGCAATGATTTGTTCGTTCGGCTTGGCCCGAAATTTGATAGGCCCAAGTGAATGGTCTCTGCTTATGAATTTAAACACATGATGATGATGGATTTCAAACACTACTTTCTTTTTGTGACAATCGATAGTAGCGTAGAAATTTCCTAACCAATCCATTCTAAATATCGCATCGAAGTTTGGTATGTCGACTATTATAAAATCTGCAAACAACTCGTGTCAACAAATCACTATAGGGCAAGACTGACAGCCACTAGAAGTTTTTACTACTCCACCCCCAGTAGTGATGTTTAAGCAATTTGGTAGAGAGTCAACATGAATAGAATGTTTCTCTGCAAATCCTCGAGATATGAAGCAGTGAGTGGCTCCAGAATCAAAAAGAGATTGGGCTGGATGAGAGGATATTAAGACAACACCTAGTACATAGGAAATATGTATTAGCTAAAAGATAGACAAGTAACATATGCATATACCATAAGCATTATAAAAGAAGGGTTTAAGTATTACCTAATATCACTTGCTCATCAGTCTCAGCCTATGCGGCTGTCATGGTGAAAACCTGACGCCTCGGCTGGTTCTACCTTGCCAGTGCAAAAGCCTTCTGTTGTGGAGCCAGAGGTGGTCCATGCTGAGTAAGTTTAGGAGCTCCATGGTGAATAGGTCCAGAAGGTCCAGCATCCATCGGTGTGTTGGTGCGACGAGGGCAGTCTTTGGTAGCATGTGCATATGCTCCACATATCAAGCATTGATTCAGCAACTCTCTGCAGTCCTTCTTGAAATGACCAATCCGCTTGCAGTGAAAGCACACCATCTGAGGTCGATTGTTGGCCGGGGCTGCAGGCCTCTTGAATTGTGCAGTCTGAGTAGGTCCGAGATTGACCCTGGGTGGCTCCGGTGGAAGTCGACTACCTCCAATCTGAAGCGCCTTCTTATGCTTTACAATGAGCTCATGTTTCCTAGCAGCATCCAACACTTCCCGATGTGTAGTCGGATTCATCAAAGACATTGAAGCCTGAATGTCTAGGTCCAGTCCCTAGAGAAATTGATAAGCACAGTTGGGATCTTCTACCAGGTGTGGGACGAATCGACTAAGCATCAAAAATTTCCCATCATATTCGTCAACAGTCCGATTGCCTTGTTCCAGGTTGACGAAACGTTGCTGCAGTTCCCTCTTAAATGATCGAGGAAAATATTGAGCGTCGAATCACTCTCGAAACATGGTCGAGTTGATGGGTTGACAAGACGTGCTTCTTCAGTGTCCCACCATTTTCGAGCATTTCTAGTCAACTGTTTCTTGGCAACTTCTACCCAGCATGCCTGGTCAATACAGGCAAGACTCAGGTCATCTTCTGTATTTTGGGCAAATTCTTCCGCTTCCAACGGGCCATCTCTTCCAGAAAAGCTCTTCGGGTTCAGCTCCCGAAATTGCTTGACTCCAGGGTCAACTCGAGGGGAGATGGTGCATGTTGTGCAGGCTACTGACCCTGATGGAGCAGATGCTGTTGGATCTCCAACATTCCTCTCATAACACTCATGAGTTCATGAATGTTGGGAGAACCATTTCCGCTAGTTCCATTTCCGTTACGAGTATACGGTCTTCTTGCCATGCTGAAAAAGGAATAAATTAAACATTTGTGTACAAAGTTATTCAAACGACCTGGTTAGTGATGATATTCACACTGCTTCTGAAGTATTTCGCAGAGTGCAAGAAGAGGAGACCTGCATGTGTCACCACTAAAACCTGTCACGCCCAGCTTCCCATTATACTTGGGAGCTAGGACGCGAGCGAGTCCGCATGTGCTTAAAGAAAAGAAGATGTACTTGTTTTATTTCCTCTTTGACTTAAGGACAATAAGAGTCATTTAGCAAAGTAGGTCCATGCACGCGAATTTCTCGGAAGCAGCATAAATAGTCATTACACTTTTAACACCAACGTTTTAAAAACAAAGTACACGAAGTAATTAAGGCCTAGCATTGTCGCACAATTTGCTGAAAGTAAACACACTTGAAAAACAACAAGTTAATTAATAAAACTGAAATAGAAATAGCTCGCTCTAGTCTTCAGCAGGGAGGATCTCAGCATCCTCGTATCTCTGATTAGCGGGGTCCACCTCTAAGATATGATCCTCAAAAGCAGGGTCCTCGATGTACTCTGTTTCTGAACCTAACATAAATTTCATAAATACAATTGAAATAATGTCCGCGATAGCTCGGCAAGATTTTACATTAAAGAAAGCAGTGACTTGCAATTTAAGAAAATAAGAAGGTTAGAACACATAAGAGCATGTGCATTACATAGCCAATAATGAGAACATGTGGAAAGTAAAGACATGATGTTTATCGACAATTAATGCATATTTGCATTTTAAACGAGGTAAGCAAAGTTGGCAATTTTGAATACTTTTCAGTTGTTTGTGCTAGTGAATAAGTCCATGTCTGAGTAGATAAAATGTTCTCGATACACCCTATCATCGGGGTTTACCGTGACACCTCTTGCCATTCCTAACCTGGAAGATGGCCAAGATGCTTGCCTCCATTAGTGTGGTATGGAGGTAGCCGTCAGATGTTCAAGCCACATTTACGGACTCTACTACATGAACCAACCCCACCCAAGGTGTCTGTCTAGCCATGCTGAAATTGGGATTGAAGTAGGAGGGGATTGTGAAATTGGTTTGAATTGGAGGAGTGGATGCTGAAATTGGGTTGAATTTGGGGGAGATGGTGAGGAATTGGCTGAATTTGGGGGAGGAAGAATGAAATTGGCTGAATGAAATTGATGAATCTACATGAGTTTGTTGCTGCCTCTTCCAATGATCTGTATGAAGATGCCCTCATAATAGAGTGTCACGCCCCGCTTCCCAAAACTACGGAAGCGAAACGTGACTAAGGTCTGCATGGGTCGGAGCTACTAAGCTCGGATCCACTAAGCATCTGTGAGGTACTCTAAAGCAATAAAATAGGTCCCTGCATAAAAGATACGGAACAACAAAGTACTAAAAAGGAAGTGCATTCATTTTATTCAACAGATATCCAGAAAGAACGGAGAGTCTAAACAAAAGCCCAGCACGGCTACAAATAGCTGAAAGAAAACGAATGGTGCAAGCACCCAACCAAGACAGAAAAGTAAACGGTGCTACGCTCCCAACTAGAAAGTAGTAAAACTCTGACTTAGCGACGATGAGGAACCTCTAGCTCTGGTCCTCCTCAGGCACGTACTTCGGGTCGACGTCCTCGGGCTCCACGTACTCAGGCACGTCCGGCTCGTCCACGTACTCCGGTTCAACACCTGACGTACAACACCCAAGAGAAAAAGGAACTGTACGTCAGGTAAAATCTACAAGGGAGGGTTAGACTCTACTGCAAGTGTAATGTAATTAAGAGCAACATTTTACTGGTTGATTAACATGCTGGGGTTATGACATGGCAGTTATACTATACAGAAAGTAAAAACGGTGCAGGAAGAGTAAACGGGTCAGACAGTAGCCGAAGTGTGTGCTACTGGCTACGAGACTAAGCTAGACGGGACAACACAAGACAAGACAAGACATGTGTGACACGAAGGATTCACGCCTTACGGTTTGAGGGCGGCCAGACCCTCTCCCCGTGCGACCGCTCAACCCTACCCTAAACCCAAGTGCTCAAGACAAGACAATATAGGACCACTTGCTCTAGCTTGACGAGTGCCTCTTTCTCCATGGTCTGTAGTGTATCGCTCACTCCCTTGGTGAGCGACGAACGTTTCGTAGGTGAAACTGTAACTTAGAACCACTCGCTCTAGCTTGAGGAGTGCCTCTATCCCCACGGTCTGTAGCGTATCGTTCACTCCCTTGGTGAACGACGAATGTTCCGTAGGTGAAAATGTAACAGAGATCACTCCCTCTAGCTTGGGGAGCATCTGAAACGCCTGAAGGCTTTTTGTAACATGACACGACAGATGTTGAGGAGTTGTTCGTTCTAGGGGTCCACACGCACACACAAACAGAAAAGCCCTAAGGTGTCAGTTGTTGTTGTTGTTGTTGTTGTGCTTAGACTTCGTCGTCAAGCCTAAGCTGTCAAGGTGGGTCTCAGATGCTATCATTTCACGTCCGGTTCTCTTTAAATGTTCCTTAACTTCCTAAGAAGGGGAAGTCCTAAACATGGCCATAAGAACACAAGTGTAAACACTTGCCTGCGGTGGCGAGTGCGTCGTCTGTCTGGAGCGTCTCGTCGAAGCGACGTGTCAGCGGGGTCTGTCTGAAATGGGTCAACGGTGGTGTCAGGACACGGTTTTCATCATTCCTATTAGAGTTCATTTCTAGGTTCAACGGGGCTATCCTAGCAGTCAAAGTCACGTTTTTGTTTCGGTTCAACCTAATCGACGATCTATCCTATGTGCACAGATATTCAAGTCCTTTGTCGATGTCTACAATTTAGCAACATTCTAAAGGAGCAAAAAATAAATTTAAGTATTGTTGACGATTTTTAGATTATGTTTTCGATTTGCTACAGTGGGGGTTCTTACTACGTGTTAGATGACTCACCTTTTGACGTTGATCGAAGAGTGGATGTCGGGTCCGAATGGCGATTGATCTGCGTCGTCTGCAACATCTCGGCCGTAGATAGCATAGCGAGACACTTTCGAACAGTGAGGTGGAGGCTCGAAACAGCGAGAAAATGTCGATCTCTCTTCCATTGCGGGTAGCGCAATGGATCTACACGGCGGCGGCAACGTCGGGAAAAAACACTAGAGTTCGACGATGTGCGTGAACTCCTATGATCAAAGGGGGCTACCGGTGATTGAAGAAGGTCAGTAGAGGGTGCTCGGCCCGGTTGGTGGCCGACGGCGTCAGCGCACGGCGGTGGGCGGCCGTGAGAAGACGAAGAGGACAGATTTGTGCAACGGTCGTTGTCGTGCGTCGCAGCTGAAAAGCAGTGACCAGATGGGTCAAAGGGGACTTGCAGTAGATAAAGAGGTTCGATATGAATCTAATGGTGGTGGAGTGGTTGTCAGAAGTGGCCAGAGATGGCCGGGCGCCACCGTTGAAAAGCAGTGCACAGATCTGTCAAAAACAGCCACTAGGGCTTGGTTTCAACGGGTTTACGAGGAGTTAGAGATGAGAAAAGAGGGAAAGGAAACTTGCAGATGATAGAGGGATCAAAGGGGAGTCAAGTGGAGGCGACGGCAGCCAGAGCGGGCGGCCGGAGCGGCGGCGGCGCCCGTGCAAAGCGGCGGCGGCCTGGGCTTGAAAAACTGGTGGCTGGCCCTTGAAGCTTGCAGTTTTGAGGCTTTTGAGGGGGAGGAGAGGGAGGAGATGGAGGTGGAGGAGATGGTGGTCGGAAAGGGGTTGCTGATGGCGGCCGCCGACGGCAGGGGGGCGTAGAAGTGAAGGAGGCGATTGCCGTATGGGTTTTGCGTGAGGTGTTGGGTTTGGGGAGGGTTTTGGATTTAAGAGATATAGTTTTGCTAAATGCCTTTAAAAGGGAGTATAAGTTGGGGGGGTGTGTGTGACTTGGAGAGAGGGTGAGTGAGGGGGTGTACAAAGTGGGAAAAAATTGGGTGAGTGTAGAGACAGAATCAATTCATGATACGTATGGATCCTCTAATGATTTGATTAGTGATTTGAATTTTGAAATTGATTAGGCTTAATGGGCTTGAATTTGATTAGTGATTTGGTTGGGCTAAGGGTGTCGAAAAATTACAGAAAAAATATCGGGACGAATGTGACAAAGAGAGTCTCGGGGGTACGGTGGTCAATCGCGCGTTTGGTCCACAGAGAATGTACTAAAAAAGATTTGGCGACTAAGTCTAAAGCTATGACGATCCTCCAGTCAAACCTGATTTGTGGGAGAACGACCCGTGAAATGACGTTCACTAAAAATCACACAAATAACTATTCTTCCATATGGCCACAATGACATATCACATCGTATAGTCTGGATCCAAGAAGAGGCAAAAATAAATACGCACACGAAAAGAGTCGTAGCGTTGAAAATAACTACGGTCGGAAAACGACCGTTACATTCTACCACACTAAAAGAATGATTCCGTCCTCAGAATCTACAACACCACTAATCAAAAAACAAAAATAGGAAACACTCTCATCTCCTCTTCGCGCTTCCAAGTGGACCCTCCAGGTGATCTGTGATGGCACATTACTCTCACCAGGTCTACTACCTTATTCCTCAAATGCTTCTGTTGACAGTCCAAAATCTGCACAGGCCGTTGGTCATATGTCAGGTCTGGACGGACCGTGATCTCTGAGAACTCAACAGTGTGCGATGGATCACTGACGCACTGACGTACCTGAGATACGTGGAACACGTCGTGAACTCCCTCCAAAGATGGTGGCAGAGCAAGGCGGTAGGCCACTGCTCCACACGCTCGAGCACATCAAACGGTCCAATATACCTTGGGCTCAGCTTTCCCTTCTTCTCCGCGGTTCGAAGAAATCTTCAGGAAGACGTGATCTCCAGGCTGAAACTTCAAAGGTCTCCTCTTGGCATCTGTCCAATGCTTGAAACGGTCATGCGCAATCCTGAGCTTCTCCCTGATGTCTCTCACAACATCCACAGCTTCCACTATCATCTCTGGTCCCAACAGCTCCCGATCTCCGATGTTATCCTAGCTTAGTGGCGATCGACATTTCCTCCCATATACAACAAACGGCACTATGACAATGCTCACCTGGTAGCTGTTGTTATATGAAAATTCCACCAAGTGAAGATGGTCCTCCCATGAACCCTTCAGATCGAGCGTACAAGCTCACAACATATCCTCTAAGAACTGAATAGTCCTCTCAGACTGGCCGTCGGTCTGCGGATGGTACGTCGTGCTGAAGCTCAGACTCGTACCCAAATTCTCCTGCAGACTCCTCTAGAACTGAGATGTGAACCTCGAGTCTCTGTCAGACACAATGCTCACGGGGACTCCATGTAAGCGTACAATCTCCTGCACGTACACGGTCTACGTCACAAACTAACTCAAAGAGGAACTATAAAGAGAAGTAAAAATAGAATTTACCTCTAGATATTTCCTCGCCAAGACTTCCGTAGACTGTCCCACTCGGAATGGGATGAAGTGCGCGGACTTGGTCAATCGATCAACGATCACCCAGGTTGTGTCGTTCTGTTTCGGGCTCTTAGGTAAACCAGCCACGAAATCCATCGTGATATGTTGCCACTTCCACTCCGGAATAGAAAGTGGTTGTGGCAATCTAGCTGTACGATGGTGTTCAGCCTTTACCTGCTGGCATACCAAACACTTGGCAACGCTCCGTGCCACACTCCTCTTCATGCCAATCCACCAATAATTCAGACGGATGTCATTCTACATCTTGGTGCCTCCAGGATGTATAGAATATGGCGAGCTATGAGCATCACTCAACAGCTCCTCTCGAACATCACCTGCAGGTATGCAGAGCCTACTTCCACACCTCAGCGAACTATCCTCATGAATCACGAACGCCGTTCGAAGTCCAGCTTTAACATGCCTTCTGATTCTCTACAGCTTCGGATCTCCTGCCTGTGCTGCCTTGATACGATCCACGATCGTGGACTGAATCTGCATATTCATGAATGAAAGAAGTACTCCAGGTAGGACGACCTCAACATCCATCTCTCTCAGCTCCTGTTGTATCCTCCAGTCAACAGTGTGCATCATCACGGTGGGGAGTCTACTCAGAGCATCTGGCACTACATTCACCTTCCCCAGGTGATACTGCAGATCTATCTCATAGTCAGCCATAAGCTCCAACCATCGTTTCTGATGCATGTTGAGCTCCTTCTGTGTATAGATGTACTTCAAGCTTTTGTGATCGGTGAAAATCTGCATGCTTTCACTCAGCAAGAAGTGTCTCCAGATCTTTAGCGCAAATATCACCGCTGCCAACTCCAGATCGTGCATCAGGTAATTCTTCTCATGATTCCTCAATTGACGAGAAGCGTATGCGACCACGTGACCATGCTGATGCAAAATGCATCCTATGCCCTTCCCTGATGCATCATAATATACCTCAAAGCCTCCGCTCCGATCTGGTACCGCCAATACCGGTGCTGTAGTCAACCTTGCCTTCAAGATACTGAAGGCCTCCTCACAAGCTTCCGACCAATGGAACTCCACGTCCTTCCTCGTCAGCTTCATCATCGGCTTTGCAATCCTCGAGAAATCCTTCATGAACCGCCGATAATAGCCAGCTAAACTAAGGAAGCTCCCCATATCTCATGCTGACTACGGAGTCAGCCAATCTCTGACTGCTCTGACCTTCTCCGGATCCACAGATATGCCATCTCCAGACACCACGTGTCCCAGGAATGTGACTCTGTCCAACCAGAACTCGCACTTACTATATTTGGCATATAACTTATGGCGTCTCAGCATCTCCAGCACTGTCCTCAGATGACAGCTGTGCTCCTCCTCAGACTTCGAGTAAATAAGAATGTTGTCTATAAAGATAACGACAAACTTATCCAAGAAGTCGTAGAAAATTAAGTTCATCAAATTCATGAACACTGTTAGAGCGTTGGTCACGCCGAACGGCATAACCACGAACTCATAATGTCCGTACTTCGTTCGGAAGGCTGTCTTCTGAATATCATCCTTCTTCACCTTCAGCTGATGGTATCCGCTCCTTAAATCCAATTTCGAGAAAACTCTCGAACCTCCAAGCTGATCGAAAATATCATCGATATGCGGCAGCAGATACTTATTCTTCACGGTCACAGCATTCAGCCCTCGATAGTCCATGCACATCCGGCAGGACCCATCCTTCTTCTTCACGAGCAGAACCAGTGCACCCCATGGTGACACACTAGGGTGAATGATCCCTTCTGCAGCAACTCATCTAATTGCTTCTGCAGCTCTTCAAGCTCAGCGGGATCCATCCGATACGGTGCCTTCGATATAGGTTGCGCTCCCGGCATAAGATCTATACCGAACTCTAAAGCTCTATCGGGTGGCAAACCTGAGATATCCTTCGGGAAGACGTCGTTGAAGTCTCTGATGACTGCTGGTCGGCTGATCTCCATCTGCATAGCTGTAACAGTCGGCACCTCCAGCTTGGCCCGAAATCTGATGGGACCAAGCGACTTATCTCTGCTGTGGAATTCAAACTCTGGGTGGCCTGGAATCATGAACACCACATTCTTGCTGTGGCATTCGATCGAGGCATGGAAGTCTCCCAGCCAATCGATGCCAAGAACGACATCAAAATTCGACAGATCATGGACAATGAAATCTGCAAATAGTTCGTGTCCACTGACCACCAATAGGATCGATTGACAACCAGATTCACTGTCACCACTCCGTTCTCTGTGGTGATGTCCCAGCACTTGGGAAGTGTATGGGTGGTAATAGAGTGTCTTGTTACAAACCTCCGGGATATAATGCACATAGATGCACTGGAGTCGAACAAGGTTAATGTCTGGTGAGATGACACTAGAATGGTGCCTAAGATATAAAGGAACTAAGGTCAAACAAAACTACTCTAACTAACAAGGCAACAAACAAAGCTAAACAATAAGATCTAAACTATGAAATAAAAGAATAGGTTTAGAGAAATACATGCAATAACTCCATCCAAGTCTTCAGCCTCAACAGCTGTCATGGTGTAAGCCGGCCTCTGAGGTTGCACTGCCTGTCGAAACATCTGCTTTTGTGGTGCTAAGGGTGGTCCACGGACATCAGCTCCTCTCTGTACTGGGGCAGGCGCTCGACTCTGCAGTGGAACTGGCGCTCCGACTACAACATGACTCGCTCTCGGGCAATCTTTAGCAGCGTGGGATGCATCTCCACATACCAAGCACAATCCCAACTTCCGTCTGCAATTGGCCTGAACATGCCCCGGCTTGCTGCAGAAGTGGCACAGGCCCTTGCTCTGACTCTGCACAGGTGCTCCAGGCCTCTTGAAAGGCACTGTCTGAATCGGTCTCTAGATGGCCTAGCAGGTGGCTGATACTGCTCCATGAGATGATTTCCTCCACCAGCTGGAGGGTCAGGTAGACGTGCTATGATCTCATGATTCCTGGCTGTATTCTGTACAGCTCCCATGGTCAAAAAGTCTACCGAGGACATGAAAGCCTGAATCTTCGAGTGTAGCCCCTGACGAAACCGATCGCTTGGTTCTCTTTCTTCTTCACCATATGCGAGGCGAATCGACTAAGCATCTCGAACTCTGCCTCGTACTCATCAACCGTCATGCTCCCCTGCTTCAAATTCATAAATCGGCTCAAAAGCTCCCTCTTTGCAGCCTTTGGGAAATACTTCTCTCTGAATATAGACTTGAAAGTATTCCACTCCACTGGCTTCTGCAGGCGCTCTCCTCAATGCGCCACCAGTTCCTAGCGTTCTCAGCCAGCTGCATCTTCGCTATCTCAACTCTGGTATCCTCAGGGATCTTCGCAGCTATCAGCTTCTCTTCTGTGCTCTGGATCCACACATAACGGTCCTTCCTTCCCAGAAAATATCTTCGGCTGAAGCTCATTGAACGGCTTCACTCCAGGAGCAGCTCGATGGGCAAGCGGAGGCGGTGGTGGTGCAGCCGGAGGAGCCTGGGCAGCACGGTGAGACTGCTAAACCAATTGATGCTGCACGTCCAGCATCTCTCCCATCACGCCCAAAAACTGGTGGAATTCACCGCCCTGGTCTTTCGGAACTCCATCGCCTGAGCTTCCGGATCGGGTGTTGCATCGTCCTGCCATCTTATTGACAAGAAAGACACAATTCAGACTCGCACATAAAATTGGATAATAATAATGAATGCGAATATTTTTATCGTTCCGAACTTGCAGAAAGGACCTACATGGGTCACCACTAAAACCTGTCATGCCCCGCTTCCCAAAACTACGGAAGCGAAATGTGACTAAGGTCCGCATGGGTCAGAGCTACTAAGCTCAGACCCACTAAGCATCTGTGATGTACTCCAAAGCAATAAAACAGGTCCCTGCATAAAAGGTACAAACAACAAAAGGACTAAAAAGGAAGTGCATTCATCTTATTCAACAAATATCTAGAAAGTACGGAGAGTCTAAAAAAGGCCAGCATGGCTACAAACAGCTGAAAGAAAACTAATGGTGCAAGCACCCAACCTAGGCAGAAAAGTAAACGGTGCTACGCACCCAACTAGAAAGCAGTAAAACTCTGACCCAGCGACGGTGAGGAACCTCTAGCTCTGGTCCTCCTCAGGCACGTACTCCGGGTTGACGTCCTCGGGCTCCACGTACTCAGGCACGTCCGGTCGTCCACGTACTCCGGCTCAACACCTGACGTACATCACCCAAGAGAAAAAGGAACTGTACGTCAGGTAAAGTCTACAAGAAAGGGTTAGACTCTACTGCAAGTGTAATGTAATTAAGAGCAACATTTTACTGGTTGATTAACATGCTGGGGTTATGACATGGCAGTTATACTATACAGAAAGTAAAAACGGTGCAGGAAGAGTAAACGGGTAAGACAGTAGCCGAAGCATGTGCTATCGGCTACGGGATTAAGCTAGACGGGACAAGACAAGACAAGACAAGACATGTGTGACTCGAAGGGTTCACGCCTTACGGTTTGAGGGTGGCCAGACCCTCTCCCCGTGCAACTGCTCAACCCTACTCCAAACCCAAGTGCTCAAGACAAGACAATATAAGACCACTCGCTCTAGCTTGACGAGTGCCTCTATCCCCACAGTCTATAGCGTATCGCTCACTCCCTTGGTGAGCGACAAACGTTCCGTAGGTGAAACTATAAATTAGGACCACTCGCTCTAGCTTGACGAGTGCCTCTATCCCCACAGTCTGTAGCGTATCGCTCACTCCTTTGGTGAGCGACGAATGTTCCGTAGGTGAAACTGTAACAAAGATCACTCCCTCTAGCTTGGGGAGAATCTGAAACGCCCGAAGGCTTTTTGTAACATGACACGACAGATGTTGAGGAGTTGTTCGTTTAGGGGGTCCACATGCACGCACACACAGAAAAGTCCTAAGGTGTCAGTTGTTGTTTGTTATGCTTAGACTTCGTCGTCAAGTCTAAGCTGTCAAGGGGTCCCGGACGCTATCATTTCATGTTCAGTTCTCTTTAAATGTTCTTTAACTTCCTAAGAAGGGGAAGGCTAAACATGGCCGTAAGAACACAAGTGTAAACACTTGCCTGCGGTAGCGAGTGTGTCGTCTGTCTGGAGCATCTCGTCGAAGCGACGCGTCAGCGGGGGTCTGTCTAAAACAGGTCAACGGCGGTGTCAGGACACGTTTTTCATCATTCCTATTAGAGTTCATTTCTAGGTTCAACGGGGCTATCCTAGCAGTCAAAATCATGTTTTTGTTTCGGTTCAGCCTAATCGACGATCTATCCTATGTGCACAAATATTCAAGTCCTTCGTCGATGTCTAAAATTTAGCAACATTTTAAAGGAGCAAAAATGAAATTTAATTATTTTTGACGATTTTTAGATTAGGTTTTCGATTTGCTACAGTGTGGGATCTTACTACGCGTTAGAGGACTAACTTTTTGACGTTGATCGAAGAGCAGATGTCGGGTCTGAACGGCGATGGATTTGCGTCGTCTGCAACGTCTCGGCCGTAGGTAGCACAGCGAGACACTTTTAGACAGCGAGGTTGAGGCACAAAACAACGAGCAAACGTCGATCTCTCTTCTGTTGCAGGTAGCGCAACGGATCTATACGGCGGCGGTAACATCGGGGAAAAACACGCGAGTTCGACCATACGCGTGAACTCCTATGATCAAAGGGGCTGCCGGTGATTGAAGGAGGTCAGTGGGGGATGCTCGGCCTGGTGGGTGGCCGACGGCATCAGCTCACGGCGGTGGGCGGCCGTGAGAAGACGAAGAGGACAGATTTGCGCAACGGTCGTTGTCGCACGTCGTAGCAGAAAAGCAGTGACTAGAGGGGTCAAAGGGAACTTGCAGTATATAAAGGGGTTCGATAGGGATCTAATGGTGATGGAGTGGTTGTCAAAAGTGGCTGGAGATGGCCGGGCGTTGGCGTTGAAAAACAGTGCGCAGATCTGTCAAAGACAGCCGCTAGGGCTTGGTTTCAACGGGTTTTCGAGGAGTTAGAGATGAGGGAAGAGGGGAATGGAAATTGCAGATGATAGAGGGGTCAAAGGAGAGTCAAGTGGAGGCAACGGCAGCCGGAGGGGGTGGTCAGAGCGGCGATGGCACCCGTGTAAAGCGGCGGCAGCTTGGGCTTGAAAAACTGGCGGCTGGCCCTTGAAGCTTGCGAGTTTGAGGCTCTTGAGGGAGAAGAGAGGGAGGAGATGGAAGTGGAGGAGATGGTAGTCGGAGAGGGGTTGCTGGTGGCGGCCGGCGGCGACGAGAGGGGGCGCAGAAGTGAAGGAGGCGGCTGCCGTATGGGTTTTGCGTGAGGTGTAGGGTTTGGGGAGGGTCTTGGATTTAAGAGATATAGTTTGCTAAATGCCTTTAAAAAGGGGTATAAGTTGGGGGGTGACTAGGAGATAGGGTGAGTGAGGGGGTGTACAAAGTGGAGAAAAATTGGGTGAGGGTAGAGGCCGAGTCAATTCATGATACTTATAGATCCTCTAATGATTTGATTATTGATTTGAATTTTGAAATTGATTAGGTTTAATAGGCTTGAATTTGATTAGTGATTTGGTTGAGCTAGGGGTGTCGGAAAATTACGAAAAAAATATCGGGACGACCGTGACGAAGAGAGGCTCAGGGGTACGGTGGTCAATCATACGTTTGGTCCACAGAGAATGAACTAAAAATAAAAAAAAGATCCGGCGACTAAGTCTAAAGCTACGACGATCCGGCAATCAAACCTGATTTGTGGGAGAACGACCCGTGAAATGACGTTCACTAAAAATCCCACAAATAACTACTCTTCCATACTGTCACAACAACATATCACATCGTATAGTCCGGATCCAAGAAGAGGCAAAAATAAATACTCACACGAAAAGAGTCGTACGTGTTGAAAATAACTACGGTCGGAAAATGACCGTTACATAGAGTGCATGAGGATACAAACTAAATTTGAGATCCGTAATACACGGATCTTGTAGGAGAATGATGCCCTCCAGGCTATTTATCTCTGTGTGAATAGCACAAACGTCTTGTTCGAAATAACAGTAAGCTGTTTGGTAATGATTTATCTAAGTTATATTATAATGTAGTTAAATTAGATATCAACTTAGGTAAAGTCCTGAGACTTTATGCAAGGTCAAACAGGTATCGAGATGCGTATCTCGATCATGGATAAATGTTTGACCGTCTGTAGCATAAGTCTAAAAGGGTTCATGGTCGTAGATGTTTCGAGACAAGGATATCGAAACATCAGATAGACCATTGTGTCTTAGTCTTCACCGTTAAGCGGTGATGATGATCTCATGATCATTCGACTTGGCGAAGTCGGAGACGAGACACAGGTGCTCATTAGAGAATGAGTTCACTGAACGATCCACAAGAGTTATCATATGGTTACATTGACCAATCTGTCAATGATAACTCTTAGTGATAATATGCTAGTTGGTCTTTTGACTTGAGGTCATTTGACAAACCTGTGCGTGAACGGTGCCACTTAGATCAACTGACCTAGCTTCGAGGCAAGGCCGGTCGAAAGGTCTTTTGATTGGGTGTCACTTGAAACGTACAAGGTGAGTAATGACCAAGAGAGGATTCGTCTCTCCCGGTCAATGGGAGTTAGTGTCGTAGAGTTAGTACGGTCTTTAGTATAATCTCTGTGCAGAGTATGTTGGAAGAAGTCCAACATTAATTGACTAAAGATCGATAGAAACTAACCGGAGTCAAGTTATTGGGGTTGACAGTTTAACCATACCCTAGACTTGATCTACACGACATAGTTTAGACGAAGAGACTATAACTGCAGAACTCATCACAGACACGGTCAGGGTGGTCCCGACAATTCTCATGTTGATGAGCTAACCACATTATGATGATGCTGAAACAGGGACGGCAGCCATTGCTCGTGGTCTTTGTCGTATAGGGCTTCGAGCCCAACCTGTAGTAGGGTCAGGCCGTAGGGTCACACAAAGAGTGCGACCTTCGTCTAGTAATAGGTAGAAATTAGTTAGGGAGAATATTTTGCATTTTTGAGGCAAGGGATGGAATAATTGCATTTGATGCAATATGATAATTTAAGCCTAGATAGGGACTAAATTGCATATGATGCAAAAGAGATTAAAAGTGTTTAAATAGTTTAAAGACAATTTTTAATGATATAAACGCAAGGAAAAGCTCATGGGTAAGACGGGAATGTCCCGGTCTACACCCAGGTTCGAACGGCGTCTAAATCGGACACCAAATGCTCACGATATGCCCAAAGAGTTCAACGGGTTAGACCAGGCTGACTCAGGCCAGACTGGGTCTGGCCTGGGCGCCTGGCTAGACCCAGGCACAGTCCAAGGTGACCGGGCCTGAGCACCCGGGCCTGGGCGCACGGCCCACGCCAGGGCCTGGGCGCCTGGGCGCAGGCCCCGGCGCTGGGCACATGGGCCTGGGCCCAGGCGGGCCCGCCCAGGCGCCCTGGGCCCAGGCGGGCCCGCCCAGGCGCCCTGGGCGCCTGGGCCAGGCGCCCAGACGCTTGGGCGCCTGGGCCCAGGCGGGCCCAAGTGCCGTGGGCGCCTGGTCTGGCTGGGCCAGGCACCCAGTTTGGGCGCGCCAGTCTGGGCGTGTCACGCCCCGCTTCCCAAAAATATGGAGGCGAAGCGTGAGAAGGTCCACTCAGACTTGAAGCTGCAAAGCTGCAAGTCCGATAAGCGTCAATCAACTTTTAAAAACTGCAGGTCCTTGCAACGCGAGCGAAACAAATATAATAATAATGAAATGAGACAAAAGAGATATCTCAGAATATCCATAAAATAAGTTTCAACATCACAGAAAAAGCCACCAGGCTAAAAGAAAAGAGACCAAAGGCCCAAACATGGCCAACAAAAGTACAGCGTACAAAACAAAGGTGCCACGCACCAACAACTAACAACAAAGCCTAAAACAAAAGAAACTCAGCGAAGTCACCAAGAAAGGTCTCCGGTGTCCACAAAACTCCTCCTGGGCAGACATGGACTCAGACTCAGCGTCAGCAAAACACCACGTACTCAGCAACGGTCTCTGGCTCAGGGTCTAACATGTGGCACCCAAAAGAGCAAGGGGAACATGTCAGCAAGTCTACAAGAGACTTGTGCAAGGAAACTGAAAGTAGGCAAAAGTAAAGCAACCTAGCAGTTCTAGCATGAATGCGATGACATGGCAGTTAAAGTATGAGTGCAATAAGTAAAGTAAAGTAAGGTACGAGCATGGCATTTAAACATGGCATGGATGACAAGTATTACATGAATCATTCACAAGACAAGGAAAGTAAGCACCTCGTGCACAGAGATTCCGCCTTCTGGCTAGAGGGCTGATCGGGCCACTCCTAAGCTCAGGTGATCGTTTATCCCTACCCCTCCACGTGTATCGAGCCAGGGCCTTACCCCCGAACGGTAATGCTCGCTTCTGGATCACGAGCCAGGAAGTGTTTTTAACAAGTATGGCATAGGGGTGCACCTAGCCGGACCAGGAAACCGGGCATTGGCTTTTGACCAACACATGAGGCCCGTTCCCTGGAAGTAGTATTCAAGGAGTACAAGTATTGTAGTGTGTGCTACGAATGCAACAATCAGCTGGGATGACATGTAAGATGCAATGCATGGCAGTTAAAAGTGCGTACAGATAAGGAAAGTAAACGTGACAGTTTAGTATGCATGATCAACAAGTTTAAGGAGTTGGATCTAGCTTCGTTGTCAAGCTAGATCAATTTAGGTGACGGATCTAGTTTCGTTGTCAAACTAGATCAAGTAGGCGTCTAGCCAGCTATCATTTCACTGACTAGTCTCTTTTATGCTAGGAACAAGGAAGTGGCCTAAAAACATGGCCCTACACAAGAGTTGGCAAGTTTCACTTGCCTGCAAGTACGACGTCTGAGAAATACCGTCCAAGAGAGTCCAAAATCACAATTATCCTACGTGCACAAGTCCACCGGCCTAAAGTCCATGTTATTAATCTTGATTAGTGAATTTAAAACATTTAAAACATTTTAAAAATATTGATTTTAGTCTTGATTAGCATGCAATTGGGTTGGGGGTCCTAGGGGTGCAAAGCGTTACCTCAACACGACGCGAAAGCTACACAGGCGTCGGGTAGCGACGCCAGGGGTTGGAATAAAAGAACGCGCTCCAAGTCCTGATTCCAAATTAGTTTCCTCGCTGGAAAGTTCAGATCATCAACCGGGGCAACGGTTCCAGATTCCAAAGCTAGCACGTGCGACGACGGCTATGATGTGTCGCAACGTCGTACGCAGTAAATCGTCGGAGGGAGAGCACCTAGGTGGGGCCCACAGTAGTCCTAGGGACCCATGGGGGACCCACAATACCTCTGGAGAACTTGGGGGGCCCACGGTGGCAAGTGGTGCGACGGGTGCGGGGTTGCGACGTTTGCTCTCGGTCGTACACAGCCAAATGCGGGGAGCTCCATCGGTCGGGCACTAGGAACGGGCGCTGCACAGCGCTTGGTCAGTCGCAGCAGCGGGCGGAAGCTTGGTGCGGGGCTTTTCTTCGGTCGGAGCGGGAGACAGCGCTGGTCGGGCGCTTGGCGGGCACGTTGCAACGTTGCAACGTTGCAACGCGGGGCGATGCGGCATGAGCGGGCGGGGGCTTCGATCAGGCACGGGGGAAGCGGGGCGACAGAGCGGGTCGGTGCGGAGCGGGGATGCGCCTGTGCGGAGCGGGGTGCAGGCTTGAGCTCTCGGTCAGACCGAGAGCTCCTCTCGGTCGGTGGGGAAGAATGGAGCGGAGCGGTGCAGGCCAAGCTGGTTGCGGGGGCGGCCAGCGGTCGGAGCGGGGGAACGGGCTCGGTTTCCTCGGTCAGAGCGGGAGATCTTCGTCGCAACATTGCGACGATTCGTCGCAACGTCCAATTTGAGTTTTGGGAGCGGCTATGGTTATTTTCTTGCGAAAATAGGTCTTCCTAGAGGTGGTTTATATAGTGTAGATGGGTTAACTAGGTCTAGGGCTAATCCTAATGAGATTAGGAGTTTAAAATAATTTAAAATTCAAATCTCACCAACTCCAACTCACCCAAGGCTTAGGTGGGGCCCAAATGAGCTGGAAATTGGCTCAAAAATTCTTTAAAACGTTTTAAACTCAAATAAATTTTATTTGGCCGAAATTAATATAAAAATTAATTATTAAAAATATTATAAACCTTGTTAAAAATATAAAAGTGGTCAAATGAACTCCAAAAATTATAAAATAAATATCGGGGTGATTGTGATGATGAAAGTGAGCTTACTAAGAAGACGGATCTCAATTTTGACGTCGGACAACGAAATTAAAAATAGAAACGTCTCCCGTCAAAAGTGAAAATCGCCACGTCTCATTGAATAAGATTAAATTGTGGGAAAACGACTCGAGAAACGTCGTTCCAATTTAGTGCCACTATTTAATACTCTCAGAGACGTTCACAACGGCATATCACACTAAAGTGTTCACAAACAAACAAAGTCTAAAACAAACACGTGCACGGCCAAAAGCACGTGCACGAACAACGCACAACGAAAAGTGGTCGTTACATCCTCCCCACCTTAGAATAAAGTCCGTCCTCGGACTTTCTAATATAGCTAGTCACTCTAGTAACTACCCCAATCAAGTCATAATAATTCAAACCAGGTATAGTCATTACAGGTGCTCATATACGCACTAGGTAGTCAAACATTAACACTACCAACATGTCACGCCCCGCTTCCCAAAAATATGGAGGCAAAGCGTGAGAAGGTCCGCTCAGACTTGAAGCTACAAAGCTGCAAGTCCGATAAGCGTCAATCAAATTTAAAACTGCAGGTCCTTGCAACGCGAGCGAAACAAGATAATAATAATGAGATGAGACAAAAGAATAATCTCAGGATATCCATAAATATAAATTCCAACATCGCAGAAAAGCCACCAGGCTAAAAGAAAAAGAGACTAAAGGCCCAAGCATGGCCAACAAAAGTACAAAGTACAAAACAACGGTGCTACGCACCAACAACTAACAAAAGGCCGAAAACAAAATAAAGCTCAACAAAGACTCAAAGAATGGTCACCGGTGTCCACCAAAATCCTCCTGGGCAATCATGGACTCAGACTCAGCGTCAGCAAATCATCACGTACTCAGCAACGGTCTCTGGCTCAGGGTCTAACATGTGACACCCAAAAGAGCAAGGGGCACATGTCAGCAAGTTTACAAGAGACTTATGCAAGGAAACTGAAACTGAAAGTAAAGCAACCTAGCAGTTCTAGCATGATGCAATGACATGGCAGTTAAAGTATGAGTGCAGCAGGTAAAGAAAACAACAAGTAAACTAGCATGGCATGGCAAGTGTGGCAAGACTAATAACATTTACAAGGATTTCTCTAGTCATGTTTTCATGTCATGTGCAGAGTTTACGCCTTACAGCTGAAATGACTTTCTTTCACACTGATTGGTCGCTTAACTCCGCCCCACCCAGAGTTTACACCTTACAGCTGCAGTTGCTGATCAGGCAGACTCCCAGCTGATTGGCCGCTTAACTCTTACCCCTCCCACGTGTATCGAGCCAGGGCCTTACCCCCGAACGGTAATGCTCGCTTCTGGAACACGAGCCAGGAAGTGTTTTCATGATGGCATAGGGGTGCACCTAGCCAGGACAAGCAAGTACAAGTATGTAGCGTGTGCTACGAATGCAATATTCAACTTGGATGACATGTAGAATGCAATGCATGGCAGTTAAAAGTGCGTACAGATAAGGAAAGTAAACGTGACAGTTTAGTATGCATGAACAACAAGTTTAAGGGGTTGGATCTAGCTTCGTTGTCAAGCTAGATCAATTAGGTGACGGATCTAGTTTCGTTGTCAAACTAGATCAAGTAGGCGTCTAGCCAGCTATCATTTCACTGACTAGTCTCTTTTACGCTGAAAACAAGTAAGTGGCCTAAAAACATGGCCCTACACAAGAGTTGGCAAGTTTCACTTGCCTGCAAGTACGACGTCTGAGCACACCGTCCAATGAGTCCAAAAATCACAATTTTCCTACGTGCACAAGTCCACCGGCCTAAAGTCCATATTATTAATCTTGATTAGTGAATTTAAAACATTTAAAATACTTTGAAAATACTGATTTTAGTCTTGATTAGCATGCATTGGGTTGGGGGTCCTAGGGGTGCAAAACGTTACCTCAACACGACGCGAAAGCTACACCGGCGTCGGGTAGCGACGCCGGGGGTAGGAATAAGAGAACGCGCTCCAAGTCCAGATTCCAATTTAGTTTCCTCGCTGGAAAGTTCAGAGCATCAACCGGAGCAACGGTTCCAGATTCCAAAGCTAGCATGTGCGACGACGGGCTACGACGGGTTGCAACGTCGTGCACGGCGAATCGTCAGAGAGAAAGCATCTAGGTGGGGCCCACAGTAGTCCTAGGGACCTTTGGGGGACCCACAATACCTCTGGAGAACTTGGGGGGCCCACGGTGGCAAGCGGTGCGACGGGTGCGGGGTTGCAACGTTTGGCCATCGGTCGTACTCAGCCAATGCGGGGGATTCCATCGGTCTGGCGCATGGGAACGGGCTGTGCAGCGCTTGGGGAGATGCGGTCGTCGGTCACAGCGGCCGCTGCGAGGGAATCCATCGGTCAGACACAGCGGGCGGGTCGGTCGGGCGCTTGGGCTGCAGCGGAGCGGGGGTTACGATGTGGAGCGGTGGAACGGGCCGGTCAGATCGATGGGTTCTCTCGGTCGGAGCGGGGTGCGAGCATTGCAAAGGAGGCGGGCGACTGGGTGCGGAGCGGGCGCTTGTGCGGAGCGGGGTGCGGGCTTGAGCTCTCGGTCTGACCGAGAGCTCCCCTCGGTCGGTGCGGAAGAATGGAGCGGAGCGGCTGTGCAGCGATGCGGGCCAAGCTTGGTGCGGGGGCGGCCAGCGGTCGGAGCGGGGGTTTGGGCCTCGTTTCTTCGGTCGGTGCGGGGCTGCTTCGTCGCAACGTCAAGTTTGGGTTTTGGGAGCGGCTAGGGTTAATTTCTTGCGAAAATAGGTCTTCCTAGGGGTTGTTTATATAGTGTAGATGGGTTGACTTGGTCTAGGGCTAAATCTAATAGGATTAGAAGTTTAAAATAATTTAAAATTCGAAATTCAACTTCTCCAACTCACCCAAGGATTTGACTTGGTCCAAATAAGCTGGAAATTGGCTCAAAAATTCTTTAATACGTTTAAAACTCAAATAAAATTTATTTGGCCGAAAATAATTTAAAAATTAATTATTAAAAATATTATAAAACTTGTTAAAAATATAAAAGTGGTCAAATGAACTCCAAAAATTATAAAATAAATATCGTGGTGATCATGATGACGAAAGTGAGCTAACTAAGAAGACGGATCTCAATTTTGACGTCGGACGACGAAACTAAAAATAGAAACGTCTCCCGTCAAAAGTGAAAATCGTCACGTCTCATCGAGTAAGTTTAAATTGTGGAAAAACGACTCGAGAAGTGTCGTTCCAAGATAGTGTCACTATTTAATTCTCTCAGAGACGTTCACAACGGCATATCACACGAAAGTGTTCACAAACGAACAAAGTCTAAATCAAACACGTGCACGGAAAAAAGCACGTGCACGAACAACGTACAACGAAAAGTGGTCGTTACACAACACGTATATATATACATTCACGTACGTCATACACTTTTACCTATTATAGCCAGTCAAATTCATACATGTATTTCAATCATATATATAAGCATACATCCCTTATATAACTACTACTTACCTAAACACAAACAATATTTCAGATACTCATATAAGGATAGTCTCACACTTAGCAAATACAATCATTGCTCTACCTATAGGTAGCTACCTAGGCACAAACAACATGGGTATACTACCCTCTAATATTTCTTAGTACGCATTCCATACCACACATCAACACATGTAGTCACACCATACCATAATTAAATCCAGTTTCACTATATTTAATATATATTTACTACTACCATATTCTCACAATGTATAGTCATTCAAATACATGCAAATAGTTCACCATGTATTCACATCACATACGGTCCTATAACTGTATTTACGACATGCCACATATACCATAGTCATCAATACCTATAACTAAACACATACTTACCCGTGCATGGTGCACACCCATACACGCTAACATTTCATTTACATATACCAATTATATCACTATATAACTAGCACTCCTACACACCTAGTTTTAGCTAGTACACATACGTTCACACAGGCAAGTCCTTAGTAAATAACTATACCACAAGACCAACACCTATAACTATATACTGGTATAGCGACCCACAATCATGTGCGTAACACAACCAGGCGCAAACACTCCTATCACTATACATACATCAAACATCGCTATATTCAAACTTCAGACATACATTCAATATGCTTAGAGTATACCCACTCAAGCTTGAGTGAGACTCAATACACATATCAGAATATTCTATATACGTAACACGGCATTTATACCTATACCGATACCACTCCTATATATATATATATATATATATATATATATATATATATATATATATATATATATATATATATATATATATGTCTACCAATACAACCATATACATACCATAAGTCATTCACACCTGATATTTAGTCAGGTAATACTCACATAGTTAAATCAATTTATATACCATAATAATAACATTACAGACATCAGCACCCACATATTTATAATACCCTCCCTAGTACGAACATTCACCGTATAGTCACACATAAGTAATGTATATATTCACACCATAGCCTACTACCTATAATTAGTATACTAACACATCTATACGTACCTAATTAAGATGTGCAATAGTCGTGTATACCTCACGGTATGCACGTATGCAACATCCCGTAAAAGCAAGCAATACCAATCAAAATTATAACCCCACTACCATATATATATCACCTATATACTCAGGCAACAAAACATAACTACTTACGTCTAAGCACAATACATATCTACCTACGAGCACATACTCATACGTACTAATATATGGGTCATATAATAGGCCTACTCACTTAACTATACGTTCACCTATTATTATCACACCTAGCATACACATAGCTTTACCAATCATTTTATTTCAACCATTACAAGTATCTCTAACTACATACACTCCATTAGATATTCCAACGCTAACTCTTATATACACATGCATCCCTAGTATGGTATAGCTATCCACACAAGAGTCTATAAATACTAACACACAACCACTTCATACTATCACGAATATCACGAATAACTACGAGTATATATATATATATATATATATATATATATATATATATATATATATATATATATATATATATATATATATATATATATCACGCAATAGGCAAGCATCAATATACTATGGGGTTATACTCATTCAACCCACGTACACAACTTAGGTACGTGCACAACGACTACCTCACAAGGTCCAAGGTCTACTAACAACTTAGAGTTGACACAGACATTGACGGGCACTTAAGCCTAAGCAATAGAGGGAGGTCGAAAGCGTGACGAGTGAAGGATCGATAAGCACGAGTTCAGATAGGACGAATACAAGGGGACAGATTGCTTAGGGAAAACTGTGATTCACTGGTGAATGTTTAGGTAGAGGAAAGGGAGATGTAGTGATACTTATATAGGATAAAGAAAAGAAATTAGGGTGAATAGCATAAGCTAAAATACGTGGAGTTTGAAAACTGTCGTTCTTCATAAGTTGGAATCCTCGTCTTGTATCAAAACATTTGGAGGTCGATAAAACGAGTTGTTCAAAATAAGTTTGAGTCGAATATTCATAATAAGAGAAAATGGTCTATTGGTTTTTTTTAAAAATTATAAAAGGAAGTAAAATCATTTACACGAATATTAAGGATGTGGTTTAGAAAATTTTATACGTCAGTAATTTAATATAATGTTGTCAAAAGTTTTTGAAAGTCAGAGAATGAAATCAAGTAACGGAAGAATGTAAACTCATGTTAAATGCTTTCAAAACTTTTAGGCTATGGAAAATCAATATTGAAACTCATTTGAGAGAAATCAGGATTCGTCAGAAAATAAAAATGGTTACACTAAGCTCTTAGTGTACAAGCACAACGAGCCTGGTACTGGCATAAAAATAATTGAAATTCAATTTGGTTTAGAATTTTTTTTTTCTAAAAGCGTGTATGGTGAGCGGAAAGAAAATAATAATGACTTAGTAAAAGAATTATCAAGATCGAATAGCAAATCTTTAAAATCAAATCAGGGAGGGTCTAAAGCAGGAAGAGGTTATGAAAATAGTAATTTTGCAAAAATCTGAAGTAGCGAAAACGACGAGCAAAAACCAACTTGCTGAAAGCTGAAATTTCATGTGTCTTGAAAGTATATTAAAGTAAACACGACGTATCATTCGAATAACACAAATAAGAAGGAAAATTATAAATCGAATTTGGGCAAGGCAAAAGTATGGTTCAAAATAAAATTAATATATGAAAGAACGACACATTTACATAAGTACGAAAAATATAGGCTGGGAAAATACCATACGCTAGTATTCGAAATTTCGAAAAAGTTTTAAAATTTTAAATCAACGAAGGAGGATGAAGTATAAGTATATATACATTAAAATTTGGAACAAGGTTAAACTTCGGAAAGGAGGAAGTCGAAAAATAATTTCAGGAGATTCAAGGTTCGTAATGGAGAGGTTCGAAAATTGACGACGATCGTCATGAGGCGATCTCGTGAATCGAGGCATGGAAATTGGTCAGGTGATCAAAACATACATATGCCTAGGATATGAATCAGGAAAGTCTACGGAAACTCCTACGGTTGACCAACTAAAGATTAAAAACTAAGCGCTAAGACTTCTAAAGGTTAGATGTTAAAGAAATGCGTTCAGCTTGGTCCGAAATCGATGAACCCAAGCGAACGACTAAAGGAAATTCTAGAAGTCTAATATGGTCAGGGGTAGATAAGGACCACTAAGGTAACTCCTACGACAATTAAATCAATTGCTAGCAGGGAGTCTAACAAACAATCAGAGGCCTCTAACTAGCAAGCACAGACGTCTAACTAAGTCTTCTTACCACCTAGTGTCGTAAGAAAACGACTAGACTCAGGGCTTATGACTCGGATGTTGCAATTTATTTAATGGACATTCCGTTATTATTGTTGTTTCGTTAATTCGCAATTGCAAGACGGACCTGCATGGGCCACCAACAAAACCTGTCACGCCCCGCTTCCCAAAAATATGGAGGCGAAGCGTGAGAAGGTCCGCTCAGACTTGAAGCTGCAAAGCTGCAAGTCCGATAAGCGTCAATCAAATTTAAAACTGCAGGTCCTTGCAACGCGAACGAAACAAAGATAATAATAATGAAATGAGACAAAAGAGATATCTCAGAATATCCATAAAATAAGTTTCAACATCACAGAAAAAGCCACCAGGCTAAAAGAAAAGAGTCTAAGGGCCCAAACATGGCCAACAAAAGTACATCGTACAAAACAAAGGTGCCACACACCAACAACTAACAACAAAGCCTAAAACAAAAGAAACTCAGCAAAGTCACCAAGAAAGGTCTCCGGTGTCCACAAAACTCCTCCTGGGCAGACATGGACTCAGACTCAGCGTCAGCAAAACACCACGTACTCAGCAACGGTCTCTGGCTCAGGGTCTAACATGTGGCACCCAAAAGAGCAAGGGGCACATGTCAGCAAGTCTACAAGAGACTTGTGCAAGGAAACTGAAAGTAGGCAAAAGTAAAGCAACCTAGCAGTTCTAGCATGAATGCGATGACATGGCAGTTAAAGTATGAGTGCAATAAGTAAAGTAAAGTAAGGTACGAGCATGACATTTAAACATGGCATGGATGACAAGTATTACATGAATCATTCACAAGACAAGTACAGGACAAGGAAAGTAAGCACCTCGTGCACAGAGATTCCGCCTTCTGGCTAGAGGGCTGATCGGGCCACTCCTAAGCTCAGGTGATCGTTTATCCCTACCCCTCCACGTGTATCGAGCCAGGGCCTTACCCCCAAACGGTAATGCTCGCTTCTGGATCACGAGCCATGAAGTGTTTTTAACAAGTATGGCATAGGGGTGCACCTAGCCGGACCAGGAAACCGGGCATTGGCTTTTGACCAACACATGAGGCCCGTTCCCCAGAAGTAGTATTCAAGGAGTACAAGTATTGTAGCGTGTGCTACGAATGAAACAATCAGCTGGGATGACATGTAAGATGCAATGCATGGCAGTTAAAAGTGCGTACAGATAAGGAAAGTAAACGTGACAGTTTAGTATGCATGATCAATAAGTTTAAGGAGTTGGATCTATCTTCGTTGTCAAGGTAGATCAATTTAGGTGACGGATCTAGTTTCGTTGTCAAACTAGATCAAGTAGGCGTCTAGCCAGCTATCATTTCACTGACTAGTCTCTTTTACGCTAGGAACAAGGAAGTGGCCTAAAAACATGGCCCTACACAAGAGTTGGCAAGTTTCACTTGCCTGCAAGTACGACGTCTGAGAAATACCGTCCAAGAGAGTCCAAAATCACAATTATCCTACGTGCACAAGTCCACCGGCCTAAAGTCCATGTTATTAATCTTGATTAGTAAATTTAAAACATTTAAAACATTTTAAAAATACTGATTTTAGTCTTGATTAGCATGCAATTGGGTTGGGGGTCCTAGGGGTGCAAAGCTACACTGGCGTCGGGTAGCGACGCCAGGGGTTGGAATAAGAGAACGCGCTCCAAGTCCTGATTCCAAATTAGTTTCCTCGCTGGAAAGTTCACAGCATCAACAGGGGCAACGGTTCCAGATTCCAAAGCTAGCACGTGCAACGACGGCTATGATGTGTCGCAACGTCGTACACAGCAAATCGTCGGAGAGAGAGCACCTAGGTGGGGCCCACAGTAGTCCTAGGGACCCATGGGGGACCCATAATACCTCTGGAGAACTTGGGGGGCCCACGGTGGCAAGTGGTGCGACGGGTGCGGGGTTGCAACGTTTGCTCTCGGTCGTACACAGCCAAATGCGGGGAGCTCCATCGGTCGGGCACTAGGAACAGGCGCTGCACAGCGCTTGGTCGGTCGCAGCAGCGGGCGGAAGCTTGGTGCGGGGCTTTGCTTCGGTCGGAGCAGGAGACAGCGCCGGTCGGGCGCTTGGCGGGCACGTTGCAACGTTGCAACGTTGAAACGCGGGGCGATGCGGCATGAGCGGGCGGGGGCTTCGGTCAGGCACGGGGGAAGCGGGGCGACAGAGCGGGTCGGTGCGGAACGGGGATGCGGCTGTGCGGATCGGGGTGCGGGCTTGAGCTCTCGGTCAGACCGAGAGCTCCTCTCGGTCGGTGGGGAAGAACGGAGCGGAACGGTGCAGGCCAAGCTGGGTGCGGGGGCGGCCAGCGGTCGGAGCGGGGGAACGGGCTCGGTTTCCTCGGTCAGAGCGGGAGATCTTCGTCGCAACGTTGCGACGATTCGTCGCAACGTCCAATTTGAGTTTTGGGAGCGGCTATGGTTATTTTCTTGTGAAAATAGGTCTTCCTAGAGGTTGTTTATATAGTGTAGATGGGTTGACTAGGTCTAGGGCTAATCCTAATGAGATTAGGAGTTTAAAATAATTTAAAATTCAAATCTCACCAACTCCAACTCACCCAAGGCTTAGGTGGGGCCCAAATGAGCTGGAAATTGGCTCAAAAATTCTTTAAAACGTTTTAAACTCAAATAAATTTTATTTGGCCGAAATTAATATAAAAATTAATTATTAAAAATATTATAAACCTTGTTAAAAATATAAAAGTGGTCAAATGAACTCCAAAAATTATAAAATAAATATCGGGGCGATTGTGATGATGAAAGTGAGCTAACTAAGAAGACGGATCTCAATTTTGACGTCGGACAACGAAACTAAAAATAGAAACGTCTCCCGTCAAAAGTGAAAATCGCCACGTCTCATTGAATAAGATTAAATTGTGGGAAAACGACTCGAGAAACGTCGTTCCAATTTAGTGCCATTATTTAATACTCTCAGAGACGTTCACAACGGCATATCACACTAAAGTGTTCACAAACAAACAAAGTCTAAAACAAACACGTGCACGGCCAAAAGCACGTGCACGAACAACGCACAACGAAAAGTGGTCGTTACAGGGCGCGCCCAGACCAGGTTCTGATCTGGTCTGGGCTCGCCCAGCTGGCCTGGTGGACCCAATTCTAGGCGTTTGAACCCTTATTGTGCAGAATTATTTGACGGCTCAGTTTTTGCGAAAAACTAGCCTTGGGCTGATCTTTGGATGATCAATTGGAGGGTCAAACGAACTCCGATTGACGAACGGTTTTTTCCTATGCGTTCACCGTTGAACACCCTTCGAATTGATATGTTGTATCAATCATGAAGCTCAACGGTGAGTGAGTTAAAATTCACGAAAGTTTGCACTTTGTGAAGTGCAAACTAACTTGATTTTAATTAACCCAACCTTAGTCCCACATCGAATTTTGAGTGAAGGGGAGCAGTCAGCCGCCTATATAAATAGGGGTGTACTCCCCTCCTCAAAACTCGTCCCAAGCTCTAGATCTGAGCGTCTCTCGTAAATGTTGGAGCACACTCGGATCTAGGCTTAAATTAATATTTCTCTATCTTCCTAAATTTCTGCCTTACTCCTGAGGGCTCTAGCAAAGCCACGAAGGAGTTCAGATTCTGATCCGAAATCTTGGCGGAGGTTTCACTCGCGTGAAACTTTCTTCGGCACGTGGTTGGCTCGGCGACACGGGATTGATTGCCTCGGGATGCGGAGCAGTTCGAGGAGCGGTTCGGGGAGCGGTTCGGGGAGCGGCTCGGCGTGGGACGGGAGCAGCTCGGAAGACAGTGCGGAACATCTCGCCTGCTCCAGGGTTGAGGTTCCGGGTATGTGTTTAAGCATTAGTTTAATTTAATCGCAGTAGACTAGATCCTTCTTGGGATGGTCAGATCCATCCCAAGTCGGCATAGATCTTGGCTAAGGGTCTTGGACCTGAGGGCTAAGTTAAAATTGTTTTAACTGCATGTTAATTAGATTAACTAGACTTTTCTTCCGCTGCACATTCTTTTTCCGTCTATGTTCCGTCCGACTTAGGACAGGAAAAGAATCTATGTGCCCTAAGGGTCCCAGAAAACCCTTCAGTGGTATCGAAGTCAGGTTTGCGTAACGATCTAGTCTGCGATTTTATTAAACTTTGAAATGATTTTCAAAATACTTTATAAAATGTTTAAAGTTATGAGATGATTTTAAAATAATTTTAGATGCCCTTTTTTTAAATATTTTAAAATTTATGCGATATTTTTTAAAGATGATTTTAAAAGGATTTTAGATGTTTAAATATTTTATATGATAAAATTTTAAACATGAAAATTTTAAAATGATGATTTTAAATTTATATGATAATTTTAAAATTGATTTTAAAGTATTTTTTAAATTTAGGCGATAAGTTTAAAATGTTTTAGATGTTTAAAAATTCTATATGATAAATTTTTGAACATGGAAATTTTTAAAATGATGTTTTAAATTTATAAGATATTTTTTAAACTGATTTTAAAAGTTTAAAATTATTTATGCGATAAACTTTAGTCTATTTAATTGTTAAATAGTTGTACACTTTCATTTTATGCGATAAAATTAGTGTAGCTTTATTTTAATGGCTAGTTCATCTTGTCCCTTATTTGATAACACAAGACAACCCTTTAGGTTAGCCATTAAGAAATGATTAAAATTTATTAATTGAATTTTAATGACATGCTATGTTTTAATAAAACATTAACAATGCTTCAAGACCTAATTCCTGATTAGGGTAGTCCTTTTAATGAAAATTTTAATTCTAATTGTTATAATTAATTCTCATTAAAGGACTTCGCTTTTAGCGTTGTTAATAAAATTTATTAAAATCCTAATAACGATTAGGATAGCACGTTAACCTTATAGTTGATAAGGACTTAATAAAAGTTATTAAACAAATCCTAAAATTTTGAATTTAAGGATTCAACTAGTTGATAGGATTAATTAGTTGTTAATAAAAGCTGTTTAGTCTATGGCACACATATAAAAATGACAAGCTTCATTCAATGGACCATGATCCAGTCAATGTGCTTGGCTAAGCGTTCTGGATCACCCTTTAAGGGATAGTGATCCTGGCTTAGTCAATTCCCTGGCTGTGTTCCGCTGGACCGCAATGTCGCGAATCATGATTGTATGACACCCTGGACTATATCTAAGTCAAATACGTAAATGATCTTTTTCAAGATTAGCCGTAGCCCTCCTTGTTTTAAGGGTTGGCAACTATATGACCCGTGTTATAGTTGTTGAGATACACTCAAGCTGTAACATGGCAACCTTATAGAAACCAACTCCTATAATACATAAGATGAAATCTTGACCTGACCCAAACCGACGTGTCGTGAATACACTGAGCGGCGGGGCAAGTCAGGCTAGACACGAAAACCAGGGTCTGACTAGACTAGACATTATGATTTGGATGAGCACACTCATGATCGCACATGGCTAGGGGTAAAAACGGATAAGAGAGTCATATCTGATATGATCGATGAAGAGTCATCTTCCGATCGCAGAGTCAAGCAACTTGTTGAGCTACACTCAAGGTTGTTAGGCTCAAGGTGATTGTACCTCTTACCCATTAATTTTAATTCGATTAAATCGTTCGTTATTTATCTTTGAAACGATCGTAAAAATAGTGGGAGGATATAGATAGATAAAAGCCATTCTACCTATATTTAATTTTGAACATATGCTAAACTAGGGCAAGACTATGTTTACGGAAGGAATCAACTTATAATATTTTAATGGAATAAGTTAACTGGTGAAATAGGTTGATTAATTGAATATCAAATTAAATTCTAATTGATAGAATTAAAACTATATTCTCGTTGACATTAAAATGACCTTCTAAAGAACAGACTTAAGAAATATGATTTCATTAAGTTCTGAGTCCAACAAATAAATTCACACTACATGTCACTCGTCTCTATATGAGGCAGCTTGAACACATAGGATATTTGAAATATGTTTCTCTCTACAACTTGTGAGCTACCCTCAAGGTTGTATGGCCAAACAATTTTGATCCGCAAAGTTCGAAAATTCGATCAAACTATTTGAGTCGAATACGAGTGCATGAGCGGTGCAAGACTATGTATCCCAACCGGATCTTGAGACAAGCAACTTCTTGAGCTACACTCAAGATTGCAACTCTCAGGCGTTTGGATACATGAGATGTTTGCATAGCTATTTATTTATGTTGGGCTATTTAAATATCTAAATGTGATTTAGAAAAGGAAGAAGGCACTCCGGAAAGTCAATCGAGTTAAATAGTTTAATTTATCATTAGTAAAGGCCTAAGTAGGAGGAAATAAAAATGTGACATATTTTGATGTCACGATGTCATAATTATTGTTATACAAAAGGTTAACACTTTTTGACGAATGTCGTCACATTACTTCTGAAGCAATGAGTAATATATATAACGATAATATATATATTAAATGTTAATATATATAAATACACAAGATATTAGCAAACTTGTATGGCAAAATAGACTAGGCCGTATCGAGAGACTAAGCTTCACAAGTCACATAAAGAGGGTTCTGACCTCTCGTATTATGAAGTCTACGGACACTTGTGAGTCTTATCCTCTTAGATATATTGGCCGAAACCCATCTGTAAGACAGTGGGAGAATGAGTTGTCGAACTCAGTCTGGTACATACTGATGTACCCGAGTCTAGATTAACCAAAATAAGTTATTCGTATATTTTATTAAGACACGTGTTCTTGATGAAACACAAGTCTGATAAAATAAAGACCGAAATGACTAAAGTATTTAAACTGATTCGATTAGATCGAATGGTCAAATACTTAGATGTATTAAATCTTGTGTAATTAAAAAGAAAATGTGATTTTCTCTCAGGTCAAGTCTGTTAACACATCCGTGTGTTAAAAGTATGAATCACACTGAGTTAGACTTGGTGCGATCCATAGCCAGTGACCCTGAGTTAAGTCCTCCCTCTGGGTTAAGTCCCAAATAGCAATGCCTAGGTTTTGATAATGTTCTATGACGACATTATCAATAAGATATTCATTAAATCAATCGTAAAGAAGTTGTAAAATTACTCGAATCTCGTGAGACGAATTGTCGAGTTAGACATCATAACTGATGATGACTTAGTCAACTTCCGGGATGAAATTCGGAGTAGTAACTCCGATTTAAAATTTGATGCAATCAGAATAGTTCTGTGTGCTTAAATAAATTTTGAAATTTAGTTTACGTGCCTAAGGAAAATGTTTCCTCACTTACTGCAAGTAAAACTTTAAGTTGAAAGATTGGTGCAGAAAGGAAAATTGTGAAGTGCAATCATGTTGGTCGAAAACGGTTTTTATCCTAATTCCTATAAAACGGATTATGTTGAAACCGTCTCGCCAGCAGATGTGTACAGATCTACTCGGACCAAACTCGATGTAAAACGCTCATGTTGACCATGAAAATTGGAGCATTCACTTATAAGTTCGTTTTTCTAAATATGATTTAGACGGACCAACTTATATGAATTAGCCAGATAGTTTTCAAGGTCAGTGGGAGCATATAAATTACATGCGAAGCATCAAAGAGATGGAACATATATTTTGACGAAGTGATCAAAAGAGTTTGATACTTTATCAGAAATAGATATGAGCCATTTGAAATGACCAATAACTAATTGTCGTAAGGTATGATGAACTGGATAAGATCCAAGTAAATAAATATATTATGGATTCCGAAAGACCAAGTGAATTATTTGAATGAGATTCAAATGGTTGGTCTAACATGAACATAGAAACCCCTTAAGTCTATAGTGTAGACGGTTTTAGCAGATCCACTCATGAAGGCTCTACCACATGAAGTCGGAAAAACTTATGTGTAAAAACGGTATAAGATACCGAGATAAATGGGCCTGAGTGCTAGTGGGAGATGTAGGAGAATAATGCCCTCCAGGCTATTTATCTCTGTGTGAATAGCACAAACGTCTTGTTCGAAATAACAATAAGCTGTTTGGTAATGATTTATCTAAGTTATATTATAATGTAGTTAAATTAGATATCAACTTAGGTAAAGTCCAGAGACTTTATGCAAGGTCAAACATGTATCGAGATGAGTATCTTGATCATGGAGAAATGTTTGACCGTCTGTAGCATAAGTCTAAAAGGGTTCATGGTCGTAGATGTTTCGAGACAAGGATATCGAAACATCAGATAGACCATTATGTCTTAGTCTTCACCGTTAAGCGGTGACGATGATCTCATGATCGTTCGACTTGGCGAAGTCGGAGACGAGACACAGGTGCTCATTAGACAATGAGTTCACTGAACGATCCACAAGAGTTATCATATGGTTACATTGACCAATCTGTCAATGATAACTCTTAGTGATGATAGGCTAGTTGGTCTTTTGACTTGAGGTCATTTGACAAACCTGTGCGTGAACGGTGCCACTTAGATCAACTGACCTAGCTTCGAGGCAAGGCCGGTCGAAAGGTCTTTTGATTGGGTGTCACTTGAAACGTACGAGGCGAGTAATGACTAAGACATGATTCGTCTCTCCCGGTCAATGGGAGTTAGTGTCGTAGAGTTAGTACGGTCTTTAGTATAATCTCTGTGCAGAGTATGTTGGAAGAAGTCCAACATTAATTGACTAAAGATCGATAGAAACTAACCGGAGTCAAGTTATTGGGGTTGACAGTTTAACCGTACCCTAGACTTGATCTACACGACATAGTTTAGACGAAGAGACTATAACTGCAGAACTCATCACAGACACGGTCATGGTGGTCCTGACAATTCTCATGTTGATGAGCTAACCACATTATGATGATGCTGAAATAGGGACGGCAACCACTGCTCGTGGTCTTTGTCGTATAGGGCTTCGAGCCCAACCTGTAGTAGGGTCAGGCCGTAGGGTCACACAAAGAGTGCTACCTTCGTCTAGTAATAGGTAGAAATTAGTTAGGGAGAATATTTTTCATTTTTTGAGGCAAGGGATGGCATAATTGCATTTGATGCAATATGATAATTTAAGCCTAGATAGGGACTAAATTGCATATGATGCAAAAGAAATTAAATGTGTTTAAATAGTTTAAAGACAATTTTTAATGATATAAACGCAAGGAAAAGCTCATGGGTAAGACGGGAATGTCTCGGTCTACACCCAGGTTCAAACGGCGTCCAAATCGGACACCAAATGCTCAAGATATGCCCAAAAGAGTTCAACGGGTCAGACCAGGCTGACCCAGGCCAGACTGGGTCTGGCCTGGGCGCCTGGCTAGACCCAGGCACAGTCCAAGGTGATCGGGCCTGAGCGCCAGGGCCTGGGCACCCGGCCCAAGCCAGGGCCTGGGCGCAGGCCCCGGCGCTGGGCGCCTGGGCCTGGGCCCAGGCGGGCCCGCCCAGGCACCCTGGACGCCTGGGCCAGGCGCCCAGACGCCCTGGGCGCTTGGTTTGGCTGGGCCAGGTGCCCAGTTTGGGCGCGCCAGTCTGGGCGCGCCCAGACCAGGTTCTGATCTGGTCTGGGCTCGCCCAGCTGGCCTGGTGGACCCCAATTCTAGGGGTTTGAACCCTTATTGTGCAGAATTATTTGACGGCTCAGTTTTTGCGAAAAACTAGCCTTGTGCTGATCTTTGGACGATCAATTGGAGGGTCAAACGAACTCCGATTGACGAACGGTTTTTTCCTATGTGTTCACCGTTGAACACCCTTCGAATTGATAGGTTGTATCAATCATAAAGCTCAACGGTGAGTGAGTTAAAATTCACGGAAGTTTGCACTTTGTGAAGTGCAAACTAACTTGATTTTAATTAACCCAACCTTAGTCACACATCGGATTTTGAGTGAAGGGGAGCAGTCAGCCGTCTATTTAAATAGGGGTGTGCTCCCCTCCTCAAAACTCGTCCCAAGCTCTAGATCTGAGCGGCTCTCGTAAATGTTGGAGCACGCTCAGATCTAGGCTTAAATTAATATTTCTCTATCTCCCTAAATTTCTGCCTTACTCCTGAGGGCTCTAGCAAAGCCACGAAGGAGTTCGAATTCTGATCCGAAATCTTGGCGGAGGTTTCACTCGCATGAAACTTTCTTCGGCACGTGGTTGGCTCGGCGACACGGGATTGATCGCCTCGGGATGCGGAGCAGTTCGAGGAGCGGTTCGGGGAGCGGCTCGGGGAGCGGCTCGGCGTGGGACGGGAGCAGCTCGGAAGACGGTGCAGAACATCTCGCCTGCTCCAGGGTTGAGATTCCGGGTATGTGTTTAAGCATTAGTTTAATTTAATCGCAGTAGGCTAGATCCTTCTTGGGATGGTCAGATCCATCCCAAGTCGGCATAGATCTTGGCTAAGGGTCTTGGACCTGAAGGCTAAGTTAAAATTGTTTTAACTGCATGTTAATTAGATTAACTAGACTTTTCTTCCGCTGCAAATTCTTTTTCCGTCTATGTTCCGTCCGACTTAGGACAGGAATAGAATTTATGTGCCCCAAGGGTCCCAGAAAACCCTTCAGATCTCACCTGCTAAAGGGAAAAGGTGGCGTATGGGGGTTAGTAGTTGATGAGAGGAGCTGAATTGAGGGTGAGATTGAAGGAAATGTTGGATCTCACCGATATAATTCGGTGGGATTCAATCTGGTAGGGTTAGGTTAATAGATAGTTTAATTAGTAATTTAATTAGGGTTAATAAGTAATTAGTAAAGACACGGTAAAACTAAAAACAGAGACGTGCTTGCGTCGACTCGTAGAAGAAAGGAACATACGGTCAAAAAACATCCGGACGATCGAAATAAAATACAAGCGCACAACAATCAAACACGACTAAAAAATACAGGTCGTTACAGCGGATCTACCATGGTGGATGATGGTTGTCTTGCGATGCTCGATCGACCCTCGAGCGGTTCGTGTATCGATCGATCGAGGCAGAGAAGCTCTGGAATGACCCTTGTGTAGGGTCTAGACCGGAAGATCTGCACCATAAGGAAGCGTCAGGGGGGTTGGATCTGGGTTCTGACCAAAATCCCCTCTGATGCCTAAGTTAGAATGGGAATTTAAGGAAGAGAGCGAGCTTGGAGCAGCTGGGATCGACCTACAGAGGTTCGTCTAAGATCTGTCGTTGCAAGCTCTTTTGTGGAAGAAATGTAAGAAGTATGTAGAGTCTATGTATTAGATCTCATAACTTGGAAGTTGGGAACATCCCTGTATTTATAGACCTCTTGGGCCTTTTAAGTGATGTTGGGAGGATAACTGTTGTCACGCCTGGCTTCCCATTGTACTTGGGAGCGAGAACGTGAGCGGGTCCGCATGTGCTTAAAGCAAAGAAGAAGTACTTTTTTCTTTCTTCTTTTACTTAAGCACAATAAGCATTTTTGTGTGTAAAGCAATCGGGCCCTTGCATTCGCATTTCTCAGAACAACACAAATATTTATTACAACGTGGTCCAGAGTTCAAAAACAAGTACACAAATAAGTTAGGCCTAGCATGGCCGTACATTTTATACATGAGCAACACACCTGCAATAATAAACAAAACTAAATAAATGGAGATATCAGCAATAATCTAGTCCTCAGCAAGAAGAATCTCGGTGTCCTCGTAGCTCTGGTTGGCGGGATCTGTCTCCTGATTTGGATCCTTGTAAGTGGGGTCCTCGCTATAATATGTCTCTGAACATAACATATATTTCATAGTTTCATCGAAATATATGTCAGCGAAAAGCCTCGGTAAGATTTTTAAAGCAAATGGAAGCAATCACTTAGCAATAGAAAAGTGTCAGACACAGATATGATAAGCAAGTGCGTAAGTAAAGTATGAGCATGCTGGAATAATTTGACAGGTAAGTTGCATTTTAAAGGAGTTAACACATTTATAAATGGAATATTTTTAGTTATTTGTGCTCGTGCAAGTCCATGTCTGAGTAGGTAAAGTGTTCTCGATAGTCGATACACCCTATCATCGGGGGTTTACCATGACGCTTCTTGCCATCCCTAACCTGGAAAATGGCCAAGATGCTTGCTTCCATTAGTGTGGTTTGGAAGTAGCCGTAAGGTGTACAAGACACACTTACAGACCCTACTGCATGGACCAACCCCACCCAAAGTGTCCATTCTAGTCTTCGATTAGGTTCATCCCATCTGTATTCGATAGTGTTACATATGTATTTAGAGGGTTGTGTCCTACCCTCTGTCCAGTTTAGTTCGTTATGTTAACATGCAGATGGTAAGTTGTTCCAAGAACAACATTAGTACGTGTCTGATCGCTCCTTATATTACACCTTTTTTCTGCATGTTGTCATGTTATTTCGATCGACCATATTGCGTTTTCCACGATTAATCGACGATATCGTGTTGCTTTTCACTATTTCTTGTTTTTTTCGTATTTCAGGAGATATGGAGCGATCTGGAGCAAAAATAAGATCAAGGGACTTTCGCACATATCGGAGCATCGCCCACGGCTTATTTAAGGAGTTAGCAGCGCTAGAGGATGAGCGGAAGAGGAAGAAATTTGATAGAATCGACGAGGAGGCGAGGAGGAGAAGAAAAGAGCCTAGATACAGCGTACTCGGCCGAACAGAGACTCTACTCGGCCGAGTCAAAAGCTGTATTCGGCCGAGTAAAACGGATACGCATAGCAAATTTTCGAAGTTTCCTCGGCTGAGCAAGAGAAGTCTAGTCAGCCGAGTGGGAAAGCTCACTCGCCCGAGTAGAATAAGGTTTTTCTCCCAAGAAGCAGCCAAGATACTGGAATTTTTGAGAAGCCTACTCGACCGAGCACGATTGCTTACTCGGCCGAGTAGAGAAGCTTACTCGCCCGAGTCAGTCAGAGTAACAGACCCTCGAAACCCCAGATTCTCTGTTTTATTATTAGGTCTATCACTCGGCCGAGTGACATTGCTACTCGGCCGAGTGACGCATTCTGACTGCTACGAGGATTGCGAATTCTAGGCTGCGCAGGGGCAGTTTTGGCACAAGTTTGGCTTATATTTAAACCTAGTTTTTTTCCCTAGTTTTAGGGGAGACTTCTATTGTTTTTTACGGCTATTCTTTTGTGAAATCTCAGCTGGAGATCATAGGCGACGATTTTGGTTCGTATTTTCTTGCTAAAAATCTTATTTTTATGAATTGTCTCTTCCTTGCAATGAATTGCGCCATGATCAATTGCTATTTTTGTAAGATCTTCATGATGATTTGTGAGTAGTTTATTCGTTCTAGGGCATGGGGATGAATCCTATGGACCCGATCTTTTGAATTGTGATGAACGAATAGATTTGTTGCTAGAATTGATAAAGGTTAGGTTATGATTGATTTATCACGAGTAGCTAGGAATTCATATCGATTGGGATTTGCAAGAGATTGGATCATAATTGATAGGAAGGCCTAGATATTCAATTTAGATCTATAATTGAAACTCTCTAGATTTGGTTTGCAAGAGATTGGACCAAAGTTAGGATTTTTATTATAAATCTATACTAATATTCGTTTGCAAGAGATTGGACGAATACGAACTATCATAACCTAGGTCGTAGCTCGAGTTTGCACGAGAGTGGGCTCAAGTTGCGATTGGACGATGATGTCGATCCACATGCTAGTGTATTAGGCTTGGGTTTGCACGAGAGTGGGCCCTAATCTAGGTTGCTATAGACCGAAAATAGCAGGAGAGCGTGAGCTTAGTTTTACATTAAGTTGCGACTAGTTCACCTATATCCAAGTTTAGCAACATTAAAATTCATGATTCACAAGGATGATAAATGGTCCGTAGTGGGGATTCCCTATCCCTAGACGCTTCTATTATATTGATATCTATTTGCTACTTGAACGATTATGACTTTACCATCCAAATTATTCTTATTCTCTTGATATCTAGGTAATCAAAGTAAGATACTGTCAATTGTCCTCCCTGAGTTTGATACCCGCTCGCCACTACGCCGTGCGCTTGCGGTAAAACTACAGTTGTTTTCCGGGTGTATATCCGGGCGCGATCAAGTTTTTGGCGCCGTTGCCAGGGAGGCGACGGTATTTTATTTTCTTTACTTATTTATTTCTTTTTCTTTTTATTATTTTTATCTTTTTATTCCTCTATTGTGCTAACGATTCCATCGAGAATCTATTTTTCTGTGCATGTACACGAGATCAAAGGCGCATCAAGAAGACATATTATTTGATCCAGAGATCGAGCGTACAACAGGGAGGCTTAGAGCCGAGAGGAGACTGCATATAGAGGAAGGTCATATGAACCTGCAGGAGACACCAGAGGAGTTAGCGACACACATGGCTAGGCTTGTTTCTATCAGAGATAGGCTACGGCCTAAGACTACTTCTACTACCTCGTCTATTGTGATGCCGGAATTGGCGGCAGATAAGAACTTCGAGCTCAAGACGGGACTCGTGGTTTTGATGCAACAAGACCCATTTCATGGAAACTCCCACGAGAATCCACACTACCTCCTACAGTTGTTCTTGTGCGCTACTTTTCAGATGCCCGGTGTACCGGTCGATGCTATCCGACTTTGCCTCTTCCCATTCACCCTTCGGGACAAAGCATTATATTGGTTGAGGACGCAAGCGGAGGGGATCTTTACTACGTGGGATGAGTTGGCGAGCGCATTTGTTAATAAATGTAATGCCCTGCTAAGCTACTGTACAAGTACTAGGAGGGGGGGTGAATAGTACTTTAAAATAATTAAGAGGCTAATTCCTAATTACTTGCAAACTCTACCAAACAATGCGGAAAATGCGGAAATGTAAATGTTAGACAACAAAGAAACAATAGCAAACAACGATATTACTGGGTTCGGATCCACCCAAGTCTCTCCGACTTGTTCCCGGTGATCCTACGTCCCAACCACCCGGATCCCCTCCGGATACTCGAGTTAGAAACCCTAACTCAAGATTTCCACTATGAAATACTGGTGAAAAACCTTCACAAGTCAAATCATACACAAAGTAATTTGTGACTCCCACAACCCGGGATCACAACCACACTCTCACAACCGAGAGTGAAACTTACAATATGAAAGTAAATGAAATAGAACTTCTTACCGACAAAATACATATGCCTTGAGTAATGCTTACGAATTAGGGCAAAGATGATTTTGAGGAAGAAGAAGTGGCACCAAACCCTAGCTCCAAGATGTAGATCAGCGATGGAGAGCTATGGGGATGTTGGTGACCTAGAATCAAGCACTTGGCTTGGAAGGCTTCACACTCAATGAATCTCTCTTTGGAAGTAAGAGTGGGGAGAGATTATTGAATGGAATGAAAGAGCTTTGAATGAGCTTGGAATGATTTCTCTTGATCTCTAAACTTGCAATAATATCAGCTTTGACTGCAATGAATGCAGTCCATCAAGTATTTATAAGTTAGAGGAGAGAGAGAAAGAAAAACGTTTCAATTAATGCTCCAACGGCTCTTTTCTGAACCCAACTAGTCGGTCAAAGAACAACCACCGACCGACTAGTTCATCAACTAGTCGGTCGGTCAATTAACATAGACCGACTAATGAGAGAACAGGGAAAAGGTTGAAGCACAGACAAAAGGAACTAGTCTGTCCAAGAAGAGTAGCTGACTGACTAGTTTTGTAACTAGTCGGTCGGTTACTCAACTGAGACCGACTAGAGAAAAACAAATAGTCTGAGAGCAAATTGAATTAGTCGGTCCAAGAACAAATGTTGACCGACTAGTTCATCAACTAGTTGGTCACCAAATGTGCATAGACCGACTAACGATAAACAGTAAGTCAAGTGAAAATTGGCATATACAGTAAAACTCAACTAGTCGGTCCAAGAAGGAAAGTTGACCGACTAGTTCATCAACTAGTCGGTCGATCAAAGAACACAGACCGACTAATGATAAACAGTAACGAGCTTGGAAATGACTGACTGAAACTAGTCGGTCCAAGAAGCTTTGTCGACCGACTAGATCACCATCTAGTCGGTCAGTTCTTCTTCTTGAACCAACTAACATGCACAAGAAGTCGCGAATCGAAGCGCGAAGCTTCGGGGAAGTTTGTATGGACTTCAACTAAGATCCTAGGGCTAAGATATGAGCGTTATTAAGAATTAAACCGTAAGACCTACTCAAGACTTAACATTCTACGAAAGAAGCTTAAAGACTATAAATAAAACTTGACGATACCGTCTTCAAAAGCTTCAATCGAATCTTCATGACTTATAAAATGGTCCATAAGCTTCAACGAAGCTTTAGGCATACGATCACGTGCTTTGAGAAGTCTTGAGACGTCGCTTTGGATGTTCATATGAATTTGGCGACGATCTCCATAACTGCGCTCACAAAGTGTTAGTTCACGATATATTTATGTTTGTTCATCATCCAAAACCAAATCCGGGGAGTCCAATATCCAACATTCTCCCCCTTTTTGGTGATGAAAAACCAACATAAATAATAATCAAAAATAATGATTCAAATGAAATTTACTTACTCCCCCTGCATTGATGACGCGTTAATTCCAAATTAAACAATAATAATACGCATCAAGCAGACGAGTAAAGTATATAAAATGAGAATCGGTTATTGAAATATCGAATACCAAAAGTTGGTTATTGAAATATCAGATTTGAAAATCCATTTATATATCTTAACTCCCCCTGAATCTAACATATCAAATTAGCTTCTTGGAATAATGCTTTAAATTATCATTTAGCACATCGTCATTATTATATCTCTCCCCCTTTGGCATTAGCAAAAAGAGCGGGAGGAGATTAACGACAACAACAATGGCTTCAAATAAAAGCACGGGAGTCATAGAATACGACGACGATTCAAGTGACACCAAAGGAAAATACGAATAAAATCAAGGCGTGTCATTGATACCATAGTCGAAAATCGTAAAACGAAATCATCAAAACTTAAAATCAATTTTACGGATTGAGTTATGGAATATACTCTCCAATATCAATATTCTTGGTTAATTTAGTGCATGGAAAACAATTCTATGTTTCCATAGAAGAAATTTCTATTAAACCAAGTATTTTCGTCGAGCGACGAAAGCAAGACATCAGAGGCATATAAAGAATATATAATGTGCACAATAGAATGAAATGTCAACCTCGATGTATATAGATATAAATGAAGCATGAGTACAACAAAATCATACATCGTCAACATACAAAGGCGATCCAACGATCGAGGCACAAAATACACCAGCAGAGATACCATTTCACACATATATCAGAGGTACAACATCAAACAAAGTACATCAAAATACATCATCGAAATGATCCAACATGTCAAAATCATCCAGAACCACACTCTATCCTACCCAAAACTCTCTCACAACTAGATATCTCATCCAATGTGCATCGGGAGAGTCCTCAAGAAGCTTAGGAGGAAGCGGGAGGATCTGAAGCAACTGCAGGCTCAGCAGGAGTGGAGGTGGTCACTGGAACAGCTGAAGTGTCAACTGGAGCGACGGAAGTAGAAGTCTCAGGCACGGCAGGAGAGACGGTCTCTGAAGCAGCAACAATAGTGGCCTCGGGAGCACCAGTCGGAGTATCCATCGCAGAAACGGTGGCAACATGTGTGCTCTCGGGGTCACCAGCAGAAGAGGCAACAGCAGCACCAGACGTCGTACCCTCAGGGGCACCAGCAGCAGCAACACGATCAAGCTCCTCAATATCCTCCTCATCCAACTCATCCTCGTCAGAAAAAGACGGAGGGATCTCAATATTAAGACGTCGAGCAATACGGCAGAGAATCTCCTCAGAACGAGCCTGACGAGACTCCCAACGATGAATCGAACGAACGACATCGGCAAGAGTGGAAGAGGGAGCAGCAGAGGCAGATGCAGATGCTGAAGCAGAGGGGGTCGACCTCTGAACGTGACGGAGTGCCGCAAGATATTTCTTGACGGCCGTCGCGTTTAGGGGGGACCGAGAGGACACTCGTCGTCACGAGAGAGTCTGACACGGAAGTGACGGAAAACCAGAGTCAACAAGCACGGAAAGGGGATATGAGCTGATTTCGTGGACTTGCGAATACACTCAAAAGAGTCCATCTTATCGAGTATAATGCGAGCCCAGTTAATCGAGCTCCCCATGAAAATAGCATAGATCAACTTCAAGAAAGGCTGGGACGGTAGAGATGAGGAGCCGTACTTGGGAAGCAAGCACGACTTCAGAATCAAATTCAGGACCCAGGCGATAGTCTTGAAGGATTTGGAGGGCACGCCAATCATGGCGGGAGGAATCTGGTGGAAAATCTGAGAGAGAACGACCTGATCAAGGGAGGTGATATCATCAACAGAAATGTCAGAGGGGAGGAGGCCAGACGAGGAGATACCCAAAATCTCTCCTAAGATTTCTGCTGTGAGGACTATAGGAGTCCCCAAAACAGTCGTCTCAACAGAGTGGGTCGTATCGTACTGACCCCGGATCCTATTGGCATAGAAAAGCTTTACTAGGCGAGGGTAGGGGTGAGGATTCGCCTTCGGGTCATATCGAAGGTAATCGAGAAGACCAGAGGACGAAAGAAGATCGGCGAGGCCTAGGAAGTCACTAAACTGGACGAAATGCTCCAGAAGTAGTGGGCAGTGTTCGATACGGTTGTAAGCCGCGAGACACATAGGATCGTCGCGACACAACGAGATATCAACACCGCCTACCGGCATCGGAGCCTTTCCCTTAGGCTTACGGGTAGACGTACGTGGTCGGGAGCTAGACTCAGGATGCCTAGGAGGAGTGGGTTCCCTATGAGTCTTAGATTCGGGTATGAACTCGGTATCGGAATCAGTAGGAGTATGGAAAGAGGAGGGAGAGGCAAGTTCCTTGGTCTTGGGCTTAGGCTTGGGCTTGGGTTGAGCACGAGGCTTCGCTTTCGTCGTCCTCTTACGCTTAAGAGGAGGCGAAGATGAAGAGGGTTCGGTAGGATTCGAACGACGTTTCGGAGGAGGAGGGTCCGAGGGTGGCGAATCGACGGTCATAGGCGAAGGGCCAGAGGGAGTGATCGGGATACGTGTACGAGCCTTAATCGAGGCACGACACGACGCAAGAGATCGAAGAAGCCCTAGAGAATTGAAACCCTAGCAACCGGAATGAAACCCTAACCGATAGAATCTAACCTTAAGATCTAGAAAAGGAACCCTAGAGCAAGGAGAGGGAGAGAGGATCACCTAGGGTGGAAGATCGACGGACGACGACAGCGGGAATGGCCGGAAAACGGCCGGAAGTCGAACGGGCTGAGCGGGGGACGATGGTTTTGAGCTAGAGAGAGGGGTTTTTGATCGACTGGAAGTGATAATAGTCGGTCGAAATGAGGTTTTAATCGGTCGGAATGCGAAAAGACACTTCAGTCCCCGTCACAACTAGTCGGTCACAGTTCAAGCACTGACCGACTAGATTACGATCTAGTCGGTCGGTCAATGAGTTTGAACCAACTAGTTGCAAACAGTGGCTGAACCCAATTTAACTGACAAGAATTAGTCGGTCTGATTTCATTTACTGACCGACTAGATCTCAATCTAGTCGGTCGGTCAATGAACATGAACCGACTAAGGCGGTCCAAAAAATTTAGAATTTGAAATTTTGATTTCTCTCCTAATCGCACATCGATGAAACATCAAAACACTCTTATTAATCATTATACTACCCCATTAAACATCGAAAATCTGAAATTTGACGATTACGCACAAATCGAGCGAAAATTCCGAAAATTCAACAAAAAATCCAGAAAATTTCAATTAATCTAGCATGAGCAAATATAAAGAATTGAATAGCATGCAAGATTATTGAAAAACATATGAATCCTAAATCTCGGATTCACCCATAATCCCCAATTCTCGACGTAACCGTACAAAGGAGTCCTCCTTTAGGGGTTTCGTGAAAATATCGGCGATTTGCTTCTGGGTTTCAACGTACACTAATATGATGTCCTTTTTAGCAACATGATCATCTAAGAAATGATGTCAGACATCTATGTGTTTCTAACGAGAATGGTGTACCGGGTTCTTGGAGAGACATATTGCACTTTGGTTGTCCACCATGATAGGGCAAGTATCACAGTTTATCCCAAAGTCTTTAAGTGTGTGTCTCATCCAAAGAACTTGAGCACACGCGGCACCGGCGGCAATGCATTCCGCCTCGGTGGTTGAAAGTGATACAGAATTCTGCTTCTTGGAAAACCAAGCGACAAGAGAATTTCCTATAAAATGGCAAGTGCCACTAGTACTTTTCCTGTCGGATTTGCATCCCGCATAATCGGCGTCACTATATGAGATTAACTCATATGTGCTAGATTTTGGATAAAGTAATCCAAAATCAAGTGTGTAACTTAGATATCGGAAAATACGTTTTACCGCTACTAAGTGTAACTCCTTAGGTTGAGACTGATAACGAGCACATACGCATACGGAAAACATAATATCGGGCCTACTTGCGGTAAGATAAAGTAAACTACCTATCATACCTCGATATAGACGAATGTCTACATCCTTACCGCCCATATCCTTATCAAGATGCGTAGTCGTGCTCATTGGAGTCTTTTTCCTGGAGGCATTCTCCATTCCAAATCGCTTAAGCAACTCCACCGTATACTTCGTTTGGTGGATGAAGATTGCATCGTCCATTTGGCGAATTTGGAGACCTAAGAAATACTTGAGCTCACCCATGTGGCTCATCTCAAATTGATCCTTCATCACATTAGAAAACTCTTCGTAAAGAGCAAAGTTAGTAGCACCGAAAATGATATCATCAACATATATTTGAACTAAAATTATATCATTATTCGAGTACTTAACAAATAATGTGGAATCAACTTCTCCCATTTTAAATCCTAAATCCAAAAGAAAATTCTTTAGACGGTCATACCAAGCTCGAGGAGCTTGTCTCAAACCGTAAAGAGCTTTCTTAAGTTTAAAAACATGATTTGAAAATTTTTCATTAATAAAACCCGGAGGTTGAGAAACATAAACTTTCTCAACAACATCTCCGTTTAAAAATGCACTTTTAACATCCATTTGAAATAATTTAAAATCCGTATGGCATGCAAAAGACAATAATAATCTAATTGATTCTAATCTAGCTACCGGAGCGAAGGATTCTTCGAAATCAATACCTTCCTCTTGACGGTAGCCTTGAGTAACCAACCGAGCTTTGTTCCTGACGACGACTTGGTTTTCGTCGGTCTTGTTCTTGAAGATCCACTTTGTCCCCATGACAGTGTGGTTCTTCGATGGCAAAGGAACAAGCTCCCAAACCTCATTCCTCTCGAATTGAATGAGTTCCTCCTCCATGGCTAAGATCCAAGCGCTATCTTCGCACGCCTCATTAATATTATTTGGCTCAATCGAGGAGGCAAAGGCACAATGCGTGAAGTAGTTCACTTGCGATCTCATCTTGACACTATCATGGATATTGCCAATGACTTGCTCATGAGGATGGTCACGAACGGTATGAAGCCGTTTGGGAATACCTTGATCACTAGGAACATTCTCAAAAACTTCATTAGTAGGGTTAGTCTCAATAGAATCAATAGAATTATTGAAATTAGAAATAGAATTACCAATTGAATCACATAAGACATCCATAGAGTCATCATCATTAGTAATTCGAGTTGGGACAAATCCTTCATTAAATGAGACATGAAGCGATTCCTCGATCGTTGAGGTTCGTTTGTTGTATATCCGGTAGGCTTTGCTACGTGAGGAATATCCAACAAAAATCCCCTCATCGGATCTTAGATCGAATTTGTCCAAACTCCCATACGTGTTCTTAATAAAACATTTTGAACCAAAAACACGAAAATGTTTAACATGAGGCAACCTACCAAACAACAATTCATAACAAGTTTGTTTAGTGCCGGGCCTCAAAAGTATTCTATTAAACACATAGCAAGCGGTGTGTACCGCTTCCGCCCAAAATTGATGGCCAAGTTGGCTATCATCAAGCATAGTGCGAGCATACTCCACTAGCGTCCTATTCTTTCTCTCAACAACACCATTTTGAGGAGGTGCGTGAGGGAATGAAAAGGTGTGTGTAATACTAACTTCATCACAAAATGTCTCAAAAGACTCATTCTCAAATTCACCTCCATGATCACTATGAATAGTGACAATGGTGGTTCCTAAGAGATTTTGTACTTTCTTAACAAAAATTGTGAAGTTTTCAAAAGCTTCATTTTTATTACATAATGAAAATACCCAAGTAAACCTAGAAAAGTCATCAACGATGACAAGTCCATATCTAGCATTACCTAAAGAAGCAACTCTAGTTGGCCCAAATAAATCTAGATGTAATAGCTCTAGTGGCCGCTTAGACGAAATGCTTTTCTTAGGTTTAAATGAAGATTTTGGAAGCTTGTCTCATTGACACGAGTCACAAAAGCTTTTCTTTTGAAACACTAGCTTAGGGAAGCCTCTAATAGAATTTAACTTGGAAAGCTTAAAAAGTGTTCCAAAGTTCACATGACCAAAACGTCGATGCCATAAGTGTTGTTCACTTGTGTTGGCAATGAGACATTGTTCATGTGATCTTAGAAGATCTATGATATATATATCCTTATGGCGTGTGCCGGAAAACAATAATTCATTATTATCGTTTCTTCAAATATGGAACATTCCTTTCGCAAAGTTAACTTTGTAACCTTTGTCACAAAGTTGACTTATTGAAATAAGATTGTGGTTTAATCCTTTAACAAGGTAAACATCACTTATTATGGGTTTAGAAGGATTAACCACTTTACCAACACCTATGATGGTTCCGCTCTCGTTGCCTCCAAAGACTACCCGGTTCCCATTTGCGATGGGTACCACTCCGGAGAGCAATTGAGCGTCACCCGTCATGTGTTTTGAACACCCGCTATCGAGTATCCAATTGTTCTTGGAGCTAAATTTAACTTTGTTGCTCCGTTTCTTTTTCTTGAGTACCTATAGATAGAAAGTATCGTATCATGGTACCCAAGGTCATTGGGTCCAAAAGATTAGACCTTTGGAAGCCAAGTCCAATTGGACTTAGACTTCCCCACATAATCACTACTATGCACAACATTCGAAAAATAAGCATTCATATAGACTTGTTTTTCATCCATGCTTGTGTCCTTTGGGCTCCAAATAGTGAAAATCTTGGGAGCCCTCATCCTATTGGGTGCATGCATGCGACGTTGATTTCTACGTGATGCATGTTGTGGATAGGCATAAGGAACATGATGAACTGGTGCATGTCGATAATTATTCACATGATGATGTGGGTGTACATATGCATGTGGGGGAGCACGTGCATGAGGGTGTCTCACATTGTGTGCATGTGCCCGTGAATGTGTAGCATAGAGATCATCATATGTGTGAGCCGGTGGAGTAGGACGTGTGTTCCTACGTGGCATGGTATTGGTGTACATGTAGGCATGGCCCTTCTTTGGAGGTCCACCCAAAGTGGGTTTCTTTCCAAAAAAATGGCGTGGACGAGGTGGAAGCAGCATTGGTAGATGAACTACCAATAGAGTGTTTGCTACCACTCGTTGAGGTATCAGAAGTTGGCCTAACAAAGGTAGTGGCCGACTTGGATGAATTTCCCATCGTATACCCCAAACCAACATGGTGATTGGTCGGAGGTAAGACACTTAGGATATTTTCCAAATGACCCTTACCCTTATTGAATTCATTGATTCGGCCTAATGTGTTCTCATATTTCTCGGTGAGAGAACGCAAAGAAGTATCCAAAGTGGATACTTGCGATGTGAGCACATAAACACAAGATTTAAGACTTTCATTCTCAATACTCAAAGTCGAGTTTTGAGAAGTCAAATCCTCTATCTTCTATTCTTCCAGATCCTCAATGCTAACATGTTCAAGTTGAGTCTTAAGATTAACAATCTCATTCTTTAACTCTTCAACAACGGTGTCGTTGTTGGTGATGATAGTTTTAGGCGAGGTTTGGATGCTAGCTAAATCATCTTTTACCTTAGTATACCTATTTACTAATTTAGTATATTTAGACCACAATTGAGAATTAGCATTCCTAAGGTCATCCATGGTTACCTCATCGCCTTCGTTGTCGCTATAATCGGAGGAGGAAGATCCTTGATCATGCTCCTCTCTCGCCATGAAGCACATGTGTGCTTGCTCCACTTGCTCATCGTCCGACTCTCTACTTGAGGAATTCTCGGAGTCGGTGAATGTTGCTCCGACAAGTCCCTTTTTGTATCCTTTCTTGTACTTCTTGGACTTATCGAACTTCGGTGCCTTCCACTTCTCCTTTTGCGTGTTTAGAGGACACTCCGCTTTCATGTGTCCTGGCTTGTTGCATTTGAAACACAAAGGAGAGGAGGCGTTAGTAGAACCAAACTTAGGTTTGTTCTTGAAGTTACCTTTCCGGAAGAACCGGTTGAACTTCTTGGCCATGAGAGCCATGGACTCCAAGTCCAACTCGTCTTCCGAGTCTTCATCATCGGTTGAGGTGGAAGTGGATGGAGCGGCCTTGAAAGCAATAGCCTTCTTCTTTGGCTCGTCTTGCTTTAGATAGGACTTCATCTTGTCCTGCAACTTCAACTTTTTATTCTTGCGTACCTCGTACGACATTAAAGTACCCATTAGTTGCACGACGGTATAAGTTTTCATATCATTACCTTCCTCGATGGCGAAGGTCCGTTTCTCCCAACTAGAAGGAAGTCCATCGATGATCTTCGAGACTTTCTCCTTTTGGGTGTAGGTTTTGCCGAGAGCCTCCAACTCGTTTGTGATGTCGACGAAGCGAGCGTAATACTCCTTCATCTTCTCACCCTGTAGCATATGAAACAACTCGTAATCTCTATTAACTACCACGAGTTTAGAGTCTCTTACCCTACTTGTCCCTTCATGAAGAATGAGGAGGGAGTTCCATATTTGATATGCACTCTTACATGTGCATATCTTATTGAAGTCCTCGAGCTCCAATGCGCATTGCAAGGCGTTCATTGCCTTGGCATTGCTCACCTCCGCGGCGACCTCCGCGGGAGTCAATTTCTCAAAGTCTTCTTCGGTAGGCTCGATGTATTCATTCATCGTGGCCCTCCATAGTGAAGCACTCCGGAGGAAGGTTTCCATCCGGCATTTCCAGTACCCGTAGTTGGTACCGTTGAAGAATGGAGGCCTCATTGAGGAATGTCCTTCCATCACCGAAGACGCTCATTCACGATTCATGAAGGTGCTATAGTCGGAAGGTGGACGAACGGTCTTGTTGTCGTTGGCAGACATAGCTATAGACTTGGCTCTGATACCAAATGTAATGCCCTGCTAAGCTACTGCACAAGTACTAGAGGGGGGGTGAATAGTACTTTAAAATAATTAAGAGGCTAATTCCTAATTACTTGCAAACTCTACCAAACAATGCGGAAAATGCGGAAATGTAAATGTTAGACAACAAAGAAACAATCGCAAACAACGATATTACTGGGTTCGGATCCACCCAAGTCTCTCCGTCTCGTTCCCGGTGATCCTACGTCCCAACCACCCGGATCCCCTCAGGATACTCGAGTTAGAAACCCAAACTCAAGATTTTCACTATGAAATACTTGTGAAAAACCTTCACAAGTCAAATCATACACAAAGTAATTTGTGACTCCCACAACCCGGGATCGCAACCACACTCTCACAACCGAGAGTGAAACTTACAATATGAAAGTAAATGAAATAGAACTTCTTACCGACAAAATACATATGCCTTGAGTAATGCTTACGAATTAGGGCAAAGATGATTTTGAGGAAGAAGAAGTGGCACCAAACCCTAGCTCCAAGATGTAGATCAGCGATGGAGAGCTATGGGGATGTTGGTGACCTAGAATCAAGCACTTGGCTTGGAAGGCTTCACACTCAATGAATCTCTCTTTGGAAGTAAGAGTGGGGAGAGATTATTGAATGGAATGAAAGAGCTTTGAATGAGATTGGAATGATTTCTCTTGATCTCTAAACTTGCAATAATATCAGCCTTGACTGCAATGAATGCAGCCCGTCAAGTATTTATAAGTTAGAGGAGAGAGAGAAAGAAAAACGTTTCAATTAATGCTCCAACGGCTTTTTTCTGAACCCAACTAGTCGGTCAAAGAACAACCACCGACCGACTAGTTCATCAACTAGTCGGTCGGTCAATTAACATAGACCGACTAATGAGAGAACAGGGAAAAGGTCGAAGCACGGACAAAAGGAACTAGTCGGTCCAAGAAGAGTAGCTGACCGACTAGTTTTGCAACTAGTCGGTCGGTTACTCAACTGAGACCGACTAAGAGAAAAACAAATAGTCTGAGAGCAAATTGAATTAGTCGGTCCAAGAACAAATGTTGACCGACTAGTTCATCAACTAGTCGGTCACCAAATGTGCATAGACCGACTAACGATAAACAATAAGTCAAGTGAAAATTGGCATGTACAGCAAAACTCAACTAGTCGGTCCAAGAAGGAAAGTTGACCGACTAGTTCATCAACTAGTCGGTCGATCAAAGAACACAAACTGACTAATGATAAACAGTAACGAGCTTGGAAATGACTGACTGAAACTAGTCGGTCCAAGAAGCTTTGCCGACCGACTAGATCACCATCTAGTCGGTCAGTTCTTCTTCTTGAACCAACTAACATGCACAAGAAGTCGGAAATCGAAGTGCGAAGCTTCGGGGAAGTTCGTATGGACTTCAACTAAGATCCTAGGGCTAAGATATGAGCATTATGAAGAATTAAACCGTAAGACCTACTCAAGGCTTAACATTCTACGAAAGAAGCTTAAAGACTATAAATAAAACTTGACGATACCGTCTTCAAAAGCTTCAATCGAATCTTCATGACTTCTAAAATGGTCCATAAGCTTCAACGAAGCTTTAGGCATACGATCACGTGCTTTGAGAAGTCTTGAGAAGTCGCTTTGGATGTTCATATGAATTTGGCGACGATCTCCATAACTGCGCTCACAAAGTGTTAGTTCACGATATATTTATGTTTGTTCATCATCCAAAACCAAATCCGGGGAGTCCAATATCCAACAATAAATTCTACCTACCATCCAAGACCGTCAAGATAAGGAGTGCGCTCATGTCCTTCAAGTAAGGACCTCATGAAACCTTATTTGAGGCATGGGAGTGCTTTAAAGATCTCCAACACCAATGCCCCCATCATAGTATTGAAGCATGGGAGCTTGTACACAGCTTTTACAATGGATTGCAACTGGGAACCAAGCAAATCATTGATGCAACCGCTAATGGAGCCATTCTATCTAAGACACCGGATGATGCTACGGCCCTACTTGAGGAGATGGCCTCTAATAACCAACAATGGGGCAACGAGAGAGGACATTCTACATCCTCCAAGAAGCCAACAAGTATTTATGAGACAAAGGCCGAGCGGAGCTTTCTACGAAGTTTGATTCTCTCCACAAGGTCGTGGAGAGATTGGAGAAGTTGATAAGTGAACCATATGGGACCCCCACCATCCGGGCTTTTCATATGCAAATATTTGGAGGAGAGCACGGAGAAGGAGCTATAGAGCAAGTCCAATACGTTGCAGGAAACACCAGTTATTGGGCAAACCCGGCCGCGAGAAAACATCCGGGCTTTTCATATAAAAATAATGATGGAGCTTTAAACCCACCGCCGCAACAACCTCAAGCTCGGCCTCCACAACAACCGCAATATCCATCGAGAGGGCCTCAATAACAGAATTTCCAACCGAGACAACAAGCGGGACCATATAGACTTCCGGGGTATAATCAAGGGTGGAGAGCACCTAATGCACCACAAGCACCACCGAGGTCCGACCATGAAGCGAGAGTTGAAGAATTCATGGCGGAGAAAAAGAAAGTGAATGCTAGATTGACCGCTCAACAAGACTCTCTTAATACCGTCGTGGGCAACTAGCATTGCTCAATAAAAATACTCAATAATTACCGGCTCAATCGGAGCCAAACCCACAGGGAAATACCGGCCACATCAATGCGGTGGTGGCGGTAACTACTAGAGGCGGGAAGGACACCACTCCTGCCATGATTCAAACCAAGGAACCGGGGGAAGAGATTTTGGATGACAAGGAGCCAGCTATTGAGGAGGAGTGCCCGAAAGAGCCAAAAGACGGTGAAAATTCTGAAATTATGAAGCCACGTGAGGAACGCAACTATATGCCACCGGTACCCTTCCCACAAAGGTTGGCAAGAGCAAATATTGAGAAGCAGAGCGCCAAGTTCCTTGAGTACTTGCAGGGAGTGAGCTTAAATATCCCTTTCTTAGACGCCATTGTAGAGATCCCGTCATACGCCAAATTCATAAAAGACTTGATTTCGGGAAAAAAGCGAAAGGAGAAGATAATGCTCACCGAGCAAGATACATGGTTCACCCGGAAGGAGAAGGAGCCTACAAAGTTTAAAGATCCCGGAAGCTTCCGCATCCCTTGCACGCTCACGCTTGCTCCCAAATCTACGAATGCTTTTTGTAGCAGGACTCTACATCCCTTGCACGCTTGGCAGAGTCCTGCTACAAAAAGCATTAGTAGATTTGGGGGCAAGCGTGAGCCTAATGCCCCTAACTATGTTTAAGAAATTGAATATGGGGACCGACTTGAAGCCGACAGATATGAGAATACAATTTGCAGACGGTCGGGTCACTAGGCCCATGGGGATCGTGGAGAACATACCGCTCCAAGTACCGGGAGGAATTTGCTTGCCGTGCGACTTCGTGGTTATGGATATCAAACTAGAAGGCGATACTTCACTAATACTTGGACGCCCCTTCTTAGCCACCATTGGCGTGATAGTTGACGTGAGAGAGGGCACCTTATCTTTGCATGTCGAAAACATAGAGGTGGAGCTTCACATTCCTAAGGCCATGAAGCACATGCCTTGGTAAGAGGACGTCGATTACATGGACCTCCTCGATGAGGTCATTGATGATGCTATGCCGCATGCTATCGACGCCTTTCACGATGACAGCCTCGAAGAAGGCCAATCTTCTAGAGATGGAGAAAAGTTAGAGGACCTGTTGGATCATTCTATAGTTGATGAAAAAGACGACGCTGATGTCGCAAGAATTAGAGAGCTAGGCAAGCTCTCCGCGGCCAAGAATTTAAAGAAAGCTCCGCTGGACAAGAAAGTTTCATCACCGGCAAAGAAAAAGAACGCTAAAAGCTCAAGCTTGGTGGACTCATCCCCCACTACCACCCATGATGAGGGGGAGCCGAGGAACGCCTACGAACAATAACAATTAAATCCAAGTGGGCTTCTCTGCAAATTTGACGCGTGCATCTCGCATGCATCGAATATCGAGCGTTAAACGAATATCTTAAGGGGTCGAGCTCAAGACCTTAAAAGAGCGCTTGTCGGGGGGGCAATCCAACGGTTTTATCTTATTTTTAGTTGGATTTTACATTTTAGTTTTTTAGATCTTTCTTAATAAATACTGGTGTGGCTGGACGTACCCAAGTTTTGGGGAACCAGGGTAAAATCCTTGTGTTTGTGATTGTTGTTGTTGAGCACTCTGTTTAATTTCCACTGCTTATTGTGCTTTAATTTCAGTAACTTTTAATTAAGCACTTTTCTTGCTATTACACTATTCACCCCCTCTAGTGTGTGTGTGTGTGTGCCCTGCAGGGTCCCTTACAATTCAGCGGTGAAGGGGTGGCCCCTTTGACTTACGGCTGATGACTCGGTAAGGTCATTCAGTGGTGAGAGGATGGCCCATTCGACTTACGGCTGACGATACGAGAGGGTCGCCCAGTGACGAAGGGGTGGCCCCTTCGACATACGGATGACGACTCGGTAGGGTCGTTCAGTTGCGAGGGGGTGGCCCCTTCGACTTACGGCTGATGACACGAGAGGGTCATTCAGTGGCGACAGGGTGGCCCTTCGACTTACGACGGATGACACAAGTGGGTCGTTCTGTGGCAAAGGAATGTCCCTTCGACTTACAGCTAACGACACGAGAAGGTCGTTCAGTAGGGAAGGGGTGGACCCTTCAACTTATGTCTGATGACTTGAGAGGGTCTTTCAGCAGCGAAGGGGTGGCCCCTTCGACTAACAGCTGATGACACGAGAGGGTCGTTCAGCGGTGAAGGGGTGGCCCCTTCGACTTACGGCTGGGATGCGAGAGGGTCGTTCAGTGGCAAAGGAGTAGCCCTTTGACTTACGGCTGATGACACGAGATGGTCGTTCAGTGGCGAAGGGGCGTCCCTTCGACTTACGGCTGACGCCACGGGAAGATCGTTCAGTGGCAAAGAGGTGGCCCCTTCGACTTACGGCTGACGATATGAGTGGGTTGTTCAGTGGCGAATGGGTGGCCTCTTTGACTTACGCCTGACGACACGAGAGAGTCCTTCCGTGGTGAAAGAGTGGCCCTTCAACTTACGTTTGACGACACAAGAGGGTCGTTTAGTGGCGAAGGGGTGTCCCCTTCGACTTATGGCTGACAACGCGATAAGGTTGTTCAGTAGCAAAGGGGTATCATCTTCGACGTACGGCTGACGACGCAAGAGGGTGTACATGGGTTTCATCAATATGAATTTGGTTCATCTAGATTTCCCCGAGGATCAGATCCTTTTAATGGGGATAGCCTTCATAGAATTCATAAGTGCTATAACAAAAAAAAGTTGTTTCGAAAAGGAAGCAGAATTTAGTTGATGAAAAGCATATTTTATTGAAGAAAGTAAAAAAAGCGTACATGTATTTCCGAAATTTCGTCCGGAGTTGCCTTCGTCCCACACTTTTTATTCAACCTTGAGCTTAGAAGCTCGTTAGTCGACCACCTTAGTGACATGCGCCCCCGTCATCTTGCCCTTCTATTTTGAGGGCCCCTCCTTGCTGGGTTGATCGTTGACCAAGTTCTTGGGATGTCTGCGCTTAACCAGTGTGTTGATCTCCTTCTTTAGTGTCTTATAGTCGTTGGTATCATGCCCATAGTCATTGTGGTACTTTCAGAACTTGAGGTCGTCCCTTTTCTCATATTTGCCTTTCTTGGCTGACTCTTGGACCAGTTCTTCTCGTAGGACATAAGCGAGGACTTCCGTTTGGGCACGTCTGGCCTTGCATAAGTTGGGCGCTCCTTGTTTCGCTGGCTTCTATATCTCGGTCTCTTGTCCCGAGATTCCCGATGAGGGGTTCCCTGGGTTGGCTTTTTCCGTCTGGTGTCTCCACGGCGGGCAGGTGTGCCTTTCCAAGTAGTTTCAGTCGGTTCCTTTGCTTCTTCAGAGATGGCGAACCGATCTATTATATTGAACATCTATGTGAGGTTCTTAAGTGGGAACTGATGGAGCGTCCTTCGCAAATGTTTGTCCCGTACTACTTAAGTGAAAGCTACGATGACAATCACATCTGGCGTGTCCTCCACTTCGAGCCTTTCGTCATTGAATCTCTAGATGAAGGTTCGGATTGGTTCCTTTTCCTTCTGCTTGAATGTGAAGAGGTGGGAGGACTTCCTCTTAGGACGGTGACCTGTGATGAAGTGCTTGCAAAATAGACCGGCCAATTCGACGTATAACTTGATACAGCTGTCGGGTAATCCGTTGTACCAGCCTTTTGCCCTCTTGAATAGGGTAGTGTGGAAAGATCGGTAGAAGTATGGCTCATTGGCCCCATGAAGTAGCATCACATTTTAGATACTTGCAGATGTGTGACCACGGGTCGCCTCTGCCATCATATGCTCGCAAGGCAGGGAGTTTGAACTTCGGAAGAGAAGGGGCGGAGGTGATGTTCTCCTTCAATGGAGTCTGCCGAAGTGCAGACTGGATGAGTAGGGATCACCCATCTCTACCTTGCGTGTATGTAGCTCCTGAGGATCGATTTAGGATTTCCTCTTTCCTCCCGTATCCACCTGCAAGATTGAGAGGGTTGTAACCTAGGGGGATCCCGTATATTACCTGATCCAGGATGTGGCGGGTCGCTTCCTTATAGTTGGAGGGACTTGGTCCTCCCTGGAAACCAAAGGGACGATTGGCATTCCCCCCTTCGCCGTATTGGTGAGATGTGGGGGTTGTATTGTGTGGGGCGATCTCTTGTCGATCCACTCTCAGATCTATTGGATCCCTGAGCATAGTTGTGCCCCTAGTTGGTGTCAGAGTTGGATTTGAATGTGGTAGTTGCTCATTGGTAGGTGGCAGATCTTGTAACGCCCCCTCCCTGAGATACTCGATAAGTACGAATCCGTATCAGGTATTCCCGAAGAGGCGGGTGCTACGAAAGGAAATACAAAAACAACACAAACACAAGCAGGTCCACTGCGCACTGCTGTGATAGTACCTGTAGCATTCCAGACAGCAACAGCCTAAAACTCAAAAGAGAAACAATAACTCAGTACTGATAAATTAAAACATTGATACATGCCAAAATACAACACTTATACAAAACTCATATAAAACATAAAACCCACAACTCGCCAATATACAATCACACCCACCCAAAACTCTCACACTCTCTAAAACCCCTCAACTCCAACCAACTGGACTAGTGGGCCTCCAACTCCACGAACCAATACCTGAAAAATATCAACAGAGACACGTCACAGCGTAACTCAGTAGGAATTCCAAAACCAGCTCACATAATGCAATAAAATGACATGCTCTCATGCAAGGAACTGGAAACCAACTCATGGCGTATCATGGAAAGAAATGGGCATAAAAAAACGTCCTCATCACATATAAAAACGTGAATGACAAACATAACAGAATCACGTACCTGCGGTAAGGGAAAAGCCTGCAAAACAGAGTGAGTACCACGATGAAGTAAACAGCAACTCTCAACCCATTTCCCCTAAAATATCCGAGTGAAACATAACCCATTCTTGATGCAAATAAACCCGTCACTATGCACCATGAACCTTAAGAGGTTAGCATGCAATTGGATGAAAGTCTAACCTTCAACATGAATCATTATGGGATCAAATACTAGTAACCTTTAGCATGAATTTAGAGGAAAGACTAAGGAGTTAAATGTTGGCATGCAACATGGTTCATTATCAAGATGGAACATTAGCAATTTATTAAATCAACTTGCAATCCTTAAGCCCTTTAGTACTTTCTAACAACCCCAAAGATCCACTCGCAAATTTGGGCAAGCTTTAGAAATTAACGAGTAACTTTAGTGACTTAGCAAGCTAAATGAGAATTTCACCATAAGGCACAACTTTTACCATAAGTGACTCCTATCAAAACTAATGATGCACATATGTTTGCACATGAACTTGAATAAAGATGCTAACTAAAGTTAGCAAACCATAAAGAACATCTTGTAACATGGCCACTAAACTAACATTGCATAGAATTTTAAGGGGGTTAGCAAGTGGCATTACGAGTAGTATTCCTAACTTAAGTTCCTAAGGCTTAGGATGTTATGGAAATGCTTACCAAATGCTCACAAAAATTTCGACAGAGTTTCTCTTGTATTTACCAAAGTTTCCCAATTACAACATAAGTAATATTAAGGAAACACATGCTATAATCCCAAAAATATAGTCTTGCTCAAAGAATCATAGGAGGAATAATAATCAACATCAAAACATGTAATCTAACAAAACTAAGTTTGACCCATTACTCAATTGATCTATATAACAACTTTTACAAAAGGTGAAAGAACAAAAACATAAAGTTCTACATATAGCCACATATTGGTAGTATGGTGAGAATCCTAAACAACTACACGTAAGCTACATACATACATGTAATATCTAGGCCCCACCAACTCTATCCTCTAAATTTAGCTTAAAGGCCCAACCAAGAAAAAATAATAATAGTGATGACAACATCAACAATAACAACAATAGCAATACCAACAACAATAGCATTATTATTATCATTAACAACAACGACGACAATAACGACAACAATACCATTTTAATTCAAGAGAAGGAAACACAATATCAATTTAAGTTCAACTACTAACAACCACCAAACCCCACTTTCCAACTTACAACCATTTCAACACATAATGCATTCTTGGCAACATTCATTCTCTTACGGTAACAATCACACATATATAACCACCAATCACACATAATGCTGAATGATGTCATGATGCATATAAAACACAAGCAATGAAATGCAATGAAATGCAATGTGATGGGATCACATGAATGAGCTGGCGTGCAAGTGTTTCGTGCACCTACTCCGTTATCACGTGGAGCCACCTAATGGTATCAAGAGGTTGCCCACGGCGACTTCACCCGCCTCCTATCGTGGCAACTTTGTCCATGCCCGTGCACTCCACCTTCGTGTGCCTAATAATACCAGATCACCCATTCCATATTCCACGTGTAACCAACAACACACCACCAATTTCCCATCTCATTTCATTGTTCACATGTTTCACTTTTTATACAAATTAAATTGAATAAATAACTTCCAACAACCCAAAATAAAAGCAATTTCATTTAGTCAATGTAATAAGACGAGAATAATTTCATTTAGTCAATATAACCGAAAGAGCAATTCATTCACATTTCCACACCAAGAATTTTAACTAAATTAACTTCCAACATTCAAAAGAGAGCAACTACACCAACTTAATGAATCAAAACATTTATGAGCAACATGAGACTCTTTCATAAGTGCAATTCCGCACACGTTGTAATACACACACAAGTTCCACCACTTGTGTTGAAATGCAATTAAGACATGTATTGAAATGCAAGTGGATTCCAAATGCAACTTAAAGCAATTTGCATACTTTAACAAATTTCATTAAGCACTTAAATGAAGTATGCAACTTAAGGGGAGGGTATCATTATGATTTATAATAAGAGATTTACTCCTTATAACAACTAGTTATGAACTTAGTTTTTAACAGTGCTAAGTCTGACCAACATATAGCATGTTGTCCAATAAAGATTCCACCCATGGCTTAAATGTACCATGATGCTTAATAAGGATACTAGCTTTTGGTTAGCCTCTAATTAAAAATTACATCTTGCTTGCTAATTCAAAACATAGCCGTTCCCCTAAATCAACATTTATATCATAATTAAGGGCGCATTACACATAATGAGAGCAATTTGTAAAATTGGGGGAAATGAATCATACATAGGCATCACCAAACAATTCATGGCATCAAATTACTTTATACTACAAATAGAATCAAACTCAATTACACCATGTTAAGGGATTTTGAGAAAAACCCTAAAAATGCCAACGTTGAACTCAAGATGAAAATGGAAGTCACCCATGAGTATGAATTGGAATCCCATCTCATTAGAGAAACAAAGCCATCTACTACTTCCATGGAACTCCTCCATCTTCATCAAGTTTCCCATATCCCAAACCCTAGCTTCCTCTTCCAACAACATAATATCCATAGCATGGAACTAATAACAACATAAAACTAACATTAACATAGAACATATCAATTCCATAGCATGAAACAAACTTACTATCCAAAATTAAAGACAACCTCATTAGCATGATTGGTTGGAATTGGATTAACAAACCATATGAAGATGGTTTCCCACATACCGAATGTGAGTAATTTCATATAAATGACCATCCCAACAATTTATAAGATGTCCAATATCCCAACATTTCAACATGTAAGAGCAAATTCAAAATAAGAGCAATTTCTCCTAATTATTGAAACAAAACATATAAGGGCAACATGAAATGTAATTATAGCACCAAATAATTCAACATAACATCCCAATTCAAATTAGAATGCATCAAACCAAAAATATTGCTACAAAACCCTAAAAGATGCAAATTTGAATTCAAAATGGAATGAAATGCAACATATGAATTGGGATTGGAATCCTACCTCTTGGAGAATCAAGTCCCCCATCCAATGTCATGAAATCCACCATGAATCCCAAATCTCCAAGCTCAAACCCAAAACCCTAACTTCTCTTTCAATCCTCCCCCAAATATCTTTTTTTCCTTCCTTCCTCTACTCCATTTCTTTCATCTATTGCGTTGGGCTGAGATCAAATTTCGGCAACCTTGGGGGAATGGGGATTCGGCCATAGGAAGAAGAAAATCGGCAGGATGAGGGTTTGGGGAGGAGGAGAATGGGAAGCTCTTTCTCAATTTATCTCCCCCCTTTTTCTTTCTTCAACCTGGAAGGATTTGGCCTAGGGGATTTCGAATGGGGGGAAGATGAATGTCGGCAGCAAGGGGAGGCAAGGGCTTCGGCCTGTTGCTTAGGGGAGAAGAAGTGGGGAAAGGAAAAAGAAATAAAGAATTAAGAGAAGGGATTTAGGTATTTACAAGTTTGCCATTATTCTCATTCTCATCGCTCATCTAATATCTAGCCCAACTATTAAAGCCCAATCAACATTGACTAACAATAATCCAAGACCAACTCTAGCTATCAAAATTAACTAAGGCCTTAACACCAGTAATGATAATATTAATCAACATCACCAATAATAAAAATACTAATACTCAAAAATTACAACAACACCACCAAAAATAACAACCAAACATTATCATTCCTTAATAACTATCCCAGTATCACCAATTATCATGAACATACCATTTTACCATCCACACTCACCTACTAAAATCGCTAAGCACGCTAATAAACACTAATAGCACGCTAACCATAATACTAATTTACTATCCAACCACACACATTCACTCATACATCCCAGCATATCATAGTCACCTGATAGCCATACCTGTAAGAACTTACTATACACACAACAAAATTACTATATGCACATACGTAAACAGTATTTTACACATACGGGCATTACAGATCTCCCACGCTTTGACGTATCAGAGTCACAAAATGCCTAGACTCTTGTCGACCCACTCTGCAAATTGGTCGAACTGCTCTTGGGATACCTTGGGCACTTTGTTGGCCTTCTTCGGTCGCTTGGATGAAGATGTAGAATCTGAGGCATCCTCCACCTGGACGATGTTCGCTTTTTGTTTCTCCTTCGAACCTTGGTTCGGTCCGATGTTGCTGGGTCCAGCTGACATAGATTTTTGATTGCTTTGGGATGTCGAGCTAGTTAACGTGTTCCCACGACGGTGCCAAACTATTAAGGCCAAAAATGACCGAAACAATTGTGTTGCTGACCTGGACCCTTCTTGATGAATCGGAGCCTCGTCAGCCGGTTGAGTGGGACCCTAAGTTGGAAGAAACAGGGTCGTTGATGGATGATGGTTGACTTGCGATGCTTGATCGACCCTCGAGCGGTTCGGGTACCGATCGATCGAGGCAGAGAAGCTCTGGAATGACCCTTGCGTAGGGTCTAGACCAGAAGATCTGCACCACAATGAAGCGTCAAGAGGGTCGGATCTGGGTTCTGATCCAAATCCCCTCCGATGCTTAATTTAGAATGGGAACTTAATAAATAGAGGGAGCTTGGAGTAGCTGAGATCGATCCATGGAGGTTCGTCTCAGATCTGGCGCCGTAAGCTCTTTTGTGGAGGAAATATAAGAAGTATGTAGAGTCTATGTATTAGAACTCATACCTTGGAAGTTGGGAACATCCCTATATTTATAGACCTCCTGGGTCTTTTCAGTAACGTTGGGAGGATAACGGTAACCAATTATGATGCCATGATCTCCCCCCTTTAATAGGAGTAACCGTAGCCCACGTTTCCTCTATTTATGAGCTCGCCCTTAATCTCATGTTTATTTGGTGGGAGTTAAACGGACGACTGGTTGGTGGGTCTTGACTGAATCAGTATCATGCTTCACTCGTGGGCTCTGCATGCCTTAGTCACTCATTGGATGAGTCATCTCAAGTGTTGGCCCGATGATTCAAACACATCCCTCAAAAAGACCCCAACCTCACTTAATAACATGTTTTCCATTCATCCCAAAAAACCAAAAAACCCACATATTTACATTTTTGTCACCCCAAGGTTTTTTCCGTTTTGACCCCCGGACTTTGCACTTTTTACCCTCCCGACGATACCGACACGCACACCCACAATTCTCGCTCATTTTTGTTTGCGCGCGTTCACCGCATCCTCTTTGTGGTGGGTTTTTTTTATCCGTGCACTATTTACTTAGGTTGTTTTAGTTCTATAACAACAAACGGGTCATTTTATAACACCAAAATAGTCATGACCCGTGACCATACTCCATAAGTCACAATGTATTCAAAATATTCTTTCGAAAAATTTCGACCCACTAATAATCTCTCATCTCTCAAAAAAATTTACAAACTCATTCAAGATATACTACCCTAGAATTCATCCACATTCAAAATCCCCCAAAAAATTTGCAGTCCCCTTCAAAAAATCACACCCACAAAAAAATTAACAACATTCTAACTAAAATTTTGTTTCCTCATATAATTAAGTTCCCGTCAAAAATTTTAGTTTCCCCTAAAATTTAGTTCCCTTCATATTTAGTTCCAATCAATATTTTAAATTAGTATTTGATACCCTATAGAATCTAGTTCCCCAAAAAAATTTAGTTCCCCAAAATTTAAATCCTTCCAAATTTAGTTCCCCAAAATTTAAACTTTTACTCACCCCTAAAAATATTACAAACAAGGACTGCTGACTAGGTTTGTCCAGTCACAAGCTGATTAGGACATACGCAGCCCAGTCAGCATCCCCCCTAAAAATCCCACAATCCCCTTATTTACATGGTTGCCAGCCCCCAAAAACTCAAAAAACGCCCTCTCAAGCCACTTACTTACAGGTTTGCCTTTTGCACCTTTTACCCCTCGACGATACCGACACACCCACCCACACTTCTCGCTCCTTTTCAGTTGTGCACGTGCACAATATCCTATTCGTGGACTTATTACAATTGATACATTTGTCCTAAGTGGCACTAAAAGTGTGACTAGGAAAAATGTCCCATCACCCCCGATCTATAACCCATAACCCTATGTTACAATAGGTGTCATCATTGGCTAGGAATTCCTAAGGATACGAATCCTGACAATTACGACATCCAATCCAATCGCTGCTCTATGCAATCAATGTGCCGCACACTAGTGGGTCCTTTGCCGCTTCCTAGTGGGCTGCAGCCCAATGGGCTTTGTTGAATCATCGGGCCAACACTCGAGATGACTCATCGATGAGTGACTAAGGCCTGCAGAGCCACGAGGGAAGCATGATACTGACTCGGTCAAGGCCCACCAACCAGTCGCCCGTTGAACTCCCACCAATTGAACGTGAGATTAAGGGCGAGCTCATAAATAGTGGAAACGTGGGCTACAGTTACTCCTATTAAAGGGGGAGATTGTGGCACCATAATTGGTGACAATTATCCTCCCAACGTCACTGAAAAGATCCAGAAGGTCTATAAATACAGGGATGTTCCCAAACTTCCAAGGTACGAGATCTAATACATAGACTCTACATACTTCTTAAATTTCTTCCACAAAAGAGCTTGTGACACTAGATCTGAGACAAACCTCCGTGGGTCAATCTCAGCTGCTCCAAGCTCCCTCTCTTCCTTAAGTTCCCATTCTAACTTAAGCATTGGAGGAGATTTGGATCGGAACCTAGATCCGACCCCCCTGACACTTCCTTGTGGTGCAGATCTTCCGGTCTGGACCCTACCCGAGGGTTATTCTAGAGCTTCTCTGCTTCAACTTTGCCCTTTCAAATCAGTCTGTGGGTTTGTCTTGAACTATGATGATTCCTATTAGGGTCTGTTTCTTTGGTGGATAGTGGGATTTAAGAAAGTTGGATGGGTGTGGAATCTTATGAGAGAAAAAAATAAGAGTTTTGTGTTTCTTTTGTTGGAATGAGGTTGGAAAGTGGGTTATGGTGGGTTGAGGTGAGATTACCCATCATCCTCCTATGGTAGAAAAAATGAAACACATTCATTAATTAACTATTAGTTAACTAAATATTAACTATTAACTAAGTAACTATTAAATATGCCTAATTAAATCACACTAACCAAATTAAATCTTAAATACCTGAATTGGGTAATAAAAACCGAAGTAATTACTTAACTATTAATTATTAACTATTTGCTATAAACGGGCTTTTGGAGGCCCAACTTGTTATTGGGTATCCACTCATTATGTAACCTTATTGCTATAAATACAGGGCTACGGATTCCGTAGCCACTAAGTTTACAACATGTTATCAGCACGCTCGAGGCTGAGCCGAACCTCTGCCGACGGACGAACGCGACGAGAACGAGCTTCCTTCACCGAACGTCGCTAGATCTGGCGGGTAGGATCTAGAGGTCATTCTTTTCCCTAGATCTAAATTCGTATGCGCGTATGTTTAGATACAAAACATCGTTTTTACTGTTAAAAATCAACTTTTTACGATAAAAACGCCGTTTTGAAGACTAAAAATGGATTTTTTTCCAATAAAAATTGGATTTTTATCATCTTCTTCACCAAAAACCATTAAACCCTAGGGGGATTCTCCTTCGCCACGCGGCCGGAAGTCGCCACGCGAACCCCCCCTCCCCCCCCGATTCACGTCGTCGTCGCCGCCTGAAGCGGCGGCACCCGCCACCGCCTGCAGCGGCGGCGGGCGGAACCGCCGCCCGCAGCGGCGGCTACCCCCGCCGCCAAAAGCGACGGGCGGAACCGACGCTCGCGATGGCGGTCTAACCCTGCCACCCGCAGCGGTGGCTACCCCCGCAGCTCGAAGCGGTGGGCGGAACCGCCGCCCGCAGAGGCGGCTACCCCGTAGGCGGCGGCATCCGCTGCCGCCTGCAGCGGACGGGCCCTTCCGCCGTCGCCAGCAGCAGCGGACGGGCCCTTCCGCCTGCAGCGGTGCCCCCCCATGCGCACGTGTCCGAAACTCTAGCCGCCGGACGCAGCCACACACGCAACCGAAACCCTAATCGGGTGCATGGGATCGCACGGCAGATCGAACCTAAAAACCCTAACTAGGGTTTGACCAATTTCATTTCCGAATTATTTTTCAGATTTAATTACGATTTTTCCGTTAAAAATCTGGATAAATTGCACATTTTTAATTCATCGCATTTTGGTTGGATTATTTGATTATCATGCGTTTAATAATTAGGAAGATCCTGCGACCGCTCTACCGTTAGTCAACTAACCTAACGGTGTATGACGTTGCCCAATGGTCCAATAATTATTAAACGAAAATATTTTCATTTCCACGATAAAATGCCTGTGATGATTAAAACTACCTGTAACGATTAAAACTGCCTGTGATGATTATATGTCTGGATGTCTGCTACATTTTTCTGCCTGCGACGTATGTGTATATTTGCTGTGGTTTTGCATCGGCTAGCTATCACCATTATTTCCCTCACTTTCTTTTCTTTTTTGAGAGAAAAATATAATGAGGATATTATTGTAAAAATTACAAGACCGGCGGACGTCTCACGAAGATGAAGATCCATTCCAGAAGAATAGGGGCCCCACGTGGGTTCCCAAGTTGTATTTTCATTCTTTATGGGACTGTATGGACTATAATTAATATGGTGATTAGCCGATCCACGCAGCAAATATCTGTGTCTGAAATGCTTAATTATTTATTTTTCTTTAAAATATCTAATTATTGCTTATTTTTAAACATGCTAGAGAGATAATGGCTAAAATTGCGAGCGTCAACTTTGACGTATTGGATGCTACATGCAAAAATTATCTGAGCTGGCAGTTGGATATAAAATTCCATCTACTCGCACAGGGACTGAGTCATCCCATCGCTGCAGGCGATAAGGTTTCTGATATAGATAAAGAGAAAGCAATTATCTATATCAGAAACCATATCGATCGGACCCTGAAGGCCGAGTACACACGGTGGAAGACTCTTATGAGTTATGGACCGCCCTCGAGGATAGGTATAAACATCAAAGAGATGTTATACTTCCCCGAGCGTGATATGAATGGGAGGACCTCCGTCTCCAAGACTTTAAGTCTATCGCCGAGTACAACTCGGCACTTTTTAGTATCACCTCACGCCTGAAGTTGTGTGGTTGGAAAGTGACGGAGGATGTCACGCCCCGCTTCCCAAGTATGGAAGGCGAGACGTGAGAAGGTCTGCTCAGACTTGGAGCTGTGAAGCTGCAGTCTGATAAGCGTCTGGTAACTTATTACATTAGCATGTTCTTTGCATTACGACGAAACAACAATAATAATAATGAGGGGTAGACAATAAAATTATCCAACATTTAACATCCACAGATTTTATTCCAAACATTACAGAGATAGTCATAAAGTAAAGTATAGAGTCTGTAAAGAAGGCCTAAGCATGACCGAAACTACAACAAGTAATGGTGTTGCGCACCTACAACCTAACAACTGTTGGATCTGGATCGTAGCCTAGAGGGGGGTGAATAGGCTAATAAAAATATTCGTGCAACCCACAAACAATCCCACGCAGTTATAGGCACAGACAGGGCAATAAAATAGCAATCACAGAATACGCACAGATATACCCTGGTTCGGTCGTCCCCACGACCTACTCCAGCCCCGAAAGCAACTACTAGATAGATATGTAATCAAGTACAGCTACACAGTGAGTCAAGATCCCAAATCTACTCTCACCTAGCTCATACGCACACCACGTGCTCTACACTCTCAATCTAGTCAGATGCTCTCCCTCCGTGACGACTCCCAAGTCGTCAGGTCCCCAAAAATAACAAAGATGGTAAAGTTTCCCCTACGAGGATCTAACACAACAACTACACAAAATAATGATAAATAGAGTTTAGGAATCTCAGTTTGTGTAACGGCGATGTCCTCGTCAATCAGCACGGGTCAGATCTCGTCTGACGTAGATGTAGTCTCTGATGTCTCCTCTCAACAGTCTGGCTCCCCTCTCGATGAGACTTGCGCCCTTCTCCAAAGATTGAAACTTGCGGCACCTCACCAAAGATTGCAACTTGCGACAACAAGCTTTTCTAGATGATGGCACACGAATATATTGCGCACAATTTTGGCTGCATGAAAGAATTTTGGCTGCTGGCTGCTTCTTCTTTTGATTGCCTGAAGTTTTGATATCTCTATAAAAACAAAATGCCCTGCAATTAAAAATCAAGAGATTATCAATTCCAAAAAGGGCACCCAACTATTTTCAAAAAAAAATCACCAAGATCAGTAAGCTCCTGGGAAAAAATAATGAGGAGAACAAATAATGTGCCTGCGTTTCAAGATTTATCAAAGAAGAGAACAAATAATGATTCGGCCCCTTGGGAACACAAAAAAAATTAGCCTTTAATAAAGATTAGCCCCTTGGAACCAATATCAGTAAACACAAAAAAAATAGGTGGCTCTGACTATTGGGCAAACAAAAAGGAATGATGAACCATGCCCTGGGGATCTCCTTTTGATGCAAAAAAAAAAAGAACTCTCTTCTTAAAAAATGAAATGAGGAAGACCCATTTAAAGAGAATCGGCAGCCCTTGCTTTTGTAGAATAATCCTCAGGTCTTGGAAGTTGGAGAGATTATTAATTAAATGAAGTGCTTTTGAAAAAGAACAAACTGCTCCCCTTCTTAATTCTTTGTGCGGCTCTTTCTCTGAATTTTTTGTTTGTGGACAAAAACATCAATACCCCAACACCCTGCGGCCATCAATCACAAACCAAAAAAATTGTTTTTAAAACAAAACTCAAAACCTCTCCATTAAAAATTCGGCTGCCTCATAAACCATTAAAAAATTTTGATGACGTGCGGCTGGGTGCTTAAAAATTTCGGCTCTCCTCCAAATACTTTTTTTTTGGCCGGCTACTAACTTTGCAAAGGAGAAGTCAAAAGAAATATTGACAGGCCTATTTTTAATTGGCTTTCAACGAAGGTTATATAGGATATTGGAGTAAACCCTAGGTACTCTTAATCATAAGTTTGCCCCCCCCCCCCCCCCCCCCCCCCCCCCCCCATTTACAAATTGCATTTGTGCACCTTATTGCCGCACAGAACCAACTAGGGCCACACGTGTTTCAACCTGCCAACAAAATGAACTAGATTAGTTAAGCTGCCTTTAATCTATTATACATTTGACAGCGTTTTTTGAATTTTAGGGCTGACTAGGACAAGATAAAGAGTGGCTGAGATTTGATCTTGGTAAATCAATGGTTGAGATTGGATTTTGTGAAATTTTTTTGGGGGAAAATGCCTTGGGAACATAAACTTTGAAATTAGAAGTGTCTTGGGAAAGAACATGGAAATTAAATTTGAGGGGAAAAGTGCATTGGAAAAGATTGTGGAGATTAAATTTGGGGGGGAAAGTGCCTTGGAAACGTAAACTTTGAAACTAAAAGTGCCTTGGGAAATATTGTGGAGAATCATAATCCATGCACCCACGCTAAATTTAGCAGAACAACAAATTAGCGTAAAAATACCCTGATGTTTGTTAATTCGGCACCCACGCTAAATTTTTTAAGACTAATTTGTTGTCTCGCACCAAAGGCGCGGGCGCCAAATTTGTTGTTCGACGTCGAATTTGTTGTTCCGTGCGGAAGACGCATGCGCCGAATTTGTTGTTCCGCACCGAAGATGCACGTGCCGCTAAATATTTTTACGCTAATTTATTGCTCTGTTAAATTTTGGCTGTGGAAATAATTTTCGGGGAACAAAGATTTCGCGGGGGAAATCGAAGGCGCCCGCGCCGCGCTAAATTTTTTTACAAAGATTTGTTGTTCTGCGCCGAAGGCGCGGACGCCAAATTTGTTGTTCGACGTCGAATTTGTTGTTCCACCCCGAAGACGCCTACGCCGAAGGTGCCCGTGTCGCTAAATATTTTTACGCTAATATATTGCTCTGTTAAATTTTGAATGTGTAAATAATTTTTCGGGGAACAAAGATTTCGCATGAGAAATGTTAAATGAACCGTGCCCGCGGGCACGGGTTATGACTAGTGTATATATATATATATATATATATATATATATATATATATATATATATATATGTTTATAAAGTTTGCTTCCAAAAAAAAGGTTGCATGTGAGTGTTTTTGATTTAAACTTTGTTCTAATCCAATGAGATATTCTTCATCACATCCCATATTGGACCAAGTCCAAATTGCTTTGTGCCTAGCAATTTCTCCATCTTCTATGAGTTTAGCAATTTGTCCAACACATTAATTTACAAGTCTCATTGCTTTACTTTCTCGCCAATCCTGTAAATACTTAATACACACATCAGATCATTCACAACTGTTTGCACCTACAACCTAACAACAGCTACTAAGAAGGTAACAACAACTAAAAGAGAATCACCAGCTAAGATAAGGGTAGGACCGGAATCCTCGAGCTAAACGTCAGCAACCTGTCGTCCTCTGCAACTAAATCACGCTCAAAACCTGACATGTGACACCCAAAGAGAAAAGGACACATGTCAGCAAAAGTCTCCCAAAAGAAAACGGAGAACTTTTGTGCAAGGATACAAATAATAATAAAAAGGCGATTAGCAGCTCTAATATAATGAAATGACATGACATTAAAGAATGCAACAATTTAAAATGACATGATGAACATGCATGCACGTCGTAGCAGAAGCTACCAAAAACATTATTTCACGAGTCACGAACATTATCATTTCACATTGTACATAGGGTTTACGCCTTTTGGCTGAAGTGGCTATACGGGCACACTTCTATGCTCAAGTGATCGCTTAACCCTACCCCTCCACGTGTATCAAGCGTTGGTTTTCCAACAACACTGTGCTCGCTTCTGGATCACGAGCCAGGAAGTGTTTTTCAATATGGCATAGGGTTGTGCCCGCAAAAGCAAGTGCCTAGCCTCAGTAGTTACAATTTTTGTAGCGTGTGCTACATAATCACGATAAACATTCTGATGCATGACATTACTAGGCAATGAGAAATTAAAGTGTGTACCGATAATTGAAATTAAAGTGACATGGCAGCATGAATGAAAGCATGTAAAAAAAAGTGTCAGATCTAGCTTCGTTGTCAAGCTAGATCTAGAAGGGCATCTACGCGACTATCATTTCATCGCCTAGTCTCTTTTCCGCTACTGTACAAGATGGCCTAAACAAAACACTGGCAAGTATCACTTGCCTGAAAACAACCAAGTCACGATCCTGTTCAATCAAGTCCGAGTCTACCTATGTGTTCAGAACGCAGCCCAGCCTACAGTCCCAATTATTAATCTTGATTAGTGAGTTACAAAAAAAATTAGAAGCTACGATTTTTAGTTGATTAACATGCGATGTGGGGATTCCTACGGAGCAGAAATTACCGCAACACGACGTAAGAGCTACTCTAACGTCGGGTAGCGATGTCAGGGGTTGGATTTCTGTAGCGCGAATGGTACGGTGGATAGCGGCGACGAACGACGATCAATCGGGTAGCGGTACGATCACCGATCAGGGGACATGAATGGAATGGACAGCAGCACATCATCCTACGGCATCGGGAAGGCACGGACAGTGGTACGAAACGCGCGAGAGACGACGGACAGATCTGTCCGTGGGTTCGGTAGCGCAGATCTGAAGTTACGCGTGAATCTGAAGTTTGCACACGCGTGGGAGGAGCTCCGTGGGTTGTAGAGATAAGGGAAGGACCTGTACGGAGAGGGGGAAGGCCTGAAGGGCAGCCGGTGGCAGCGGGGTGGCCGACAGCGACAAGATAGCCCAGGCCGTGGGTTTTTGGTAGGGCAAACGGCAGTTTTTTGGTATAATGCTAATGATTAGGGCAAATGAAAATTTAACTCAATTTCCAAGAATCTTATTTGATATGTTAGATTCAGGGGGAGTTAAGATATATATAAGGATTTTCAAATCCGAAATTTCAAAATTCGATTCTCATTCTATATCTTACTCGTCTGATTGATGCAATTTATATATATTCAATTTGGAATTAACGTGTCATCAATGCAGGGGGAGTAAGTATTTTACATTTGAATCATTATTTTTGATTATTATTTATGTTAGTTTGTCATCACCAAAAAGGGGGAGAATGTTGAGTATTGGACTCCCCGGATTTGGTTTTGGATGATGAGCAAACATAAATAATTCATGAATTAACAATTTGTGAGCGCAGTTATGGAGATCGTCGCCAAATTCACGAGAACACACTAAGCGACATCTCAAGACTTCTCAAAGCTCGTATTCAATGCCTAAAGCTTCGTTGAAGCTTTTGGATCATTTTGGAAGTCATGAAGATTTGATCGAAGCTCTCGAAGACCGTTCTTTAAGGTTTTATTTATAGTCTTTTGGTTTCGATCTATAGAATGTTAAGCCTTGAGTATATCTTACATTTCTATCTTCGTAACGCTCATATCTTAGCTCTAGGATCTTAGTAGAAGTCCATTCTAACTTCCTCGAAGCATCGCGCTTCGATTCGGACTTTATTGTGCATGTTAGTTGGTTCAAGAAGAAGAACTGACCGACTAGATGGTGATCTAGTCGGTCAGCAAAGCTTCTTGGACCGACTAGTTTCAGTTTGTATTTTCTTGCTCAGTACTGTTTACAGTTAGTCGGTCTAGTTGACTCACCGACCGACTAGTTTGTGAACTAGTCGGTCAGTGATGCTTCTTTGACCGACTAGTTGTACTTTACTGTACATGTCAATTTTCTCCTAAGCTACTGTTTATCGTTAGTCGGTCTAAGAACGTTTGGCGACCGACTAGTTGATAATCTAGTCGGTCAACATTTGTTCTTGGACCGACTAAATCAATTTGTATTCAGACTATTTGTTTTTGACTCTTAGTCGGTCTACGTTCACTGACCGACCGACTAGTTGTGAAACTAGTCGGTCAGACAGTCTTCTTGGACCGACTAGATTTCTAGGTCTGAAATTCAATCATTTCACTGTTCTTCTCTTAGTCGGTCCATGTTGATTGACCGACCGACTAGTTAATGAACTAGTCGGTCAGTGGTTGTTCTTTGACCGACTAACTGCTTCAGATTTCCAACCGTTGGGATTTGACCTAGCTCGTTTTTATGGGCCCCTATAAATACGAACCTTGGTCATTTCTCTCTAGGTGAGAGCTGCTATTAAGAGATTCATTGAGATTGAAAGAGATAGAGATTCTCACTCATTTCCAAAGCTCTCTTCCTTACAAGAAATCCATTCTCTCACTTTCTAGATCTAGAATCCATCTTGAGAGAAGTTTGTTCTTGGTGAGCCCTTCAAGCTCTAGCTTGATTCAAGTCTCCAAATCACTCCTAGGCACCCATTGCTGCTCATTTCAGTGGTGCTAGGTCTTGGTGACTTCCTCTTCCACAAATCACTCCTTGCACCTATTTGGTAAGAAAACTCAAGGTATAGGATTTTGTGGTAAGATTGTTTATTTCATTATAAACTCATTTATATTGCTTATTGATTCTCTCGGTTGTGAGAGAAGGTTGTGATCCCGGGTTGTGGGATTCACTATTGCTATTGCATGTATGATTTGATCTTGTGAAGGTTTTTCACAAGATATCATAGTGGAAATCTTGGGTTATGGTTTCTAACCTAAGTATCCGGAGGGGATCCGGGTGGTTGGGACGTAGGATCATCGGGAACAAGTCGGGGAGACTTGGGTGGATCCGAACCCAGTAATATCTTTTGTTAGCATTGCTAATTTTGTTGTTGTCATCAATTTAAGCTTCCGCAAATTGATTTGGTAGTTGTTTGCACGATAATTAGGAATTATACTCCTCGTTATTTTTAAAGTACTATTCACCCCCCTCTAGTACTTGTGCAGTAGCTTGTAGGGCATTACATTTGGTATCAGAGCCAGATACTTAGCTATGTCTGCCAACGACAACAAGACCGTGTGTCCACCTTCCGACTATGGCACCTTCAGGAACCGTGAAGGAGCCTCTTCGGTGATGGAAGGACATTCCTCTACGAGGCCTCCATTCTTCAACGGTACCAACTACGGGTACTGGAAATGCCGGATGGAAACCTTCCTCCGGAGTGCATCTCTATGGAGAACCATGATGAAGGAATACGTCGAGCCCGCCGAAGAAGACTTTGAGAAATGGACAACCGCAGAGGTCTCCGCGGAGGTAAGCAATGCCAAGGCAATGAACGCCTTGCAATGCGCATTGGAGCCCGAGAATTTCAATAAGATATGCACATGTAAGAGTGCATATCAAATTTGGAACTCCCTCCTCATACTACATGAAGGGACGAGTAGGGTAAGAGACTCTAAACTCGTAGTTGTTAACAAAGATTACGAAATGTTTCATATGCAACAGGGTGAGAAGATGAAGGAGTATTATGCTCGCTTCGTCGACATCATAAACGAGTTGGAGGCTCTTGGCAAAACCTACACCCAAAAGGAGAAGTGTTCGAAGCTTATCGAAGGACTTCCTTCTTCTTGGGAAAAGCATACCTTCGCCATCGAGGAAGGTAATGATATGTATAAGTACACCGTAGTTCAACTAATGGGTACTTTAATGTCATACGAGGTACGCAAGGATAGCAAGTTAAAGTTGCAGGAAAAGATGAAGTCCTACCTAAAGCAAGACGAGCCAAAGAAGAAGGCTATTGCTTTCAAGGCCGCTCCATCCACTTCGACCTCAACCGATGATGAAGACTCGGAAGACGAGTTGGACTTGGAGTCCATGGCTCTCATGGCCAAGAAGTTCAACCGGTTCTTCCGGAAAGGTAACTTCAAGAACAAACCTAAGTTTGGTTCTACTAACGCCTCCTCCTCTCCTTTGTGTTTCAAGTGCAATAAGCCAGGACACATGAAAGCGGAGTGTCCTCTAAATAAGCAAAAGGAGAAGTGGAAGGCGCCGAAATTCGATAAGTCCAAGAAGTACAAAAAGGGGTACAAAAGGGACTTGTCGGAGCAACATTCACTGACTCCGAGGATTCCTCAAGCGGAGAGTCGGATGATGAGAAAGTGGAGCAAGCGCACATGTGCTTCATGGCAAGAGAGGAGCATGATCAAGGATCCTCCTCTTCCGATGATAGTGACGACGAAGGCGATGAGGTAACTATGGATGACCTTAGGAATGCTAATTCTCAATTATGGTCTAAATACACTAAATTAGTAAATAGATATACTAAGGTAAAAGATGACCTAGCTAGCATTCAAACCTCGCCTAAGACTGTCATCACCAACAATGACACCGTTGTTGAAGAGTTAAGAAATGAGATTGTTAATCTCAAATCTAAACTTGAACATGTTAGTGTTGAGGATTCGGAAGAACATAGGATAGCGGATTTGACTTCTCAAAACTCAACTTTGAGTATTGAGAATGAAAATCTCAAGTCTCGTGTTTATGTGCTCACATCGCAAATATCCACTTTGGATGTTTCGATGCATTCTCTCACCGAGAAATATGAGTGCACAATAGGCCGAATTAATAAGTTCAATAAGGGTAAAGACCATTTGGATAACATCCTAAATGATTTACTTCCTGGCAATCACCACATTGGCTTGGGGTATAAGATAGGGAGTTCATCCAAATCGGCCACTACTTTTGTTAGGCCTACTTCCGATGCCTCACCGAGTGGGAGCAAACACTCTATTGGTAGTTCATCTACCAATGGTGCTTCCACTTCGCACACACCCTATTTTGGAAAGAAACCCACTTTGGGTGGACCTCCGAAGAAGGGTCATGCCTACATGTACACAAATACCATGCCACGTAGGAACACACGTCCTACTCCACCGGCTCACACATATGATGATTTTTATGCAACACATTCATGGGCACGTGCACACCATGTGAGACACCCTCACGCACGTGTTCCCTCACATGCATATGTTCACTCACAACATCATATGAATAATTATCCGCATGCACCATTCCATCATGTTCCTTATGCCTATCCACGACATGCATCACGTAGAAACCAACAACACATGCATGCACCCAATAGGATGAGGGCTCCCAAGATTTTCACTATTTGGAGCCCGAAGGACACAAGCATGGATGAAAAACAAGTTTATATGAATGCTTATTTTTCGAATGTTGTGCATAGTAGTGATTATGTGGGGAAGTCTAAGTCCAATTGGACTTGGCTTCCAAAGGTCTAATCTTTTGGGCCCAATGACATTGGGTACCATGATACGACATTCCATATCTATAGGTACTTAAGAAAAGGAAACGGAGCAATAAATTTAAATTTATCTCCAAGAGAAATTGGATACTCGATAGCAGGTGTTCAAAACACATGACGGGTGACGCTCAATTGCTCTCCGGAGTGGTTCCCATTGCAAATGGAAACCGCGTCATATTTGGAGGCAACGAGAGCGGAACCATCAAGGTGTTGGTAAAGTGGGTAATCCTTCTAAACCCATTATATGTGATGTTTACCTTGTTAAAGGATTAAACCACAATCTTATTTCAATAAGTCAACTTTGTGACAAAGGTTACAAAGTTAACTTTGCGAAAGGAATGTGCCATATTTTAAGAAAAGATAATAATGAATTATTGTTTTCCGGCACACGCCATAAGGATATATATATCCTAGATCTTCCAAGATCACATGAACAATGTCTTATTGCCAACACAAGTGAACAACACTTATGGCATCGACGTTTTGGTCATGTGAACTTTGGAACACTTTTCAAGCTTTCCAAGTTAAATTCTATTAGAGGCTTCCCTAAGCTTGTCTTTCAAAAGAAAAGCTTTTGTGACTCGTGTCAACGAGGCAAGCTTCCAAAAACTTCATTTAAACCTAAGAAAAGCATTTCTTCTAAGCGGCCTCTAGAGCTATTACATCTAGATTTATTTGGGCCAACTAGAGTTGCTTCATTAGGTAATGCTAGATATGGACTTGTCATCGTTGATGACTTTTCTAGGTTTACTTGGGTATTTTCATTGTGTAATAAAAATGAAGCTTTTGAAAACTTCACAATTTTTGTTAAGAAAGTACAAAATCTCTTAGGAACCACCATTGTCACTATTTGTAGTGATCATGGATGTGAATTTGAGAATGAGTCTTTTGAGACATTTTGTGATGAAGTTGGTATTACACACACCTTTTCATTCCCTCGCGCACCTCCTCAAAATGGTGTAGTTGAGAGAAAGAATAGGACGCTAGTGGAGTGTGCTCGCACTATGCTTGATGATAGCCAACTTGGCCATCAATTTTAGGCGGAAGATGTACATACCGCTTGCTATGTGTTTAATAGAATACTTTTGAGGCCCGGCACTAAACAAACTTGTTATGAATTGTTGTTTGGTAGGTTGTCTCAAGTTAAACATTTTCGTGTTTTTGGCTCGAAATGTTTTATTAAGAACACGTATGGTAGTTTGGACAAATTCGATCCAAGATCCGATGAGGGGATTTTTGTTGGATATTCTTCGCGTAGCAAGGCCTACCGAATATTCAACAAACGAACCTCAACGATCGAGTAGTCGCTTCATGTGTCATTTAATGAAGGATTTGTTCCAACTAGAATTACTAATGATGATGACTCTATGGATGTCTTATGTGATTCAATTGGTAATTCTAACTCTAATGATTCTATTGATTCTATTGAGACTAACCCGTCTAATGAAGTTGTTGAGAATGTTCCTAGTGATCAAGGTATTCCCAAACGGCTTCATACCGTTCGTGACCATCCTCATGAGCAAGTCATTGGCAATATCCATGATAGTGTCAAGACGAGATCGCAAGTGAACTACTTCGCTCATTGTGCCTTTGCCTCCTCGATAGAGCCAAAGAATGTTAATGAAGCATGCGAAGATAGCGCTTGGATCTTAGCCATGGAGGAGGAACTCATTCAATTCGAGAGGAATGAAGTTTGGGAGCTTGTTCCATTGCCATCGAAGAACCACACCGTCATAGGGACAAAGTGGATCTTCAAGAACAAAACCGACGAAAACCAAGTCGTCGTCCGGAACAAAGCTCGGTTAGTAGCTCAAGGCTATTGACAAGAGGAAGGTATTGATTTCGAAGAATCCTTCGCTCCGGTAGCTAGAGTAGAATAAATTAGATTGTTATTGTCTTTTGCATGCGATAAAAATTTCAAATTATTTCAAATGGATGTTAAAAGTGCATTTTTAAACGGAGATGTTGTTGAGGAAGTTTATGTTTCTCAACCTCCGGGCTTCATAAATGAAAAATTTCCAAATCATGTTTTTAAACTTAAGAAAGCACTTTACGGTTTGAGACAAGCTCCTCGAGCTTGGTATGATTGCCTAAAGAATTTTCTTTTGGATTTGAATTTTAAAATGGAAGAAGCCGATTCTACACTTTTTGTTAAGCATTCGAATAATGATATAATTTTAGTTCAAATATATGTTGATGATATCATTTTCGGTGCTACTAACTTTGCTCTTTGCGAAGAGTTTTCTAATGTTATGAAGGAACAATTTGAGATGAGCCACATGGGTGAGCTCAAGTATTTCTTAGGTCTCCAAATTCGCCAAATGGACGATGCAATCTTCATCCACCAAACGAAGTATACGGTGGAGTTGCTAAAGTGATTTGGAATGGAGAGTGCCTCCGGGAAAAAGACTCCTATGAGCACTACAACGCATCTTGATAAAGATACAGGCGGAAAAGATGTAGACATTCGTCTATATCGAGGTATGATAGGTAGTTTACTTTATCTTACCGCTAGTAGGCCCGATATCATGTTTGCCGTATGTATTTGTGCTCGTTATCAGTCTCAACCTAAGGATTCTCACTTAGTAGCGGTAAAACATATTTTTCGCTGTCTAAGTTACACTTTAGATTTTGGATTACTTTATCTGAAATCTAGCACATATGAGTTAGTCTCATATAGTGACGCTGATTATGCGGGATGCAAATCCGACAGGAAGAGTACTAGTGGCACTTGCCATTTTATAGGAAATTCCCTTGTCTCTTGGTTTTCCAAGAAGCAAAATTCGGTATCACTTTCAACCACCGAGGCGGAATATATTGTCGCCGGTGCCGCGTGTGCTCAAGTTCTTTGGATGAGACACACACTTAAAGACTTTGGTATAAACTGTGATACTTGCCCGATCATGATTGACAACCAAAGTGCAATATGTCTTTCCAAGAACCCTGTACACCATTCCCGTTCGAAACACATAGATGTCTGACACCATTTTTTAGATGATCATGTTGCTAAAAAGGACATCATTTTAGTGTACGTTGAAACCCAAAAGCAAATCGCCGATATTTTCACGAAACCCCTAAAGGAGGACTCCTTTGTGAGGTTGCGTCGAGAATTGGGGATTATGGGTGAATCTGAGATATAGGATTCATGTTTCATTCAATAATCTTGCATGCTATTATATTTCGCAATATTTCGTTCATGCTAGACTTATTGGATTTTTTGGGATTTTATGTGATATTTTGAACTTTTGCTCGAATTCGTGTTTGAATGTCGTATTTGAGATTTCGATGTTTAATGGGGTAGTTTAGATGATGTTTGAGAGTCTTGCGATGTATCGTCCAAGAGTATTGAGGAAAGAACTTATTTATCAATTTTTGGACTCATCTAGTCGGTCTAAGCTCATCAACCAACCGACTAGATTCACATCTAGTCGGTCAGCTAATGAACTTAGACCGACTAGCTCTATCTCTCAACTTTTGGACTTCTTTAGTCGGTATCAGTTCATTCACCAACCGACTAGATTCGTATCTAGTCGGTTAGTAAAAGAACTTAGACCGACTAATTCAAGCTATTAGGATTTCCTCTCCAGCTTAACTCCTTTAGTCGGTTCTAGCTTACTTATCGACCGACTAGATTGCGTTCTAGTCGGTCAGTACTTGAGCGCAGACCGACTAATTCTTGTTCAGGAAATCTTCGACTGTTCTCTGTTTCCACTTAGTCGGTTCAAGCTCGTTAACCGACCGACTAAATCGTCATCTAGTCGGTCAGTGTTTGAACTCAGACCGACTAAGTGCTCAGGGGCAGTCTCGTCTTTTCGTGTTTCGACCGACTTAAACCAATTCTAATCGATTATTTCTTTATCTAGTCGGTTGTTTTTTGTTCTCCAGCTCGAAAACCCCCCGAACCCAGCTCGTGTCTCTTCGACTTCCGTCGATCTCCGGCCACTTTTCCGTCCAACCGCCGCCGTCGATCTCTCTCCCCTAGGTATATCTCCTCCTCCTAAGTCGTTTTCGAGTTCTAGGGCTTCATTTCATCTCCTAGGGCTTGTTTTTGTCGATTTAGGGTTTCAAACTCCCTCTAGGGTTTGATCTGTTTCGATTTCACTCTTTAAGGTTTGTGAGGTTAGGTTTGCTTGATCTTTTCATACGTCGTTTGCTTGAACTCGTTGTGCCGCGATCATGGCAAGAACGAGGATCCCGATTACTTCCTCTGGGCATCCCCCATGACCATAGAGGCCGCGACCGCTTCGACCCCTCCTAAGCGTAGGGCCAAGACCACTCGTCCCCCCTCTTCGTCTTCAACACCGTTGAAGAGGAAGAGGACTTCCAAGCCCAAAGCCAAAGGCCAATCTTCCAACCCCAAATCTCAACCCAAAGAGTTCCGTGCACCTACCCCTCCCGGTGAGCGTTCAGGTAGTGACTCTGAGGATGATTCCGAGGAAGAGTACACTCCTGAGCATCCCGAGAAGGCACCTACTCCACTCCCTCCTCCACCTCCTCCTAAGACCTGTAAGGCTAAGGGTAAAGCCCCAATGCCAGTAGGCGGTGTAGATATATCGTTGTGTCATGACGACCCTCAGTGTCTAGCGGCTTACAACCGTATAGAGCACTGCCCACTGCTATTGGAGCATTACGTTCAGTTCTCTGACTTTCTTGGCCTTGCGGATCTTTTATCCTATAGCGGACTTTTGGACTACCTTAGATATGACCCTAAGGCAAACCCTCGACCCTATCCTCGCCTGGTCAAGCTCTTCTATGCCAATCGTGTCCGGGGCCACTACGATGAGAGCCACTCCATCGAGACTACTGTCTTGGGGACTCCTATAGTCCTCACGGTAGAAATCTTGGGGGAGTTGCTTGGTTGCTCATCGTCTGGCCTCCTCCCGTCTGACATTTCTGTAGACGATATCTCCTCTCTCGATCAGCAGACCCTCGCTGATATCTTCCAGGTTATCCCCCCTGCTTTCATAGGCGTCCCTTCCAAATCATTCAAGCCGAATGCTTGGGTGATTAATCTAATCTTGAAATCCTGCCTTTTGCCCAAGTATGGATCTTCCTCGCTTCCATCTCAGCCTTTTCTGAAGTTGATTTACGCTCTCGTTATGGGTAGCTCGATTAACTGGGCTCGCATCATACTCGATAAGATGGATTCTTTCGAGTGTGTTCGCAAGTCTAGTAAATCGGCGCATATTCCATATCCTTGTCTGTTGACTCTGGTATTCCGTCATTTTCGCGTTCCTTTGCCTCCTGACGATGAGCGTCCCCTTGGTCCTCCGCTGAACGCGACGCCGTAAAGAAATCTCTTGCGGCACTCCGTCACGTGCAGCGGTCGACTCCTTCTGCGTCACATGCCACACCTTCAGTTGCTGCAGCCCCTCCTCCTACCACCACACTTGATGATGTCGTTCGGTTACTTCGTCGTCACGAGTCTCGTTTGGCTCGTACCGAGGAGATAGTTTGCCGTATGGCTAGTTTGATGGGTATTCAGCTTCCTCCTCCTGTTTCTGAGGATGAGGAGATGGATGATGAGGATATCGATGAGCTTGTCACCTCCTTAGCTCGTGGCGCTGAGGCCACTGCTGCTGCTGCTACCACATCTGCTGCTGGTGCTACCACTTCTTCCAGTGCTCCAGAGTCTTCTGCACCAGTGGTTCAGACTCCTGTTGATGCTGCCGCTGTTCCTGCTGATGTACCTGCTGATACTCCTGCCGTTGAGCCTGTCGTCGATGTCTCCACCCCTGCCCCGACGATCCCTTCAGTTCACACGCCCCTCCTCCCAGCAGAGCCTGAGTCCACTCCCTCGACTGGACCCACGGAGACTGCTGATCCTGCCACTTCCTCGTGATCGTCTGTTTCGAGGACTCTTCGGTGATCATTGGATGATACATCTTTTTGAAAGTGTTTTGGGTTAGGATAGGATGGAGTTTAGGTGGTGTTTTGATGTATTTTGATTTTATGGATGTCGGTGTATTTGATGTATTTTGGATGTTGATGATGATATGTCGATGATGTTGTTGTATCCTTTTTGTTGGTAATATAGATGTTGCACTTTGTTTGTTGTAGTCGATGTGTTTTGTTGCTTGTACTCATGGTATTTATATATATATATACATCGATGTTCACTTTTACTTCGTTGTGCACATTTCATATTCATTCAATGTCTATGATATTCGATTTCGTCGATCGACGATTATTAACTTGGTTAGATAGATTATATTTCTATTATTGCATAGAATTGTTTTCCATGCACAAATTTAACCAAGAATATTGAGTATTGGAGAGTACGTTTCTTTATTCAATAAGTGAATTTATATTTGGTATTTTGATGATATTAATTTTCGTTTTTCGAGAATGGACAATTTGGCACACTTTGATTCGTTTTCGACTATTTTCCTTGGTGTCAATTTGGTCCATCGTCATATTCTACGACTCCCGATGTTGGATTTTCCTTTTCCTTGTTGTTGTCGTTGTATGCCCCCCATTTTTGGGATAATGCCAAAGGGGGAGAGATAATGATAATGATTAGGGCAAATGAAAATTTAACTCAATTTCCAAGAATCTTATTTGATATGTTAGATTCAGGGGGAGTTAAGATATATATAAGGATTTTCAAATCCGAAATTTCAAAATTCGATTCTCATTCTATATCTTACTCGTCTGATTGATGCAATTTATATATATTCAATTTGGAATTAACGTGTCATCAATGCAGGGGGAGTAAGTATTTTACATTTGAATCATTATTTTTGATTATTATTTATGTTAGTTTGTCATCACCAAAAAGGGGGAGAATGTTGAGTATTGGACTCCCCGGATTTGGTTTTGGATGATGAGCAAACATAAATAATTCATGAACTAACAATTTGTGAGCGCAGTTATGGAGATCGTCGCCAAATTCACGAGAACACACTAAGCGACATCTCAAGACTTCTCAAAGCTCGTATTCAATGCCTAAAGCTTCGTTGAAGCTTTTGGATCATTTTGGAAGTCATGAAGATTTGATCGAAGCTCTCGAAGACCGTTCTTTAAGGTTTTATTTATAGTCTTTTGGTTTCGATCTATAGAATGTTAAGCCTTGAGTATATCTTACATTTCTATCTTCGTAACGCTCATATCTTAGCTCTAGGATCTTAGTAGAAGTCCATTCTAACTTCCTCGAAGCATCGCGCTTCGATTCGGACTTTATTGTGCATGTTAGTTGGTTCAAGAAGAAGAACCGACCGACTAGATGGTGATCTAGTCGGTCAGCAAAGCTTCTTGGACCGACTAGTTTCAGTTTGTATTTTCTTGCTCAGTACTGTTTACAGTTAGTCGGTCTAGTTGACTCACCGACCGACTAGTTTGTGAACTAGTCGGTCAGTGATGCTTCTTTGACCGACTAGTTGTACTTTACTGTACATGTCAATTTTCTCCTAAGCTACTGTTTATCGTTAGTCGGTCTAAGAACGTTTGGCGACCGACTAGTTGATAATCTAGTCGGTCAACATTTGTTCTTGGACCGACTAAATCAATTTGTATTCAGACTATTTGTTTTTGACTCTTAGTCGGTCTACGTTCACTGACCGACCGACTAGTTGTGAAACTAGTCGGTCAGACAGTCTTCTTGGACCGACTAGATTTCTAGGTCTGAAATTCAATCTCTTCACTGTTCTTCTCTTAGTCGGTCCATGTTGATTGACCGACCGACTAGTTGATGAACTAGTCGGTCAGTGGTTGTTCTTTGACCGACTAACTGCTTCAGATTTCCAACCGTTGGGATTTGACCTAGCTCGTTTTTATGGGCCCCTATAAATACGAACCTTGGTCATTTCTCTCTAGGTGAGAGCTGCTATTAAGAGATTCATTGAGATTGAAAGAGATAGAGATTCTCACTCATTTCCAAAGCTCTCTTCCTCACAAGAAATCCATTCTCTCACTTTCTAGATCTAGAATCCATCTTGAGAGAAGTTTGTTCTTGGTGAGCCCTTCAAGCTCTAGCTTGATTCAAGTCTCCAAATCACTCCTAGGCACCCATTGCTGCTCATTTCAGTGGTGCTAGGTCTTGGTGACTTCCTCTTCCACAAATCACTCCTTGCACCTATTTGGTAAGAAAACTCAAGGTATAGGATTTTGTGGTAAGATTGTTTATTTCATTATAAACTCATTTATATTGCTTATTGATTCTCTCGGTTGTGAGAGAAGGTTGTGATCCCGGGTTGTGGGATTCACTATTGCCATTGCATGTATGATTTGATCTTGTGAAGGTTTTTCACAAGATATCACAGTGGAAATCTTGGGTTAGGGTTTCTAACCTAAGTATCCGGAGGGGATCCGGGTGGTTGGGACGTAGGATCACCGGGAACAAGTCGGGGAGACTTGGGTGGATCCGAACCCAGTAATATCTTTTGTTAGCATTGCTAATTTTGTTGTTGTCATTAATTTAAGCTTCCGCAAATTGATTTGGTAGTTGTTTGCACGATAATTAGGAATTATACTCCTCGTTATTTTTAAAGTACTATTCACCCCCCCCTCTAGTACTTGTGCAGTAGCTTGTAGGGCATTACACCAATATATCAACACATGTAATCGCACCATACAATATTAAATCATGTTTAATATATTTAATATACATTCACCACTACTATAATTTCACAAATATATAGTTATTCTAATGCACGCAGATACTTCATCATATATTCACATCACATACAGTCTTATAACTATATTCAAGACACCACACATACCATAGTCACAAATATCTATAACTAAGCATTACCCGCGTATGGTGCATGCCCACACACGCTAACATACCATTCATACCACTATATGTATTTAGAATATTCTATTCACCAGGTTTAGCTAACGGATATACATCCAACATGGAAAACCTTAGTAATTAACTACACTACAAGGCCAACGCCTATAACATATAATGGTATAGCCATCCACAACCATGTGTGTAACACAACCAGACACAACCAATCTTATCAATATACATACATCATCCATTACTATATGCATAGTACTATACGCAAACCACAGACATATGTAACAATATACTTAGAGTATACACACTCAAGCTTGAGTGAGACTCAAAACCCATTTCCGAATACTCTATATACATAACACGATACTTATACCTACACCAACACAACACTCCAATATATATATATATATATATATATATATATATATATATATACACTTCAATCACACACATACCTAGCAAAAAACAAAAACAAAAACTATATATATATATATATATATAATAATGGCTATCATACGCCATATGAGAGCCTCTCTCATACGCCCTATCATATAAAGCATCTAAGTACAAGCCCACATGGGCTTGTACTTGGTTGTACTTGGGTGCTTTATGTGAGAATGCGTATGCGAGAGGCTCTCATATGGCGTATGATAGCCATTATTCTCTCTTTTATATATATATATATATATATATATATATATATATAGCAATGTAACCACACACATACCATAATATCAATCACACTTAATATTTAGTCAGGTAACACCCACATAATTCAATCACTTTACATACCATAATAATATTACAAACATCAACACACGTATACAATTAAATACATCATCCTAAGCAAGCATACATCGTATAGTCACATACATATAATATACACACCATAGCAATTTATCTCTAATTAGTATACTAACACATATACTTATCCATACATAGTTAAGACATACAATAATCGTGTATACCTCACGGTATACACGCACACGCATAACATCCCGTAAAGGCAAGTAATACCAAACAAAATTATAACCCTATTATCATCCGTATATCACCCATATTCATGCAGCAAATACATATCTACTTACGACTAGGCACAATACATATCTACGTACGAGCACACGCTCATACGTACTAACATATAGATCAAATATAGGCATGCACATTTAACTATAAGTACCCTATTATCATTACACTTAACAAGCACATGACTTACTAGTATATTATTTCAAGCATTTACAGTATTTTCAAACCACATACCACTAGTAAATATTCTAACACAAATTCCAATTTACATCGACATCCCTAAAGTGGTTTAGCTATCCACACATATGTAAATACAATCGTTTATACAATTTCATACATATATCACGATTAACACTGAGTATACATACATAACACAAGAGACAATCATTAATGTCCTAAGGGTAGCACACTCATACAGGTCCACACACTCTACCTATATACATGTACCACGACGACATCTCAAACCAATGGGCCCGCTACTAAACTAGAGTTGACATAGGCAACGACAAGCATTAATGTCTAAACAATAGAAGGAACCCGGAACAAAAAACGTAACAAAGAAAAGATCGGAAAGTACGAGTTCAGGTATGGCGAGGATAAGGAGACAGCTTGGTTAGGTGAATCAGGGATATAATTGTGAATGTTTAGGTAGAAGAAAGGAAGATGTAATAATACCCTTATAGGATAAAGAAAAATAGTGTGTAAATGACATAAGTTAAAATACGAAAAGTATAAAAACGGTCGTACTTCAAAAGTTGGAGTTCCCTTTTGCATAGAAAAATATTTGGAGGTCGATAAAATGAGTTGTTCGAAACAAGTTTGAGTCGTATATACATAATAAAAGAAAAATGGTTTACTGGCTTATTCAGAAATCATTATAAGAAAGAAGTAAAACATTCACATGAACATTAAAGATATAGGTTAGAAAATATTATATGGCAGTAATTTAATAATTTCGGCAAAAGTTTCGAAATTCAAAGAATGAATTTAGATCAACCGAAGTGTAGGAGATTTAAGCTCATGCTAAATGTTTTCAAAGTCTTTAAACTGGGGAGAAATTTAAAATAAATAATATTGAAAATACTTTTAGAGAAAACAGGATTTGCCAAAAGAAACAGATCTATACAAAGATTTTTGGAAGTATGAGTACGATGAACCTAGAACTGTTATATATAAAAATATTGAAGTTATATTTAGCTTAGAAAAATATTCTAAAAGTATGTACGGTAAGTGGTTAAAAGTAATAAACTTAGTCGTATAGAAAGGAAGGAATGATATTTTGAATTTTCAAACTGGTAATAAAGTTTTAAAACCGAAATGTGAAAGATCTAGGTCAGGAAATGATTACGAGATAGTAATTGATCACTCCATATTTTACACCTTTTTTCTGCATGATTGCATATCGTTTTGATCGCCCATATCGCGTTTTTCATGATTATTCGATAATATTGTGATGCTTTCTCTATTTCTTGTTTTTATAGTATTTCAGGAAATATGGAGCGATTTGGAGCGAATTTGAGATCAAGGGATTTGTACACGCCTAGGAGTGTCACCCACGGCTCATTCGAGGGCTTATCAGCGATAAAGGATGAGCGGAAGAAGAAGGAAATCAAAAGGAGCGACGAGGAGGCAAAAAGAAGAAGAAACAGGCATTTCAGTACATCACTCGGCCGAGTAGACCACTCACTCGGCCGAACAAGAAGTTCCACTCGGCCGACCAGAACGGATACGCATACGGATTTTTTCAGCGTATACTCAGCCGAACGAAGAAAGCCTACTCGGCCGAGTGAGAAAGCTCACTCGCCCGAGTGGTACAGGGAAATCGTCCAGAGAAAGGCCAAAGATACTGGAATTTTCAGAGATCCTGATGAAGCCCCACTCGTCCAAATGATATAGCTACTCGGCCGAATGAAGAAATCCACTCGGCCGAGCCACCCCCCGATGACAGACCCTGAACCCCCCGAAGTTACTGTTTTTGTACAGGGTTTGTCACTCGGCCGAGTGACAAGGGTCACTCGGCCGAGTGACCCTCTCCGCCTGCTGTTAGGGTTGCGATTTCTGGGCTGCGCAGGGGCAGTTTGGTCACAATTTTTTGGGCAATTTTAGAAGGTATTTGTAACGACCGGTGTTTGTAATAAATACTTTATATGAATAATATTGAATTTCCCCTCCTTGTATGTTTTTCTCGATTAAATCCTCACATTTTACCTTAATGACGCCGTAATTCTAGAGTTAGAACGATCCTAGAAGCCATAGAATCTTTCCCGAAGCTTCGCGCTTCGTTTCGGCACTTTTGGTGCATCTTAGTTGGTTCACGAAGGAGAACCAACCGACTAGAATGAGATCTAGTCGGTCGGCAATCCTTCATGGACCGACTAGTTCAACGTATTAAAAATAGCTGAGTTACTGTTCGTCGTTAGTCGGTCTAAGTTCAACCTTCGACCGACTAGTTCTCAAACTAGTCGGTCAAGCATTGCACTCAGACTGACTAATTCTGAGTTTCACTGAACAGTAGAGTTAATGTTTGTCGTTAGTCGGTCTAAGAACGATTTCCGACCGACTAGGTTGCAAACTAGTCGGTCAGCTGTTGCTCTTCAACCGACTAATTCTAATTCTCATCTTTAGCTTTTGGTTGCCTTTTAGTCGGTCAACGTTGGTCGACCGACCGACTAGTTCTTAAACTAGTCGGTCACCAGTTGTGCTTTGACCGACTAATTTAGTCGACATGTACCAAAACTTATTCTCGGTTTACCAATTAGTCGGTCTATGTTAGATGACCGACCGACTAGTTCTTAAACTAGTCGGTCAGCCTCTCTTCTTTGACCGACTAATTGACCCCGAAACCCTAGATCTATTTTCAGCCGCCGTTTTATTTTCTATTTATTCTGTCGATTCTTTCTTTCTTCATTCATTCTTTCTGAGCCAAGATCATACTCAAATCATCCCCAACCTACCCTAAATCATTTCTTTCATCCTCGGAGGTTCTTGCTCGCCGTATCTCGCGCCGATTACCGATCTAGGTCGCCGAGATCTCGTTTTCGGCCATAGTTTCCCGGGATTGTTCTTCGTCGCCAAATCAAGATCCGTTTTGGTGTCTTCCATCTGCTACTCTACGGTTAGTAATCCTAATCTCGTAATCTCTTTTAACCCACACCGTAAATTAGAAACCCTAAATTAAAAATGGATTACTAGATGTAGGATTTCAATGCAAAACAATTTAGAACCTTCCGTCTAATCTTTTATTTTGCCATAACAGCGAATTCATCTACCGTAGGACATCGTTCTCGTTACTCACGTCGATCAACAATTCGGTACCAGGCAAGTGAAACTTGCCAACACTTCTTAGGGCCATGTTTTTAGGCCAATTCTTTGTACTAGCGTGAAAGAGACTAGATCGTGAAATGATAGCGATCTAGACGCAACTTTGAGATCTAGCTTGACAACGAAGCTAGATCTGACACCTTGCCATATCATTCATGCATTGATAATTGTAATGTTTAAATTCCTTTAACTGTACGCACTTGAATTGTTAACTGCCATGCATTGCATTTTACATGTCATCCTAGTTGAGCATTGCATAGTAGCACACGCTACACTACATGTACCAAATCCATGTTTCTGTGTTACTGGCTAGGCACCCGTTATGCAGGCATAACCCTACGCCATCTGTGTTAAAAATACTTCCTGGCTCGTGATCCAGAAGCGAGCATTCCGTGTTCGGGGGTAATGCCCTGGCTCGACACACGTGGAGGGGTAGGGATAAACGGTCACTTGAGCGTAAGAGTTGGCCCGTACAGCCACTCTAGCCAAAGGGCGGAATCTCTGTGCACGATGTGATTACAATTCCAGTACTTGTCTTTATTTGTTTACTTGTCATGCCATGTCATCTGCCATGCTATATCTGTAGGATCCTGTCCAAAACAGAGTTAGGATCGATAACATGAAGTTTAGACTTACGCTTGCGTACGCGGCACGGTAGTCTACGAACTTCGCCTTCGGATTCGCCACGACGGATCGAGTCTACTCACGAACGGAGTAAGGCTACTAATCCCACAATCTAAATCTCTATTTTAGATTAAGAACTTGGATGGAGGGAGAGGAAATATTTCTGCAGAGCTTCGCTATGAAGAAGATGCATGCATGAATTTCATGCAAAATGTGTAAGGAAAATGGCTACCCTTGGGTCTTATTTATAGCCCCCAAGGTAGTTATTTTAGGGTAAGTTGTTCCTTTGGAACAACTTAATTAAGGTGTACCATGATACATGGCACATTATAAGCTTAAGTTGTACCATATGCATGGTACAACATAAGCTTAAGATATTCCCCCTTTATTAGCCATATGTCGCATGCACTTATGCATATATAATGCGACTTTCCCGCTCATACAGAGATCCTCTCCGCAAGGGAACAGATTCCCTTTGCACATGACTTAGTGTGCGCGACGTTCGAGGTCCGTATTCCCTCGTACATCCCCCACAAGGGTGTACAAACGTCTTCCATATCCAACATCTCCCACTCACACTTGAGGGGATTGTAAGAGAACGTCTTTCCCTTAGTTCTTTCATCTATCATACCGAGAAATAGACCGTGCGACCGTCATGCGCATAGAGTCTGTTGTTGTGCACTTGTTAGAGATACACAACGACCTCGAAGGTGCAAAGTTGAGTAGTTCAACGCATGCTTTACCCTAGATTATTTCTTCACATTTCTTATACTTTATATTCAACAATTGAATCCCATCTGGATTACAATTGGCTGGCCAGCTTTGAATCATTAAAGTCCAAATGTGAACATGAAATCAATCTTCCTCTTCTTGAGAACCTTATGATCTTGACTTGATTCGCTTTTCTAACGTGCCCCGCCGAGCCGAATTACCATAGCCCATTAGTAACACGCTAAGATAGCGATCATCTCGTCAAATCTAAAGGAACCAATTGGAGTCCTTGAGGGTAAGAGTTAAGACCCGTATGGCCTTTGAGTCTCACATAATAGCAAACACTATTGCTACTAACTCAGTGGTCGAAATGCATACGTGGTATGAACACGTATTACAACATCACTCCTTTCCCAGGGAGAGTATGTCTTAATGATGTTGTATGGATGAAAGATCAGACACCACAGTGCCTATCTTTTGAGTCCCCTTACTACTCAGGAAATATTCCCGGACTCTCATCCTGCATAAGACAGATAGGATTAAAAAATCCAATGAGATCTTTATATCCTTGTGATACAGATCTCAGATCTTTTGTAAGCATCCATATGATGCAGATCTTTCATTCGACTATCTTGTTAAATTGTTGACTCTAAATCATTCGTCTAATGATTTTGACTTTAAACTAGTCTCATCTCTATCTTATCCATCTGATAAGATAAGGCGGTTGCTCATGTGAGAGAGCCAACCTTAATCTGTCCGACATACACACAATTCAGCTGAGATTTCAAAAATGTACACAAACATTTCTTAAGAAATTCATATGCAATGTTGGAAAAAGAACTTATTCTTTTATTAATTTTGATCATTTCTTAGACATGGGAATATATATTTGGTACAACTCAGCCCATACGCAATCCTTGAGATGATAAGTGTTTATAAAACACATTTCTGGGGATCGCTTTCGTAAGCTGATCCTCTATCGTCTCATGCGTAGATATGTACCTTATGTCTACCTTCTTGGTTTTATCATAGTCTTTTGCAAATCTGCAGTTCCTTTAAGATACTGCATTATCCTCTTAACCGCTTTCCAGTGTTCTTGCCCTGGGTTGGATTGGTAACAGCTTACCATATCCAACGGCAAAACAGATGTCCGGTCTCGTACACACCATAGTGTACATAAGACTATCAACTGCACTGGAATATGGAACTTTTTCCATAATTTCCTTTTCCTTTTGGTTCTTTGGACACGATTCCAGATATAAGTTATCGCATATGCTTATATGAATATCAATGGACTTGCAGTCCTGCATATTAAATCGTTCTAGGACCTTCTTTATATAAGTCTCCTGTGAAAGAGAAAGAAGTTTCTTCGAACGATTCCTTGAAATCTTAATTCCAAGGATATATGCGGCTTTTCCTATGCCTTTCATCTCAAATACTGATGAAAGCCAAGCCTTGATACTCATTACAAAGCCCTTGTCATTTCTGGCTATTAAAATGTTATCTACATATAGATACATGATAATATACTTGCTTTTAATCCTCTTGATATATACTCAGTTATCTTCATCAAGCATGGAAAAAATCCATTTGATAAGACAACTTCTTGAAATCGTATATACCATTGCCTCGAGGATTATTTAAGACCATATATGGACTTACGAAGTTTACAAACCTTATGTTTGTTTCCTTCTTTTACAAACCCTGTTGGTTGTTCCATATAGATCTCCTCGTCCAATTCTCCATTGAGAAAGGCAGTCTTTACATCCATCTGATGTAATTCGAGGTATAAGCAAGCTACCATTGCGAATCAAGGTAAAACGCACAACAGGTGAGAAGTTTTCTTTGTAGTCTATCCCTTCCTGTTGCGTAAAACCTTTCGCGACAAGGCGAGCTTTATATCTATCTATAGAGCCATCAGCCTTATGCTTGATCTCGAGAACCCATTTGTTCCCAATTGCTCTATGTCCTCTGGGTGAGTTAACTAAGTCCCAGACTTGGTTAACTTTTATGGATTTCAATTCCTTCTTCATCGCTTCCATCCATTTGTCTTTTGCAGGGCATGATGTGGCATATTTGAGATTCTTCAAGTCCTTGTTGACTCGAATTTAGATCAATTCTAATATCACTCCCACTTGAAATGTTGTTAGAATTGCTCCCACTTGGATCATTATTCCCGTATGGAATAGGATAATCGTCATTCGTATAATCCATTGGTGAAGGTTGAAAAGTATTTTCGTTTTCACCAAGAATTCTCCCACTCGAATGAGGTAATCCTTCTTGATCACAAATCTCAAATAGAGATAAGTCCTGACTTATCTCGCCCTGTCTTGGAAACTCGTTTTCCAAGAAAGTGACATCCCTCGACTCAAACTCAATTAGCACATCATTATCTTCCTGACTAACAAAAACATAACCTTTGGAGTTTAATGCGTATCGTTTAAAGATACATTTCCTTCCCCATGGCCCAAGTTTGCCATACTTATGGGAGGAAATATGTGCGTTGAATGCACAAACTCAAGGTAAAATGTTTAAGTTAGGAGACCTTTGGTTCCACAACTCATAAGGAGTGGAGCTAACTGATTTCGAGGGTACGCGGTTTAAAATGAAAACGGTTGTCAATAATGCATCACCCCAGAAGGTGATTGGCAAGTTAGCTTGCGCCATCATTGAACAGACCATTTTTCATTAAAGTCCTATACCTCCTTTCTGCAACACCAATTTGTTGAGGAGTATAAGGCATAGTTACTTGATGTACTATGCCTTTTTCATCACAAAGTTCCTTTAAACTTGTTGATTGATATTCACCGCCCCTATCGGTTCGCATGACCTTAATCTTGCGATCTAATTGATTCTCCACTAAACTCATATAGTTTTTAAAGCAGGTTTAGTGCTTTCACTTTTGTGGGATATCAAATAGATATTACCGAATCGGGTGAAATCATCAATTAAAAGTGATGAAATAGGACTTCCCGCGTCTTGTCATGACATTCATCGGACCATATATGTCCGAATGGATAAGCGGTAATGGAACCTTGGCCCTTGTGCCGGTTCCAAACGGCTTGCGACAAGATTTCCTTTCAAGGCAATGTTCGCAGGTCGACATTTCAACCTTTGAAACATTGGATAGAAGGCCACGTTTGGCAAGTCTATCCATACGCGTTGGTCCAATATGACCAAGCCTTGATTGCCAACAAATTATATTAGACTCATTAGTCAAAGAATTTGTCATAAGGAAATGAGAAATCATACATTGTACTTATTACAATGAATCCTTTAAATACATAACCCAGAACCAATAAAGGAATTATTACAAAAATAGGTCCATATTACAAACATGAAGGAACCAACCATTAACCAAGACCCAATAAATTGACCACAATTTTAATATTCCTTTGAATATATGGAATGAAGAGAACATCATGAAGTAGGATAGTGCGGCCGTTGTCCAAGACAAGCTTGCGAGTCCCAACGCCTTTCACTTCAACACGTGTGTTGTTTCCTACATTGATCCACTTCATTCCTTGAGTATCCGGTGATACTCCACGAAGGACCGTCTGTCCTTTGCTATGTGGTCGGTGGCACCTCGTCATTTCCACTCGTACACGAACGAGCATAGTGACCGAGCTTGTTGCACTTGAAGCACTTGATTCTTTTCAAGTCTTTCTTCTTGTGCCATTTCTTGTGTCCACCCTTATGTTTGGGTTCCTTGGTAGACTCAGGTTGCTTATTACGTTCATTAGAAGACTTCGAACGATCTTTACGTTTCTTTCCCCCGTGTGAGGAACTAGCAACCATGTGCACTTCTGCACTTGGCTTGGCAGCCGCAAGCCGCTCTTCCTCTAATTCGAGGTGCTTGGAAACATCGTTGAAGGTCTTGATGCTCTCATTATGAGTGAGATGCATCTTCATCTGATCCCACCTATTTGGTAGGGAACGTATGACTGCTTGGATTTGTTGCTCATCCGTGAGCACATGACCTGCGTCCTTTAACTCTGATATAAGGTTCGCCATATGTCGCAGATGTTTCCCCATGGAATGATCTGGACGTTTCTTATATGTATCGAACTTTATAGTTAAGGCGCGAAGTTTGGACACCGATGTTCCACCGAACTTCTCCTCTAGCTTGGACCATATGTCCATGGCTAGGTCATGTTCTCGGAAGATGCGCATTATGTCATCAGCCATACTGCTTAATAACGTAATGCGCGCTATCTTATTCTTCCGAGACCAAGCATCAAAAGCTTCCTTGTCTCTTCGGTGTTGGGCCGTAGTGCCCAACTCGGGTTGAATCATTACGTTCTTTAGAGTTTCGAGCACTTCTTGCTCCTCTAAAACGTATTGTATCTTAATGGACCAAAGTTTGTAATTATCGCCGTTGAGTTTTTCACCTTTGTTTAACTCAGCGACGATATTCTTTGAAGCGGAAGACATTTTACTTTTAAAATGCTGCAAAAGACACAAAACCGAAGGTTCGATCAAAAAACATTGCATAAAAAATTCTTAAAATATAACTCCCACTTGAAATGATAATAGAATATCCCATTTGGATAGTTCTAAAATTCAAATCCCACTTGGAATTATATTATATTTGATAAGTTACTTTCGAAAAATATTGAAGGTGTTGTTCTAGAATCGAAAAGGTCTCTATGATTCCAATCACCATCTAGAACAACTTTCAGTATTCCCCCATCACTTATCAAACAATAGTACTCTTATAGTACTAGCAGCGGAAAATAAGTATTTGATAAGTTACTTTCGAAAAATATTGAAGATGTTACTCTAGAATCGGAAAGGTCACTATGTTTCCAATCACCATCTAGAGTAACTTTCAATATTTCTCCCTCACTTTATCAAATGTTAGTACTCTTATAGTACTTAGCAGCGGAAAAGCGTTTTTGAAAACGTATTTTTCAAAACGAATATAAAATACATTGGCTAATCTCCGTAGAGTAGAGCACAACGTCATAAGTTCATTGGCTAATCTCCGTAGAGTAGAGCACAATGACATGGCTAATCTCGCATGAAGTAGAGCATTACGGCTAATCTTCAAGGAGTAGAGCACAATTTCATAAGTACATTGGCTAATCTCCGAAGAGTAGAGCACAATGACTTGGCTAATCTCGCATGAAGTAGAGCATTATGGCTAATCTTCAAGGAGTAGAGCCCAATGAAAACTTCATTAAAACGTTAGTCCCGTATGAACTATTCGGCACTGTAGTTAGCCCCGTATGGACTAATCTACACATTCGAGTTTGACCAAGGCCATTTGTTACCCCGTATGGGTCATCTGGCAAGTTTACAATCGACCCAGACCATTTGTCGGATTGGTCGACCAAAAACACAAAATTGGTCAACCAATTTTCGAATTCAACTTCTTCCCGGTCAGGGCCTCTGCCCTGACCCGGGCTTGGCCAAAGGCCGGCCAGGGCCTCTGCCCTGGCCGGCCAGGGGGCCTGGCCCCCTCGGCCAGGGCCGGCCAGGCCCTGGCCTCTGCCAGGGCCTGCCGGCCAGGCCACTGGCCGGGGCCAGGGCTCCTGCCCTGGCCTCGGCCAGGCCCTGGCCTCGGCCAGGCCCTGGCCTGAGGCCAGGGCGCCGGCCCTGGCCTCTGCCAGGGCCGGCAGGCCGCTGGCCGGGGCCAGGGCTCCTGCCCTGGCCTCGGCCAGGCCCTGGCCTGAGGCCAGGGCGCCGGCCCTGGCCACTGCCAGGGCCGGCCTGGCCCTGGCAGTGGCCAGGGCTCCGGCCCTGGCCTCTGCCAGGGCCGACAGGCTGGCCAGGGCCGGCAGGCTGGCCAGGGCCGGCAGGCCCTTGGCCAAGGCCGGCCACTGCCGGCCCGGCCTTGGCCGGCCACTGCCGGCCTGGCCATGGCCGGTCATGGCTTGGCCATGGCCGGCCATGGTCAAGGCCTTTCGGCGTTGGCCGGCCATGGCCCCTTTGGCCATGGCCGGCCACCCCCTTTGAATGGGGTTGCCGCACTTTCTCCTCCCCCTTGATGGGGTGGTCGCCGGTGGTTATTGGCCGTAGCCAACCCCCTCCGCATGAGGAGAGGGGGTGCATGGCCTTCATGGCCCATTTGGCCATGGTGCACATGCACCAAATTTTCCTCTTACCTGATGGAAATAACTTCCATCATCTTCCTCGATGAAGCACCCGTTCGTCGATGAAGCACCCGTTCGTCGAGAATTTAGTTATTTTCTAATGGCCGTGTGCCAAAAATGAATAACTTACTACGTGAACGGTCGGTTCTTCCCGTCACGGAGAGTTCCTACCATATCCATAATGATAGGAGACCCTAACGTGAAAAGAACAACCGCTGCGTTCTCTTCGTCACGAAGCGTTCCTACTATATCCGTAATAGTAGGAGACCCATTCGTGAAAAAGACAACGACTCGTTCGTAGTTTCGACGGGGCGATGGTTTGACCGGGGCGAACCCATATGGCTCTGATACCAATGTAGGATCCTGTCCAAAACAGAGTTAGGATCGATAACATGAAGTTTAGACTTACGCTTGCGTACGCGGCACGGTAGTCTACGAACTTCGCCTTCGGATTCGCCACGACGGATCGAGTCTACTCACGAACGGAGTAAGGCTACTAATCCCACAATCTAAATCTCTATTTTATATTAAGAACTTGGATGGAGGGAGAGGAAATATTTCTGCAGAGCTTCGCTATGAAGAAGATGCATGCATGAATTTCATGCAAAATGTGTAAGGAAAATGGCTACCCTTGGGTCTTATTTATAGCCCCCAAGGTAGTTATTTTAGGGTAAGTTGTTCCTTTGGAACAACTTAATTAAGGTGTACCATGATACATGGCACATTATAAGCTTAAGTTGTACCATATGCATGGTACAACATAAGCTTAAGATATTCCCCCTTTATTAGCCATATGTCGCATGCACTTATGCATATATAATGCGACTTTCCCGCTCATACAGAGATCCTCTCCGCAAGGGAACAGATTCCCTTTGCACATGACTTAGTGTGCGCGACGTTCGAGGTCCGTATTCCCTCGTACATCCCCCACAAGGGTGTACAAACGTCTTCCATATCCAACAATATCATGCCATACTTTACTTTAGAACTGTTAGGTTGCTTCTTTTATAGTTTCCTTGCACAAGTCTTTTTAGACTTGCTGACATGTGCCCCTTCTCTTTGGGTGACGCATGTTAGTTGCTGAGCCAGAGACTGTTGCGGAGGGTGACGAGTACATGGAGTTCATGCCCGAACCTGTTGGTGACGTGGAGTACGAAGATACCGATGATCAATCTTAGAGATCTTCTGTACTTTTCCTTTATTAGCTGTGGTTGTCGGTGAGTAGCACCGTTTTGTTAGTTTCTTTTGGCCATGCTAGGCCTTGTGCGTTTGACTCTTTTGTTTGCCTGGTGGCATTTCTGGTTGTTGGACTTGAGTTGAATAAATTATATTTTATTTGGCTCTTTTTCCTATTATTGTTATTGTTGTTCCGAGTCACATTACAGGGACCTGCTACTTCGTATTATTGACGCTTAGCAGACTTGCAGCTTACGGCTTCAAGTCCGTGCGGACCTTCTCACGCTTCGCCTCCATGTTTTTGGGAAGCGGGGCGTGACAGGTTTCTTTGGTGGCCCATGCAGGTCCTTCCTATTTTCTGTAACTGTGACTTAATCAGAATAACAATAAGAATTATAGGAAGTCCAATAAACAAAAATTCAACACCGTGTCATAGGCTAAGAGTCTGATCTGTTTCGTTTCCTGTGTCAATAGATGGCTGGGAGACGGAATACCCGTGCTGGTGGTGGTGTGCCCCCTCGTGACCAGGAGCCGGACCGAGAGCCCACTGCCAGAGAGATGATGAGGATGATGCATCAGATGATGCAGGGCAGCAAGGAATTCTGTAGACTGTCCGGAATGTTCCGCCTGCTCGTGCAGCGTCGGTTGTCCAGGCTGCCCCTCGCTTCGAGCCCGGAGTGAAGCAATTTCGGGAGCTGGGTCCCGCTTACTTCGATGGGACCGAAGGACCCCTGGCTGCAGATGAGTGGACCAGGAACATGGAAGACAATCTGAAGATGTCGAAGGTCGATCCGACTGGATGGGTTGATCTGGCGAAGCGACAGCTGAAGGACAACGCGTGGAACTGGTGGGATGCCGAGGAGGAGTTGCTGGAGGAGCCTATTACTTGGGCTACCTTCAAGTCCAGGTTTGATGAGGAATATTTTCCGAAGGCCGCCAGGAGGGAAATGGCTCAGCGCTTCATTGACTTGAAGCAGGGGAATTTGACGGTGGATCAGTACCACCAGGAATTTACGAGGCTGAGTCTTTTTGCACCGAAGATGGTGCAGGATGCTGAGGAGAGAGCCCAGAGGTTTCTGCATGGGCTTTCGTTGGATCTGCAGAGCTATGTCACTTCTTCTGATGCGGAGACTTACCAGAAAGTTCTGATATCGGCAAAGAGGCAGGAGAGGATTGTGAATCAGAAGAGGGGACAGATTTCTGGCACTGGGAAGAGGCCTATGGAGCAGGCCAGAGCAGTGGTGAGACCGGGGCACGGGCCCAACCAGCCTGTGCAGTTCAAGAGGCCCGGAGGACCTCCTACTTTGAAGACTTGCAATTTTTGTGGCAAGACTGGGCATATCAAGGATTAGTGCTGGAAGATGTTGGGGCAGTGTTTGGTTTGTGGAGATCCTGCGCATACCATGAAGGACTGTCTGAAGTCGAAGCAGCCGTGGAGGGCACCTGTTGTAGCTCAGCCATTGCAGCAGAGGGCACCTGTTCCTGCTGGACGTGGAGCGCCTCTCGTTCTACAGAGGCAGGCTTTTCAGCAGGCTGTCCAACCGAGACGACAGGCGTTTCTGATGACTGCTGCTGAGACCGAGACGTTGGATGAGGTTATCACAGGTAACTTTCTATCTAGCTGTTCCTTTCTTAGTTAGTTGGTTATTAGATATGTTTAGTTGTTTGATTATGATTGGTTGCTAGAATAGAATTTGATTTCTAGGCTGTCTGTTAGGTGTGATTTTGTTCTATGCTTTTCCTGCACGAGTTCTCTTTGACTCTGGTGCATCCATGTGCATCATTTCTCGGAGTTTCGTGGAGAGGCATTCCTTGTCGACTTCCTGTCTTCCCCAGAGTTGGAACATCGTCACAGGGAATGGTGTGATTTCGGTGCATCGTGGGTGCAATTCTTTCCTGTTGGTGGTCTGTGGACACGAGCTGTATGCTGACTTTATTGTCCATGACATCATCAATTAAGATGCAGTGCTTGGGATGGATTGGCTTGCGAGCTTCTATACTACGATCGACTGTCGGAGGAAGAAGGTGGTGTTCGAGATTCCCGGACATCCAGTGTTTGAGTTCAGCCGTGGTAGCAGTTCGCTTGGTCCGGTCAGGTTTCGGTCCAAGCCGGTAGAGGCTGTGGCTATGCTGATTGAGCAGGGTAGGCCTGCTGTGGTGTGTGAATTTGATGACGTCTTTCCCGAGGAGATGTCTGGTCTGCCGCCCGATCGAGCTCGGAATTTCTATTGATCTGATTCCGGGAGCGCAGCCCATTTCAAAGGCACCTTATCGTATGGCTTCGGCGGAATTGGAGGAGTTACGGAAACAGCTGGACGAGCTTTTGCAGAAGGGTTACATTAATCCCAGTGTGTCTCCGTGGGGAGCATCGGTCCTGCTGGTGAAGAAGAAGGACGGTTCGCGTCACATGTGTGTGGATTACCGAGGGCTGAATGCGGTGACTGTGAAGAATAAGTACCTATTGCTGCGGATTGATGACATTTTTGATCAGTTGGGAGGATCGAGGGTATTCTCCAAATTGGACCTGAGGAGTGGATATCACCAGCTGAAGGTGAGGAAAGAGGATATTCCGAAGACGGCTTTCAGGACGAAGTATGGTCACTACGAGTTCGTGGTTATGCCATTTGGTGTGACCAACGCGCCCGCAGTATTTATGAACCTGATGAATTTGATCTTCTATAACTATCTAGATAAGTTTGTCGTTATCTTCATTGACGACATTCTGATCTATTCTAAGTCAGAGGAGGAGCATGCGTCGCACTTGAGGACGGTATTGGAAATTCTGAGGAGGCATCGGTTGTATGCCAAGTATTCGAAGTGCGAGTTCTGGAAGAGTCTGCAGAAGAGTTTGGGTACGAGTCTGAGTTTCAGCACGGCCTACCATCCGCAGACGGATGGCCAGTCCGAGAGGACGATTCAGATCTTGGAGGACATACTGAGGGCGTGTATGTTGGATTTTAAGGCTTCGTGGGAGGACCATCTGCACCTGGTGGGGTTCTCTTATAATAACAGCTTCCAGGCGAGTATTGGCCTGGCACCATTCGCTGCGCTATACGGGAGGAAATGTCGATCGCCACTGAGTTGGGATGACGTTGGAGATCGGGAGCTGTTGGGACCTGAGATGATCGTGGAGGCTGTGGATGTTGTTAGAAACATTCGGGAGCGGCTGAGGATTACTCAGGACCGTTTTAAGCATTGGGCTAATGCGAAACGGCGTCCGTTGGAGTTTCAGCCAGGTAACCATGTATTTCTGAAGATTTCCTCGAATCGAGGAGTGATTCGCTTTGGGAATCGCGGGAAGTTGAGCCCGAGATACATTGGACCGTTTGATGTTCTGGAGAGGGTTGGCGAGGTAGCCTACCGCTTAGCCTTGCCGCCATCTTTGGTTGGAGTTCACGACGTCTTCTATATGTCATAGCTTCGTCGTTACGTTAGCGATCCGTCTCACGCTGTGGATTTCTCGGAGATTACCGTTCGCCCTGATCTGACGTATGACCAGCTACCAGTTCAGATTTTGGACAGGCGTCAAAAGTCACTTCGGAACAAGATCGTAAATCTTGTGAGGGTGATGTGGCGACACGGCTCGCCAGGAGAGTCTACTTGGGAGAGGGAAGATGAGAAGCGTGAGCGCTACCCACTCTTGTTCCCTGACACGTGAGTGTTAGGAAATTCCGAGGGCGGAATTTTTCTTAAGGTGGGGAGGATGTAACGACCGGTGTTTGTAATAAATACTTTATATGAATAATATTGAATTTCCCCTCCTTGTATGTTTTTCTCGATTAAATCCTCACATTTTAGCTTAATGACGCCATAATTCTAGAGTTAGAACGATCCTAGAAGCCATAGAATCTTTCCCGAAGCTTCGCGCTTCGTTTCGGCACTTCTGGTGCATCTTAGTTGGTTCACGAAGGAGAACCAACCGACTAGAATGAGATCTAGTCGGTCGGTAATCCTTCATGGACTGACTAGTTCAACGTATTAAAAATAGCTGAGTTACTGTTCGTCGTTAGTCGGTCTAAGTTCAACCTTTGACCGACTAGTTCTCAAACTAGTCGGTCAAGCATTGCACTCAGACCGACTAATTCTGAGTTTCACTGAACGGTAGAGTTACTGTTTGTCGTTAGTCGGTCTAAGAACGATTTCCGACCGACTAGGTTGCAAACTAGTCGATCAGCTGTTGCTCTTTAACCGACTAATTCTAATTCTCATCTTTAGCTTTTGGTTGCCTTTTAGTTGGTCAACGTAGGTCGACCGACCGACTAGTTCTTAAACTAGTCGGTCACCAGTTGTGCTTTGACCGACTAATTTAGTCGACCTGTACCAAAACTTATTCTCAGTTTGCCAATTAGTCGGTCTACGTTAGACGACCGACCGACTAGTTCTTAAACTAGTCGGTCAGCCTCTCTTCTTTGACCGACTAATTGACCCCGAAACCCTAGATCTATTTTCAGCCGCCGTTTTACTTTTTATTTATTCCGTCGATTATTTCTTTCTTCATTCATTCTTTCTGAGCCAAGATCATACTCAAATCATCCCCAACCTACCCCAAATCATTTCTTTCATCCTCGGAGGTTCTTGCTCGCCGTATCTCGCGCCGATTACCGATCTAGGTCGCCGAGATCTCGTTTTCGGCCATAGTTTCCCGGGATTGTTCTTCGTCGCCAAATCAAGATCTGTTTTGGTGTCTTCCATCTGCTACTCTACGGTTAGTAATCCTAATCTCGTAATCTCTTTTAACCCACACCGTAAATTAGAAACCCTAAATTAAAAATGGATTACTAGACGTAGGATTTCAATGCAAAACGATTTAGAACCTTCCGTCTAATCTTTTATATTGCCATAACAGCGAATTCATCTACCGTAGGACATCGTTCTCGTTACTCACGTCGATCAACAATTCGGTACCAGGCAAGTGAAACTTGCCAACACTTCTTAGGGCCATGTTTTTAGGCCAATTCTTTGTACTAGCATGAAAGAGACTAGATCGTGAAATGATAGCGATCTAGGCGCAACTTTGAGATCTAGCTTGACAACGAAGCTAGATCCGACACCTTGCCATATCATTCATGCATTGATAATTGCCATGTTTAAAGTCCTTTAACTGTACGCACTTGAATTGTTAACTGCCATGTGTTGCATTTTACATGTCATCCTAGTTGAGCATTGCATAGTAGCACACGCTACACTACATGTACCAAATCCATGTTTCCGTGTTACTGGCTAGGCACCCGTTATGCGGGCATAACCCTATGCCATCCGTGTTAAAAACACTTCCTGGCTCGTGATCCAGAAGCGAGCATTCCGTGTTCGGGGGTAATGCCCTGGCTCGACACACGTGGAGGGGTAGGGAAAAACGGTCACTTGAGCATAAGAGTTGGCCCGTACAGCCACTCTAGCCAAAGGGCGGAATCTCTGTGCACGACGTGATTACAATTCCAGTACTTGTCTTTATTTGTTTACTTGCCATGCCATGTCATCTGCCATGCTATATCATGCCATACTTTACTTTAGAACTGTTAGGTTGCTTCTTTTTATAGTTTCCTTGCACAAGTCTTTTTAGACTTGCTGACATGTGCCCCTTCTCTTTGGGTGACGCATGTTAGTTGCTGAGCCAGAGACTGTTGCGGAGGGTGACGAGTACGTGGAGTTCGTGCCCGAACCTGTTGGTGACGTGGAGTACGTAGATACCGGTGATCAATCTTAGAGATCTTCTGTACTTTTCCTTTATTAGCTGTGGTTGTCGGTGAGTAGCACCGTTTTGTTAGTTTCTTTTGGCCATGCTAGGCCTTGTGCGTTTGACTCTTTTGTTTGCCTGGTGGCATTTCTGGTTGTTGGACTTGAGTTGAATAAATTATATTTTATTTGGCTCTTTTTCCTATTATTGTTATTGTTGTTCCGAGTCACATTACAGGGACCTGCTACTTCGTATTATTGACGCTTATCGGACTTGAGGCTTGCAGCTTCAAGTCCGTGCGGACCTTCTCACGCTTCGCCTCCATGTTTTTGGGAAGCGGGGCGTGACAGTATTTAAACCCAGTTTTTGCCTAGTTTAGGGATCTTTTGAACAATTAATTTTTAGACTTTCTTTTAGGATTTAGACGGCTACTCTTTGTGAAATCTCAGCTGGAGATCGTCGGCATCTACATTGGTTTGTCTATTCCTATTAAAAACTTGATTTTTATGCATTATTTCTCTTTTGCAATGAATTGTGCCGCGTTTATTATTGATTTTTCTGAGATTTGCATGATGTCTAGTGAGTAGTGCCGTCGTCCTAGGGCGTAGGGATGAACCCTATGGACCCTATTTCTAATTTGTGGTGAATTTATTGATTTGTTGCTAGAATTGATTATGGTTAGGTTGTAATTGATTAATTACGGGTAGCTAGGAATTCATAGCAATTGGGATTTGCAAGAGATTGGATCCCGATTGATAGGAAGGCCTAGATATTCGATTTAGATTGACAATTGGATTTCTCTATATTTGGTTTGCAAGAGATTGGACCAAAGCTATGATTTTTAATTGTGAATCTATACCAATATTCGTTTGCAAGAGATTGGACGGTTAAGAACTATTATAACCTAGGTCGTAGCTTGAGTTTGCACGAGACTGGGCTTGGGATACGATTGAACAATGATGACGATCTTCATGCTAGCGGCTTAGGGTAGAGTTTGCACGAGAGTGGGCCCTATCCTAGGTTTGCTATAGACCGGCAATAGCGCGAGAGAGTGAGCTTGGTTCTACATTAAGTTGCGACTAGTTCACCTATATTCAAGCTTATCAACAATGAAACTTATGAATCACAAGGATGAGAGACGGTCCGTAGGGGGGATTCCCTATTCCTAGGCGTTGTTTATTATATTGATATTTCCTTGATACTTGGACGATTGTGACTATTACACCCAACTATTCTTGATTCTCTTGATAGCTAGGTGATCGGAAAAAGACACGGTCATTTGTCCTCCCTGAGTTCGATACCCGCTCGCCGCTACACCGTGCGCTTGCGGTAAAACTACAAGTCGTTTTTCGGGTATACACTCGGACGCGATCAAGTTTTTGGCGCCGTTGCCGGGTATTCATCTCCGTGTAAATTGCGCCATACTTGGTTTTTCTCGGAGTTACATTTTGGATCGATCAAGTTTTTGGCGCCGTTGCCGGGGAGGCGATAGTGTTTTATTTTCCTTACTTAGCTATTTCTTTTTGTTTTATTTTTTTATTTTACTCCTCTATCGTGCTAACAATTCCATCGAAGCTCTATTTTTCTTTGCATGTACACAAGAACGACAGTGGACCCGGAGGATATAATATTTGATTCAGAGATCGAACGTACTGAGAGGAGGATCAGAGCCGAGAAGAGACTCAATATAGAGGATAATTGTATGAACCGTCCGGAGACACCGGAAGAACTAGTTGCACGTATGGCGAGGATTATATCCATCAGAGATTGGCGTCGGCCTAAGACTTGCTCAACTACTTCTTCCATCGCTATGCCAGAGTTGGCGGCGGATAAGAATTTTGAGCTCAAGACGGGATTAGTGGTCTTAATACAACAAGACCCATTCCATGGGAACTCCCATGAGAATCCACATTATCACCTCCAGCTATTCTTGTCCAAGTGCGCCACCTTTCAAATGATGGGTGTTTCCTCCATGCGATCCGTTTGAGACTCTTCCCCTTCACCCTCAGAGACAAAGATCTATATTGGTTGAGGACGCAGGCGGAAGGGATATTCACTACTTGGGATGAGTTGGCTAGTGCTTTTGTTGATAAATTCTACCCGCCATCAAAGACAGTGAAGATTAGAAGCGCACTCATGTCCTTTAAGCAAGGACCACAAGAGACCATATACGAGGCATGGGAGTGCTTTAAGGATCTACAGCATCAGTGCCCCCATCACAGCATAGAAGCATGGGAGCTAGTTCACAGTTTTTATAATGGACTCCAACCGGGCACTAAGCAAATCATAGATGCAAACGTCAACGGAGCCCTTCTTTCCAAAACACCAGATGAAGCTACGGCCCTATTAGAGGAGATGGCCTCTAATAATCAACAATGGGGCGACGAGCAAGGGCAATTTTCTACCTCCTTGAAGCCAACGAGCATATATGAAGCGAAGGACGTAGCAGAGCTTTCCAATAAGTTCGACTCTCTCCACAAGGTAGTGGAGAGATTGGAGAAGTATATCACCGAGCCACGTGGAGCTCCCTCGACATCTACGACGGGGAGCAATATGAGTTATTGGTAAGACCAATCTCAAGTTATGTTCGTAGGAGGAGAGCATAGAGAGGGAGCCTTGGAACAAGTGCAATATGTTGCGGGAAACTCCGGTTATTGGGCCAACCCGGCCGCAAGGAATCATCCGGGATTTTCGTATGCAAATAATGAAGGGGCTCTAAACCCACCACCACCGCAACAACCTCAAGCTAGGCCCCCACCTCCATAACCTCAATACCAACCGAGGGGGCCACCGCAACAATGCTACCCGCCTAGGCAACAAGTGGGACCGTATAGGCCGCCCGGTTATAACCAAAGTTGGAGAGCTCCAAACCCACCACAAGCTTAACCACAAGCTCAACCACGATCAAATCATTATGCTAGGGTGGAGGAATTCATGGTGGAGCAAAGAAAAATCAACGCTAGGTTGACAGCGCAACAAGATTCACTAAATACAGTCGTTGCACAACTTGGAGAGCAACTTGTGTTGCTAAACAAAAATACTCAACAATTGCCGGCTCAACCGGAGCCCAATCCACGGAGCAATACCGATCATATAAATGCGGTAGTGGTGGTCACAACTAGGGGCCGGAAGGATATCACTCCCGCCATGGTCCAAACCAAGGAGCCCATGGAAGAGATTTTGAACGACAAGGAGCCGGCTATTAAAGAGGAGAGCACAAAAGAGCCGCAAGAAGTTGGAAATTCTGAAATGAAGAAGCCTAATGAGGAGCGCACCTACATGCCGCCGGTGCCCTTTCCACAACGGTTGGCAAGAGCCAAAATAGAGAAGAGGCTCGCCAAGTTCCTTGAATATTTGAGGGGAGTAAGCCTCAACATACCCTTCTTGGATGCTATAGTGGAGATCCCATCGTATGCAAAGTTCTTGAAGGACTTAATATCGGGAAAGAAGAGGAAGGAGAAAATAATGCTTACCGAACAAGGAACTTGGTTCACCCGGAGGAAAAAGGAGCCCGCAAAGTTCAAGGATCCCGGAAGCTTTCGCATCCCATGCACACTTGGAGGAGTCCCATTGCAAAAGGCTTTAGTCGACTTGGGAGAAAGTGTGAGCCTAATGCCCCTTAGCATGTTCCGGAAATTGAATACGTGGACCGACTTGAAGCCGATCGACATGAGAATACAACTAGCGGATGGTCGGGTTACTAGGCTGGTGGGGATTGCGGAGAACATTCCGCTACAAGTTTCGGGAGGAATATGCTTGCCTTGCGACTTCGTCATTATGGACATTAAGGAGGAGGGCGACACTTCACTTATACTAGGACGCCCGTTCCTAACCACCGTCGGTGTTATAGTCGACGTGCGGGAAGGCACTTTATCCTTGAATGTCGGAAACATCGAGGTTGAGCTCCACATACCCAAAGCCATGAAGCATATGCCCTACCAAGAGGAGTTGGATTATGTGGACCTCCTTGATGAGGTAATCGACGAAGCCATTCCATACTCTATTGGCGCTCTCCATGATGATGGCCTTGAAGAAGGCCAAACTTCTAGAATTGAAGAAAAATTGGAGGACCATCCGGATAGCTCGACAGCCGATGATAAAGACGATGCTAATGTTGCAAGGATAAGGGAGCTTTGCAAGCTCTCAACGGCCAACAATTCGAAGAAAACCCCACCGAATAGAAGATCGGTGTCACCGGTGAGGAAGAAGATTGGTTCTAGCTCAAGCTTGGGGGACTTATCCCCCAACTCTACCCATGATGAGGGGACTCCGAGGAAATCCCACGAGCATCAACAACCAAATCCAAGTGAATTTCTCGGTAAGTTTGACGGGCGTATCTCGCATGCGCCCAACATTACGCGCTAAACGAGAATCATAAGGGGTCGAGCTCATGACCTTAAACGAGCGCTTGTCGAGAGGCAACCCGACGGTTTTATAGCATTCTTAGTTGATTTTTATTTTTATTTTAGTTTTTTCTTAGTATTTAGAGTCTAGCGTCTAAGAAAATCGTGACAACGGGCTCTATTTTTATTGACAGGAGATGGAGAAAGAGAGATCATTCATATGGAGGATGACTAAGGCAAGTGAGAGTGCTTCAGGAACACACTCAGGCCTCAGGAGAAGGCAAGGACTGACAGGAGGAAGAAAAATAGAGAATAGAGCGAAAACAGAGAGCCGTTGCAGAAAACAGGATGCCACTCGGCTGAGTAACATATGTCACTCGGCTGAGCAAAGACTTCATTCAGCCGAGTGGAGTACAGATCAGGAAAGATCGTTCTGACCAACTCTCTGTTATTTTTTGTGATTTACAGTATAATTTGCCACTCGGGTGAGTGACTTGTCACTCGGCCGAGTGAATCAGATACCATGCACGCTCTAAAAATTGCCAAATGGCTATGCCACTTGGCCGAATGGAACTTATCCATTCGGCCGAGTGGGAAAATTCATTTGGCCGAGTCGTAAGTTGCGAAGATATTTCGAAATTTTTTTTACTCGGCCGAGTGAGCTCGTAACTCGACGGAGTCGCAACTTTCCTATATATATGCTGAGCGGGCTGTGCGAATTTTGAAACGCAAAAATCCCCAATCTTCACCCGAGCATGCTGTTGCTTCACCTCCCTTTGCCCGAATCGCTGCCCCCTCCCCCGATCCCTCGCCGCCGCCGGCCGACGTTCAACGCCGACCGACGCCGACGCCGGACCGTCGCCGGTGCCGCCCCAACCGCCGACCCCGTCGCTGTTCACCCCCTATTCGCCCCGAATTTCAAATTTCTCCTCCATTCTCCCATTCGTGCATCCATTGCGCCCCAAACTCAAATCAAATCCTATATATATCTGTTATCCCCTACCTCCCCATGTATATTGATTATCATTTGCTGATTCTATTGTTTGCGTTTCAGGTTAGCTTGGGGAGCTTGGGGGAGATTTTGGACGCACTCGGAGCCTCGCGGAGGAGGCATTCTTCGCACACATCAGATTTTGCACTCGCGGCGTGCTCATGTATACTCGTTTCATTACATAGCATGTCGCATTCTTCGCACACATCAGATTTTGCACTCGCGGCGTGCTCATGTATACTCGTTTCATTACATAGCATGTCGCACACCACCGGCACAGCCTGCCCCCCGCGTTCGATGCGATGGGGATTACGTTTTGAGATGACGCCCAGCGCGCCAGATTCGAGCGTATCTCCCATCGCTCGATCATACCCACTAGGTTCACGCACCTCGCCGATTTAGAGTGCTTAGGTGTTCTAAAGGGGCTACTCCAGTTGTACGACAACATGGGGTGGCGTGATTTCTTGTCGGTGTCGACGAACACTTATATTCGCCCGACACTAGAGGTCCTTAGCTCTATTGAGCGGACCGCTGGAGGATGCTCATTTCGCCTTATGGAACAGGAGTGCCAGGTCACTCTTGACATGCTCCGAGCATTCTTCCAGTGGCCCGCTGTCCTTGACCCAGACTGCGCTTACGCTCCCACGCACATCCCACCCACGTCGTTCGACACATATGCTTTCTGGACCCGGAATACAGGATCACCCCTTGCCTTTGACCCTAGTAGGGCCAAGGCCTCTGCCATCCTCCACCCGTGCCTCCGCATTGCACAACGCCTTATGGCGATCACTTTTCTTACGAGGTACGAGCCCGGGACGTTGTCGACGCTAGAGCTCTACATGCTTTATGTGATGACACGTTCCAGGGTTTTTGATGGAGCTGAGGTTCTGGTCCCCGCTATAGAGATTGATATCGCCAGTTGGTACATCGACTGCATCATTATTTCTATCGGCGCTCGTACGCCTATTTGCTGCGGTGGTCTGATTACCCTCTTGGCCCTATTATGCGGAGGTGACCTCCCAGATGACTTGCGAAGACAACCGGGCCCCACCTCACTTTCCATAGATATGTCATGGCCCGGATGAGGATGCTTCATCCTCATGGTCAGCGCCACTGGGTTTGGCTGCACGGTCCCCACCGTGCAGATTACATGATTCTTCCGAGCCCTGCTCGGACGCATATTGGACCCGCGAGCGGGGAGTGGATTCCATCGATGGATCTTCTCATCCCCGTCGCATACATGCTAGAGCCTGAGGGCGCTCAGCAGGAGCCCCTCATTCCATCCCAGGACCCCGTGATCCCTCAACCTGCACCTGACCTGTCTGCACCTCCCGACACCTCTGTCCACACTTCTGTTAGTGTCGGGAGCATTTTTACTGAGTCCTCGTTCACCACCGCCACCACCACTATGCCCATTTCTGTCGATCCCATTTCTGCTGCTAGCCCTGAGCGTCCCACTACCATTTTAGAGAGCAGTGAGACCTCCTTCACCGCCGCAGTGGCGGCCCTGTCCTCACTTTTGTTCTCGACCCCTGGGGAGTCACTTTCTGTGCCCTTCACGGCCACCCCAGCCATTGACACATCTGTCCCCACTGTCGCTGTATTTTCCGAGAGCATAGTGACGTCTGTCCCCACGTCTGTGTCACTGACCTCTTTGCCCGCCTCGTCATTAGCCACCACTTCCACTTCTACTGTCGCTCCATCCTCGTCTACCATTCCTGCGTCTCAGCCTCACACAGAGGCTGGGCGTCACTTTGTGAGCACAGCACCTCCTCACCACCCCCACCGTCGCACCCATTCTTTATAGTAGCCATGTGAGGCAGCCCCGCGCCTCTTCAGTTCGTCCCTCCTCTCCACCTCCCACTGACACTCTAGTTCAGCACCTCCGTGCTCTAGAGGGTGCGGTCAGTGGACTTAGAGGAGATTTTAGGGCTCTCTCCGCTACTGTCAGCTCCGTGCAGAGGCAGGTCGCTTTACTGCCTGGTATTGAGGCTTACCTTAGCCAGATCCTCGCCCGACTGCCTCAGCCACTCACACCCACCCAGCGTCCACCTCGCCCACCACCTCCGCCAGAGGACGGTGCTGGTGCACCCCCACCCCCTTAGGCACACACTGGATGCCTTCCACATTTTTGTTGTCGTACATTAGATACTTTTTGTGAGCCTGCTGATTTTGCACCCCTCCTCCACAGACTGTTTTGTTCACATTTTGGTCCTATCTGTATATATCTGTTTGGGAGAGAGGGAGTACTTTTTAGGGACACTCATATCTGCATTCTGTTGATCTATGCATGCATCACCTGCATTCTCATATCATTTTCTTTCATTTTTTCCATCATGCATGCATCCTTACCCACCCCACCCATATTTTGTCTCTCGGTGTGCCACACTTCGCACATTGAGGATACTGTGCACTTTAGCTTGGGGGAGTGAGTTCTCACATTTTTCATTTTTTGTCACCTTTTATTTTTATTTTCCCACCTTTTCTTTGTTTTTACACCTATTTTCACACACTTTTTACTTTATTATCATGCATCATGTTTTCTCTATTTCTTGGGTGTGCTGCATTGTACAGGTAGTTCTATTTCCTTTTTATCCTTATTTCTTTCATCTTTTTGCTAGAGATGAATTTTCTGTGATGATGATGACGTGGTGCTAGCTTATCTATATATGCATATTACTTTGTCATGCCATAGTTTTTATTTCAGATATCATATGCAGTGTCTTGCTATGCATTTGAGATAGTAACCCGCACTTTCATGTATGAATATGGATGAAATTCTTTTATTAGCTGAATCTGATAATTTATATGTATAGTCTTCGTAGAAAACACACCAAGCTTCACGCATTGATTGTTATATCTGGAGTACTGCTTTCCTTTCTTATATCACTTCTTATTGCATGAAAATTGTACGCTTCACTTTCAGGTTGAATGAATGTATGTTAGGTTGATATAACTGGACTAGTTTACTTTCTGAGATTAAACTGAGTAGATTACATTACTCTGCTGAAAGTTGTCGTGCACGTCCTATAGAGTGAACCGAGTGTTACATTTATTTCTTTCTCCACATATCTTGAGCATTATTTCTATACTTATATTCATTGGTGAATCTCCCTTTAGCTGTTCTATCATTGGCATTTTCCCCGCTATTAAATTCCATGCTCCAATACCCCCAAAATCAAAAAGAAAAAAAATAAAATATATATGAATATCTTTCTATCTTTTGATTTGGGATCTCAGATGTATATATCTTTTGAAAAAAAGAAAAAAAAAAGAAAAGAGAAAAAAAGCTTATACATGATCACATCTCATACTCTTTCTCTCTTTCTTCCCTCTTTTGTTTTTATTTTATTGGAGTTTCAAAAAAATGGGGAATGTACTTATTGATTTACTTATGCCACCACGCTTATAGATAAGCTTGGAGGAGAGGATCCAATGATGTGTGAGAGAGTGACTACTTGACTGTGCATGAAAACCTAAGCTAGCTAATTTTCTATACTCGGTGAGATTACTAAAAGTTTTACGAAATCCAGGAATTGACTTACTTAGCATTCATTTCACGAAAACCATACCTTTCTATTCTTACTGATCCATGATGTGTGATATCGCTTATACTCCAAATAGAAAGCATTCAATTGAAAAGTGTGTGGTCTATGATTATGTATACCGCATTAGATGCTTCAGACGATGTTAATTCTATAGCCATTCCATATCTCATATTGCTTTGATATTCTCGGGTTTTCTATTTTGAATGCATCCATATGACTATGATATCGAGATGAAAATCTTTGGCATGTGTTTATTATATTCGCCGTATGCTATATGAGTAAGCGAAGCCCACGTCCTGAGAAAATGATCTAGCACCTCTCTCTTTGCTTTCTTTCCCTACTTACTTTCTTTTTCTTCCATTTTTCATTTTTATTAATTTTCCCGTCGGGTTCGTCTTTTACTTATCTTCCTCGAGGACGAGTAAGAGGTAAGCTTGGGGGATTTTGATCACTCCATATTTTACACCTTTTTTCTGCATGTTTGCATGTCGTTTTGATCGCCCATATCGCGTTTTTCACGATTATTCGACAATATTGCGATGTTTTTCACTATTTCTTGTTTTTGTCGTATTTCAGGAAATATGGAGCGATTTGGAGCGAATTTGAGATCAAGGGATTTGTACGCATCTAGGAGTGTCGCCCACGGCTCGTTCGAGGGATTATCAGCGATAAAGGATGAGCGGAAGAAGAAGGAAATCAAAAGGAGCACGAGGAGGCAAAAAGAAGAAGAAACGGGCATTTCAGCACATCACTCGGCCGAGTAGACCACTCACTCGGCCGAACAAGAAGTCCCACTCGGCCGACCAGAACGGATACGCACACGAAGTTTTTCAGCGTATACTCGGCCGAACGAAGAAAGCCTACTCGGCCGAGTGAGAAAGCTCACTCGCCCGAGTGGTACAGGGAAATCGTCCAGAGAAAGGCCAGAGATACTGGAATTTTCAGAGATCCTGATGAAGCCCCACTCAGCCGAACGATATAGCTACTCGGCCGAATGAAGAAAGCCACTCGGCCGAGCCACCCCCCGATGACAGACCCTGAAACCCTCAAAGTTACTGCTTTTGTACAGGGTTTGTCACTCGGCCGAGTGACCCTCTCCGCCTGCTGTTAGGGTTGCGATTTCTGGGCTGCGCAGGGGCAGTTTGGTCACGATTTTTTGGGCGATTTTAGAGGGTATTTAAACCCAGTTTTTGCCCTAGTTTAGGGAGCTTTTGAACAATTAATTTTTAGACTTTCTTTTAGGATTTAGACGGCTACTCTTTGTGAAATCTCAGCTGGAGATCGTCGGCATCTACATTGGTTTGTCTATTCCTATTAAAAACTTGATTTTTATGCATTATTTCTCTTTTGCAATGAATTGTGCCGCGTTTATTATTGATTTTTCTGAGATTTGCATGATGTCTAGTGAGTAGTGCCGTCGTCCTAGGGCGTAGGGATGAACCCTATGGACCTTATTTCTAATTTGTGGTGAATTTATTGATTTGTTGCTAGAATTGATTATGGTTAGGTTGTAATTGATTAATTACGGGTAGCTAGGAATTCATAGCAATTGGGATTTGCAAGAGATTGGATCCCGATTGATAGGAAGGCCTAGATATTCGATTTATATTTACAATTAGATTTCTCTAGATTTGGTTTGCAAGAGATTGGACCAAAGCTAGGATTTTTAATTGTGAATCTATACCAATATTCGTTTGCAAAAGATTGAACGGTTAAGAACTATTATAACCTAGGTCGTAGCTCGAGTTTGCACGAGACTGGGCTCGGGATACGATTGAACAATGATGACGATCTTCACGCTAGCGGCTTAGGGTAGGGTTTGCACGAGAGTGGGCCCTATCCTAGGTTTGCTATAGACCGGCAATAGCGCGGGAGCGTGAGCTTGGTTCTACATTAAGTTGTGACTAGTTCACATATATTCAAGCTTAGCAACAATGAAACTTATGAATCGCATGGATGAGAGACGGTCCGTAGTGGGGATTCCATATTCCTAGGCGCTTTTTATTATATTGATATTTCCTTGATACTTGGACGATTGTGACTATTACACCCAACTATTCTTGATTCTCTTGATAGCTAGGTGATCGGAAAAAGACACGGTCATTTGTCCTCCCTGAGTTCGATACCCGCTCGCCGCTACACCGTGCGCTTGCGGTAAAACTACAAGTCGTTTTTCGGGTAATCACTCGGACGCGATCAAGTTTTTGGCGCCGTTGCTGGGGATTCATCTCCGTGTAAATTGCGCCATACTTGGTTGTTCTCGGAGTTACATTTTGGATCGATCAGTAATTAAAAATTACAACCAATAGACTTCAAAATCTACGAAAGAATTTTAACTTAATCGAAAAGTAAGGAATTTAAATTTATAAGAAGGGGATTTAAAAACAAAAATTAAACTGAGCAAAAACTTTTAATAAGGAAAATCGAAAATAACTTTGAAAGAATCAAGATTTGCAACGGAGAAGATTCGAAAGATTAACAATAATCGTCATGAAGCGATCATGTGTATCGAGGGCAAAGAATGTGGTCGTATGATGAATACGCCTAGAATATGGTCCAAGAAAAGCTACGATGGAATTCTACGGTTGATAACACAGAGGTGCATTGATTAGGAAAAAGATAAAGATCAGTGGTTCTATTCACCGGGCCAACTAGAGATCAGGAAAACTTAGCGCTAAGACTCTCTAATAGACTAGGCTGTAATAGAGGCCTCGGGGTGGGGTCCTAAGAGTAACAAGATCATGTTCTACTGGGCCCGAAATTGATGGACTCAACGAACGGCTAAAAGAGAAGCTCTAGAAGTCTAATATGGTCAGGGCTGGGTGAGAGACTGCTAAGGCAACCTAAGACGAGTACATCTTAATCTTGACGAAGGCACCTGACTATCAAACCTGGACATATATCTAAGTCTTCCTACCACCTAAGACGGGGAAAACCTTCATGTTAGACTCAATCCATGACTTGAATGTTTCGAATATTTAAATGGATGTTGTTATCATTATTGTTATTCCGATATTTTGGCAGATGCAAAGAGGACCTTCATGTGCCACTACTAAAACCTGTCACGCCCCGCTTCCCAAGTATGGAAGGCGAGACGTGAGAAGGTCTGCTCAGACTTGGAGCTGTGAAGCTGCAGTCTGATAAGCGTCTGGTAACTTATTACATTAGCAGGTTCTTTGCATTACGACGAAACAACAATAATAATAATGAGGGATAGACAATAAAATTATCCAACATTCAACATCCACAGATTTTATTCCAAACATTACAGAGATAGTCATAAAGTAAAGTACAAAGTATGTAAAGAAGGCCTAAGCATGGCCAAAACTACAACAAGTAATGGTGTCGTGCACCTACAACCTAACAACAGCTACTAAGAAGGTAACAACAACTAAAATCACCAGCTAAGACTAAGGGTAGGACCGGAATCCTCGAGCTGAACGTCAACAACCTATCGTCCTCTGCAACTAAATCAGGCTCAAAATCTGACATGTGACACCCAAAGAGAAAAGGGCACATGTCAGCAAAAGTCTCCCAAAAGAAAACGGAGAACTTTTGTGCAAGGATACAAATAATAGAAAGGCGACTAGCAGTTCTAATATAATGAAATGACATGACATTAAAGAATGCAACAGTTTAAAATGACATGATGAACATGCATGCATGTCGTAGCAGAAGCTACGAAAAACATTATTTCACGAGTCACGAACATTATCATTTCACATTGTGTACAGGGTTTATGCCTTTTGGCTGAAGTGGTTGTACGTGCACACTTCTACACTCAAGTGATCGCTTAACCCAACCCCTCCACGTGTATCGAGCGTTGGTTTCCCAACAACACTGTGCTCGCTTCTGGATCACGAGCCAGGAGGTGTTTTTCAATATGGCATAAGGTTGTGCCCGCAAAAGAAGATGCCTAGCCTCAATAGTTACAATTTTTGTAGCGTGTACTATGCAATCACGATAAACATTCTGATGCATGACATGACATGGCAATGAGCAATTAAAGTGCGTACCGTTAATTGAAATTAAACGTGACATGGCAGCATGAATGAAAGCATGTAAAAAAAGTGTCGGATCTAGCTTCGTTGTCAAGCTAGATCTAGTAAGGGCGTCTAGGAGACAAAAATTTCATCACCTAGTCTCTTTATACTACTGTACAAGATGGCCTAAAATGTGGCCTAAACAAAACACTGACAAGTATCACTTGCCTGAAAACAACCAAGTCGTGATCTTGTTCAATCAAGTCTGAGTCTACCTATGAGTTCAGAACGTAGCCCAGCCTACAGTCCCAATTATTAATCTTGATTAGTGAGTTACAAAAAAATAATTAGAAGCTAGGATTTTTTGTTGATTAATAGGCGATGTGGGGATTCCCATGGAGCGGAAATTACCTCAACACGACGCGAGAGCTACTCTGACGTCGGGTAGCGATGTCAGGGTTGTATTCCGGTAGCGCGAACGGTACGGTGGATAGCGGCGACGAATGACGATCAACCCGGGTAGCGGTACGATCACTGATCAGAGACACGAAGGGAATGGACAGCGGCACAGCGTCCTATGGCATCGGCAAGGCATGGACTGTAGTATCCCATCGCGCGATGATGAAGGATCAAAAGAGAACTTACGTTAGCGTATGTTGCGCTGTAGTCTCTGAACTTCGCCCTTGGATTCGCCACAATGGTCAGTACTTCGTCACAAAGGATCGAAGTAGCGTTTCACCGTCTAAATCTCTACTTGGATGAAGAACTTTAATGGAAGGGAGAAGAGGAAAGAAGATTGCCTTATGAAAACTTATGGCATGAAGGATTAGTGTAAAATACCTTACCCTTGGGTCCTATTTATAGGCTTTAGGGGTAGTTATTGTAGGAAATAACCATATATAAGCTTATTAGCCTATATTAGCACATTTCCTTATCCTCTTCCTTATGCACTTATCAAGTGCCTTTATGCACTTATAAAGTGACTTTTTCCACTTATCGAGTGGTCCTTTTCATACATGAAAAGGTTCCCTTCGCACATGCTTTCATGTACACGACATCCGAGGTCCATAGACCCTCATACATCCCCTCATGGGTGTATATATGTCGTCCATATCCAACATCTCCCACTCACACTTGAGGGGATTGTAAGAAAACATCTTTTCCTTTAGTTCTTCTATTTATCATACCGAGAAATAGACCGTGTGACCGTCATGCGCATAGAGTCCGCTGTTGTGCACTTGTTAGAGATACACAACACTCTTTGGGGTGCAAAGTTGAGTAGATTAACGCATGCTTTACCCTAGATTATTTCTTCACATTTCTTTTACTTTATATTCAACAATTGAATCCCATCTGGATTACAATAGGCTGGCCAGCTTTGAATCTCTAAAGTCCAAATGTGAATATGAAATTAATCTTCATCTACTTGCGATCCTTTTGATCTTGACTTGACTCGCTTTTCTAACATGCCCCGCCGGACCGAATCTACCATAGTCCATAAGAAACATGCTAAGATAGCGATCACCCAGCCAAATCTAAAGGAACCAATTAGAGTCTATAAGGGTAAGAAGTTAAGACACATGTGGTCTTTGGGTCTCACATAATAGTAAACACAATTACTATTCTAACCCAATGGCCAAATGCATACGTAGTATGAATACGTATTACAACATCACCCCTTTCCCAGGGAGCGTATGTCTTAATGATGTTGTAAGGATGATGATCAGACACCACAATGTCTGACTTTGAGTCCCTTTTACTACTCAGTAATCTCCTGGACCCACATCCCGCTTAAGACAGATAAGATTAAAAAATCTTCTTAGATCTTTTGTAAGCATCCATATGATGCAGATCTTTCATACGACCATTTTGTTTAAGTCATGACTCTAAATCATCTGTCTGACGATTTTGACTTTAAACAGGTCTCATCTTTATCTTATCCGTCTGATAGAATAAAGGCGGTTGCTCATGTGAGAGAGCCAACCTCAATCTGTCCGACATACTAGAAAATACAGCTGAGATTAAAAGAAATGTACACAAACATTTTCAAGAAACTCATATGCAATGTCGAAAAGAACTTATTCTTTTATTAAATTTGATCTTTCATAGACATGGGAATATACATTGATACAACTCAGCTCTTACGCAATCCTTGAGATGATAAGTGTTTGTAAAACACATCTCTGGGGATCGCCTTCGTAAGCGGATCCGCTATCATCTCATGCGTAGATATGTATCTAATGTCTACCTTCTTGTTCTTATCATAGTCTTTTGCAAATTTGTAGCGGATATCAATGTGTTTGGTCTTACAATGGAATTTTATATCTTTGACATAAGCTATATATGCTTGACTGTCACTGTATATTGGTACAGCACCTGAGTCACTTGCATCAATTAGCTTGTCTAAGAATCTCCTAAGCCAAACAGCTTCTTGGACCGCCATGCTAAATGCTACAAATTCGGCTTCCATAGTTGAAAGTGCGATGCAGGATTGCTTTTTGCTACTCTAGGATATTGCACCAGATCCGAGTAGAAAAACATGTCCTGAGGTCGATCGTCGCTCATCGAGATCACCCGCCCAATCAGCATCAGTGTAGCCTTCGAGCCTCAAGGCATTTCCTTGATAGCATAAAGCATAGTCCGCAGTCCCTTTAAGATACTGCATTATCCTCTTTACCGCTTTCCAGTGTGCTTGCCCTGGATTAGATTGGTAACGACTGACCATTCCAACGGCAAAACAGATGTCCGGTCTTGTACACATCATAGCATACATAAGACTACCAACTGCACTGGAATATGGACCTTTTTCCATAATTTCCTTTTCCTTTTGGTTCTTTGGTCACATTTTCAGACATAAATTATCGCATTTGCTTATAGGAGTATCAATGGACTTACAGTCCTGCATATTAAAACGTTCTAGAACCTTCTTTATATAAGTCTCTTGTGAAAGAGAAAAAGTTTCTTCGAACGATTCCTTGAAATCTTAACTCCAAGGATATATGCGGCTTCTTCCATGTCTTTCATCTCAAATACTGATGAAAGCCAAGCCTTGATATCCATCACAAAGCCCTTGTCATTTCCGGCTATTAAAATGTCATCTACATATAGAGACATAATAACATACTTGCTTTTGATCCTCTTGATATATACACAGTTATCTTCATCAAGCATGGTAAAACCATTTGATAAGACAACTTCTTGAAATCGTATATACCATTGCCTCGAGGATTGTTTAAGACCATATATGGACGTACGAAGTTTACAAACCTTACGTTCGTTTCCTTCTTTTACAAACCCCGTTGGTTGTTCCATATAGATCTCCTCGTCCAATTCTCCATTAAGAAAGGCAATCTTTACATCCATTTGATGTAATTCGAGGTCTAAGCAAGCTACCAAAGCCAAAATCAAGCGAATCGAGGTAAAACGAACAACAGGTGAGAATGTCTCTTCGTAGTCTATTCCTTCCTGTTGCGTAAAACCTTTCGCGACAAGGCGAGCTTTATATCTGTCTATAGAGCCATCGGTCTTATGCTTGATCTTGAGAACCCATTTGTTCCCAATAGCTCTACGTCCTTTGGGTAAGTTAACCAAGTCCCAGACTCAGTTAATTTTCATGGATTCTAATTCCTCCTTCATCGCTTCCATCCATTTGTCTTTTGCAGGGCATGATACGGCATGTTTGAAAGTAGCAGGCTCGTCATCTTCTTGTAGTAAAGTCATAAAGGTTTGTAGGAATTCATCCTCAAATCTTAGAGGAGTTAACCTTGTACGACTACTACGTCGTATTTGAGATTCTTCAAGTCCTTGTTGACTTGAATTTGGATCAATTCTAATATCACTCCTACTTGGAATGTGGTTAGAATTACTCCCACTTGGATCATTATTCCCATATGGAATAGGATTCGCATCATTCGTATCATCCATTGGTGAAGGTTGAAACGTATTTTCGTCTTCACCAAGAATTCTCCCACTCGAATGAGGTAATCCTTATTGATCATAAATCTCAAATAGAGATACGTCCTGACTTATCTCGCCCTGTCTTGGAAACTCATTTTCCAAGAAAGTAACATCCCTCGGCTCAAATTCAATCAATCCTCCATTGTCTTCCTGACCAATGAAAACATAACCTTTGGAGTTTTCTGTGTATCGTATAAAGATACATTTCCTCCCCCTTGGCCCAAGTTTGCCATACTTATGGGAGGAAATATGTGTGTAGAATGGACACACCCAAGGTTTTAAAGTGCTTAAGTCAGGAGACCTTTGGTTCCACAACTCATAAGGAGTGGAGCTAACTGATTTCGAGGATACGCTGTTCAAGATGAAAGCAGCCGTCAATAATGCATCACCCCAAAAGGTGATTGGCAAGTTAGCTTGCGCCATCATTGAACGGACCATTTCCATTAAAGTCCTATTTCTCCTTTCAACAACACCATTTTGTTGTGGAGTATAAGGCATAGTTATTTGATGAACTATACCCTTATCATCACAAAGTTCCTTAAAACTTGCTGATTGATATTCACCGCCTCTATCGGTTCGCAAAACCTTAATCTTGCGATCTAATTGATTTTCCACTAAACTCATATAGTTTTTAAAGCATGTTAATGCTTCACTTTTGTGGGATATCAAATAGATATGTCTGAATCGGGTGAAGTCATCAATAAAGGTGATGAAGTAGGACTTTCCGCGTCTTGTCTTGACATTCATCGGACCACATATGTCCGAATGGATGAGCTGTAGTGGAACTTCGGCTCTTGTGCCGGTTCCAAACTGCTTGGGACAAGATTTCCCTACAAGGCAATGTTCGCAAGTCGATAGTTCGACTTTTGAAACATTGGATAGAAGGCCACGTTTGGTAAGTCTATCCATACGTGTTGGTCCAATGTGACCAAGCCTTGAGTGCCAACAAATTACATCAGATTCATAAACCGAGGAATTTGTAACAAGGAAACTTTCATTAAAATCAGAGGAATCGTACATAGTATTTAATACAATGAATCCCTTAAAAACATACCCAGAACCAATTACAAAATTATTACAAGACAAATCCACAGTACTATTATGAAAAAACCAACTATAACCAAGACCCATTAAGACGACCACAGAAATTATATTCCTTCGAATATCCGGAGCGAACAGAACATCATGTAGTAAGATAGTGCGGCCGTTGTCCAAGACGAGCTTGCATGTCCCAACGCCTTTCACTTCAACACGTGTGTTGTTTCCTACATATATCCACTTCGTTCCTTGGGGTATCCGGTGATACTCCACGAAGGACCGTCTGTCCCTTGCTATGTGGTCGGTGGCACCTGAATCAATTATCCAAAAAGGATTAGATTCTACAAGAAATATTGAACTAGAAACACATATGTAACTAGTATTATTACAAGTTACCTTGTCACCTCCATCCGTACATGAACGGGCATAGTGACCTAACTTGTTGCACTTGAAGCACTTGATCCTCTTCAAGTCTTTCTTCTTGTGCCATTTCTTGTTCCCACCCTTCTGTTTGGGTTTCTTGGTAGACACTGGTTGCTTTTGCTGGTCATTAGAAAACTTCGAGTGATGTTTACGTTTCTTTCTCCGTGTGAGGAACTAGCAACCATGTGCACTTCTGCACTAGGCTTGGAGGCCGCAAGCCGCTCTTCCTCTAACTCGAGGTGCTTAGAAACATCGCTGAAATTCTTGATGCTCTCATTATGAGTGAGATGCATCTTCATTTTTTTCCCATTCGATTGGTAGGGAACGTATGAGCGCTTGGATTTGTTGCTCATCAGTGAGCACATGACCTGCATCCTTTAACTCTGAAATAAGATTCGCCATGTGTCGAAGATGCATTCCCATGGAATGATCTCGACGCTTTTTGTACGAATCAAATCTTATAGTTAAAGAGCGAAGTTTGGTCACCGAGGTGCCACCAAACTTCTCCTCTAGCTTGGACCATATGTCCATAGCTAGGTCATGTTCTCAGAAGATCCGCATTATGTCGTCTGCCATACTTGACAGCAACGTAATGCGAGCAATCTTGTTCTTCCGAGACCAAGCATCAAAAGCTTCCGTGTCTCTTCTGTGTTGGGCCGTAGTGCCTAACTCAGGTTCAATCATTATGTTCTTCATAGTTTCGAGCATATCTTGCTCCTCTAGAACATATTGTATCTTCATGGACCATAGCTTGTAATTATCGCCACTGAGTTTTTCACCTTTATTTAACTCAGCGACGATGTTCTTAGCAGCGGAAGACATTTCAGTTTTAAAATGCTGCAAAAAGACATAAAACAAGTTTGATCAAAAACATTGCATAAAGTTTTCATTTGATAAGTTACTTTCAAAAAATATTGAAGATGTTGCTCGAGAATCGGAAAGAACATCACGATGCCAATCACCATCTAGAACAACTTTCAATATTTCCACATCACTTTATCAAATAATAGTACTCTTATAGTACTTGCAGCGGAAAAGCGATTTTGAAAACATATTTTGAAAACCGTATTTTGCAAACGTATTTGAAAAAACGTATTTTGCAATCGTATTTTGCAAACGTATTTTGTAGCGGGAGGTTGTGGCCTGCCCCGGCCATTGCCGGGGTCGACCCGTGGCTGTGCCAAGGCCGGATTCCCCCAAGTATGGGGTTTTGCCGTATGCAACTGCCGCCGGTCCCGTATGGACCGGACATGCAAGTGGCCGGGGCCGAGGCCGCCGGCACTGCAGGGCTTCTCGGCCTGGCCCTGGCCTCTGCCAGGGCCGGCCTGGCCCTGGCCACGGCCAGTGCCCCCTTGGCCCTGGCCCTGGCCACGGCCAGGGCCGGCCTCGGCCAGGGCCTGGCCCTGGCCAAGGCCAGGGCTCCTTGGCCCTGGCCCCGGCCACGGCCACGGCCGGCCTCGGCCAGGGCTCCTGGCCCTGGCCGAGGCCAGTGCCGGTCTGGCCCTGGCAGAGGCCAGGGTGCCTCTGCCCTGGCCGAGGCCAGGGCCTGGACCTGGCCGAGGCCCTGGCCGGCCATGGTGGCCGATCGGCTGGCCTCCTTGGAGTCCGGCCAGGCCGGCCGGCTGGCCTCCTTGGAGTCCAGCCGCACACCCCCCCTATGGGGTGGTTGTGCATGGTTGTCATTGGCCGAAGCCAACCCCCTCGTCAATGGGAGGGGGTGCATAGCCTTCATGTCCCATATGGCCATGGTGATCATGCATCAAAGAGAAATACTATTGCCATTGCAATCTTCTTCTCCGATGCGAAGTTTATAACCACCATCTTCTCCGATGAGACACCCGTTCATTGAGAAAGTGGTTATGCTTTAATGGCCATGTGCCAAAAACAAATAACACACTTTCAAGTCCGCAAACTTCACGCTCCACATGAAGAAAGTTCACATTCCCTATTGAATGGAGACTCCGCATCCATGAAGAGTGCGAGTTTGGCGAGATGAACGGTCAGTTCTTCCCGTCACGGAGAGTTCTTGCCATATCCGTAATGGCAAAAGACCCTAACGTGAAAAGAACAACTTTTGACGTTCTCTCCGTCACGATGGGCTCCTACCATATCCATAATGGAAGGAAACTCATTCGTGAAAGAGAAACGTGTCATTCATCGATGAGACCGGGGCGAACCCGTGTGGCTCTGATACCAATGTTGAATCTGTCGCGCGGAGGATGTAGGATCGAAAGAGAACTTACGTTAGTGTATGCTGCGCTGTAGTCTCTGAACTTCACCCTTGGATTCGCCACAACGGTCAGTACTTCGTCACAGAGGATCGAAGCAGCATTTCACCGTCTAAATCTCTACTTGGATGAAGAACTTTAATGGAAGGGAGAAGAGGAAAGAAGATTGCCTTGTGCAAACTTATGGCATGAAGGATTAGTGTAAAATGCCTTACCCTTGGGTCCTATTTATAGGCTTTAGGGGTAGTTATTGTAGGAAATAACCATATATAAGCTTATTAGCCTATATTAGCACATTTCCTTATCCTCTTCCTTATGCACTTATCAAGTGCCTTTATGCACTTATAAAGTGACTTTTTCCACTTATCGCGTGGTCCTTTTCATACATGAAAAGGTTCCCTTCGCACATGCTTTCATGTACGTGACATCCGAGGTCCATAGACCCTCATACATCCCCTCATGGGTGTATATATGTCGTCCATATCCGACACGGACAGTGGTACGGAACGTGCGAGAGATGGCGGACAGATTTGTCCGTGGGTTCGGTAGCGCAGATCTGAAGTTGCGCGCAAATCTGAAGTTTGCACGCGCGTGGGAGGAGCTCTGGGGGTTGTAACGACAAGGGAAGGACCTGTATAGATAGGGGGAAGGCCTGAAAGGCAGCCGGTGGCAGCAGGGTGGCCGACAGCGACAAGATAGCCCAGGTCGTGGGTTTTTGGTAGGGGAAACGACAGTTTTTGGTGCATATCCGGGTGTTTGCATGCTGTTTGAGGAAGGAGGAGGAAGAGTTGTCGCTAGGGAATCTAGGTGGTGATAGGGGATGTCGTTGGGAGTTCACCGGAGGAGGGGGATGGCTGGCGGCGATTAGAATAGTGCTGGCCAAATTTTGCAAGTGGAAGGTGTTTGGCAGTTTTTCTGGGGTATCTCGGTGTTTGCACGGAGTTTACGGAAAGAGGAGGAGGAACTGACGCGAGGGGAGGGTACCGATAGATAGGGGACATCGAGGGGAGTCTAGGCCAAAAGTTTGGCGGCCGAATTTTTGAATGGGAGGGGCTAACAGTAGTTTTTGCAATAGCTTGGTGTTTGCACGAATTTTAAAGCAAGGAGGAGGGGGTGGTTGACAAGGGGAAGGTCGCCGGAGGTGGAGGAAGCTGTGGGGAGGCTATGCCGAAAGTTGGGTGGTCGCCAGAGGAGGGGAAGAGGGTGGCCGAATTTTGCAAAAGGGGGTTGCGCCGTGAGTTGTGAGGAGCCCTAGTTTTCGGTTTTCATTCTTGAAGATGAATTGGGCTAAATACCTCTAGGGTTTTGGTAATTTGTGTATTATAAGAGGGGAGAGGGTGAGATAGATGGGGTTTAGATTAGATAAAACAGTGGTTTGAATAGTATATTTGGGTGAGTATAAGAAACTAGTTTTGATAAAGTGTTTTGAAAGGGGGGGTATGTTTAGGTGATTAGAGAGAATATGTGAGAGGGTGGGGGGAGACTTAGGTTAATAAGTGATGGCATGTAGCTAGGAAATATATTTCATAAATGTATGAAACCATATGGATTTGATTTAATTAGGTTGATTAAGATTGTATTAGGAATAAGCTTGGGTTTAGAACACAAGTTGAAAGTGATTAGAGCGAAAGGCCAACTAAACTGTGTCTGAAAAATATAATAAAAATACCGGGACGACCGTGTCGACGAGAGAATCGGGACTAAGAAGATCGGTCACGGGCTCAGGTAACGGAAAACGGAACTAAAAATAAAAAGGTTTAACGACGAAGATGGAATCTACAACACCTCTTCAAACAAAGTTATTTTGTGGAAGGACGACCTATGAAATGACGTTCAAAAATAATTTCACAAATAAGTACTCTTCCAGAGGGTCACAACGGTATATCACATCATAGGGTTCGGATACAAGAAGAAGTCGAAATAAATATGTGTACGAACAAAAGTACGCGCACGAAAAAACGTACAATCGAAAAGCGACCGTGACAGAGGAGCGCATGTTAGAGAAGATCTATACATCCTTCCACGAGAAGGATGTTATACTAATGTAGCAATATCGTGAACGAAAGTTCACAAAATACTCAGAGCTTCTCTCATGCCTTCTGATGGCAGAGCCGAATAGAAACATCCTTCTGGCCACTAATAACTCACGTCCTACCGTCACTGCTCCTGCACCTGAAGCGCATCTCAGCTCCTCCCAGAAGAAGAGGAGCAACTTCAAAGGCAAACCACAGAAGGATAAGGCAATGAAGAAGCAGGCTAGAGGACTCCCTCCAAGAACCAACAATGAGAGAGAAGAAAAATGTGTGGAAGAGAAAAGACAACGGCCAGACATCTGCCCCCAGAAAGGACTGGGAAGATAAGTGCCACATGTGTGGCATGACTGGACACTGGTCCAGGAATTGTCAAACTCCACGCCACCTACAGGACTTGTACAAAGTGAGCCAGAAGCAAGCTGAGACAAACCTGGTGGAACAAGAAAACCTGGCACCAATCAGGTTCATCGCTGAGGACTTCTCAAACGATGACCTGCTCGACTGAAACATTATCTACTTTCTATGCATTGTAATTTTGAAAAACAATTTACTATCTGGTTGTTTGTTTTCTAGCATGTTGGATGAATTTTCAGACATTGAATAATTAGTAGTATATCTTCTCTTGTGCCTTATACTGCGTTGTTTTCTCCTCTTAAAATTAGATGGATAATAAATGCCTAGTGGACAGTGCCTCTACGCACACGATCCTCCAAGACATCTGCTTTTTCCAAAGCATTGATAAATACGATGGAACCATGAATACAATCTCCAGTCCATCAGGAATTATTGAAGGATCAGGGGAAGCACATTTTATGCTCCTCAACAAAACACAACTGCTAATAAAAGATGCGCTTTTCTCCCTTGGCTCTCATAGAAATCTGTTAAGCTTTAAAGATATCCGCTTAAACGGATATCACCTTGAGACGGTGAGTAAACAAAATAGAGAATTCTTGTATGTAACGTCTCATAAAAAAAGTGCTAAAACCACCGTCGAGCATTTTGAGGGACTCCGTCGGGTCTCTAACATACAAGGATAAGAGCAATGGAAGCAAACACACTCGAGCACCAGAAGTGCGACAATCAACCAGAATTCCAACTCTGGCACAATAGACTAGGACACCCTCGAAGGAATATGATGCGTCGCATCATATCCCAATCCCGTGGAATTAACTCGAGAAGCCTGAAGCTACTTCGAAAGGGTGCATCTCCGTGTCCCCCTTGTCACAAAGGGAAATTGATTACGAGACCATCCCCCCTAAAGGTGTAGAGAGAATACATGGAGACATTTGCGGGCCTATTCACCCCGCAAGTGGACCATTTCGGTACTACATTGTACTGATTGATGCCTCTTCCAAATGGTCGTATGTGTGCCTCTTGTCCACCCGCAACGTAGCCTTTGCAAAGCTACTGGCACAAATCATAAAGTTGCGAGCAAGTTTCCCAGATAACCAGATCAAGAAATCACGTCTGGACAACGCTGGGGAGTTCACATCACAAGTCTTCCTAGACTACTGCCAAGCAACCAGCATAGAAGTTGAACATCCTGTAGCTCATGTTCACACCCAGAACAAGTTAGCCGAATCTCTTATAAAAAGACTAAAATGGATTGCGTGTCCATTGTTGATGCAATGCCAGTTACCGGTAAATACATGGGGACATGCCATCTTGCATGCTACATTGCTAATAAGATTACGACCGTCAGGGAGTCAATCTTATTCTCCGATGCAACTTGCATATGGAAACCCACCGGATATCTCTCACCTGAGGATATTCGGATGCGCTGTTTATGTCCTCATAGCACCACTGCAGAGGACCAAGATGGGTCCTCAACATCGACTGGGTATCTACATAGGATTCGATTCACCATCGATCATTATATACCTAGAACCCTTAACGGGGGACGCCTTTAAGGCACGTCTAGCAGATTGTGATTTTGACAAAAACACTTTTCCCAAACTAGGCATTAACACAGAGAAGCTAGAAGCTTCAAAGACCATTTCATGGGATACCAAAACCTTATCCCATTTTGATCCGCGTACAAACCAATGTGAAGACGAGATCCTGAATATCCTTCAAATACAAAATACAGTTCACATTTTACCGGACAAATTCACTGACAACCAGAAGATTGTCAGATCACACGTCCCTGCTGCAAATACGCCAGCTAGGATTGACATACCCAAAGATGGATGCAATCCACCTGCAGCAAAAGCGGCCGTACCTCAACAAAAGAGAGGACGACCCCCAGGCTCCAAAGATAAAACCCTCGAAAGAGGAAAAATCCTGGAGCAATAATAACGATACCACCACAGGATGTTGAGCTCAGTCCAGATACATCTCCCCAACTAAAAACCCCTGAAGAGGAAAATATAGGAGAAATATCATTAAATTATGTATGTAGTGGGGAGGTACTGGACAGAAAAAGCACAATCATCGATGATAACTTCGCGCTCATTATTGCCACTCACGTCACTGAATACGACGATGAGACCGATCCACACTCTCTAGCAGAATGTAAACGCAGAGAGGATTGACCAAAGTGGAACGAGGCAATAGGAGTAGAGCTGGACTCACTCTCGAATCACAAAGTTTCTGGACCTGTAGTCCTAACACCAAAGGGTGTTAAACCTGTGGGATATAAATGGGTATTCGTAAGAAAAAGAAACGAGAATAATGAGATCGTGCGCTACAAAGTGTGCCTTGTTGCACAAGGCTTTTCTCAACGACCAGGAATAGACTATGACAATACATATTCCCCGGTCATGGATGCGATCAATTTCCGTTTCATTATCGGCCTATCTACAAAGGAAGGCCTGGATATGCAGCTCATAGACGTTGTGACTGCATGCCTATATGGAAATATAGATAATGATATCTATATGAGAATCCCAGACGGATATAAACTACCGACAAAAATGACAGAAAGACCTCGGGACGTCTATTCTGTCAAACTCCAAAGATCACTGTATGGTCTAAAACAGTCGGGTAGAATGTGGTATAACTGACTCAGTGAATTCCTAGTGCAACAAGGATTCACAACAAATGAAGTCTGCCCTTGCATCTTTATAATAGCAAAGGGAACAGGATTCGTAATCATTGTCGTCTACAGAGACGACCTAAACATTATCGGATCTCCTGAAGAGATAGGTGAGATATCCAAGAGTCTCACACAGACTTTTGAGATGAAAGACCTTGGCAAAACGAAGTTTTGCCTAGGCTTACAAATTGAACACTTGAGCAGAGGAATCATGTTACACCAATCGACATACACAAAGAAGTTGCTGAAAAACTTCCTTATGGACAAATGTCATCCGCGTAGCACACCAATGGTAGTCAGATCATTGGATGTTAATACAGACCTCTTTCGACCGCTGGAAGAGGGGGAGGAAGCACTGGGTCCTGAAGTACCCTACCTAAGTGCAATTGGAGCACTCATATACCTGGAAAACTGCATGCGTCTCGATATAGCGTTCGCAGTTAACCTACTAGTCAGATACAGTTCAGCGCCCTCAAAGCTCCACTGGAACGGAGTGAAGCACCTTCTGCGCTACCTCCAAGGGTCTGTAGACCTGGTACTATACTTCAAGAAATGTGTATCCTCCGACTTAGTCGGTTATGTAGATGCAGGATACAGGTTCGACCCACACACCGCAGAGTCCCAGGCTGGTTTCGTGTTCACATACGATGGGACGGTTATCTCATGGAGATCTGTGAAGCAGACTTCGACAGCAACCTCATCCAACCACTCCGAGCTCATAGCGATCCACGAAGCAAGCAGAGAATGCTTTTGGCTTCGATCAGTCATCCACCACATCCTCAAGACTACCGGCCTGAAGACGGGAGATCTTGAACCAACCACCATGTACGAAGACAATGATGCATGCATCGCTCAACTACGAGGTGGCTACATCAAAGGTGACAGGATGAAGCACGTTTCTCCCAAGCTCTTCTGGACGCATGAACAACAAGTAGACAACCAGATCGACATCCAGCAGATCTAGTCTTGCAACAACCTGGAAGATCTATTTACTAAAGCTTTACCTCACAGTACATTTAGAAAACTTGTATTATGAATTGGGATGAGACAGTTGAGATATTTACAAGCCAGAAGCTTGTACATTTCAGGGGGAGTTAATGTCGGGCTGCACTCTTTTTCCTTAGCTATTGGTTTTTCCCACTGGGTTTTCCATAGCCAAAGGTTTTAACGAGGCACCCACATCAACTCTGGATCCAGAAGTATCCACCTCTAATGATATCCATCGATCAGGGGAAGTTACAGAGACTTGTACTCTTTTCCCTTAGCCACTGGTTTTTTCCACTGGGTTTTCTATGGCAAAGGTTTTAACGAGGCAAAAACTCTTAAACTTGGGATCCAGAAGTATACATAGACCCATGATCAGATAAGCTCTATGAACCCCAAAGCGTTCATTACGGCTTACAACAATGGATGGATAAGGGGAAGTGTTATAAACGGGCTTTTGGAGGCCCAACTTGTTATTGGGTATCCACACATTATGTAACCCTATTGCTATAAATACAGGGCTACGGATTCCATAGCCACTAAGTTTACAACACTGTTAACTATTAACTATATTAACTATGCCTAATTAACACCCCCATCATCATATGGTATTAAATCATGCCACCCCTAGGATTTTTGCAAACAGAAATTGGATCTCCTTGATTTCATGCTTCACAAGGTTCTCCATCCAATACAATTGTGTAAGAAAGCATGCAACGCAGGCAACAGAAATAAAAATCCCATTTCATATCCATGATTCAGAAATTATGAAAATGCAACTGCAGCAAATACAACCGAGTAATCATGCGGGCAAGGCAAATATCATAGGCAACAGATATCACAACTCCATTTCACATACCCAATTAAGCACACATATACAAAATACATGTCGTATCCAAATTACAATCTCATTGTTCATAACCATTGACATAAAATACATTAATCAAGTTTTACATTGTATCGTCCCCATAAAACACTCTTGTTAATCAACAACAATAACAAACAAAACATCAAGCCGATGAGCGAAAACAAAACCAACTTAATGGTTTTGTAATCGGATATGATGGTGTCCATTTTCACCGTGTCCCGCTCAAATCGACCCACGAGCGTAGCCAACCACCCCTCTATCTCTAAAAGCCTCATATTAGAGAACGTTGTGGAAGAGGATGCAAGGTTGGGGCTTATTTCAAGCTTATACATTAACTACAGTATCACATATGTGGACCAGTCCTAGTGTGAGATCCTTCCATTCGTATAATTTGCATTGATTCCCTCGCAATAGACAGCTCCAAAATCGCCAGCCAGGGTTTTTTCGGGTCCATGATGTCCTCCTGGCAACCCGCATCCCACAGTGGCAAACACTGCTATCATCTGCATCTGCATCCAACTCACCACCTGCCGCAACTCTGAGTCAGATTGAATAGAAGCGCTGGACCCGATACTCATTTGTACCTAGCATGAAATAAAGATCGACAAGGGATGCATGCAACAGATATACATATTACATAGACTCGGCAATATCACCCCAACATTTAAAGTATGACACTGAAAAACAGAAACTTCCCCAGGGAACCCAGCACCAAAAAATGAAACTGATATATCACCAAAGTCCCCATAATGAAATTGATACAAAAGCTTGGGTTCCAAAATAAAGCCTCCCATAAATAGATACATCCCCAAGGAATCAATCACCAAAAACTGAAACTGTTACATCTCCAAAGTCCCTAAACTGAAACTAATACATAAGCTTAGGTTCCAAAACAAAGTCACCCATAAATAGATACAACCCCAAGGACACAAGCACCGAAAAAATAAAACTGATACATCCCAAAGTCCCAATTATGAAACTGATACATAAGCGTAGGTTCCAAAATAGAAACACCCACAAACAGATACATCCCCAAGGAACCAAGGACCAAAAACCGAAACTGTTACATCCCCAATGACCCCAAACTGAAACTGATACATAAGCTTATGTTCAAAAAAAAGCCACACATAAACAGATACATCCCCAAGGAACCAAGCACCAAAAACTGAAACTGTTAAATCCCCAAAGTCCCCAAAATGAAACTGATACATAAGCTTAGGTTCAAAAACATAGCCACACATACACAGATGCATCCCCAAAGAAAGAAGCACCAAAAACTGAAACTTGCTGGAAAATAAATCAAATAGCAAATAAATCAAATATCCCTAACTGAAACTGAAAAGAACAAGGAAAAAACAATAAAATCATATAATTTATAGCCCATGGGAAAAAATGTATTTTATCATGAAATTAAATTGGTACTAGGTAGTTGCTCCATGCAATATCACCCCAACATTTCAACTGCAGCATTCTCTGATACAGATACGAATAATCCATATAAGTGCATATGAATATCCATTTATCTCAATAACACATTGGGGAATAAAGGAACCTTCCAGCCAACAACCAACTATTTCTTAATAACATAGGGACACTTGATCATAAATTGTTCATCATCATAAGGCTATAGGAAAAACAATTCACTATACATCTTAACACAATTCACCAAAAACTGAAACTGATACATCCCCAAAGTCCCCAAAATGAAACCAATACATCAGCTTAGGTTCCAAAACTAAGCCATCCATAAACAGATACATCCCCAAGGACCTAAGCACCAAAAACTGAAACTGTTACATCCCCAAAGTCCCCAAACTGAAACTGATACATAATCTTAGGTTCCAAAACAAAGCCACCCAAAAACAGATACATCCCCAAGGACCCAAGCACCATCAACTGACACTGATAAATCCCTAAAGTCCCCAAACTGAAACTGATACATCAGCTTAAGTTCCAAAACAAAGCCACCCAAAAACAGATACATCCCCAAGGACCCCAGCACCATCAACTGAAATCGATAAATCCCCAAAGTCCCTAAACTGAAATGGATACATAAGCTTAGGTTCCAAAACAAAGCCACCCATAAACAGATACTTCCCCAAGGACCCAAGCACCATCAACTGAAACTGTTACATCCCCAAAGTTCCCAAACTGAAACTGATACAAAGCTTAGGTTCCAAAACAAAGCCACCCAAAAACAGATACATCCCCAAGGACCCAATCACCATCAACTAAAACTGATTGTCATGTCATGTTTTGCCCTATACAGCGACCGCCGCGGTAGTCATCTATGCACGAGTAAATGGAGCGTAAGGAGTTGATAAGATGTGATATGGGCGTCTATGTGGCTAGTGGCAGTCGTGTAATTCTGTGAAAGGCGTGAGGGCATTCTGGTCATTTGGCAATACGGGTGGAAGTGCGTGTAGAGAAATGATGGGTGTGTAAAGTAATGTCATATTTGTAATTTCGGCGAAGTGGGTTAGTGTAAGAGGGACTAATGTGAAAAGGGATGGGATTAGTGACATACTTGTAAATATTTAGAAGAGTAAAGGGCAAAATGGTCATTTGGTTTAAATGAGGGGTGTGTGTATAGTAAGGGAGTGTGTGCATAAAGTAATGGCAAACTTGTAAATACATGAAAGTTGAGGGATAATTTTGGGAGGGTATTAAAGTCATTTCATCATATGCATGATTATCCTAAAGAAGATTCTAGTGCTAGATAGTTTGTAGGAAATTTCTATCTTCTTCTTTAACTTTCTTTTCTTTTCTTTTCTTTTTCTATTTTCCCCTCTCCTCTCCCTAAACCAGGCCGAACCCCTCTCCCCCATTTTCCTCTTCATCAAGACTCAAAAACCCTAATTTTAATTCCAAAAGATCAAGAAAAACTCAAGTTACTTCAAGGAGAAAGAAAGGTGGAAGGAAGGGAAAGAAACGTGAGGAAGAAAGGGGTCTTCTTGAGGTAGGATTCTAACTTTGGTTAGGGAATTTTTGTTTAGGGTTATGATGGTGATATGATGTTAATTAGATTGCTAATGATCTTGAATTCATGTGATGTGTGTGCAATAGATCAAAAAGAACAATTTTTTCCTTGGTTTTCTTAGCAAATCACCCTCCCCTGAAACCCTGAAATTCTGTTGTGTGTTTCTACCTAGATTCTGATCTTTATGGTTTGCATTACTTTGTGAAAAAATATATATAATTCTAGATCTTGAAGTTCTACCCCAGAATCATATAAAATTTGACATCTGTTGAATTCAATAAGTAGGAGTAAAAATTCAATCGTTACAACATGTCTGAATTTCTTTCAGACTGGACACAGTTTAGAAAAAATGGAGCTCAGTTTCTGCGCACTCTATGGAATTTTCTGTTCTTGGTCTCGCTGTGAAATTAACAAGTTTTTCTACAACTTCATCCTAGTGCATGTTTTTTAACATTCTGACTATAACATGTCCTAAATTAGCAATTAATACAGACCCTGGAATCTGTCTGAAAAACATTCTGTATTGGTTTCACCAATTAATTCACCATATATCACCTAGTCCATATCTCTGCATGAAATTTTATAGGTGAATTTAGTACTGCTGTATCTTCAACTTTCATTTGGAGAGTTTTGTCAAATTCACAAGAAAAATGGATGAAATATGCTGATCTTTATAGCTGTTCCAGCAAGATCCAGCAAGCTGGACTGTTTGGATGATGTTGAAACTTGTGTGATGTCAATTTTTCATTCCATTATGCATGGATGTTGTGCTACTTGAAAGCATTCTTAGTCATGCTATTTGTTACTAAATTTGATTATGTGACAGTATTCATCGATATGGCGCATGCCACGTGTTTGTTGAAATGCCTCAATTAATGTGAAGTAAAGAAACTTGGGAAATAGCCATGGAAATACTTGTGACATGTATTATACTCATGAAATTGCATAAGACTTTTGAAGAATATGACATATGATATGTCAACTGGGATGTCTCGATCTGTCCTATGGCGGGTGAACATCCTAGTATGGGGATGGGGGAAATTTGGGTATCGCCTAACCATAAGGGACTGGACTGAGGAGATGTGGAAAAAGAGATGTGATGTGCGATATTTATTCCCACTCACCTTTACTGGGAGCGGAGGGGACTTGGTGCTTGTGTTTATGGGGAAGCCTTACTCCTGCCAGGGACGGGGGAGCTGAGAGGCCTGACGTACAGTGCACGTGTCCACTGCGTCGTGTGCTATATTCACCCCAAATTTGGGGTGAGGTCCAGGCCCTTATCTTTATGTGATACCCAGGCTTCCAAAAGAGTCACTAATATGTTAATCAATAACTCCATATATGTTTGTTGTTGCACAATTTGTGTGTTGTACCTTACACTCTGGTTACTTGTACTCCATGTTATATGTACACTCATAATCCCTAAATGATTTTCCTACCCTAGTTGGTTTCCTACTGTGCACGTTTTGACGTGCTTATTTTATTTTTCAGGTCTTGAGCATGTGACACCAGAGCAGAATCTCCCTCAGGAGATTACTCAGCCGTGAGTCATGACTTGGGGACACTACTCTTTTGGGGTTGTACCTTGTAGTTTGGGTTGGGTAGAGTAGCGAGTAAGTGTCTTTTGTAGTTGTGGAATGTACATGTTGGTAGCTAGTAGTACTACGCATGTATACTTGAGTTAGTTTCACTTTGTACCTGATGCTGGTGTGTAGTTACACTCTTTGGTCATGTAAATCTGTGGTTATATACTTTTTGTGATGGCAGTATGTGTTGTTCTCTTTTATATGTGTGTGATGTATGATCCCAGCATTCACAGTGGCCTGCTTATTGTGTGTTGTCTATTCACGCTTGGTGTAATACCGTAGCTTGTCAAGCTCCATCCTCCATTTTTCACATCGTGGATTGCCCTATAAGGTATTTGTGAGAATGAGGCATAACACTGATAAATCCCTAAAGTCCCCAAACTGAAACTGATACATCATCTTAGGTTCCAAAACAGAGCCACCCAAAAACATATACATCCCCAAGGACCCAATCACCATCAACTGAAACTGATGAATCCCCAAAGTCCCCAAATTGAAACTAATACATATGCTTAGGTTCCAAAACAAAGCCACCCAAAAACAGATACTTTTCCAAGGACCCAAGCACCATCAACTGAAACTGTTACATCCCTAAAGTCCCCAAACTGAAACTGATACAAAGCTTAGGTTCCAAAACAAAGCCACCCAAAACAAATACATCCCCAAGGACCCAAGCACCATCAACTGAAAATGGCTATCATATAAATCAAATAGCCCAAAATGAAACTGATAAGAGCAGGCAATAATCAGTAAAATCACATAAATTTATAGCCCTCAGGAAAAATTATATTTTTCATAAAATTAAATTGGTAATAGGTAGTTGCTCCATGCAAAATAACCCCAACATTTCAACTACAGCATGCTAAGATACTGATACAAATAATCCATATCAGTGCATATAAATATCCATGTATCTCACTAACACATTGGGGAATAAAGGAATCTTCCAACCAATTACCAACTATTTCTTAATAATATAAGGACAAAGTTATCATAATATGTTCATCATCATAGTGCTACAGGAAAAACAATGCAATATACATCTTAAACCACATTTCAGTTGTTGGGAGCCAGTTTCAGTTGTTGGTGCTTGGATCCTTGGTGATGTATCTGTTTTTGGGTGGCTTTGTTTTGGAACCTAAGCTTTTGTATCAGTTTCAGTGTGGGGACTTTGGGGATGTATCAATTTCAGTTATTGGTGCTTGGTTCCTTGTGGATGTATCAGCATGAAATGAAAACTGCAAATAAATCAAATACCAGTCACAGGGAGAAGCTCCAGCTTAAAATGCATTGCGCCCAATATTCAGTAGTGTAAGGACACAAAAAAATACAAAATGGAGGCAAGAATCAAAAACATCAAATATTTTTATAGCCCTTAGGAAAAATGTCAGTTTATCTTGAAAATAAATTGGCACTAGGTAGTTGCTCCATCAATATCACTCCAACATTTCAACTTCATCATTCTCAGATATCTACTGATACAAAGATTCCATATCAGTGCATATGAATATCCATGTATCTCAATGACAAATTGGGGAATAAAATAACCTTCCAGCCATATACCAATTCTATCTTATTATCATAGGGACAAAGTGTTCAAATTTTGTTCTTCATCATAGGGCTATATGCAAAACAAAATTCAGTTCAAAAAATGAAAATTGATAATCACATCATCAACACAAGTGAACTCCAGCAGTCAATAGATCATCAAACCAAAATACACATTCTTAGCAGAACTATGAGCAGTAATCCATTCAAACAAAAATCAAAGAAAGAGTTCACAAAAACCAAGCAAATATGGAAGATTGCAAATGAACCAAAGATTAGATTTGAAGCCATGAGGACATTTTATAGGTACGTAACTGCCAACGCATGCAGCTGCAACTGCAAACAAAACAGCAACCCATTTCATATCCATTTTAAAAATTATTTTAACTGCAACTGCCAAGGCAAGCAACTAACTGAAAACCATATTCCATTGTATAGCCATGTAGTCTTTTAGCCGTCAGAAAAAGGGTCATCAGGCAATTTTCAGTTACAATAGCATATTCAAGTGCAAACTGTTGCATATATTCATATAGGACTCCAGATTGATTATGTAGTAATCAGAAACAAATAAGAAACATTAACAAACTCCAACCCAGCCAACCCCGGTTGCAAGCTGGAAAGACATGCATCCTCCCAGGTATGTTTTTGACATAATCTTGTGCAAAATGAATATATATGTTGTGCCACAATCTTCTACAAACTGAAGTGAAGAATGAAGTGCAAACTGATGCATATATGTATAGAGGAAAATGGTCATCAAGAAAATTTCATTAACAATAGGATATTCAAGTGCAAAATGTTTTGTTTTAGGCAGAATGAAGTGCAAAATGAAGATATATGTTTTTGTCACTATCTTGTGCAAAATGAAGTGCAGAATGAAGTGCAAAAATATGCATATATTTATAGAGGAAAAGGGTCATGAAGGCAACTGCAACCCATAAACTGAAAACCACTTTTGATATCACATTTGTATAATATTGACACTGCAACGGAAGCAGGGAAGCAACCATTGAACTGAAGCAGGGAAGCCAAGGCAAGCATAAGGAAGCTAGCCAACTTCCAAATCAAAGCCAACCAAAAATTGATACATCCACATGGACCCAAGCAACAAAAACTGAAAATGGCTAGCATGAGGAAGCTAGCAAAGTAGAAATGAAACATACATATTACTATAGAACAAACTGAACACAAAATATCATGTCTTGTGCTTACACAATCGCAATATCCAACCATGCAATGTCAACATAATAATCACCTTACAATAATCCATCATAGTATACGTTCCATATGTATTCACCCCCAAAACTCTTTACCAAGTCATCCCCAATGCCCTTCATGAAACTACATTTCATTTAAAGGCCCCAGCCATCATCATCTCAATGAAGGTCCTCGGCATCATCATGCCTAGCCCTCTCCATCTCTTCTACTTTCTTCTCAATGTGTTCCTTCCTAGCAAAGGGTGGCACAGCCATAAAGCGCCTCGCGTCCATCTCATTCATGCTAGGGTCCGTAAAGACCTTCCCCAATACGACTGCTGGATACTCTGTAAACTCATACACACGGTTAGCAAGCATCTCGGTCCAATGGAAGTGTGAGGTCTTTATTGCCTCTGCGACCTCTCTAACATTATCAACCATTTCCCGCATGAGTTCAGGATCATCCCTCAAAGTCCGTCTATACAATTTATTTTTTCCTACAGATGGTGGGGTAGCGATGCTTGGACCACCTGGAAAATAACCTGTAGACGCATTGTGGGGGATGTCATGCGGGGCATCTTGGCTTGTTGAAGGAATATGGGAAGGTGAAGGACTTGCTTGCTCTCCATATCCACCAGAAAATGGACCTCCAAATGTTCCGTAAACCACCTTCCTATAATCCCCCTTTGCAGCGTCATCACCTATGATGACCACAAGATCATCAAACCAAGGTAAAGGTTGGTTTACATAGTCTTTTAGCTTATGGTTTGCCTGCATGAATACAACATCAATTATGCTCAAGTTTAATTGTAGCTAAATTTATTTTATTTTCAGATATCCTAAAATGTAGATATAAGTAAATACTGCGGCCCAGGGTCCATATATTTCAGGATCAAGTTCTATCATCTTTTTATTATCACACCACGTAGCCCCACTTTTTTCGCAGTACGACAACACACCAGTGAGACGGCGAGACAGTGCTTTCATGTGATTGTGCATATGGTGGCTTGTGTAGTCCGTCCCATGTAAGGCATTGATATGTGCAGTTGCAGCAGTGAATGCAGTCCCCTTGAAAGTATTATCGACTTTATTCCCCTGAGGTGCTTGTTCCGCAAGGAACGGAATAAGGGTCGCATCATGCTCAGGCTGCCACACTTTGTTTGGTTGGGCCGTTGTGGTTGTTTTCTTAGTTTTTTCTGTAGACTTGACACTGATCCATCCGCCCCCTCGCTTTGCTGACTCGACTTCCTCGAAGAATCACTACCGACAGTTTCGTCGTTCCCACTTTGTGACGTAGGCATCGCGAATGCACTTTGCGATGACGGGCTTCTGAATGGATGGATTTCACCCCTTGTCCAGGGACAGTCGACGAGGGCATGGCCATGGGCATTGACATGGGCATGCCAAAATTGGGAAATTGTGGATAAGGCATACTTGGGTCAACTTCTTGGAAGGTATGCGGGGGAAATTGCATATTACTCATCTGTCGTGGTATAGGTCGGCCCTGAAGGGGATCCATCTGTCTTTCTGCTTCTCCCCATTGTGTGTCATAAGCAGGGTCATAAAATGTTTGCATCGGATCACTACCTTCCTTCATTGGATCACTCCCTTGACCAGAATTCGAAGACCCTTCCATCCCTACAACATCAATATTATGAAATCGCACACGCAAAATTGGGTATAATCACATCCACCCACCTTAAATACAGATAATATAATGCAGGGAGTAGCAAAAATGCAGAATTAAAATACTGATTCAAATGAATTAAATGGCTAACATACATCATGCACCAATTGTCATAATCAACATATCAATCATAATGCACTACACATGAATCCTGATTAAAAAAGGTTCAGCATAAATCCTAAATAAACGATCCCCTCATATCCCCTGCTCAATAGGGTTCCCATTATTATGTTTGTAACAGTAGTCCACCCACATGGCCCAAGCTAACTGATCCCTGTGATGTTTCCATTGATCCCTTTGTTCGGTTTGTTCACAAACGGGCAACTGTTGGGAAAGATCCATAACCGCGTCATCATGCTCATTGATAACATCAGCATCATCCTCAAATACATCCACATCTTCATTTAGATGGGGGTCATGAGGTCTGCTATCTGGATGTAATTATGCAAAACAATGCAATCTAGGACGGTATCGACTTGAATTTTAAATGGGTAGTGCGGCTTGGCAGACAAATTTTTGAACTTCTTCTTTAGGATACCAATCGTCGACTCGATCTTTGTTCTTAAGGAAGAATGACATAGGTTGAATAGCTCTCTGTGATTTCGAGGAATGCGATCAGTATGGTCCTTTAGATGGTATCTAACACCCCCCGTATGGATATATGAAGACGGGCATTGTAGAATATCTAGCATCACATAGGTAATATTTACCTACATTCGAAAAAATAAACCCATTTTATGATCCAACGCTTTCTTAGAGACGTATATATATTTATTATTGGAAAATTTTGCCTATTACCATCATACACTCACAGACCCAATGAAGGGGGTAAAGACAATGCATCTTTCAGGACCATAAAATCATTTGAGAATCCTTCTCACCCGGCCATTACGTATGTGAATCTTTTATTTGGAGTAACAACTGCTAGCATATTTTGCATAACCCCTTTACGACCTCTAAAGCATGGTACGAGCTTGGCTGGGAGCATGGCATTTATATGAGTCCCATCAATGAGACCAATGCAATCCTATAACGTAAACAATAACGCCCAATTTGCAATCACCATAAAGATATTTATTATAGTATACAGAAAAACACACATACCTTAAAAATGGGAACCAATTAGGATTATTGACCATCTCTGGTGGAGTCTCATTAGGAGCTTGCTTCATGAACATATCCCGAAGTGTACACACTCCAGCCATAACTTTGTTAAAATAACGGCTAACTGTCCCCCCCCCCTTTATAAAATCCACTTGCATGACTCTGTTCTTTGACTTGTGGCCTATGATATGCATGAACACGGCCAACTGCTTCTCTATGGATACATGAATAATGTCTTGACCACTCTGTCGCATTAATGATGCAAGATTCATGAAAGCAGGTCTTCGTATTTGTAAGTAGTGTAAACAACTCCTTTCAGATCCATAAAAAATTCTCCGCATGTGGGATTTTCTATGAAGATCCCGCATATCTGAAGGCTCTCTAGGTATATGTGTGGCACTAACATATTTGTAAAGTAGTAAGTGGACGATGACAAAAATTATTTCCGCCATGGCTGAGATACATGTTTTACAAGCCGAATGGTCTCGTATATCCATGTACACCTTATTTGCAACAAACATAACTTCTCGCATAAGTTTTGAATGACATATGATTGTAACATAAAGTAGTGAATGGGAAATGGATACCCACTGATAGCCAATATGAAAATATTGTCATAATAACCCACTGATATGAAAAGGGAACAATAAAATTCATATCCAATAAATATTCAAGCATCAATGATGTAGCCCTCAGAAATTATGTTGAATCATATTAAAAACCGGTTGCTTAGTGATTGATCCAACTATATCATACCCAAAATATTTTTTGTACAATTAAGAAAAACATAGCCAATTCCTTTAAGTTGTGTAAAATACATAGCATATCCCAAGCATACTATGTAAAACTTCCATACTTTAGTTCAATTGCATACAAACCTCCAAAACCGTCTCAAAATACTTGGGGTATAATTGGAACCAAAAGCAAGCCATCCAATATAACCGACATTAATGTGTCCATATTTTCCATGTTTTTATCGCGTATTTCCATAGCATTTTGATCGCCCGAAGTTCAAAGTTTTATGTTCTATCGCGCTTATCACGATATATATGATTCTTGCTATCTTTTGTGGATTTTCGGGAACTTTGGCACAATTCGGAGCAATAATGGGTGATGAACACGGATATTGAAAATCGGAGATCACGTCGCCACACTCGATGACTCAAAGGAGCTAAGGAAAGAAGAAGAAGGAAGAAGAATAGAAGAGAAGGAACAAAGAAAGGAGAAGGAAAGAAAAGGGCGAAGGAAGAAGAATAGAAGAGAAGGAACAAAGAAAGGAGAGGAAAGAAGAGAGGCAAGAAAGAGAGGCCAGCATTCAGTTTCCAGATCGCTCGGTTGAGCGTGCCACACGCTCGACCAAGCTGCGATCTCGCAGAGAAGGGGAAAATTTGCAAGGGGCCGCTCTGCCGAGCGACCCACCTCGCTCAACCGAGCGACCCTCTATAGACGACCTCCAAATGGCCTTGAAACTCTCTGCCTAATTCGCTCGGTCGAGCGGCTTCCCCACTCGATCGAGTGGCCTCTCTCCCTGACGAGCTAAAATAAGAAGCAACTCTTTGCCTAAATCGCTCGGTCGAGCGGCCTACACCGATCGACGGAGCGACATCCTTCCTCCCGAGCGACATCAGTTCATCCTAAGATGGCGCTCGGTCGAGCAGCCACCTGCTCGATCGAGCAACCCCTTCTCCAAGCGCCCGACGGGAAGCAGCAAGGACGCGCTCGGCCAAGCGGCTACCCCGCTCGACCGAGTGCGTCATCGACAGACTCCATCCTAGGGCATTTTAATGGGTTTTGGGTCAGATTTTTGGGAAACTCATAACTTATTGGGTTTTGTATATAAGTAAACCATTTTTATTAGATTATGTTAAGCTTTTTGTTTTAAAAAAACTCTTGAGCCACCACTTGGGAGAGAGGTCTTTGTGTTTGTTTTCTTCGATCTACTCCTTGGTGAACGGTTCAAACTCGTTAAATTTTATATATTCCGCTTTTGCATTGCATTCTATGCATTTTGATATTAGTTTTGTTATGTTTGCTCAATTTGTGATGAACTTCTCTATTGTCCCCATTGCTATTGCTATTGTGATGCTAGCGTAGTTGATTCTAGGGCTTAGGGATGAACCCTAGGACACTCGGGATTGGATGTTAATGTAATCTTAGTTGGACGAATCTAGGGTTGCTCTATGGTAGTTTGAACAAGGTTTTTGGGGATTAGATTTTAGAATTGGAGGATTGCGAAAGTAGCTCCACATTCTAGGGAGAATCCCCACGAATCTGATTAGGGCTTAGTGACTGCCTTCAATGCTCGTAATTACGAGAGTGACTCGAGCGCTGGAGGTGATTACTAATCCCCGATCCGCTAGTCGATGACTACGAAAGTAGCTCGACTGCTAGAACCAGCCGTAGTGTAGCGTCCCAATCCGTTGATCACGCGAGCGGATACGGATTGTGATGCGGGAATCAGTGTCAAGTGTAATGCACGCATTCTCATGCAAAGCTGATTGCGAAAGCAGAGCTGTGCATGTGAATACGTTAGACGAGAGGACAACGAAAGTTAAGTACTCGTTTCCATCCTCGGATGTGACACTCCTACCCCCATCCATCGTTCAACGAAAGGACACTTGACCTGACATCCATGACCGAAAGGCCTAGCAGAGACTCCCGAATGCCCTAGACTTTTATTATTTCATAAAATCATTTTCGTGACAATCAATTTCTACGTGACAACCCATGGCCACGCATTCTCACTCTTCCAACAAGCTAAACACTAAACTACTGCCTCCCCAGAGTTTGACAATCTTTATATATTGCAACCACCTTGCACTTGCGGTGATTCGCACCCCTGGGTGTGAGCCCAGCACGATGAGAGGTGATCGGATCGAGGGGGACCCAGAGAGAAGGAATCCAAGCATAATCCGCGTGAAATCTGTGGATTTTGACCGCATGATTTTGGCCGCCACCTCGAATCAAGCTCGGAGCAAAGTCGATGGGCGAAAGAAACACATCGATGGATTTTTCTCGTGGGATTCTCAAGATTAGATGGTGAACATTGGGCTGAATAGTGGCCCAAGCCCAAATTCTCAACAACTATCCACCAAAGAAACATGCCCTTATTAGCCGCATGTTGTCTTGAAGCAAGATTGTTATAACTAACTGTTTAAGGATTTTTCCAGAGTTGAAGCCGGTGCCATTTTTTTTTGTAGTGTAAATTTGTTTCAAGACTATTTCGGGAATTCCATGAATTCTATCATCTACAAGAAAAACTGAGATATCTTATTATAAGCTGTATTTTTTTTTCAAAAATACTCGATAACATATGACTTCCTCTTTATTGGTATTCCTTTTCTATAACGATGTATAAATAATGCCTTCCTTTATCCGCGTCAATTGGCTTAGTGGTATTCCACATCTCTTCCTTGAGAGAGGTCGAGTTTTCGATTCCAGCTTTCCGATGTAACAAAAAAAAAGATAATGTCTTCCTTTTAGTAATAATGGGAATGCGGGCTTGGATCTCATGCGGATCGACCCGAAATCAACCCTATAGCAAAACCCATGAGCATATAGGCCAAGAAGAGATTACTAACCGTCCCCCATAAATGTATGTTTTGCTTTATGCTTCCAACCTCAATAAGAAAAACTTTAGTTTCTACATAGTATCCCTACTTAAAAAGGCATTGACTTGAAAGTGACCAAAAATAGTGGCATTCAATTCAATGAAGAGAAAAAAGGAGAGCCCCAACTTTCAAATCTCAACTTCTTGCAGTTGGTAGGCATTTGATGGACCATTGCGTGAAGAGGTTGTCTTCACATAAAATTAGGCAATCAAGAATTGCTTCTTTTGGCAGTTGTGGGGGTCGGCAGGTATAATCATAAATTAGTTTTTTTTTTTTTAGTATCCATGCATGCCCTTGGATCCAAAGGGCATGGATGTGGCATGCTTGGCATCCAACAAAGCTAAGTATTCAAGAATCTTTGAAAGGGATTTGGACTTTGCACATTATTAGGCGTGGTTTGATTGCACATGCAATTTGCATAGTGAATATCAGTGGGGGTTGGCATGAAGGCCGGTGGTCACACGCCACTATGCATATAAATCCATGCAATTTGAAGCCTATTGACTCCCATGTTGATTGAAACTTGCTATCTAATTCAAAAAAAAGATATAGATGCTCGAAACAAAATATTACAAGAGTGCTGAGCTTCAACAGTGACACACCAAACAAAAGGTAGTATTGGATTATTGGATGCCCCAAATTCAAATCTCGACTATAATTTTCGTATCATATGTGCCATAAAATTGGATTTTCTAACAAGTAAAGAGAAAAATGTATCATATATATGTGAGATGTCTCAAATATGTGTACTCGCAAATACCCCTGCACTTGGTACACTTGCACCAGGAAAAACCCCCTCACAAGGCACGGTCGCCACGGCCGGATGGAAAAATGGAGAGAAAAATGGAGAGTAGAGTGGGTTTGAGTGTGTGTATTGTCCATAGATAATTTGGATATTTCACAGGTTAGGTTTATTTATAAAGAGTTTTAACATTTTAATGACACTGCAAATAAGTGGGACTAGTGTGTTTTTTGGGCCAGGGGGTTGCCAACGGGTGATGAAACACTACCACATGAGACAAACACATGACAGTCCCCCTCTATTCCCCCTCTATTGTATAATAGATACCGACGTGATGAATTCTCTTCCACAAGAAACAAAACTAGATTATATGAAGGGATTAATGTAGAGCAGGTGGCACCTGATCCATTGGATCAGGTGCAAGACACAAAAAAGTGGGACCCAGCGAGTACAAGCCCATGTGGAGGCTTGTACTTCCCACCTTTTTTGTGTCTTAACACCTGATCCATTGGATCAGGTGCCATCTTTTCTACATTAAATCCTTATATGAAACGTGTGACATCGACAAATATAAGAGATACACAATTTCACTTTCATGGTAAAGCGATACACCTCCATTTTGACTTGATACAGTGGAGACAAGCAAAGTAGATAGATACATTTGCTACTTGCTCAATCATAGCCTTGATGACCCTTCAAAACCTGATAACATGATACATTTTCAAATAATTGACTTGCTTGTTACACAAACTTTACGGCCTTGGCAACAAGGGATCACACACTCAAGGGCACAAACTCCAATCTATAACAAAAATGGACGCCAGGGGCAGAAGGGAAAAGAGAGAAGAGAAGAAAAATCAAGTCGAAAATCTGCTCATCTCACAACCAAATCAAAAATTGCCGCAACTGTGAAATACCAATGTTTGTTACATTGAATCTATTATACCACATGAATGAATGCAATGATGCTACTGCCCAGCAGTAGGAAAAACCAAGCAGAGCTCGTCCTACAAAAATTTACAGAACTTTGAGCTCTAAAGATGCTGAAGAATATATCTACAAATAATTTAGCAGCTGCTAAACAACCGAAGATAAAACTCATAAAAATCGCCGCAAGGCCCCTGTTCTCCATGTCGACCCGATGCTCATTAACCCTTTCAAACTCTGATCTGCATGTGGCACGAAAAAACGAATAACGTCGTAGTAGTCAGCATACTAGCGGAAAAAATTCCTTCTGAAGCTAAATTTGGTATGCATTTTGTTCTCAATATGGTAACACAAATCCACAGAACTCAGCTGACAAATGATGCATTTAGTATATGCCAATGAGCAATTGCTCTCATGGCATTCTCTCTTCCATCTCTCCTGCGAGGCACGGGAACGAGATCCATCCGGTGCGCGCTTTACCGCTTTCCAATGTATTAAAAAAGGATTAGAGTACTGAGTAAAAATATGGATCTATATCCTCCCATAAAAGAGTCATGATTGGCCTTGTTCTATGTGCCATGGATCTTGGATACATTATCTAGAAGGGAAATGTGTCTAAATAAAAATATTGGCTCCCGGTGTCTTCTTTGGGAACTGCAATCGTTTGTGCGCCGCTGTCTCAGTGGCAAAATGATGTGGTTGAATCATGGGACGTTCACTGCCATTGACGCCAAGGTCCAGGCTAAAGAGGAAAGATTTATGCTCGTTTGTAAAACCCAACCCATGTTTTAGTGAACAGAAACGCAATGAATTTAAACCCCGATCCATGTTTTAGTTCTATGAATACATTAGGCCACTTATGTGAGTCTTTTATTAATTTTTATAGGTAAAAACAAGCAAGACAGATGGAAAAAGCCATGATTGTCACTTTGCACCCCGACCCCCACCCCGACCCCCAAAAGAAACCGAAAAAAATGAAAAAAAAAAAATCACCTTAAAAAGACGGAAACCGTCTTCGGCTGGTAGAAAGGGCTGAACGAGTCAGAACATGCAAATGTGCCCCCAAAAGACCATGTAAACAGCCATATGCCTGGAAACAGATTGGGTAAAAAATAACACTGCAATAGCTCAACCCCTTATAGATGAATTTTTTGACACATACTGACACAGTGGAAGAAGTAGATTAGGGATTTGATAGCTCTTCGGATCTCGCACCCCGAAAGTCTTTCGATCACCAACTCGCCTACCTCGCACGTGGAGATTCTTTGGACCTCTTGCCCAGTCAATCAAGCCCACTCTCGCATATCAATGCAAAAGATTTAATTCATGGAGAAACTAAAAGTTTATACCAGAAACAAAAAATTTGATTGAATTCTTCGGTAAAAATTAATAGGTGTGTGGCCTCTATTAGGCTTACAACTTGACTTTCTGAATCTGATTAGGACTAGAAATTTTAAATCATCTAAAACACTCAAATAACAAAAGGACTTAACCTAATAAGAATTCTTCTAGGACTCAAAAGTCTCTCTAATAAAAGACTCCTCGAATTGAATACCTTCTCGAATTCGATCTTCTATCATTCTTCCCGACTTAAGAACTTCACCACCAGATGAACGGCGATAGGAATAGCATGGCCATGTAGAAATCAGTAGTCCCTTATAATTAGAGAAGATGCGTCCATTAATTTTGAAGTACAGTAGGATGTGAATTTGCGGACGAATGTCTTCTGTAAAAACACTCCCAAATAGCAAAAGAAATAAAAGCATATAGAATTGTCTTGGGATGCTGAGAATCGGGATGACAAAGTCAATGTGCTCAATCTTATCAAGCTTCTGTGAAATAATTGACTCAGTCACAACAGAATTTTCACTTAATAGAGCTCGTCGAGAATATGTATCATGCATGCAAAAATTCTTCGCTGGTTCTAAAACGAATCCCTCTAGGCAAACTCGAATCCTCTCATCATCCATAACTATAAATTCCTGTAAATTTCTATTTGATTCTGCAACAAACTTATGAGTATCATTGTTAATTGCAAAATTTTCATAAGTCCCAATATAAAAAGCACTCAAATCATATGCAAGATGTCCATGGAATGCAGTATGCATATGGTTAAATCTAAACTCTCGGGAACTGAGACTCTTATGACGAGATATTTGAATTAGTGGCTTTCTAAGGATTAACCCATTATTGTGATTTTCACTTATATTCTTGGGTTTACAAAGAGTCAGAACAATTTTCTTTCCTTTAAACATGAATGTGTATGTGTTGGATCTCCCAAAATGTGCAACATCTAAGTCATACAGCCAAGATCTACCTAGCAAAATATATGAAGCATCCATAGGTATAAAATCACACCAAATACCATCGTGATAGCTCAAATACTGGATAGGCACTAAACAAAGTTAGGTAACAGAATGTGATTTATCAACTCATGTAATTTTATAAAGTTGTGGATGATGTTCGACTTTAAATCCCATCTTTTCAATAACTGAGTTGGCAACTAAATTGGTACAACTACCTCCGTTAATCGTGACTTTGAAAAATCTCTCTCTAATTTTGACGTAGGTAAAGAAGACTTTAGTCCTTCACCAATAAATCTTACTCCTAGGGTGTAGCAACTAGACACCTAATACCTTGTAATCATGTACTAGAATCATCTTCCTCGATATATGTAATATCAACAACATTAGGAGTATATTCTTCTTCAATTTTATTATCATTATTGACTTTGCCCACAAGTAAGGCTTTATTAGGGCACTAACTAGCAAAATGACCAAAGCCATGACATTTGAAACATTGCACCATGTTACGTTTTTGTTGGGATGATTCTCCGAGCTTAGCCTTAACATTCATCTCTTTAACGTCGTTCATTTCTAATTTAGTTATGTTATCATTAGGCGCTTAAATTGCTCATTTGCTTTAAAAGTAGTCTTCTTATATATGTGGGCTCTCCTAGATTCCAAATTTAAGGCTAAATTCAATGCTTGTTGCACGATTTCCACAGTGTGGGGAAGCATCTCACGCCTAATGTCTGCTCTCAATTCATAACGAAGCCTAGCAATGGTATACTGTATGTCTTCTTAAAGCTCACTCCTACAAATAAATCATTGAATTTAATCATGTATTCCTAAACAGTTATGCTCCCTTGACGTAGGTCGTTCAGTTTTTCTAGTAGGCGATCTTTATAGGTAGGAGGTAAATATTTTTCTTTGAGCTTGGTTTTCATCTCATTCCAATTCTATGTCTCGAATGCTCTCTCTCGTTATTTCTCTATGGATGTCTAGAAAATTTTAGCAAAACCCTACACGTTTTATTTTATCAATTAGATCCTTCGCTCATTTGATAACTGGTATCGCTCAAACAAATGCTCCATCTTTGCTAACCAATTTGAAAATGTCCGAGGATTATAAGTTCCATCAAAATTAAGAGCATTTATCTTAATCCGTCGTGCAAAATTATCTTGCCCAAGGTTATCCACAATATTCTCGTCTTGTCTCCTATTATTTCGATTGTTTTCATTTTTTATCCTCCTAGGTTCCTCTTCAAATGTACTATGTGTGTCATCCTCCAAATTATGTTCTTTGTTAAGCTTATTTTCTATGGCTTCTAGGCGATCTCATGTTCGATTTATGTCAGCTTTTAATTCTAGAATGTCGACATTTACTTTTCAATATATTTTTTGAAGCTGATTTTCTAGCCTTTAAGTAGCATTTATCATCTATGTCTGATCATAGGATTTTGCCACTACGCAATAACATGCAATGCCAACCAATCACACAGATACAGATGCAAGAACCTAAACTCCAAATAAATGCGTGCGTTAATCATGCAAATAAAATAAAACCCTAATGTCCAAATCTATATGATAGAATACAATCCTAAATATGCTAATGTGGCACACAGATAGAGACTAGAGAAATGTGCAATTCCAATAATATTGATTAATTTGAACAAATTCAAATAAAATTATTTTTTGAAATTAAACAGTTAAGATTTGATCAAATTAGAGGTCACCTGAAGCACAAATCGGCTTTGTTGTATCATGCAAGGCCTTTAGAACTTGTAGAGTTTTAACCCAGACGATCATGACAAAAAATTTCGCGTGAAAAGCTCGATAAATCACCAAAATACCCTAAAAAATAGGGTTGAAATACGTTGAAAATCCTCTAAAATTCATAAAATTCCTCCGAAAATTAGTTGAAATTCCTCGGCAATTAAAGTGAGTGTACTGTAGCAGCGTCTGTACAAGGGCACCACCGACGATTTCACCAACGAAAAGGCGACATCCCGCCGTCTCCTCCCTCCAGTGAACTCGTTTGGGCCTTCCGTAGCTGCTAGTGGGGTCGACTCCCTAAGCCGACACAAGAGGCGGCGCCGGTGGACGACCAAAGCTTTCACTGCGACGGATTCCAATGGATCCAACGACGATTTGGTGCCCTATTTGCTTCTGGAGTGTCGCCTGAGGAGACGAGTCCCACGGTGGGATTGTTGACTCCAATTGTCATCGACGATGGCACCGGCGAGGCTCACAAAGTTTGATGACGGTGTTTTCGGTTGCCTTCATCACCAATGAGGGCAGAGCTGGCCTCCGATGGGGCCATCGAGGGTGGAGGGGCTTCTCTAATGTGGTGGCAATGCTTGGGGAGGCCGCCGAGGTGATGGCGTGGGGGCGGTGGCCGAAGGAACTAAACTAGGGTTAGGGTTAGGGTTTGCTGGAAGAGTATGTCGACGGAATTAGAGTTTTGGGTTTTTTCGTTATTTCTTTTCTCTCTTTCTCTTTTTTCACAATTTTTTTCTTTTTTTCGAAAATTCACTTTTTCTCTGTTTTTTTCCTGATTTTTTTGATTTTTTTAACTCTTTTTTTTGAATCTAACTAAAAGATTTTTTTGGATGGATGAAGAAAAGAAGAAAAAACTAACCAGATTTAGCTCTGAAACCGATTTGACGCAGTACGAAAGTAGGAAGGATGTGGGAAGAATTCGGAAAATAAGTAGATTAAGAATTTGATAACTTTTCGGATCTCGCAATCCGAAAATCTTTCAATCACCGACTCGCACGCCTCGCACATGGAAATTCTTCGGGCTCCCGCCCAGGCAATCAAACACACTCTTGCACACTAATGCAAAAAATATAATTCGTGGAGAAATTAAAAGTTTACACCAGAAACTAAAATTTTCATTGAATTCTTCATTTTAAAAACTAATATGTCTGTGTCCTTTATATAGACTTACAACTTGATCCTCGGACTCTGATTCAGACCAGAAATGCTAAAGCATCTAAAACACTCGAATAACAAAAAGACTTAAACTGATAAGAATTATTCAAGGACTCAAACTCTCTCTAATAAAAGACTCCTTGAATTGAACTCCTCGAATTCGATCTCTATCACAAACATATGATGATTTCTCCTTGCAGTGTGAGAATTGCATGAATGTTGGTTGATGTGTGAAGGGGTTGGTAGGGAGGGAGGGAGGGAGGGAACAGCACAATTCATTCGCATGAATCCTCTGAAACAAAACACCTTCGAGATGACTCCTACTGTATGGTAAGGATTTCCAGAGATAAGGCATCCTCATCAAGAAGACATTAAAACAAAACTAATCTTATATAAAACATCTCTATCAGAAAGTTCAGACAAGAGGGAACCATAAAATCAAATATTAGCATACCCATTTGACATTGGCTTATGAAATTCTTCTTCACCAACAATCCAATTACGGGTCATCCACTATCATAACAGAACTATTTAAATCATTTCCCAAAACCAACCTTCATAAAAAGGTCATTCCTCCTCTTTAACAACACTATACAAACATAAAGGCGAGGGTCTTGACTAACCGGTATCCACACTTATTCTGCATATGCCCATCTTTTAGTTAGTTTGCAATCTGATACGAGCATCACGTATGAGAGGAGGTGCAGGAGGTCGAAGGAGTAATTTACTATGTGCACTGACCATTGGAGGAAATTTCTTTATGCACAATATTTGTTGTACGCACCACGCCTAAACGTTATATAAGTGAGGGCGTGGGCTAGGGTTAGGGTATCGAATTTTGTAGCCGTCATTTGACAATTTCCTAGAATTCTCCAGCGAGATCTAGAAGAGAGCTTTAGGCTTTTCCCTTAGCAAAAGCTAGTAGAGTGGCCAATTCTTCCAAAATTGGCTACTTATCCGTGTTTTCCCTATTTCTATTAATAAAATTCCTCCAAATCTATCTTATAAACCCTAGTCCGCATCAAATTGGTATCAGAGCTTTGATCCAATGGCATCGACGAGATCATCTACGACGAAATCTTTGGAAGAAAGGCTAGATGCGGATATCGTCGAGAGGAAGAAGGAGATGGAAGGATGAAGGCCCTCGTAGAAAAGAAGATCAACTTCGTAGAGATGAAGATCGACGGCGGCTTGGATGCGATGAAGGAGATGCTCACACAATTCATGGCGCAAGTCACGCCTCAGATTTCACACTCGAAGGAAGGCGCCACCTCGGATCTGAATCACCAATCAGATCTGAGGGCGAAGGAGATCCGCGTTACGAGAGGAAAGGCGACGATCCGCAATCATGAGGGGGTAATCTTGGGAGGAGATCTGGATCTCGAGCACGATGATTGGCATGAGGAACTCTCCGAAACCACAGGAGAGAGCTCCGAGGAGGAACCAGAGACGCGGCAAAGACGGAGAGCGCGCACAGTAACCCCAGCGGGCCGCCAGGGGGCTGCCGACCCCGGCAGACCGCCTAGGGGCCGCCGACAGCAGGCGACCCCGAAGGGGGGCCGCAGGAGGCAAGCAACCCCCTCTGGGGGCCGCCGAGGGTGGCGGCCCAGCCAGGGGACCGCCGAGGACCGGCGGGCCCGCCAGGGCCTCCGCGGGCCACTGAAGGGCCGCGCGGGTCACGGGGAACCCCCTGCTTACCGAGGGGGTGCGGGTGACCGGGAGGAGCACGTGCAGGGTGCGCGGGTGTCGGACTACTCCGAGGACAGCGATGGAGCCCCGAGAGCATCGACGAGCTGCGATGCACGATCCAGAGTACGATGAGCCCAACCGCTATCACGATGATGAGTATGAGGAAGAGGAGCGAGATTGGAGGGAGGATATATCGGCGTGGCCATGGAAGAGCCAGATTTGGAGATCATCGTCAGCAGCAACCAGATCGGTTCGAGGGAGGGGATCTACGTGCGGATGACCACATACGGAAGCTCAAAATGCCGCTGTTCGAGAGCAGTGACGCCACGGGGTGGATCTATAAGGCCGAGCGGTATTTTGAGATGGCACGACTGATGGAGGTGGAGAAGCTGCAGGCGGTCGCACTCTATTTGGAGGGAGAGGCTTTAAATTGGTGGCGATGGAAGGAGCAGCAGAGGCCCTTGAGGACCTGGGACGGGTTCAAGGAGGCATTATTACACTGTTTCCGAGATTTCCATGGAGTATACAAGCATCTGCATGCCTTGAGGCAGGTCGGGACAGTGCGCGATGACATCAAGCAGTACGATATGCTTACTAGTAGAGTGCACAGGATGCCTGCAGGTCCTTGGAGGGATTTTTCATGGACGGATTGAAGCCTATCATTAAGGCTAAACTCCTTACCCTCATACCTAGGAAACTTGAGGAGCAGATGGAGTTAGCACAGACGATCGAGGACAGACTGGCTAAGGAGCACCGCGCCAGAGGGGCGTTTGGAGGGAACTTTACCCGACCACAGACGGTTCCAGGAGGGCAGCCTGGGGCTGCAGGAGGAACACCAGCAGGCACAGGGAGGCAGGGAGATGTAAGGCCAGGGGGCCTTACAAGAGAATGACAGACGCCGAGATGCGAGACCGGAGGGCAAATGGGTTGTGTTTCAAATGCGATGAGATGTTCACCCCGAGGCACAGGTGTCGCAACCAGGTCTTGCAGGTATACGAGGTGTATGCAGAGGAGTTAGAGGAGAGTACGAGGACGACGAGCCCCTGCTCCTGGAGGCAGCGGAGGTTTCACTCAGCTCCATAGCGGGACTCACACGGGTCCACGCTATGAAGCTGGTTGGTAGAGTTCGGAACATGGATGTGGTGATCCTGATAGATAGTGAGGCCACCCACAACTTTGTATCCCCTAGGGCGATTGAGAGGCAGGGGATCCAGCTCACCGAGACAGGGCTTCGAGGTCATGTTGGAGACTGGCAAGGCAGAGCAGAGTATAGGCATCTGTCGTGACTTGACGGTATCAATAAAGGGGGTACTGATCACATGCGATTTCTTGCCCTTGACCTTGGGCAACGTCGACCTGATTCTGGGATGCAATGGCGGCAGTCACTAGGGGAGACCAAGTTCAACTAGAAACTATTGCGGATGGAGTTCCAGGTGGATGGGAGGAAGGTAGTGCTGCTGGGTGACCCAAGTTTATGATGTTTGTCAGTGTCTTATAAGGCTATGACGAAGACATTACAGATGTAGGGAGATGGATTCCTAATAGAGCTACAGGGGTTGATTGCTGAGGAGACGGAGGGCATAACGGTGGTGCCAATGGTGGTGGAGCAGCTGCTGCAGGGATTTGATGGGGTGTTTCTGCCCCTAGCAGCCTTCCATCGCCAATGGATCATGAGCATGCCATCGTGCTGAAGGATGGTGTCTCCCATTAGTGTGCGTCTGTACCGATACCAGCAGGTGCAGAAGGATGAGATCGAGAAGCTGGTTCAGGAGATGCTGCAGGCGGGGATCATACGACCTAGTGCGAGCCCTTTTTTAGTCCAGTGTTGATGGTAAAGAAAAAGGACGGTAGTTGGAGGTTTTGCGTCGATTACCGAGCCTTAAAAGGAAACTGTGACAGACAAGTTTCATATCCCTGTGATCGACGAGCTGTTGGATGAGTTGCATGGCACAGTGGTGTTCTCTAAGATTGACCTGAAGTCTGAATACCACCAGATCCGTATGAAGACAAAGGATGTGCAAAAGACGGCCTTCAGGACTCACGAAGGCCACTACGAGTTCCTCGTTATACCTTTCTGGCTGACGAACGCCCCCGCCACCTTTCAGTAATTGATGAATAAGGTCTTCAGACCTTATCTGCGGAGGTTCGTCTTGGTCTTCTTTGACGATATTTTAGTACACAATGATTCCATGCAGGATCATTTAGGCCATTTGGAGATAGTTTAGCGAGAGTTAGAGGACCATCAGTTACAGGCCAACCGAAAGAAGTGCCTGTTCAGACAGGCGCATGTGGAGTACCTAGGGCACATCGTCTCGACAGAGGGAGTGGCGGCCGATCGGTCGAAGATTGCTGCTATGTTAGATTGGCCCCAACCGAAAACGTTATGAGCTCTACAGGGATTCCTTGGGCTCACAGGCTATTGCATGAGGTTCGTAAATGGGTACGGCACCTTGGCGTGGCCCATTACCGAACAGCTGAAGAACAATTTCCGCTGGGGGAGGAGGCTGCGAGGGCATTCCAGGCCCTCAAGCATGCTATGACGACGGTACCAGTTTTAGCGCTCTTGGATTTCGGGACGCAGTTTGTGGTGGAGTCAGATGCATCGGGTTTTGGTTTGGGGGCCGTGCTGATGCAGGACTAGAGCCCGAACGCTTACTTCAGTCAGGTATTGTCAGCCAGGACCAGGTTAAAGTCCGTCTATGAGAGAGAGTTGATGGTCATAGTGCTGTCAATACAGAAGTGTCGGCCTAATCTTTTGGGGAGGGAGTTCGTAATATGGACTGACCAGAGGAGTCTGAAGTACCTCCTTGAGCAGCGTATGGTGGCCAAGGAGCACCAGATGTGGTTGTCCAAGCTGAGCGGTTACAAGTTCGAAATTCACTATAAGCCTGGTACTGACAACAAGGCGGCAGATGTGCTCTCATGCCACGACGAGGGGGTACAGGTGGTAGCCCTATCGATTTCAATGATCCTGGAAGCGAGTCGTTGTTAGCGGAGATCGAGGCAGACGAGTGGCTGCGACAGATCAGGGAGGCAATTACTCTGGGATCAAGAAACTTCCCGGGTTACTCAATGGAGGGGAGTACGCTTCTCTACAGAGGGAGGTTAGTGATTCTCCGTACGTCTGTACACATTACATTCTATTTCAGGAGTTCCACAGCAGTGCAATGGGAGGACATTCAGTGGGATATCAGACGTATCAGCGGATGGCTCGAGAGCTCTCCTGGCCGGGCATGAGGAAGGATGTTGCGCAGTTAGTTTCGGAGTGTAACGTGTGCCAGCGTCACAAGTATCAGGCGACATCATTGGCAGGCCTTTTACAGCCCTTGGATTTACCGGAGAGGGTGTGGGAGGACATTTTGATAGACTTTGTGGAGGGGTTACCACGATCAGAGCGCTACACTACTATATTTGTTGTGGTTGACCGTCTCAGCAAGTACATCCACTTAATTCCACTTCGCCATCCATTCACAGCAACGTCAGTGGCAGCCGTGTTCTTGAAGGAGGTGGTGAGGCTACATGGCTATCCTCGTTCCATCATATTGGACAGAGATAAGGTGTTTTTGAGCACTTTTTGGAAGGAGATGTTCCGGATGCAGGGTACATCACTTCGAAGGAGTACCGCTTATCACACTCAGACGGACGGACAGACCGAGGTGGTAAATCTGAATGTGGGCAGAGTACTGGTACAACACCTCGTACCATTCGACATCGAAGATGATACCATTTCAGATTGTTTATGGCCGAGACCCACCCCACTTAGTGCACTATAGCAGAGGAGCTACCCCAGTACCAGAACTAGAGCAGCAGTTGGAGGAGCATGATCGGGTCCTGAAAGAGTTGAAGCGCCACTTGTCACGAGCCCAGCAGATCATAAAAGGGAAGGCAGATGCATACCGCAGGGATGTGGAGTTTGCAATAGGAGAGCGGGTGTATTTGAAGCTCCGACCAGAGAAGCTGGCAGCGAGGTACTATGGGCTTTACGAGATTGATGCCAGGGTCGGCAAGGTGGCCTACAGGCTAAGGTTACCCCCATCTACTCGCATTCATCCAGTTTTCCATGTATCACAGTTACGCCAAGCGATTGGTGATCATGTGACGTCAGCTACACTATCACCGACCCTGACAGATGACATAGAAGTCGTATTGGAGCCCGAGGAAGTCAAGGACGTACGGTCGGGAACTATTGGAGCGAAGGAGGTGTTGATCCGTTGGATGGGACTACCAGAGTGCGAAGCGACTTGGGAGCCTTATGACCAGATATTTCAGTAGTTTTCAGACTTCCACCTTGAGAACAAGATGAAACTCCTGGGGGGGTAGTGATACGATCATCACGTATGAGAGGAGGCGTAGGAGGCCGAATGAGTAATTTACTATGTGCACTGACCGCTGGGGGAAATTTCTTTATGCACAGTAAATTTTGTTGTACACACCATGCCTAAACATTATATAAGTGAGGGCGTGGGCTAGGGTTAGGGTATTGAATTTTGTAGCCACCATTTGACAATGTCCTAGAATTCTCCAGCAAGATCTAGAAGAGAGCTTTAGGCTTTTCTCTTAGCAAAAGCTAGAAGAGGAGCCAACTCTCCCAAAATTGGCTATTTACCCGTAATTTCCCTATTTCTATCAATAAAATTCCCCCAAATCTATCTTATAAACCCTAGTCCGCATCACAATCATCTGGTTCTTAATCGATGCAACATCTAGGCATCCTCTTATAAAATAATATCTCGGCACATTCTACAGGCATTACGATTTATCCTTCGAATCTATGTTTTGTTGCCCACAAATGTGAAAGATATAAAACCTTTGAATACAATCGCTACCTAATTCGATATGCAAATGTAACGTTCCAACACATCCTGGTTCAGACTCATTATTAAGATAATTGATAGTATTTCACTTTGTTTCTATACTTCCACATGTAAGGCAGCATCACATGATCAAAGATGATAACTCTATTTGATATAGATTATTAGCATCATGAGCTTTGGGTAATGCGATCACCTAGAACATCTTTAGATTCACATTTCCACTGCAATTCATCTCGCTTGTCTGACTTCCATTTCATTGCACAAAATTTCAGTAGGATAAAATTGTTGGAAGCATTGAGAGAATGAAAATGCTCCCTTATTGTCTGCTCTGCTTTAAAAATAACAACAAAAAAGTTGAACTTATTTCCAGTCTGCAAAATTTCATCTTGATCTGCCAAGATACACAGGTTGCATATTATACCAATGTACATCTCCATGTTCTCCAGAGACCTTGTGATCCTACCTAATATATTTTCATTTATGCCCACATGTTATATCTTGTTATCACCATGACAAAGTAAGTCATGCTGCAATGCCAGCAATGGCATTATCAGACTGAATAGATGTGTCCTAAATCACTGCAAACAAACACGTTTAGGACGACCCAAGCTAAAATCCTGAAACTACCTTTGCAAAAGGAAATTACAGCTGTTTGTAACAACAAAATAGTCCTGGACACATCTCAATGATGAACATTACTGGATGATTCTCCATTTTCATCTATAATATACATGTTGAACTGTCAAATCTACCCAATGGAACAAGTAACCATAGTGAGAGTGCCTTCTCTTGCTCCATACACATTTGAGCAAAACCGGATGACTAAATAGGTAACAAGTCAGGGTGGTTATACATTTCACAATAAGGTAATTTGACTTGTAGTACTGGATAGAAATTGTTTGAATGAACTTACAGAAAATGCCAGAGCCTTATCATTTTGAACAAAATTGAAGCAACCAACTTGGCATGTCCAATAAATTAAAGTGCAGAGCCCTATCTGTATATTAAAATGCACATAGTCCTAGATGTAAGAATTTCCAAGATATCAAAGAGTGCCTTAAAGTTTATCAACCAGAGAAGGTGCATCTGTGACTTGGTATTCCCCTAATAAATTATGGAATATATGAATCTGAAGTGTGTCTGACAAGATGAACATAATTCATGAGAAAGTAACCACGTCAACAAAAGGAAAAAAGCACCGGGATGAGGGGCACCTGAGCACTATATTGTCCTTGGTTAATTGCTCCAACTGTGAGGAAACCAAAGATTTCCATGAATGGAGCTCTTCCATTTCTTTATCCTGAATGAAGCAAACTGAAAAGATTAGTTACCGCTTACAGGGAAGGCCGAACACTGAAGAGCAAACAAGCATTAAGATAATAAAATTAATGTTTGCTTACAAATATATTTTTGCTGTTCTGAAGATTCGTTATTTGTGATCTGATGTTTTCTAAGACCAATTTTTTACCGGAGATATCATCATCAAAGTCATTGAAGATATGTGTGTATCTGCTATTCAGATCCTCCAGGTACCTCTCCAAAACAGAGAAATTCAAGTCAAGAGACTGCACCTTCTGCAATAATATCTTTAGAACAGTGTCTCCGGGCATTCTTCCAGCCTGCTGTCTAGTCTCTAAAACTGGTTCAGTCACAGAATCGTTTGGCATCTCCTTTTTTGGTTTTGAGCTTCCATGTGGCAATTCATTACTAGTTTCTGTAAGAAATTCATGATAGAGATCATGTCCACTGGTGGGTTCTTGCTCTGGCATCGGCTCGGTTTTTTGTTCTTCAGGTTCTAACCGTTTAGTCTCAACAGAGATCAAATCTTCAAGCATCTTCTCAACAGCATCCACTCCGTAAACTTCAACTACACTCAAAGTACAATAGAACTCTGCACCATAATGGCTCAGCATATTAAGCTTCAGATATCTTGCCCACTTCGGCTCTGAAAGAGAAAACCTCTGTGCCTGCTTCGCATTCTGAGCCGTGAAATTGCCAAGTTTAACCCAACTATCTGTGGGATAAAGTAAACTGCTGTATAATTCAAAATTCTTTAGATTGGAAGAGTAGTGTTCGAAGTTCGCAATCTCAACAGTATCAACTAAAGTTTCTTCTGAAAGTTCTATAATAACATATTTCTGTTCTACAGAGCAAGGATTCCGTAGATACTTGTCCTTGTCTTTATCTAAGATGTTAGAGGCACCATTAGCTTCTTTGTTAGAATCTATAACCTTAGCACCCTTTTTTGAAGAGGCATAATTGTACTCTTTCCCGGCTGGCTCCAATCTATGAATAACAGTGTCTTTTGGGCTGAATAAAGGTTTTCCTTTAGCAGCAATTGCTCTGCTTTTAAACTCATCAAGGCCCGGAGCGACACGAGATAACCTGTCACTCTTGAATGAAGTTTCCCTTTCTTGACTCGCACCTGCGTCAAAAATTTCTTTTGTGGCTTGCTCTTTACCTGAAATTGTTAAAGTTTCTTTACCATCTTCTAGAACAAATAATTCTGCACTATGGCCAACAACCTTCAATTCCGAAGTAGTAATACTCTGAACAGGATGGCCGTGATTTATGCTGGATGCTGCCGAAGTCTCACTAGAGTGTAGTAATGTAGTTGGGTCTGATAGATTTTCATGCCAAGACTCGAAAGCCAATTCCGCTTCATCTATGCAAGCAAGAGATATTATATGTTATGATAATTAAATAAAGAAACTGATAATGAAACTCGAGGTTGAATGGGCATGGATACAAGTACCGGATACTATATGACACGGACACAAGAGTACACAAAAAATTGAAACCCCCCAGGTATGTGACCCTTTGAGAAGAATTGGGTATGTATCCGATACGATAACGTGGCCCTTTTAGAAGAATTGGGAACATATAACACTTAACACAATATCAACACCCAACCTTTTCTCTTAATCACATCTTATTAAAAAATCTTATCAGTAAGATAATATCATTTTAGTACACTTATATATATAAGATTCAATTCAACAAAAACTTCACAAAGAATGCCATAACAATTAAAATTGAGTAACAAACACCTGGATAAATAAACCATTAAAAAGAGAAATATATATGAAATATAACAAAGATTTTTATGTTTGACAGAAGATGTGCAAATGAAATGGTTGGCGCCAAATTACCACTGAAAATACAGGCAAGAAAGTTAATACAATAGTGGTATGTTTTGCTGCTCAGTAGATTATGGCATAGCACCGATAGAAACACAATTACATACTGAAAGGAGGATAAAATAAATTCTTTCATATAATTGAGATTAGTCATCAACTTGAGAAAAGAATGCCATGGTATATAATCCAAAAAATTATAAATAATGTTACATTAAAGCATTGCGACAACATATTTAAGTTCTCTAACTCTCATCAGTTCGACTGATAGCTTTCCATTTAGAATACTAGCTTCATCATATGCTTGTAGATTTGCACGGAAAATGAAAGGTATATGGCTTAACCCATATCTTGTTTCTTTCTCTCATTTTTCCTATGACCCAGTAATCTTAACTTAGATTTAGGGGGATTGATATGATATTTCTAGGATTTTGATAGGTAAAAGGGAATTTGTATGGAAATGTTGAGATTTTTAGAGGATAAGTGGGATTTTTAGGGCTAGAAAAAGGGAATTGGGAGGAAAGATAATAATTTTATTGATGATAAACTGAAATAAAGGCTATACAAAGATAAAGATGAGTTTTTTGGGAGGAAGTTGCTCTCCCTTGGCCACGTTTCAGAGGTGGACCGCTCTCCCAAGCTTCTATTCGAGACAAAACCGCAATCTCCAAAGAAAAGGGAATTCCTCGACCTCTCACAAGATTTCTTCTCAAGATTCAACACATCCTCTAATCCTCCTAAAACTCATATAAATACTAAACTGAAAATAACAAAATAACCGAAATAACCCTAAAGCTGAAAATGGCAAAAAAAAACCCTTAAAACTAAAAATTATGAAAATGCTCCTAAGACTCCTAAAATTCCAGATCCATCATTACTCTGTCCCCTCAAAAACCACATTGTCCTCAAGGTGGTGCATGAAAAGCATAGACATGCTACTTTAAATGAGGGTGCTCGTCTCCTCCTGTCTCCTCCAAATCATCATCCTCGTCCACCATCAGCGACTGAAGAGTGCGGTCTCGACACCGACGTCCCTGAGTGAATTTCTCGTCGCAACATAAGCACAATCCATTAGCCCATCTGTCACGCACCTCAGCCTCTGTCATCTTCTTCTGTCATCTTCTTGAACTGTCCCATCGGTATAGGGTCGATATTCTACCCCTTGTTGAACTGGTCCCGCTCGCAACTCTGCCCCTTGCCGAACCGGTCCCCCCTGACGATGTCTTCTACCCATCCGTCGATACCTGGCTGCAAGATGTAGACCCGCTCCAGACCTCCCTGAATCTCCGCTCCTCTGTGAGACGATTCTCCACCAACTGAGCCAAGTACATCGTCTCCATCAGTCCCACCGGCCTCTATATGAAGAGTTCTACACGGATATTTGCCTTAAGATCATTCATGAAGTTTTCCACAAGTGTCGCGTCTGATATTCCTCTCGCACGTCTCGAGAGGGTCTCGAACTTTTCTCTGTACTTCATGATGGTCCCATTATATCTTAGTGCTAACAGCTGCTCCTGTAAGTTTCCACCAAGTGTGTCTCTGAATCTATCTGCCAAGCAATCCTTGAGCTCCTCTCATGAATGAAAACATCGTCGTCGTTCCCTCCACTGGAACCAAGAGAGCATCTTTCCTTCGAAACAGATGCCAGCCGCCTCCAATTTTTGCTTCTTCGTCAGGCGTGTCACCGTAAAAACCCTCTCAGCTCAGTTGATCCAACCGTAAAAATCGTCTCCCCTCAAAAAGTGACATCTTCAGGTTCCTCACCCAGTCAGAAAGTCCAAGTCACTCCTGGCCCGCTCGCCCTCCTGTCTGACCATAATAAAGGGGAAGATAATTGTCGTGTTGTCCCTCCATGCGTCGCCCATAGCCCCTCAACGGGCCATCGTCTGTCTCCAATGTCGTCCCAGTCATCCTCCATCCCAAACGTAGTCGTCAACGCCCTCCTCAAAGCCCAGGTCCTCGTCATAATCAGCCCAAAACTCCTCCTAGGCCGGAAGTACTCAGCGTCGTCGCCTCTCTACCACAAACTGAGGCCCACGAAGCCCCTGAAACTCCTTGAAGTCATCCTCGGGTCCTTAAAGCAGCTGAAAGTCATCGTCGAGTCTTAATGGGCTGTCAGGAAGCCATGAGGCCCATGGCGGGCCTGCCAAAGCTCGATCAGCCTCTGGCAGGCCTGCCAAGGCTAGTCAGGTCCATTACGGGCCTGCCAGAGCACTGCAGGGGGTCGCCACCCCTGTAGGTGCTTTGCAGGTGCCTATCAGTTCCTTGCAGGTGCCAAACAACGGTCCCGTCAGGGTTCGCCGTCCTCATTTGCCACCTCCTTGAAGTAGTTGTCGGCATCGAAAAATAATCCTTCCATGTATTCCTTCCTTTTTCTTTTTCTTTTTCTAAAGCTTTCGCCCCTGGCTTTGGATCTGATTTTCACCCAAATCGGGATTCTTCGCCGCTTTTGAATCCGAAAATCGTTGCCTTACTGTTTGCAAGAGAGCACCATGTTGCACTGGGGTTTGCATAAGAGACTCCATCATCCCATCCGTCGATTTAGATCCTTCTTCGATCGATACCCTAATCTCATATCTGAGTTCTTCCATAGATTTCTTCAAATCCGCTACTTCAACATTGAGTCTTTCCTCCAAATGTTCCGTCTTTTTCTTTGCCTTCGCCTCTGCCATGGATCGTAGTGCTCTAAAACCAAATTGATAGGATTTTTCTAGTGTTTTGATAGGTTGTTACGACCTAAAGATCGTAGGAGCCCGACTCCCATCCGGATCCGCTAACATACCCCATTGACTCACCTTCTCACAAAAGGGCCGCCGCCCCGAAAATCCTGGGCGACCAGCCAAGCAGGCGCGCCTTGCAGCGCTCCCCGAACCGGCCGGGGCGGACCCCCGCAGCCGGCCGGGGCGGACCCCCGCAGCCGGCCGGGGCGGACCCCCGCAGCCGGCCGGGGCGGACCACCGCAGCCGCCCGACTCTTAGTCCGCCGCTAACGACAAACAGTCTAGGATAAGGACACGACTGACACATACGTCACCCGGCCGCCTGACAAAGCACCCCCAGGCGGCTGGCCTATCCCGCGGTTAGTGCTTTCGGCCCTGACATCCCGACAAAAGCACCCCTGGGCCGTTGCGCCGCCTGACAGAGGCAGGTCAGAAACTCATGTTCCCGATGTCCTTGTCCGAAGCTTCCGCTGACACCCGAGCCAACTCAGCACGCCTAGTCATCACCCGTCAGGTATAAATACCTTCTCTCCTCTTACGGAGGGGGGGAAACTCTCCCATCTTCTATCATTCACACACGAGAGCAAAGATCCTCCATATCTTTGTTCTCCCACCTATAGCTCGTCACGTGAGGCGGACACACAGTTAGTCCGGCCGGCGTGTCCAGCCCCCCATTTAAGCCATGTTACTGACTTAGGCATCGGAGGGGCTAAGGGTTGAACCCCAACCCCGCCCTTCTGACGAGTTGTTCGTGCTGCAGGAGAGTTCGCCCCTTAGCCAAAGTCAGCGTCAGCCTCCAGCCGTTCGACCTCCCTCAGCTGTGTCCGATGAGATATGATCCTGTGAGCTCCACCGGCAACGGATCCGACCTCTTCACCCCACTAATCTCTTGTAAAACAGCCTACCTAACCCCTCATTTCCATATAACCACCGTGCCCTTGGTTCCCCATAATACAAATTCATTGTACGCGAGTTCCACCTCGAAACAATTGGCGTCGTCTGTGGGAACGAAGGGTCACACCCATGTTAGACTCCATGCCGATCTCGCGGAACCCTGACCACGGTAAAGATCCCGTGGATCAGGAACCGCTCTCTCTACAAATCACCCCGGCGTCCGACCCCCTTCTGGGGATGGGCACCGAGACTGAACATACTTCGGCCCCCGTCGTCCTGAAGAGCTTCGAGGCCGTCCCCCTGGCCAGAAAAGGCTATCAGACGGCTGGAACGGAGCCTCCGCCCGGCCCCTCAGAGCCCCAGAACGTGAGGCGGAACCTCCACCCTCAATTCGAGGAGGAGGGGGAGAATAGGGGGCTCGCTGAGGAGATTGCGGCCCAGCAAAGGATCCTAGAATAGGAGATGGAAGTTACGCAGCGGTGGAGGCGCCTGGGGGAGGCGGCCGCCGCGCAAAGGCGTTTGGACGAGGCGGCCGAGACCGCCCGAAGGGCCTACCAGGAAGAAGAGACCGCCCGCCGCCAACTCCGCTTCATCGTCGCGGAGCGGGAAAGGCTGAGGAAGGAAAACCGAAGCAACCAAGAAGTCATTGAAGAGACGACGATGGGGCGGCGACCCGAGAACGGGCGGGACCCGTTGCTGAACAGATCCCCACCTGGAGGAGGCAACCCGCGTCACCAACACCACCCCTCCGATACCCTGCACGAGGAAGCCGTTTGTCGACAACTACGCTTCCTCGCCGCCGAGCGCGAGAGGCTCCTCCGAGAGAATCAGGAACGGATGGAGGCCCGAGGAGAGCTGGCCGGGAGGCGCTGGCGCTGGGAGAGCCGTAGCCCACAACCCGTCGAGTCCTTGGCCCGAGGAAGGAGCCCCGCCCGACGACCATCGGACTACTCCCCGGGGGCGGGGGACCGTCGTCGGCCGTGGCGCGATTGGAGCCGGACCCCCGAATGGCGGAGAGGGGAGACCCCGGATCGCCCTACCTATCCGGAGGAGGCCACGCCGCTCGCACGGTGGATCACGTCCGCCCCAAGGCCCAAAAGGTTCAAACCCCCTCTCTTGGCCACATACAACGGGAGGGGCGACCCCCTCACGCACGTGCAACAATACCGAGGGGCGATGGAGGCGCAAGATGTGGACGAGGCGTTCCTAAGCCGACATTTTTCCCAAAGCCTGAGGGACACCGCGCTGGACTGGTACTTCGGCTTGCCTGCGAGATCCGTTGGGAGCTTTGGCGAGCTGTCACACAGGTTCTGCCAAGAGTTCCGGACTGGGCGGACGAAGAAGAAGCCTTTGGACTATCTCTGCACGATAGTCCAAGGAGAAGGGGAGAGAACGGGAAGATACCTCTGCCGCTTTCAGGAGGAAACGCGGGCGGTGGTGACATGTGGCGATGAGGTGCTGATGCTGGCCTTCAAGGCGGGGTTGCGGACTCGGAGCCTTCACAAATCCCTACTCCGGGACCCGCCGACCGATTACGAAGCGCTGGTTGCAATGGCGGAAAGGCACGCATTGGCCGAAGAGACCCTTGGTGCAAAGGTCGTATACCCCCCGGCGAAACCATCCCAGGACGGACCCCGGCCTCACCCTCGGCCGAGGCAGGAAGAGAGGGGGCGAGGCCGCGATCAGACGGCCCAACCGCGGCGGGAGCCGCCCGAGCCTCACCCACGAGGTCGGCTTGGCCCGTCGCGCGAGTTTGCCCCGGCGCGGAGGCCCCCCGGAGTCATCCCAAGACAAGAGGACCCCCCACCGGCGCAGTACACGCGACTCAATGCCCCCATGATGGAGGTGCTGGCCGCGGCGACAAGGGCCGGGTTACTGCCGGAGCCTCCCCGGGAGATGAGGACGGACCCGGCGAGGAGGGACCCCCGGAGATACTGCCGCTATCACCGGGACCACGGTCACGACACCGACCATTGTTACTCCCTTAAAAGAGAGATCGAACGACTGATCCAGGCGGGTCATCTGGGGAACTTCGTCGCGGGAAGGCGGGCGACGACAGGAGAGCGGGACCCCCCGGAGGAGGGGGGACGGGGACCACCGGCGAACCGCGATGGGGAGGAGCCCCGCCCCCCGAGGGCGGTCATGCGAATTGAGATGATAACTGGAGGCCCAACCTCGACGGGACGAGCGCCCGCAACCCTGGAGGCCGAGGACCGACAGGTGATGATGGCGGGCGCCGGCCTCCGGTCGAAGCGACGAAAGATACACCGGCCCCCTATCACCTTTACCGAGGACTAGTCGGAGGCGCGGAGCCAGAGCCATGGCGCCCTCGTCGTCGAAGCTCGGATTGGGGCAGTCGACGTCGGCCGACTCCTGATCGACACTGGTAGCTCCTGTGACATCCTGTTCCTGGCAACGGCCGAAAGGATGGGGTGGGGGCGGGCAGACTTGGAGCCCTGTGTGGGCCCTGTCGCGGGCTTCACCGGCCATGCGATCCCCACCGAGGGAATGATCACCCTGCCCATGACCCTGGGGGAGGAGCCGATGGTCGTCACCAGAGAAGCGCGTTTTGTCATCGTCGACGTCGCCTCGGCATACAACGGAATCATAGGGCGTCCATATATGACGGCCATCGAGGCGCTCCCCAACCTGCGACATCAGACGATGAAGTTCTGGACCCCGCGAGGGGTGGGACAGGTCCGGGGAGAACGGGAGACGCGCGGAGACCACAACCATGCGCCGTCCCTGTGTAGGAGCCCGAGGCGGGCCCTGACGACACTCGTCCCAGACGAGAGGGAGGATTTTCGCGACCAGCGGCTGACCCCGGCCGAAGAAGTAGAAGAGGTCCCTGTGGCCTCGGGCGAGGGAAGAACCGTCTCCATCGGGACAAAACTCCCGTCCGCATTGAAGACGGCCCTCGTGGCCTTGCTCCGAGAAAACGTGGACATATTCGCGTGGTCACCCGCGGACATGCCCGGGGTGGACCCGAGAGTAATCTCCCACAGGTTGAATGCGGACCCGGAAGCCCGACCTGTCCGACAGAAGAAGAGAAGTGCAGGGGGCGAAAAGAAGAAGGCGGCCGAAGAAGAAGTAGAGCGACTCCTCGAGGCCAAATTTGTTCGGCCGGTGGACTACCCCGACTGGCTCGCCAACGTCGTTCTGGTGAAGAAACCAAGCGGGAAGTGGCGCATGTGCGTTGACTTCACCGACCTCAACAAGGTGTGCCCGAAGGACAGCTTCCCTCTGCCCAGAATCGACCACTTGGTGGACCAGGCGTCCGGCTATGAGTTGTTGAGCTTCATGGACGCCTTCTCGGGATACAACCAGATACCGATGGCGGTGGAAGATGAGGAGAAGACCTCGTTTGTCACTGATAAAGGCACCTTCTGTTACACCAAGATGCCCTTCGGACTGAAGAACGCCGGGGCGACCTATCAACGAATGGTTGATCGAATATTCGGCCTTCAGGTGGGGCGAAACCTGGAGGTCTACATTGACGACATGCTGGTGAAGAGCGGAAGGGCTCCCGACCACCTCTCAGACCTGCAGGAAACCTTCCAGAGGGTCCGCCAGTACAACCTGAGGCTAAACCCCGCGAAGTGTATCTTTGGTGTGCAATCGGGAAAATTCCTGGGCTTCATGATAACGAAGCGGGGAATCGAGGTGAACCCCGACAAGGTGGCGGCCCTCATTAACATGACGGAGCCCCGGACGATCCGGGACTTGCAGCGACTGAACGGCCGGATCGCAGCTTTGGGGCGATTCCTGTCGAGATCGGCGGAGAAATCGCTCCCTTTCTTTAGGGTCTTGCGCACAGCCTTGGGCGAAGCTAAAGATCAAAGGAAGGTGATCCCGTGGGATGACGACTGTGCCCGGGCGTTTGCGGAGCTGAGAGCATACCTACAGAGCCCACCGCTCCTCGCGCGGCCGGAGGAAGGCGAACCCTTGGGATTGTACCTGGCGGCCACCGAGGGGGCCGTTAGCTCCGTCCTGATTAAGGAGGAAGGAGGAGTGCAACGCCCCGTTTACTATGCCAGTCGGATCCTCCGGGAGGCGGAGACTCGTTACAGCCCTATCGAGAAAGCCGCCTACTGCCTAGTCACCACGGCCCGGAAGCTCCGACCCTACTTCCAGGCCCACCCCGTAATCGTCCACACCGACATGCCCCTCGAAAAGAACCTGAAAAGGCTGGAGCGGTCGGGGAGGATGCTCAATTGGAGTGTCGAGCTCAGCGAGTTCGACCTAACGTACAAAACCCGGACGGCAATCAAGGCCCAAGCGCTGGCCGACTTCGTGGTGGAATGCACAACAGAGATCCCGCCGGGAGACCGGACGGAGCCCCCATCGGTGCCCATATCCTCGCGGAGGGTCGAGGTGGGCGAACCCTCAGCACCCTCCCCGGCGACAGCGGGCGAATTATGGACCATCCACGTCGACGGCTCCGCAACAGGCTCTGGGACAGGAGCAGGAATAGTCATTCAAACCCCGGATGGATGCTCGCTGGAGTACGCCCTGCGCTTCAGCTTCCCGGCCACCAACAATGTCGCGGAATATGAAGCCGCGGTGAACGGGTTGAAGCTCGCTAGGGCGGTGGGGGCGACAAACGTGTTGCTCCTGAGCGACTCCCGCCTCGTCATCCAACAAATCCTGGGGGGCTTCGAAGCCCGAGAGGAAACAATGAAGCGATACCTAAATCGCATCCAGATCGAACTCCGAAAGTTCAAGAAAGCGGACGTCCAACACCTACCCCGCTCCAGCAACCTCTGCGCGGATGCCCTGTCTAAGCTGGCCTCCTCCTCGGCGGCCGAGATCGGGAAGGCAATCTACGTGGAATGCCTTGCGACACCGACCATCGACGAGTGAGAACTGATGTGCGCGGACACGAGGACGTCGTGGATGACCCCCATAATGAAGTACCTGGAGACGGGCGAGCTACCCGGGGAACGGATGCTGGCAAAACAGGTGGAGAGGCGGGCCCTTTCGTTCGTACTTCTCGACGGAGTGCTATACCGCCGCCGCCGAGCCAATTTCGATGCACTGCCCTACCTAAAGTGTTTGGGCCCGGAGCAAGCTGAGCAAGTCATCCGTGAGGTGCATGAGGGCTTTTGCGGAAACCACCATGGCGGGCGCACCATCGCCCACAAAGTAATGCGCCAAGGATACTACTGGCCGACGATGATCCAGGATGCGGTACAATACGTCAAGAAGTGCGAGGCATGCCAGAAGTTCTGTCGACGGACGACTGCACCCCCGGCCAACCTAATGCCCATCTTGAGCCCGATCCCCTTCGCCAAATGGGGGCTCGACATCCTGGGGCCATTCCCAAAAGCCTCCGGGGGAAGGAAATACCTAGTCGTCGCCGTGGATTACTTCACTAAATGGATCGAAGCAGAGCCGCTGGCGCGAATCGCGTGGACGGACATGAAGGGCTTCATCTGGCAATCCATCATATGCCGTTTCGGGATTCCCCGCTCCATCGTCACGGATAACGGAAAGCAGTTCGATTGCGAGGGCTTCCGCGACTTTTGCTCAGGCTGGGGAATCAAACTCCAATTCGCGTCGGTCGCCCACCCGCAGTGCAACGGAATGGCGGAGGCCGCGAATAAGTGTATCCTGAACCCGATGAAGAAGAAGGTGGACGCCGCTCTGGGGGCCTGGGTCGACGAGCTGCCGGGGATCCTGTGGTCTTATCGTACCACCCACAAGGCCTCGACTGGGGAAAGCCCCTTCGTGCTAGCATACGGGTCGGAGGCGGTCGTTCCCGTGGAAATCGGCGAGGAGACACTCCGGCTAAAGCTCTTCGACGAAGAAGCCAACGGAGAAGGACTCGGCCTCAGTTTGGAGTTGATAGACGAGGTGCGAGACCGGGCCTTGACTAGCCTCGTCAAACACAGCCAAAGGATGGCACGGCACTACGACTCCCGGGTGAAACCTCGGACCTTCCGGATCGGCGATTTGGTCCTCCGAGATGCCACCTTCCGCCCCGAGACTGCAAAGCGGGGAAAGCTAGCCACTAAGTGGGAAGGACCCTACACGGTCATCGACATTGTTGGGCCGGCCACGTACATCCTGGCTACCCCCGAAGGGAACGAACTGGCCCACCCTTGGAACGCAAAACATCTGCTAAAATTCTACCAATAGTTGTGAGTTTTCCTTTTCTTATACGCAGTATACATATCCATCCGTTCTTCCCAATATGGTTATTCATGCACAAGTTTTGCAGTTTCGATAAATCTCCGAACCTCTGGGGCAGGGCCAACCCTAGCCACCCAAACCAGAGAAGGGCACGGGCCGGGCTACGCGCCCGCTACCCCCCTCGAGACCTCTGGGGCAGGGCCAACCCTCGCCACCCAAACCAGAGAAGGGCACGGGCCGGGCTACGCGCCCGCTCCCCCCCTCCAGACCTCTGGGGCAGGGCCAACCCTCGCCACCCAAACCAGAGAAGGGCACGGGCCGGGCTACGCGCCCGCTCCCCCCCTCCAGACCTCTGGGGCAGGGCCAACCCTCGCCACCCAAACCAGAGCAGGGCACGGGCCGGGCTACGCGCCCGCTCCCCCCCTCAAGACCTCTGGGGCAGGGCCAACCCTAGCCACCCAAACCAGAGGTGGGCACGGGCCGGGCTACGCGCCCGCTCCCCCCCTCCAGACCTCTGGGGCAGGGCCAACCCTCGCCACCCAAACCAGAGAAGGGCACGGGCCGGGCTACGCGCCCGCTCCCCCCCTCCAGACCTCTGGGGCAGGGCCAACCCTCGCCACCCAAACCAGAGAAGGGCACGGGCCGGGCTACGCGCCCGCTCCCCCCCTCAAGACCTCTGGGGCAGGGCCAACCCTCGCCACCCAAACCAGAGAAGGGCACGGGCCGGGCTACGCGCCCGCTCCCCCCCTCCAGACCTCTGGGACAGGGCCAACCCTCGCCACCCAAACCAGAGCAGGGCACGGGCCGGGCTACGCGCCCGCTCCCCCCCTCAAGACCTCTGGGGCAGGGCCAACCATAGCCACCCAAACCAGAGGTGGGCACGGGCCGGGCTACGCGCCCGCTCCCCCCCTCCAGACCTCTGGGGCAGGGCCAACCCTAGCCACCCAAACCAGAGAAGGGCACGGGCCGGGCTACGCGCCCGCTCCCCCCCTCCAGACCTCTGGGGCAGGGCCAACCCTCGCCACCCAAACCAGAGAAGGGCACGGGCCGGGCTACGCGCCCGCTCCCCCCCCTCAAGACCTCTGGGGCAGGGCCAACCCTCGCCACCCAAACCAGAGAAGGGCACGGGCCGGGCTACGCGCCCGCTCCCCCCCTCCAGACCTCTGGGGCAGGGCCAACCCTCGCCACTCAAACCAGAGGTGGGCACGGGCCGGGCTACGCGCCCGCTCCCCCCCTCCAGACCTCTGGGGCAGGGCCAACCCTCGCCACCCAAACCAGAGGTGGGCACGGGCCGGGCTACGCGCCCGCTCCCCCCCCCCCCCTCCAGACCTCTGGGACAGGGCCAACCCTAGCCACCCAAACCAGAGAATGGCACGGGCCGGGCTACGCGCCCGCTCCCCCCCTCCAGACCTCTGGGGCAGGGCCAACCCTAGCCACCCAAACCAGAGAAGGGCACGGGCCGGGCTACGCGCCCGCTCCCCCCCCCCCCCTCAAGACCTCTGGGGCAGGGCCAACCCTAGCCACCCAAACCAGAGAAGGGCACGGGCCGGGCTACGCGCCCGCTCCCCCCCCCCCTCAAGACCTCTGGGGCAGGGCCAACCCTATCCACCCAAACCAGAGAAGGGCACGGGCCGGGCTACGCGCCCGCTCCCCCCCTCCAGACCTCTGGGGCAGGGCCAACCCTAGCCACCCAAACCAGAGGTGGGCACGGGCCGGGCTACGCGCCCGCTCCCCCCCTCCAGACCTCTGGGGCAGGGCCAACCCTAGCCACCCAAACCAGAGAAGGGCACGGGCCGGGCTACGCGCCCGCAAGACCTCTGGGGCAGGGCCAACCCTAGCCACCCAAACCAGAGAAGGGCACGGACCGGGCTACGCGCCCGCTCCCCCCCCTCCAGACCTCTGGGGCAGGGCCAACCCTAGCCACCCAAACCAGAGAAGGGCACGGGCCGGGCTACGCGCCCGCTCCCCCCCCCCCCCCTCAAGACCTCTGGGGCAGGACCAACCTCAGCCACCCAAACCCGAGAGGGGCCCGGGCCCGTGGACCTCGAAAAATTAAAAACAAGGGCACACAAACCGGGACGAAACGACGCCTGTTCCCGAGTAGGCGGCCCCGATGTGACTCGACGAAACGAAAGGCCGCTCGAGAAACACGCCACCATTAATGATTCGCTCCAAAAGAGGACCCACGAGAGCCACCTGGCAAAGACGGTTTCCAACGGGCATGAATTCGAGGAGCCCCTTAATGGTGCCAACTCAGCACAATAACTAAAGAAGAAACCGTCAGCGGCATCTCCCTATAAAGACGCCACTCCCCCCTCCGAAAGCAAGAGAACCGGCAGACATGAAAAACCGCCACTTGATCCCCCCACCCACCGAAAAACGAGCAGAGATAAATCGCCCTAACAAAAGAGAGGTCACCGGCCATCAATGGTTCCCGCCGCCCTGGGCAGCGGTGCCTACATCTCCAGCATCGCCAACCGGATATTCCACTTACAAACGGATCGCTAACCGGATATTCCGCTTACACAAGCGAAATCCACCTTTCACGCCTCCGTCCCCTAAACGAGGACGAGTCGGGGAAAGAATGGCATCCGTTCAAAGCCGACTGGGCAGGCGAGAGCCCCCAGGCACTGGCCGGCCAGTACCTCCCCGCCCTCGACCTCCGGCCGAGGACCTCGAAAAGGCTGCATCCCCGACAAGCCCAAACGGCGAGTCATGGCGTGTCAGCTCGCCCATGCAATATCGGGCGCGGGACCCCACTCTCAAACCGAAGCAGCGAGACATGGGGCGGCGGGGGACGGCCCGATGCTCAAGAACATCCCCAAGGAGCAAGCCTCAACCAGACGGCTCCCCTTGTCAGCGCCTCTTCCGGACCGAGGAAAACCCTTTCCGCGGCAGGAGATGACGAAGCAACGGGGGGACGGCGGCCCGATCGCCAAAGAGACCTCGCAACACTTCAGAACAGAAGGCGACCAATCGCCTCCGTGCCAAAAACGGCTCCAGTCAAAGCGGGCCCGCGCGGCCCTCGGTGACTCCTAGATCTGGAAGTCAGTTATCCCACACGACCGGGCGAGGATAGCTATAAAGCCCCTCCCCGAGCCGGATCTGACCCCACAACGGGCGACGAACTAAGAACTCATGTACAAGCTGTAGCTCAGCTCTTACACATTTAAATAAAAATAAAAAACATTCTTCTTCATACACTCAGATTTTTCGGAAAACACTGTAGCTCGAACCCCGCGATACGAGGCTTCGAACCGAGCTCCCCCCGCCCCGCCAAAGGCAACGCAAGCCGACAACATCCCCTTCCCCGCGACCTAGCGATCCCGGACACGGAAATGTTGGGGGCATAATTAGGAATTGTGTAACTCACGCAAGAAGCCAAGATACGTAACCTGGAACGGACCGATCGCAAGGCCCTGTCTCGTCAGAACAGCGCCACGATGCGACTTGACATAACGAAAGGACGATTGGACAACACGCCATCGGCAGCAACACGCCCCCCGAGAGGCCAGAGTGCCGGATACCGCCAGGGAAAAGCGATTCCCAAAGCGCGGGATTCCGCGGAACCCATTAACGGCACTAATCCCCCGCATTACCCAAGAAAAACCCTTCCACAGAATCTCGCTATAAATACCCCCCTTCAGAGGTCAGGGGGAAGGAGGAAGAGAGACGCAGGGGATTCCCATCCCCTCCGAGCATAAAACGGCCCCAAACGCCCCACCGAGCTACGAAGAAAGCCGACATCCACCGACGGACCTCACTCCCCCCGACGATGGCCGCCATAGCCCCACCGCCTCCAACCGGATATTCCCCTTACGCGTGGGAGGCCCCGCCCGCCAGCCTTCCTCCTGCTCGTTACCGGATTAAACGAAGGGTCCGGAAGGCTAGCCGCGGGCCGCCACACCCCAATTCACATTCACCCGACGGCGATCCCTACCGGGCGTGAGGGCGGAAACCCCTCACGGGTCTCCCAGTGACCTGCCTGTCTGCCGGCCCCCAATCTTCCCCGCGGAACCGGCCCACCGGACTCCCCCATGGAGGGCGACGCCGCCACCGCTACCTCGTCCTCCGCCTCCCCCGGGGTTCCCCCTCGAGGCGCGGGATCCCTAGCGAGGAACTCTCCAGCGCGGCAACGGCGAGGCAGATCGCGAGGAAGCGAGGAAAGGGAAAGGAAGAAGCTCCACCCGACAAACGAGGGTCAGCCCCCCCCCCGAAGGGGGAACCACCACGGGACTGCATCCCTGATTAAACCAAATGGTGATTCACGGCGCGTCGGCCCCTCCCCGGACAACGAGGCAGAAGGAATTCAGCGGTCAGTAAACGGGAAGACCGCCCGGCAACGGGGATCTGCCCACCCCGATGTAGCGGGCGACGAGTATAAACTACCTCCCGTCCCGACCATAGGTTGGGTCACACCTGCGCTATCGTTGTAAATATCATCTAAACCTCCGGTAAAGGTTGATGAATAATATTCCTCCTTATGGACTCCTCCCCTGAGCCCAAGAGCACAACAGCTGGGAGGTCCACCAGGCACAGTGCGACTGAAGTCCCGCGAAAATCACAAACATGTCCGGTAAACACATCTCAGCAAAAACCACAACCTTCTCAAAAAGTCGGGCTCCCCCAAAATCCGACCAAGCCGCCACATAAAGCGGCACGCCGTTATGGGGCAACGCCCCCACCGGGTTCCCACTCGAGATGGGACCTCGCGATCCCGCAACAGCGGGCAATACCCCGCGGGAGCAGCGTCGCCACCCCTGAGCTTGGACCCAAGTCCGAGTCAGGTTAAAGGGTAATGTTACGCCATCCGAGCCGAGCCGGGCTACCGCCTCAGACTCGAATGCCGGGGGCAATTGTTACGACCTAAAGATCGTAGGAGCCCGACTCCCATCCGGATCCGCTAACATACCCCATTGACTCACCTTCTCACAAAAGGGCCGCCGCCCCGAAAATCCTGGGCGACCAGCCAAGCAGGCGCGCCTTGCAGCGCTCCCCGAACCGGCCGGGGCGGACCCCCGCAGCCGGCCGGGGCGGACCCCCGCAGCCGGCCGGGGCGGACCCCCGCAGCCGCCCGACTCTTAGTCCGCCGCTAACGACAAACAGCCTAGGATAAGGACACGACTGACACATACGTCACCCGGCCGCCTGACAAAGCACCCCCAGGCGGCTGGCCTATCCCGCGGTTAGTGCTTTCGGCCCTGACATCCCGACAAAAGCACCCCTGGGCCGTTGCGCCGCCTGACAGAGGCAGGTCAGAAACTCCTGTTCCCGATGTCCTTGTCTGAAGCTTCCGCTGACACCCGAGCCAACTCAGCACGCCTAGTCATCACCCGTCAGGTATAAATACCTTCTCTCCTCTTACGGAGGGGGGGGAAAAAACTCTCCCATCTTCTATCATTCACACACGAGAGCAAAGATCCTTCATATCTTTGTTCTCCCACCTATAGCTCGTCACGTGAGGCGGACACACAGTTAGTCCGGCCGGCGTGTCCAGTCCCCCATTTAAGCCATGTTACTGACTTAGGCATCGGAGGGGCTAAGGGTTGAACCCCAACCCCGCCCTTCTGACGAGTTGTTCGTGCTGCAGGAGAGTTCGCCCCTTAGCCAAAGTCAGCGTCAGCCTCCAGCCGTTCGACCTCCCTCAGCTGTGTCCGATGAGATACGATCCTGTGAGCTCCACCGGCAACGGATCCGACCTCTTCACCCCACTAATCTCTTGTAAAACAGCCTACCTAACCCCTCATTTCCATATAACCACCGTGCCCTTGGTTCCCCATAATACAAATTCATTGTACGCGAGTTCCACCTCGAAACGGTAAAAGGAGGATTTTTATGAAAAAGATAAGAATGACAAATTAACTAAAAATGAAAAATAAAAAAATTGCAGAAATAACCCTACAGCTAAAAATTACAAAAAACCCCTACAAGCTGTTGAAAATTACGAAAACACCACTAAGACTCCCAAAGTTCCAGATTTATCAGATCACATGAAAGAAAAATACCTTCGTAGTCATTGCCATGGCTGCTGAAGAAGTTAAGAAGAAAGATCAATCCCCACAAAAATAAGACAAGCGACAAAGACACCTTGTACGGCAGGTGTTTACTGGCCAATTCCCTTTTCTTCTCCAGTGTCGCAGCTCTTCTTTGCAGAAGAGCTCTACGTGACCTCTGCATTGCTCATCAATCCAACTCAAATCTGCTCAGATGTTAGAAAAACATATAAATAAAATAAGTCAAACAAAGGAGAGAGATAACAAATAACTTTGTTAAAAAGGAAATGAACCCTGTAACTAAGTGTTGGTTGCCACTTTGGTTCAATTTAATGTAGTTCAGAATTCTCCGTCGTTGCTTATAAGCAAATAAACCTCTTGCCAATGTTTTTACCAATAAAAATGGAAAAATATCCGAACAGCAGAACTTTCAGGTTTTTTATGTGTCGTAAAGGAAAAAAGCAAAGGGAAATAACATCCTTTACAGCTTCCTTATCTCTTACCTATATAAAGGCAGAACTAAAATAAACATATAAACCAAAATGATACAAAAAAGAAAGAAAATGACAATTGTCTTGATGAAAATCTATTAAAAACACTGTTTCAATCAAAACAATTTGAAGTGTTACCATCATACGTCAAATCAAACGATCCTTCAAGAAATTAAATTGAAACTATCTTATAACCTCCATGATAACGAAATCTCTCGTTTATTGCTAGGATTTCAAAAGATAAGCCATTGATCTCAAATTTTCAATCAGATTGAATGGGATTTGTCTGTCACAGTTGTGTTTGGATGGTTTGGGTGAAATAAGGAATAGGATTTTTAACAATATGTTGTCAAGGAGCCTTGTTCTTTTGAATGCTAGTAATTCCGTCATATGTTTCTGGCTAGGGAACCTGAGTAACAGCCAAGGTCCAAGAGGAGTTGCTGGAAAAGGGGGTTTTAAGACGAGAGGGATAAATCCAATTTCAAATGTGGAGGAACATGATACTGAGATAGATTAGGGGTGTGCGGGTCCGGGTACCCTGTTTTTTTATGTTACATAGACCCTACACGGTAATGGACCGGTTCCTAAAATTTGGACCCGGAACCTACCCAGTTGGACGCTATACCCGAAACCTACCTGAACCCTATGGTTCCGAGTAGGTTCCGGATACCCTATAAAAACACTACTATAAATATGGAATAAAGATTATTGTATGTAGTTTCCTAATTACGAATTTGATGTTGAAAATGCATCACAACCATTCGGTTTCAAGATGGTTTCACATGAAAAAAAGGCATGTACCCAATTTCTTAGCTAAATCGATCCTCTGTAGAACCAATAAACTTTAATTGATGGCCAGTCAAACCCAATATAGCACATTGATGATGGCAACATCTTGTAGTCCTCAAGGCCACGTATTTTACAGTTCATACGCAATTAATCCATACATTGATACCCATTAGACCCGAGTCCGGATATCTATAATGCTATATATAATTAAACCCGGGTTCGGATATCGGTTCCAGGTCCGGGTACCCGTTCCCTATAGATGGGAACCGGAACCGGACCCAATTCACACTGGTTCCTAATTTTCCTACCCGGAACCTACCCGAAACTAATGAGTATCTATCGTTCGGGTAGGTTTCGATCGGGTATCTGGGTACCATGTACCCGTGCACACCCCTAAGATAGATGGACAAGAAGTCACTGACTATGTCCAGAACTTGGCTGATGCTGATGTTGCAACAACAAAGGATACTGCACAGGCTTCTACTTCAGTGGCTGCTGTAAGCATTACCCCTTTACGAGCCCACACTGAGGGTGGAACAAAAGCTATTATCATTTGATGACTTGTGTTATTTTTATTTTTGGATTGGGTCCTTTATTTAGAAGTTTGATGTTTTGTGGGGTATACTTCAAGGCGGCCAAACGGCCCGCCGGCCCGGGGCCCGGTCAACGGGCCGGCCCGGGAACGTTGACCGGGCCGCGGCCCGGCCCGAGCCCAGGGCTGCCCCCCTCCCCGGCCCGACGGGCCGACCCGCGGCTTGGGCGCAACGGGCCGGGCCCCGGGCCTGCTCGGGGCCCGGCCTGGCCCGAATACCAACGGTCATGTGACCGTTGGTTTTTTAAGTGAAAGATGCGCATGCAGCTTTGTTGCAGGCATGCGTGCGCGACAGGCTGCAAAGGGGGGGGGCGGGGGTATTAGTGGGATTTTTTGGTCAAAAGACCAAACCCCCACAAAGGTCATAAACGGCCAGTTGGGAGGGGTATTTTGGTCATTTTACACCCGAAAAATCCATATATATTGCAGCCAACCCCTCTCATTTTTTCACAATTCTCAAACATTCAAACTCTCTCATACTCTCGCATACGTTCGAGCAATCAAGCTCAAGGCAAATCTCATCAACTTCGCGCTAAATCTCTGTCAACTTCGGGCTCATCTCGTCGTCAAGTTCCAGGCTTAAATCGATATCGCTCTCAACTTCCTCCGCTATCAAGATTATCTCAGCTCCATCCGCTATCAAGATCATCTACTCTCTACACCACTCGCAAGTTGCAACCCGGCAATCATATTCCTATATTTTTAGCATAATGACTGGACCAAACCGTAGAAATTTTACCTTCCACCTTGATAACATCGAGGAGCATGATAATTTTAATATGATTCGAAATAACCCGATAGAAACACCAAATTTGGATAATGATATATCACAAACAGAAATGTATGAGTACACGAATGCTATACCTGCTTATACTACTTCTGCACAGACTTCTTCTGTACATGCTTCTACTCCTGCCCAACTTATTATTCATGTTCCATCTACACAACAACCCCAACCCAGATCACAAAAATCTGCGGTTTGAGAGAACTTTACGGTTGAAACTGTCGCTGGCAAAGGACAGCGTACATTTTGCAAAATATGTAGAACATATTTTAATTGCAATGCTTCTGACGACACAACACACCTTAACAGACACATCACATCTCACGTAAAAAAGACTTTAAACAGACAACATTAAATTTATCTGCATCTTCTTCTTCTCTATCTAATTTCTCATACTCTACTGAGACTGAGAAAAGAGATGGCAAGATTGGTTTTATGCCAAGAATTGTCATTTAGTTATGGGAAAAGCCCCCGAATTAGAACGGTTTAATCAAGTGGCCTTTAACTCTGCCTTTAGAAGAGTGCCTAGAAACACTCTTCGAAGAGATGTTATGTCAACTTTTCAATCTGGTAAAGCTAAATTGATTGAAACTTTTGCTAGCTTAAATTCTAAGATAGCTTAGCTTCTGATATTTGGACAACAAAATAGGGAGCTTCATATGTATGTGTTACATCGCATTTTGTATATCATACTTACATGCTTAATAAGATGATTATAGGATTTAGAATGTTAAAGCATTCTCATACTGGTGGTGTTATTTCTAATGTGATAATGTCTATAATTCATGATTATAATATTTCAGAAAAGATTTTTTCAATTACTTTTGATAATGCATCTAATAACAATAGTGCAATTAGATATTTAAAAAGAAATTTGACCCCCGATATGGATGGGTTGTTCCATCAAAGATGTACATGTCTCGTCTTGAACTTGATAGTTCACGATAGACTTCAAACTTGATCAGTTTATTTAGATAAAATTAGGAATCTCATGTGGTATATACATACTTCTGGCACTAGGCGACAGCAGTACAAACAATTGTGTTGTACTAGCCAAAGACCATACCTTGCCTTTAAATTTGATGTTTCACATAGGTGGAATTCAACTTATTTAATAATGTGTTCCATGCTTAAAAATAGAGAGCAGCTTACAAATTTTGCACTTACATACCTTCAACATGATAAAAATTATGATGTTACTGAACTCGTTGGTTAACTATAGATCTTCTACATGATTTTTTTGATGTATGTTTTACTGCTACCAATAAACTATATAGGGTTTACTACCCAACATCATTTTTAGGATTAGAACAATTACTTTTCATTTCTAAAACTTTATTTAAGCATAGAGACAATACACAAACTAACCCTGCTATTATGCCTATGATATAAGATATGTCTGTAAAACTAGCAAAGTATTGGCATCATGTTCCTCTTCTTTACTCCTTAGCTAAAGTTTTTGATCCACGTTATAAGGAAGGATGATGTTACACTTGGGTTATTAAAATGTATTCTGATAACATGGGTTTTCCCCATGTTGAACATGTAGCTATGTTTAAACAAAGCTTAAGAACCATGTTTACAATTTATGAGACTAGATTTGGTATGGCTTCACATACTGCTTCTGTGCAAGCTACTTCTTCGAGTAGGATCCGACAGATGTTAGGGAAGAAGAAATAAAAAACAGTAGAGTCGGATAGTTCTTCTAGTGAACTGTCCAAGTATTTAGCAAATACATTTCCCTTTTTTGAGGCAGAAATAGATGATGAAAATTTTGATGCTCTTGCCTGGTGGAAAAGATATGAATCAGTTTATCTCATTCTTTCCATCATGGCTCGAGATTTGTTAGATGTACATATATCTACCGTTACTTCAGAGTCTGCTTTTAGTGCAGGAGGAACGTTTTGAGCAACAATAGGTCACGGCTGAAGGAAGACATAGTTGAAGCTACGGTTTGTGCGAAGAATTGGTTACATGCTGAAAACCGTCGTAGGACAAAAAGGACCTTTCCGAAGATTACGACGAAGAAGAGGCACAAGATGAATGATGTTCAGTTCTTCCGTCTATTATTATTTTTCTTATTTGTAGAAATTTCTTTTTTGGCCATTGTATGAGGGGTAAAGCTAGCTGACTTACGTCCCCCCGTCTAACCACCGGGCCGGGCCGGGCCGGCCGGTGGCCAGCGGGTCGGGTCAGCCCGACCCGCTGGGCACCATAAGGTATACTGTAAGGTTGTTTTCTTAGGGGACACTAGATAGTTTGTTTTGAACTGTTATCCATATATATTTTTTGGTAGCAATGAAGTTGGCTTGGGTTTTCGAGTTTGAAACCCCATCCTTTCTCTCAAAAACAAAGAGGAATGAAAGAAACATAAATTTCAAACTATTGAAGCTTAACCTTCATATAATCAATGGAAAATGCAAGAAATATCAATTAAGGGATAAATTCCTTGTTGTTTGCAATTGATCAAAGAAAATAGAACTTAAAACCCCAACGTGATCAATGAATTTCTTTAATAAGAGGATTCCACTTTATTATTTGCATAAATCAATTATTTCTGCTTAATGAAGGGTTCAATGCATCATTAGAACTGTCAAATTACAAGATCATTCATGCAATTATCCAATCAATTGCAAAATTTGAATGTCAACTTGCAAATCTGGTAACTTAATTTCTATTCACCTAATCTAAAAAGAAACATAAACCAGATGTATATGTTATAATTCAAAGTATAGATTATGTATAATTAGTCCTTAAAATTAGTAAAGTGCATATTTAGGGTTATTTAATACCGACCCCCTGTGTTTTCTCCATAATTAGTATCACCCCCTTATGGTTTCAATTATTAGTAAGACCCCCATGTCCCCTCATGCTCCGTTAAGTAATTGAATTTAATTTTAAATTTCCTATAATTCTATTTATGCACTACCCAAAATACCCCAACCCTGGATTGCGTTTGACTTTAGTTTCTAAGCCCAGGAGACACGTGGCGCAATTGTAGAGTGTCTTGGAGAATTAAAAGAATCACACGGCTGGGATTAATCAAAGCACTTACGCAAACTCTATAGGGAAACGAGAAGATCATTCTCGCAGACGAAGGAGAAAGGAGGAGGGAGACGAGATTGAGCGGGAAAAGGCTAGGGCTCGACGATTTGGCGGCAAAAAAGGAAGCTCCTTTGAATGAATAGGAGGGAAGACGTTCGAATCAAACAGGTATGGACAGTAAACTTCGATTTGAGGGACATTGATGGTATATGAGATGGGGTTTCTTGGTTTGTGGTTGGCGATTTTGCATGCATGGTAGAAATATCGGTTCTAGGATAGCTAGAAGGATTTTTTTTGGGTCTTGAAGACGATCACTGGGTTCTGTTTGTGTTCTAGCAAGCCCCATGAAGAGTGTTCTGACCACGCATGCTATGGGTTTGTCAATTTTGCTGATTTCTATCTCCAATTTCTACTTTATGGTATTTGTAGACTATGTTGACTAAGATTCTTAGGGATATTTTACCCTAATTGAGACCATGATTAGAGGATTGATGTACGTGTATGTACTCTGCATGAGTGTTGATTGTATGTACTCTGATTTGTGGATTGATGTATGTGTATGTAATCTGGTTGTGTATATACCTCTTTAACCATCTTCATGTGTTGAGTCTATCCAATTGTTACTTTGTATTGTACCCTGCAATGTGTTTTGATTTTGTCTGTGCAGATGACAGTACTTGGTATTGACTGAAGATGGATGATTGTGTGGAGTATGTACTGCATTGAGGGGTAAATGGGCTGATGGTAGTGCAAATGGCAGTATTTCAGTTAACCACTACAGAGGAGGCATAACACAACATATTAAGGAAGTGGATGTTGATAGGATATGCTTCTTTGACCTGATAGAGCATGCACATGAAATCACCAATCTGCCTCCAGGGTCAATGATGTATATCCAATATCTGAGCAAGGCAGCTGTTGTATTGTATGAGATCAATACTGATCAGGACCTGTTGGCAATGAACAATGACATGTGTCAGTATGACTACATTGGACATCTATTTATAACTGTGAAAGAGGTGACACATATAAAGGTTGATGACAGTGCAAGGAGGAAAGCTCATGAACCATCAAGCACCAGCAGAAGGCTATTTGAAGAGAAAGAGGGTGGTGACCAATTTACATGTCAGGAGAATGAGACACATACTCCAAGTGACTTGGTGGAAGTTGGAGAAACAGTTACTATGATGGATGAGGAAGGTGGAGCTGAAGATACTGAGATGGGTGAGGAAGGTGGAGCTGAAGATACTGAGATGGGTGAGGTCACTGACTCATGGGAGGACAGCTCTTCAAGTGCAGATGATAGTGATTATGAGGCCAATGAAGATGATATGAGAGCCCATGACCAAGAATGGGAAAGTGATGGAGTGGATGAATTTGGATTCAACACTCATTATGGGTTTGACATTGGGCAGTTGCCACATGGTAGTGAAGATGAAGACAGTGACCATGACAGTGAAGGGGACTTTGAGGATCTTTATAGACATGAGGGAGAAAAAGTCAGAACCCAAGCTGAAGGAGAGGAGCTAAAGCTGGAGAAGGGAATGGAATTTGATAGTGTGTACAAGTATAGGGAACATCTGTTGAACCATGCTCTGAAGAATCACTATGAATATGTTTATGTGAAGAATGAGAAGGTGAGGGTGACAGCAAAGTGCAAGAATGACACATGTTCCTGGAGGTGTCATGCATCTATGGTGAATGATGACTTAACTTTCAAGATCAGAACAATAAATCCTACACACACACATGTGTTTCAACAAGGCAAGGAAAAAAACAGGGTATTAAGATCTGCTTTCATTAGCAAACAGATTGTTGAGAAGCTCAGGGCTAGGGGGTAAGAAGTATACACCCAAGTGTATACAGTTAGATGTACATGAGAGGTACCAATTGAAGAAATCATATTGGCTAGCTTGGTTCAGCAGGATCAGGGCACAGGAAATACTCTATGGCAAATATGATGAAGCCTATGCTGCAGTTCCAGAGCTCTGTAGACAGATTTTGATAGCCAACCCTAGAAATAGAGCCAAGTATTCAAGGGATGAATGGGGCAGATTTGAATGGCTCTTTGTGTCCTATGCAGTGTGCACAACAAGGTGGAGGATGTATTGCAGACCAGTTGTGGGGCTAGATGGGGCTTTCTTGAAGGGCAAATATGGAGGTGTTGTCTTGAATGCTGTGGGCTTGGATGGCAATAGGGGTTGTACCCCTTGGCTTTCATGGTATGCAGGAGTGAAGACACTACATCTTGGAGGATTTTCTTGGAAGAGTTGAATCATGTATTTAAGCATGAACAGCCATACACATTCTACTCTGACAGGCAGAAAGGGTTGCTTGCAGCAGTTGAAGAGGTGCTCCCTAACTCAAGGCATAGATATTGCATGAGACATATCTATGCAAACTTCAAGAGCCATTGGAAAGGGAAGATGTTGAAGACAATCCTATATGGAGCTGCATATACATATGAGGTTGGAGAGTTTGCCAAGCATATGGCGAATCTGAAGAAGACATGCCCTGAAGGGTATGACTACATGGCTGACATACTTCCACATCACTGGGCAAGATCTCACTTTGACACCACTTCAATCTGTGATCATGTCACAAACAACTTCAGTGAATCATTTAATAACATGATCAAGAACTTGAGGGATCTACCTCTTACCATGTTTGTAGAACAGCTCACCTTCAAGATCATTGAGTTCATCTCAAACAAGAAACCGTATGCTTGGGGATGGAGGGTCAGCTGACCAAGAATATAATGGATGGGTTGAAGATCAAGGAAGAAAATGACAGATACAACATACCTTATGACATTTCAGCTGATGAAGTCTTGGTAACAAACATTGAGAGAAGATGGTGGGTAAACATAAGGTTGAGGACTTGTTCATGCACTGAGTGGTAGATCTCTGGGCTTCCCTGCATACATGCCATTGTCTCTCTGAATTTGAGGAGGATGAAGATTGAGGAGTAAGTTACAATATGCTTTCCTCTTTGATGTTATTGCTCAATGTTGTTTGCACTAATGTTATGTGTTTTTGTCCATACAGCCACTGCAGTCCTTATTTCTTTCTTAGCAACTACAAGTCTTTATATGAGGAGAACTTGATGATGATCCTAGACAGACTCTCTTGGAGTCAGGTATTATGTCAAGTACACTTATGTGGAGATCTTGGTCCTTTGTTTGATGTCTTAACATGGTTTGTGTTTTTACTTGAAGCCTGATCAAATTGTCCTGCCCCCACTGAACAAGAGGGCTCCTGGCAGACCCAAGGCAAGCAGAACAAGAGAGACAGATAAGGCTGATAGAAACCCAACACACAAAGCTAATAGGTGTGGGAGATGCAACATGTATGGCCACAATGCAAGGTCATGTGAGAATGAGCCTCATCCAGGGTTGACATTGCACAGAGGCAGAGATGCTGGAAGACTTGGAGATGGCAAAGGCAGAGGTGCTGGAAGACTTGGAGATGGCAGAGGCAGAGGTGGAGGCAGATATGGAAGAGGAAGTGCAAGAGGAGGAGGATTGCGAAGTGGTGAGACAACTTCAACTGATGTCACATCCATTTCTGGGTCAATATTAGTTGGAGGCAGGGCTGGAAGAACAAGAGGCAGTGGAAGAGGTGGTATTGGTAGAGCTGCAAGTGAAGGTTCAAGAGATGGAATTGGCAGTAGTAGAGGAGGCAGTGGTAGAGGGGGTAGAGGTGGGAGAGGTAGAGGGGGAAGAGGTAGAGGGATGTCAGGTAGGGCTACTTACTGGTTAGGTGAGGGGACATCTTCTGTCATGACTTCCCCAGGAACTCAGTGCAATCCAGGCACCCAAGGCAGCTCAACTGGATAAACAAGGCTGAGAAGTGTTGCATGCCAAGGTCCTAGGTTCGGCATTTCACCTCAAGGCTTGTAAGATGCAGAAGGAATGTCCATATGCAAATATTTTGTGTTGCATGGTTGGCAATTTTTTGTGAAGAATATGCAGCTAGGGTTAAATGCGTTAAATGTGACAATGGAAATATTTTGTGGGGGGTTGGGTGTATGGTTTTGTGAAGGTGTCTGTTCATGTAATGGTTGTATTTGATCATGGCATATTCACACTACGTATGTGACGGTGGTATGGGATCATAGACTTTTGATACTGCTTGTATGTTGTTGCTTTTTATTGGATGTTGATACTGTGTTATGTCATGGAATGTTGTATGGTGAATATTGACTGTCAAACTGGTTGACTGTCTTGGTAAATGTTGAATGGTGTATGTTAGATAGCTCTGATGTTGAATGTTGTATGGTGAATATCAAACTGGTGACTGTCTTGGTAAATATTGCAGCTGCAGCATGTCTGTAATGTGCCATTCTATTGTGACATTCTATTGCAGTATGTCTTGGTGAATGTTGAATGTCTATGCATATTGATACAGGTGCATGTCTTGTGGCAATGTGGATTGTGTTTGCTGTCAATGGGGTTGTGCTATGTCTTGTAATGTTTTATGGTGCATATTAACACATGTATTGGTGCATATTGGACTGATGCATGTCTTGCTGCATTTCTATGTTGTGCATAGTGATACATTGAATTTCAGAGTGGTGACTGTCTTGGTTCATGTGTCTATTATATGTTGTGCATAGTGATACAGGTGTCTGTAGTGTGGCAATGTGGTTTGTGTTTTATGCCAGGGTGGGTATGTGTTATGCCAATCTGTGTTATGCCAAGGTTGGATATTGGTACTCACAGCCCCTATTATGTCCTGGTGCATATTGATACTTACAGCAACTGCAATGGTGCATATTGATGCTGAACCCTGTTTGTAATGTTCATAGTGATATAGGTGTCTGTCTTATGGCATTTCGGTGTCCTGTTTGGGGTTGGATATTGGGCTAAAGGCATTTCACATTCATTTCATAATAACACTGATCATGGTTCTTGTTGAAGGCAATATTGCATTCATAACTTGGCATTTCAACAGTACATATCATCAACCAGCCCCCTACATTGCAGTTCACCCCCCCCCCAAACCTACATTGCATCTTATCAACCCACATTACATTACATTTGATCCTCCATTAAAGTACATTACAGTGCTCTACATGTGAACATTTTCTAACCCCTTTATCACTTAATCAACCTCCCCCAAATTAAGCTTGACCTCCATACTTGACTTCCCTTCCATTTTAATCTTCAATTCAACTGAACCCCTGCTTGGTGAACTTGATTCTCCATCTTCAACATTCCTCTGTATGGTGGGGGTTGTTTGGTCAAGCCACTGAAAATAGCCACAACCAGGTTGGGGACACGACACAAATTTCCTTCCATAGATGTGGGGTTGCTTGCTTGTGAGCACTCTACACTTCACCCCACAATTTGCAGCTCTGCATTGAGCTATTTGCATCGGGCAATCCCTTACAAAATGTGAGGGATCCCCACAACTGAAGCAACCCAACTTTGGTGGAGTCTCTGTAGGGTTTGCTTGGTCCAGCCATTGGAACGATTTATAGGTGGCTGCGTCACATCTCAGAAATCTCTGATCATGCTCTGTGGGCGGGTGGACACGCGAAATCTTCTACTGCCAGTACAACCCCTGATATCGCATGGTGAGTTGGGGAGGCAACATTGATCTGCAGCATGTCCATTTGCCTGGCAAATCGTGCACTGCATATGATAATCATGGGGTTATGGTTTCACAAATCGGCAGGCAAGAGAGGAGAGGATGTGTTTTGGGGGGAGTGAGGGGGGAAGGGTGGGGGTTGGGATGGTAGCTCACCTTCATCGTCATGGCTGCTTTGAGCTTGATCTGAGCTTCAATGTCGGGTGCCCTAGATTGGAGACGTATGGAGATGAAGAAAAAGCCTCAAATAATATAAAGGTGTGAACAGTTTTCATTAAGGGTATTTTCGTCAGATGACACACATTTTAAATGCCTAATGGCTAACCTTGGTTAACCGTCAATAGCTTAACGGGGCAGGGGGGTCTTACTAATAATTGAAACCATATGCGGGTGATACTAATTATGGAGAAAACACAGGGGGACGGTACTAAATAACCCGCATATTTATAAAGTGTCGGTTAGGATATTGAGTCATCCCGTATATTTTTGATGATCAACAAACATGTCATCAAATATATGAGTGCAGGTATCCCCGTATATTTTTGATGATGAACAAACATGTCATCTAATATATGAGTGCAGGTATAGGAGCTTAATGCCAATCAAGGAAGCACTCAAAGTTGTGTGAGTTCAACCAAGTCATATGAATCAAAGACGCAAGGGAAGGAACTCAAGGTGTCAAGGATACATCAAAAGAATCAAATGCAATATTTTAATTTTGATGTAATTTTTATTTTCATTGTCTTAGCATTTAAAGTTTTGAGTGAAGCTCACACACTTAGGAACATGCTAAAAATATTTTAGAATTATTTTTAAGTTAATTTCTAAGTTTTACAGCCCATGGAAAACTAGTCGACTAGTTTTAGTGATATGGTCGACTTGTGCTCTCAGAAATTTCTCGCAGAGTACAGTAATCACCCATTGTTGTCCAACCAGTCGACCAGTCAGTCAATATTCGACTAGTGGATGAACTGTGGTTGACTACTTGTCTCTAATGGTCATATTTGACTTTCTTTTCAATAAATTGTTGGAGTGACGTTGGGGTATTTTAGTAAATAGTTTTTACTCGATTTTTGTCATATAAATAAAGGAGTTTTTCACAGTTTTTAGACATCAAGAAAGATCAATATTTTGCAAAAAAATTGTTTCTGTGCTCTAAAGTTTTAAGAAAAACACTCTCCTCTTTGGTCAAGTTTCTCAACGTTTTATCTTTCATTGGCCAAGCCATTGATCTCTCTAAGCCAAAATTCTATCATTTAGATCAAGATATCTCATATAGCTTCACAACTACACAAGAGCTTCAAGCAATGCTATAATTAATTGTATATTCTACATTGTAAGTGAAAATCCTCAAGTGTGGGGTGTTGTAGATATTTTTGGGAAGAGTTAGCTTGTAGAAATCCTCTTGGGAAGATGTAGTTGTACTATTTATTGAAATAGTATAGCTAGCCAAGTGGGAATTGGATGCTGGATGAACCGTAGTATATCTCTGTGTTTGCGCCTTTTTCATTTTATGTGTTATGAATTATTTCTTGCTCTATTTCCGCTATATACTCTTTCGCAAGATTTAATTGTTAGTTGATTAAGTTTAAACTAATTATCACTAATTATAAGCTTAGGTAGATTTTCTAGAGGAATATTTTATTTCATGGACAATATTCACCTCCATTAGTGTCTACTTGACATCTATAAGGATCCAACACATGGTATCAGAGACAATGCATTGAAAGATGACGTTACCAAACAACACTTAGCCTGAGTGCTAATCCACTTCTCATCTACAGTAGTTGCTTACTGTATCAAACTACGGGAGTTGGAAGAACTGCATCAAGATCTATTACAAGTCCATCTCATATGACTTCTGGACCATGGTGAAGACCACATATGTAGAACCAAAAAAGCCAGGAGTCGAATGGGCCAAAGCTGAGATGGAGCGAGATGTGTTGAATGCCAAAGCAATGAACACTATTTATTGTGACATCGACAATACGAAGAGCAACCAGGTGTCCCATGCAACCAATGCTCATGTGATTTGAAAGATCCTTGAGGGTAACTCACAAGGGTAACAATAAAGTTAAAACTTTTAAAACTTCTCTTTATGTTCGTAGGTACGAATCTTTTGAGATGAATCCGGGAGAATCAATTACGAAGATGTACACTCGCTTTACGAAGATCATCAACACTATTACATGACTTAGCAAGAGTTACTCTCAAAGCGACCATGTTACCAAGATTCTTCAATCTCTCATACCCGAATGGAAGAGGAATGCCACGGCCATAGAGGAATGGAATGATATTCCCAAGCTCACCTTGGAAGACATAATTGGCAATCTCATGGAGTACGAGCTCCAACTGCACCAAAATAAGGACAAGAAGCAAAGAAAAAGTCCATTGCTTTCAAAGCTACCTCGAAGACAGAAGAGTCCGGAGATAAAGTCGAAGAGTAACTAGCTCTCATTTCAAAGGGTTTCAAAAAAATTCTCAAAGAGCATATCCTGCCGGCTCGTCCGCCCCACTCTGAATCCGCTCGCGGATCTGCTGCAGCTCCGCATCACCCTCCGCCTCCTGCAACATGGGCTCCCAGTCCAGCCACATGGGCCTTGATAATGCCCTCAAGTCCACACACTCCTCTCGTCGAGACAAGGCATCCGCAGCCTTGTTCTCCAACCCGGGCCGGTACTCTATCTCAAAGCGGTATCCTACCAGCTTGGATAACCAACGCTGGTGCTCCTCTGTGACTAACCGCTGCTCGAGGAGGTATTTGAGGCTCCTCTGGTCCGTCCTGACTACAAACTCCCGACCCAACAGGTAGGGTCTCCACTTCAGCACTGCCAACACTATGGCCATCAACTCCCTCTCATAGACCGACTTCAGCCGTGCCCTAGCTGATAGCACCTGGCTGAAATAGGCTATTGGTCTTCCCTCCTGCATGAGCACCGCCCCTAGACCGTACCCTGAGGCGTCCGTCTCCACCACAAAAGCCTTGCCAAAGTCTGGCAAGGCGAGCACTGGCGCCGTCGTCATCGCCACCTTCAAGGCCTCAAAAGCCTTGGTGGCCTCCTCCCCCCAGTGGAACACATCCTTCTTCAGCTGCTCCGTGAGAGGCCACGCTATAGTGCTGTACCCCTTGACGAACTTCCTGTAGTAGCCCGTCAGCCCCAAGAAGCCTCGCAGTGCTCGTAAAGTAGTGGGCACCGGCCAATCCAGCATGGCCGCTATCTTTGCTCTGTCGGCCGCCACCCCCTCAGCTGATACCACGTGCCCCAGGTACTCCACCCTTGCCTGACCGAAACTGCACTTCTTTCGGTTGGCATATAATTGATGTGCAATCAACTCCCTGAACACTACCTCTAAGTGGTCAATGTGCTCACCCATGCTCCTACTGTAGATGAGGATGTCGTCGAAGAAGACTAGGATGAACCGTCGCAAGTAAGGCTGGAAGACCTTGTTCATCAAGGCCTGGAATGTCGAAGGGGCGTTGGTCAAGCCGAACGGCATGACCAGGAACTCGTAATGTCCCTCATGGGTGCGGAAAGCGGTCTTCGGCACGTCCTCTGGCCGCATCAAGATCTGGTGGTACCCCGCCTTCAGGTCGATCTTCGAGAAGATTGCCGCCCCATGCAGCTCGTCAAGCAACTCGTCGATTACCGGAATAGGAAACTTGTCGGCGACAGTCTCCTTATTCAGCGCCCGGTAATCGACGCAGAATCTCCAACTACCGTCCTTCTTCACCAGTAGTACTGGGGAAGAAAAAGGACTCACACTTGGCTGGATCACACCAGCCTGCAGCATCTCCCGCACCATCCTCTCTATCTCATCCTTCTGCACATGCGGGTACCTGTAGGGGCGCACGCTCACCGGTGCCACCCCGTCACGCAATACTATCGCGTGCTCATGCCCCCTCGTCGGAGGTAGCCCTTGCGGGCTCTGGAAGACCTCCTGGTACTGCTCCAGTACTGAATCTACCTCCATTGGGGTCTCCTCCTGCTGCTCCTCCTCCGCGGACAACCCCTGATACTCCACCAGAAATCCCTCTCCCTCATCCCGCAACGCTCGCGTGATGGCCTTGAAGGCCACTACCGAAAAGCAGAGGGTCGGGTCCCCTGTCAGCATCACCGTCTTGCTCCCCTCCTGGAACTCCATCCGAAGAAGCTTCCAGTTCACCTTCATCTCCCCGAGCTTCTTCTACCACTGCACTCCTAATATGACATCCACGTTGCCCAACTCCAACGACAAGAAGTCTTCCACTATCTGAAGCCCCTGCAGCGTGAAAAACACCCCCTTACAGAGCCCCTTACTCTCCTCCATCTTCCTTGTGCCCAGCAACACAGTGAACTTCTCCATCGTGCTCAACTCCAACCCGTGACGCTCTACCAGCCGCCTCGAGATGAAGTTGTGGGTCGCCCCACTGTCAATCAATACCGTCACCGTCTGATCTCCCAATGTCCCTGCCAACTTCATAGTATGGTTCGGAGTGAACCCTACCACGGAGTTCAGCGACACCTCCGTAAAATCCATGTGCACATGCTCCTCCTCAGGCTCCTCCACTATCCCCGGCTCCTCCTCCTCCGGATACTCCTCGTCGGGCACAATCACGATCTGCAGCAACTTGCTCGCACATCGATGACCGGGGGTGAACCTCTCGTCACACCTGAAATATAGGCCCGCCGCTCGTCGTGCCCGCATATCAACCTCCGTCATGCGCCTACCAGATACGGTGGTGCGGACCTCCCCTGCAGCTGGTCTAGGTGGTACTGGAGCTGGTGGTCCGATAGCTGGCCTAGGTGGTGCTGGTGCTACTGGGCTGCGCTGCCCCTGCGCCCCCCAAGCCCCCCTAATGCGTCTCTCCTCCGACTGCTTCTCCTCCGCCTTGTGGGCTAGGCGAAGGACATCCTCCAAACACTGAGGGCTCTGCATCCTCAGCTCCGCTCGTATAGAGGGCTTCAGTCCCCTCATGAAGTTCCCGATCATCACCTCATCGGTCACCCCCTTCACCCTACTGTTCAGCATCTCAAATTTCTCCACATAGTCACGCACTGTCCCCTCTTGCCTCAGGGCCGACAGCTGCTCGTAAAAATCCCCTCCTGCTGTCTCCTGAAATCGGTCTACGATCAGCGCTGATAGCTCCTCACAGGTGCGAAAAGGGGACCGTGCTATCTTCCACCGGTACCAGGCCAGAGCCTTCCCCTCAAAGTAAATCCCGATGGCCTTCAGGACCTCCTGCTCCGTCAGACCCATCACCTGGAAATACCTCTCCGCTCGGTATATCCACCCATCAGGGTCGGTGCCGTCAAAGGTCGGCATCTTCAGCTTCATCAACCGCCGATCTGCGTTGATGTCGCCTAGCTGCCCCCTATCTCCGCCTCGGTCAACCCCCCTGACCATCTCGCCACCCCGAGCCTCCCTCGGGCCTCCCCTGTCGACCCCGTACAGCTCCTCTGGCCATGCAGGTCTCTCCCACGCCTCGGGCTGGTAGTAGTGCCCCGGAAACTCTGGCGGTCGTGCAAAATTGGGCCCTTGCCCAGGCGGAATGGTCTCTGCTCTCCAAAACTGGCCCGCTGGGGCCCCAATAGCCGCTCCTGAGGCCCATCCACCTCTCGATGCCCCCAAAGCTCCTCCAGATTGGGGTACGAACCCCGCAACACCGCCAAACACCCCTCCCCTGCTCGCAGCGCCACCGGGAAAGCCGCCCGGGCCCGATGACCCATGCTCGGGGTCCAGCGGACCCGCCCGGCCCCAAACAGGGGCCGCGCCTTCATTGCCGCCCCCGCCTGGGGCTGCCGACCCCCAGGCGGGTGTCGCGCGGGTCGCCAGACCCCCAAAGGGGGTCGGCGGCCCCTGGGCACCCCCGCCAGGGGGTGCCAGCCCTCCGGCGGCCCCAGGTTGGGGCGCCGAGGGCCGGGGGTGGCCGGCCTGACCCGCCCAGGCCATGGCTGGGCCGGGCGGGTCTGTCGGCCCCCTATTAGGCCCGACAGGGCCCGTAGAGGTAGATCCGGGCCCTGTCGCGCCAAACCCTAGCCCGCCGGCTAGGGGTGTAGACGCCGCCGCCGCATGTGACTCCCCGTGGCTCGGGGGGTCCTTGATTTGTCGAAACGACGCCGGAATCGCCTTGGATCTCTTCCATTGCTCTCCCCTTGTCGCGATCCGCCGCCTTCTCCTTGGTCAACCCTTGCAACAACTCCATTATCGCCGGAATAGCCGCCGTGGCCTCCGCGGTTTCCCTTCTCATGGTTCGAAGCTCCGATTGAATGTCCTCTTGGGTGTGTGCATGATCCTTGATCGAAGCTTCCATCGCCTTCCTCAAACCCTCGATCTCGTGATTGAGATCGTCGCGTAGTCCTTGGATCTTCTCATCCACGGAAGCTCTCGTTCCCGTTGCCATGGAATCGTAGTGCTCTGATACCAATTGTTGTGAATCGTCGTAGATCGATTCACAATTTTAAAGAGGAAAATTAAAAGAGAGGAAAAAGTTTATATTTTTGCTTGAATGAGACAAAGAACCTAGATAATTGATCTTCTTAGAGACAAGATCGATCTCCCCGCTTTGGATGAACGGACCAAAGCTTAAGCACCGTCGAATGACGCTTGAGAGTTTTCTCACAATACAAGCCTAAAACCACAAAATGACGACTAGACCTAATATAAAGAAAGAGGAGGTATTTTGGTAAAATACCAAAATACCCTCCCACTAAGAGAATGGCCTAAACCGCGCTCCCGCGTCTCCTGCGACGTGCGTAAGTGATGACGCCTCCACCGCCACGTGCTCCATCCCCAGAGGAGGGCCCCGGTGCACCGGGTGCACCCGCATCAACTTACCTGACCTAGGCGCCGCCTCCCGCCGCCCCCAACCAGCCGCCGCGTTCCTTATGCTTGCCGTCAAGTCGAGGAGGTAAGATAGCAGGAGCGAGAGAGAGCCATAAGGCATTTTCGCAAACTGGGGCGAGAGAAAGCCCCAAGGCAAAATGTGTATGTGACTACTAGCACCCTGGCAAACTTGTAAATATGGGTAATATGTTTAGCAAAATGTGTATGTGACTAGCAGCACCCAATAATTGGTAAACTTGTAAATAAAGGCAATATGTTAAGCAAAATGTGTATGTGACAGTGACTAGCAGCACAATCCGCTAATTGGTAAACTTGTAAATAAAGACAATATGTTTAGCAAAATGTATATGTGACTAGCAGCACTAAGCCAACTTGTAAATAAATGTAATGGATTTAACAAAAAGTGTGTGACTAGCAGCAATGAGCCACTAATTGGCAAACTTGTAAATAAATGCATTATGTTTAGCAAAATGACTTTTGAAACCTTTTAATAGTATTTGATATTTTAGTAGGATATAGTATTTGATAGGTATTTATGTATTTAAAACTGCCGATACGAACAAACCGAAACTTTCGAAACCACAGAAATGGACGATACCGATACCGAAACCCAAATTTTCGAACGACCGAAACTGAGAGCTAAAACCTAGGATAGAAGTGGCGTGCTGCTACATATGAATCTCCAACATGTATCTAACACGGCATGACCTCATATTAGAAGTGTCCATGCTACCTAGCTTGTTACCTTTATGTAGCTTTTAATCAATGCACAACCCTCAAAATTCGTTCACCCATAGTTTGTTCTAGCTTTTATGGTGGATTATTGGTAAAAATAAGTTCATTTGGGAATAGCATCTGTAAAACATTTGAATTACATTGCAATGAACCACCAAAAGTTACATAACCTTCGACTGATGATATCAATTACAATAGAAAAATATTTTTCTGGCATTCTTTGTTTAGGCTTATTCTAGTACTTATTTTTCTCATCTTAATTGTTCAACAGGTGCAAGTTGGACGGCTGAATTAGTTAGTAGCAGAGCTTGAAATTAGATTAAAAAATAAGAAAAAAGTTTGAAATTTTATACATATTAATTGAGATAAAAATCTAGGAAGTTAAAATTCTATTTAGAACAATTTAAGTTTTTTCGTTATTATGGAAATTTTAAGATGGGTCTAATTCTAAGTCAATTATTTAAAGATTTATTGGACTTGATACATTGTAATTTTATTTAGTGTTGGTCAAGGCAAAAGAAACACTTGTAGCTATCAATATTGGCTATATAGAGGTATCGACCAAAACGTATTACAAGTATCAGACTTTAAATGTTGGATGTATGTATCATCTTCATTTTTTGTAGATGCTTCATTTAGCTCTAACATCAAGACACTATCTTCTCTTTTCTAAATCAATTCAGCTTCAGTTTATTTTTATTTCAAATTTAAATGTTTTAGCATCATATCAATCAAAGCATCACGGCAACAGATACTATGTCCAAAACAACAAATACTATGTCACAAAACTCGAAGAGTTTACTCTGGTGCAATATAGAGGCCCTATTTTATCCCTTCTACAAGTAAACCCGAAACAACTTCAGTCAAGTTTTCAAACCTTAATTTTGTGTATCAAAGATATTTTTTGACCATTAAATGAAATAAAATAGAATTTTAAATTTTAGTAATTCAAACACAAAATCTCCACTTGTATTAGTTAGTATCAAGGTGTTTGGCTTGTTTTGTGTGATCATATCATCATGCTTAAATTCCAATGTGATATAAACACTATGTATCAATATCAATCATAATCTCACTACGTGACGAAAAAATTTAGTGAGTCTTCGCCAAGGACGTTGTGATTTTTGGCATTGGGCAGTCTTTACAATCGCTTTATGTGTAATTTGGAGTTTTCTATAACTTATTTGGAATGGGTTCTTAGTTTGTAAGCTATATGTTTGTGATTGTTGGAGATTGTTAAAATTATACCTTTGGTAACATGGACATCGATATGATATGGATATGGTACATGACAAACTTTTAAAAAGTTAGATACAAGGACACATCGATACAACTATGTATGTGCATACATGGATGTCTATATATAATACACATCAAAATGCAAGGTAATTAGGAGGCGTTCTGTTATAAATAAAAGGATAACAATATAAATTTTCAATGACAAAAACAAAAACTCATAGCTTGTAATCAAGTAATGCAATCAAACAAAAATATACAAGAAAAATGTAACCAATATCTAACTTATTTCAAGGGGGAGTTTAAGTGATATTTAGACTTTGTTGGCATAACATTCATTAAATTAAAAAGATCAATTTTTATATTTGTTTAAAAAGGTGCTAAGTGTCACACAAGTGATTATTTAGATTTTATTTAAGGTTGACACTGCTCCGACATGTGGCTTTTTTATTTTCAAAAGTGAACACAGTTTCGGAGTGTCCAACTTGTGTCGTGTAGGTGTTAGTGTCCAAAATATGCCTGACACGGACGCAGCACTCATTTTTAAGTGTCCGAATTACTCAATTAAAATATGAAATGCATTATACAAGAGGTGGCGCTATTGATATGACACATACAAGTTGCAAGTAAACCTAACTACATTAATGTAAATCTATACAATTGGTACTGTGCAACACCGCTCAATCAAGTAATAAGATTAGGGTGGAATCAAGAAACATATTTGTATTTTTTTGGTTTGGTTATCAGCATTCAAATTTGATTCAAGCCCAAAACTGTATTTTCATATGGCTCGAGACAAACTGTTGGGGTTCGATGCGAATCATCACGCAGCGGAAGTCCTCGGTGAATAGCTACCCAACAATCAATATACCGCGGTCTTACAAAGATAATCCATAATAGCACAAAACCAACCAACCAAGCAAGATAAAACATAACAAAAGAAGAAAACCAACAAATCAAGCGACACAAGTTTACCCTAGTTCGGCCCACTAATGGCACCTATGTTCAGCTTTTCGATGACGGTTTCCACTAATATGATCAGAAAAAATACACTCGACTTCTTCAATTTTCTTGAACAAACGAAAGCACCAAAAACTCCTAACTCAGAGTTCAAACTCTTCTCACCAAAAAAAGAGATCTCAAATCTCACCAAAAGAAAAGAAAATCAAAAGCTCTCATAAATAATCTCTCAACCCGAAAAGATAGGTCCCAAGAAGAATATTACAAAAGAATTCAATAGAGATGAATAGAATTCACTTACCAAATCATGCCCTAAAGCTCCAAAACACGCGAGGCAGAAGAAACTTGATGACGGTTATTCTCTTTCTTCTTTTCTTTTTAGCCCTCAAAAATAAACACTAAGAAGGTTTTAAATAGCATCTAGAGTTTGGAATCTAAGCTGTCCAATTAGATTAGTTTTAGATCAAAACCTAACACAAAAAATGAATTCTGATCATCTGCAATCGGCACAACCGTGCCAAATCTGACACGGTCGTGCCACAACCTGTGCAACAGACTGTGCAAGATCTGTTGACATTACACTTGGCACGATCGTGCCGTTTCCTGAACATTCCATTTTGATGTGCACGGCTGTGCCAACTGTGCACGAAGTTTTGCACAGCCATGAAAAGCCAAAAAACAAGTTTTGAAGCATATTTTCAACACTCCACTACTTCAAAACTTCCTCCATCAAATCATGGCATCTCCAGGCTCTGCACGGCTCTACCCAGATTCCAAACCTCTATCTGATCATGAAAATACCAACATCGGAAACCACACCCTTTGGCACATTAACGCTCCAAGACATCTTTCGAGCTCAAATACATCTTGAGCTCGAAGAACTGCACCATTCTCGCTACTCTACTTATGGCTATCTCTCTCTTTGAGGTTGACACCACGACTTTTGACTCCATCATCGATGAACTGACACAAAACATGTGTCTCCTGAACTACTCGAAGTTGATCCATGGCTGCACTCCACAATAGTCACCTGAGTTGTTCTGTCTCTACTCTTTGAGGAAGTACCAGGTGCTGTATTCTTCAAACATGACTTGAGAGCACCTTCATCATCCAACTCTGACATCCTCAACTCACTGCCTTTGGACTTGACCCTCTAATAAGACTTCTCCACATCACCATCACGATCTCTGTGAGATTCTCTGCTCCTGATCATCTCTGGACCGCTGGTTCTCCTTATCATCTCCGAACTGCTGGTTCTCCAACCACATATGATCCTTTAGACAAACTGCCTCTCATATCCACCTTGAGCCATGCCACATGTGTCATTTACGTGGGTGCTCATCAATGTGTTGTAACCACTCTATCCAAATTCCCAACTACTTCTTGTGCTCAACAACTGGTCTTGCTGAGAACTGTAACTCTATCCTAAAACCACCTACTTTTCTTTAGACAATCTGGGCCGTACATGGAGTTGAACCACAATGGGATGTAACCTAGACTCCGTCACTCGACAATCTCTCGTTGCACACCGCCGTTATCTCATCCTGCAACCGACCTCGTTTTCATGTCACGACGTCCCTATGAGTCCCATATGCTCCTCTACTGGAGCTCTCTGGTGCATCAGACCTCTGACTCATCAGCATCTAACCCTGAAGCCTATACAGGTTGCCAACTTTCTTTACCGCTATCACAAAACGGCCTCTCACACCTACAGTCGCTCTCCCTTGAGCAGCACACTACACCCCATACCTGTCGATGCTCCAATCGAAATAAGATTCCGCTACAAATCCGGTACATGCCTAACGCATGTGAGTGTCCTATGGCTCCATCATGTATCTTGAACCACACTGTGTCGGCCCATTACCACTCTAGACGTAACTCTGTTCCATATGTATATGTGTGGTCTGTCTCTAGAAGTATATGTCACAAAGTGACCCCACAATTTAGTCATACGGGAATCCACCCTGAATCAAGAATCCATGAAGCCCGATTGTCTTTTAAGAAGACACGACCAATATCTCTCCATTATCAGCATCTATGCATGCACCACTTATGCTGCTACAGACTTAGCAACCTTTTTATCTTTAGCCTTCAACTGTGAACACTTGCTCTTCCAATATCCGGATTTCTTGCAGTAATGGCATACCCGGTCGTACCACCTTGACCCTTCAACTTGGGTCGCATTGTCTAGGAACTTGGTTTGGATCCACACCCTGGCGATCCCCAAAGAGCGCCACATCCTGATCACCAGCACTTGTGTCATCTCTCGATACCTTCTTCATGAGCTCATGCAAGCGTAGAGCTGCCTCGAACTCTTCCAAAGAAATTGTCATTTCCTTGTGTCACGGTCTCGACATAGTGTGAATACTCATCAAGTAAGGAGCATAGCGATGCAATTACCTGTTACTCATCACTTACATTCTCATCCACTGCTTGCAGATCCAATACCAACTGATTTAGTTGATCAAGATGATCATGTAGTGATGTCCTCTCTTTCATCCTGAGCATAAACAATTTCTGTAATAAATACAACCTTCCTGTGAGTGATTTTGTCAGATACAGATATTCGAGTCTTTTCCACAGTGACTCTGCATTTTCCTCTTTCGCAACCTTGCAAAAAACTTTGTTCGAGCATTTTCCTGAGCATAAACTTTCTTCTTTCGCACACAACAGAATCTCGTCGGTGAATAGCTACCAAACAATCGCTATACCACGATCATACAAAGATAATCCCCATTAACACAATACTAACCAACCAAGATAAAAGGTAACAAACACAGAAAAACAACTCAAGCAACACACAGTTTACCCTAGTTCGGCCTACTAACAGCGCCTACGTACAGCTTCCCAAGTGGGTTTCCACTAATATGATAAGAGAGAATACACTCGACGTATTTAATATTCTTCAACAAAAGAAAGCACCAACTCCTAACTCGGAGTTCAAACCCTTCTTACCAAAACAAAAGAGATCTCAAATCTCACAAAAGAGAAGAAAATCAAAATCTCTCACAAATAATCCCTCAAACCAAAAGGAGAGGTTCCAAGAAGAAGATTACAAAAGAATTCAATAGAGATCAATAGATATCACTCACTAAACATGCCCCAAAGCTCCACGACGCGTGAGGAAGAAGAAACTTGATGACATCTCTTCTCTTTCTTCTTTTCTCTTCTCTCTCTCAAAAATAAACTCTAGTAAGGGTTTAAATAGCATCTATGGTCGTTTGGAATCTCAACCATCCGATTAGATTAGGTTTTAGATCAAAACATAACTCAAAAAAGGAATTCTGGACGTCTTCAATTGGCATGGCAGTGCTAAATCTGGCACGGCCATGATATAGCCTACGCAGGATCGGTTGCCATTGCACTGCCTTGCCACAGTCGTGTCATTTCTTGAACAGTCCCTGTTTGATGTGCAACAGCCGTGTCAACTGTGCAGGAAGTTTTGCACGACTGTGCCAAGCCCAAAAAACGAGTTTTGAAGCATATTTTCAACACAAACTTCTTCCATTCAAAGTACTGACTCGTGAATTAAATCTTTAAACAGTTCTTCATAATTTGACGTATGTTCTCCCCGCCTTTCTCTTGGTCCCAGAATTGCAGAACACAGTCGTAATTACAGAACCCAGAAGTCCCAGAAGATTTACATTAGTCTGAATCTCATTGAATTTTTTGAACGCTATCATAAGTAAACGCTTGTCCAAAATCAAAATTAAAAACAAATAATTTGAGGGACAATGGAAGATTAAAGAACAAGAAACAACGAATTTGTAGGCCACGCTACGAACAAAATAAGTGAATGAAAAGGGAACGGTGTTGACATGCTACGAATCGTATGAATGCGCCCAACAATTCGCATCAATCCAACCTTGCAACGGAACTCGTTTCTTATAAAATTGAGAGAACCCCTAGAGATCTAGCGGAAATATTGAAAAGGCGCCGATCTTATGTAGAAAATTTCCAATAAAAAGCCTATAAAAACAACAGTTTCACTATGAATCGAAGACGTACGTACTTGAGACTTCATAAGATTGGGCGATCTCTAGGGTTTCCCTCGGAGAAGAAATCGAACTCGCCCAGATCGAAAACTCGCTTACGGATAGGAGCGAGAGAGAAGAAAGAGGAGAGAGACTGAATTACGTAACAGGATTCATTTATATAGACTGATTATTTTCTGTGTCATATATATAATTTTTGTTAAGAGAGATGGGAAGAAGGGTAAATAATCTCAGATTAGGAATAGTCATGTCATAAGCTATGTCTCTCTATATATTCATTGAAATAGGATTTAGGAGTCCTGACTCCCCACTAACTAAGTGGGGAGTAATGGTAATGTGATGAGGGGAGGTTGGCCTCCCTCAACTCACAACACTCCCCATTATCTCTCTATTACCTTGGGTTAAGCATATGAATACTTCGGTATTCAGTATGCTAATGGGGTGGATACTTCTGGATCCAGAGCCACTGTGGTTGCCTCGTTAAAAACTTAGCTGTAGAAAAACCAGTGGGAAAAACCAGCAGCTTAATGGAAAAGAGTACAACTATCGAGGGACTCCCCTAATCTGTACAAGCTTCAGGCTTGCAGATTTCCTATGTATCTATACAATCATCTCCTATCCGTCTATGCATCCATCATGTTTTGAAAGCAAATATAATCATCACTCATCTATACAAGTTTCACTCATCTGTCGGCTATTGGAAAGCAGTGGCGCTCTGCAATGGAATGCTCTTCAAAGTTGGTAGATGACTCCACTAACGTATTCTTTTTTTTTGGGTGCATCGGAAAAAAACTAAAGTATTCTTTGAATCAGTCTTCACTGTGTCTGCAAGGTACTGATGGACCTGGCTGAGTGTTTTCAATACTTGCTTCTTAGATGATGAGCTTCTCAGAAGATGTAGACTCTGGAGGATGATGTGTAGATCTTTAGAAGGTGCCCCGCCTTTTGTGTTTTAGTCATCACGATGATCTTTAAACCTGCATATGCGATATATATTCATTGACCCTTGGAAGTTGCGCAGAAGCAGCTTATCCTTAGTCTAGTGGTGCTCTCCAGGACAACACTGTATCTGGTTAACAGCTTTACTGCAGACGTTCTATCAAAGACACGTGCAGTTGGCCAGATAAAGAAGTGTAACAAGTACACTAGAGATAGGCTCTTCGGGACCTAGGATGTCCTCCCCCTCTTTTAGTGACTGGAAGGTGTCATAAATAAGAATCCATTTTTAATAGATTGCAAATGGACATCATTCTTCATAAACTCCAGGTGTATGAAGAAGATTAAAGGGTTCCACCAAAAAAGTGTTTAATCTGTAAGCCGAGACAATATCTTGTTATGCCTTGGTATTTCATTTCCAATGTATGATTAAGGCTATCAGATATTTCAATGTTCTCTGCAGGAGATCTTATTAGCTTTAAGTCGACCATATATAGGTGAATATCACAATTCCTGTCAACGATCTTTCGAAAAAAAATACACGGGCAGAATATTGCTTAAGATCATTTAATGATCTTTGTAGCCTTTATGGAGAAGAGGTTTCCACGTCTCTCTTTCATCTCTGGGGGTAGAGTATACCTTTAGAGTATACCCTTCTGGAAATTTTATATAGATCAGTCACAACATCCATGAGCTGCATTTATTGGCTTTTTCAGATATGTTTAGGCTTAGTAGGAAAATGATCACATTTCCTTCATTTCAATTTCTTATGAAATCCAACTTATATTCCACAGGTTTTACACATTCAGGTGTATGGACTACTGGTCCCAAGACTTTGCTTTTCAAGAGTGAGTCCAGCTCTACTCTTATTGCCTCGTCCCACTTTGACCAATCTATGTGTTTATGCTATAGAAAAGTGGGTTGACGTCATCGTCGTATTCAGCGACGTGAAGGCAATAGCGAAAGCAAAACCGTCGTCGACGACTGTGCTATTTATATCCAATATCTCTCCAGTACGTACGTAATATAATGATTTTTCTCCTGTTGTTTCCTCTACATGGGAAATTAGGAGGGGAGAGGTTGCCGGTCTGAGCTCAGCATCCTGTGGATGGATCATTTTTAAATATCTAGGAATCTTTCCTCTTTCGAGGAAATTTATATTTTGAACCTGGCGGGCGTCCTCTTTTCAAATGAGGTACAGCCAATTCTGCTGCCGTTGGATTGCATCCATCTTTGGGAATGTCAATCCTAGCTGGCGTGTTGGCAGCAGGGACGTGTGAACGAACAATCTTCTGGTTGTCCGTAAATTTATCTGGCAATTGATGTACTTTAGTCTAAATGTAAAGGATCGTCTGGATCTCATCTTCACACAGAAAAAATATGTGAATCATAACGAGATTAGGACTTTTATGTCCAATAATATGGTCTCAGAAGCTTTAGGCTGCTTTAGATTGCGTGCATATTTCAATGAGACTTTGCTCATCAAATTCACAGTGATCAAGACTTGCTGGTAAACCATAAGCAAGCGGCATCAGCAATAAGATATGGCCACAAGAGGGCCGTATCGTGATAAGCGATGCGGAATGTGTTGGTCCCTAAATACAACAGGCAACTAGGATTTAACAATGGATATGAAAATCATTGGAGTCTCTTTACCAGAGACTCTGATAACCCATTATGAGTATGAACATGATACATGATGTTCAATTTCAATGCCAGTTGCTTGGCAGAAGTCTTAAATGATATGTGTAGTGAATTCACCCACATTATAAACTTTTGAGAAATCTAGGTTGCGAGTGAATATAAAGGCACACATAAGACCATCTAGTAGATGCATCTATCAATACAATGAAGTACCGAAAATGGGCCACTTGCGGGGTGAATAGGCCCGCAAAGGTCACCATGTATTCTCTCAATGAAGCCAGGAGACACTAATCCCACTTTCAGGAGGGAAGGTCTCTCTTATAAGTTTTCCCTTACGACAAGGGGGGACACGGAAACTCAACCTTTTGAAGAATCTTCAGGTTCTCTAAAGGATTCATTTGATGATGCGTCCATCATCGCTGATCCAGGATGACCAAGTCCATTTTGCCAAAGTTAAAAACTCTGGCAATGAAAGGCACTTCTGGTGCTGAGTCAAGTTGGCTTTTTATATGATGAATATCTGTAATGATAGGGGCCCGACGGGGGTCTAATGAAATCGTAAGTAGATGGTCTTTTGGCCATCCTCTTGACGAGTTACATATTGATATTCAATATTTTTTATCTACAGTTTTCAAGTTATGTTCGTTTAAACGAAATATCCTTGAAACTTGGAAAATTCATATACGTTTAAGGGGAGAAGTTTGCATCTTATAGTCTCGTTGTATGTGGGAGCAATATCAATGCTACACCAGTGCAACGAGGCACTGTCCACAATATTACACACTTCATCTATAAGCAAAACAAAATTTTATTTAAGTAAATGTAAAATGACATTCAAATAAAAGTTCGTACAAAAGTAAACTAAAGATGAAGCTGTATGTAAATTTAAATGCATAGACATAAAGATAGGGCTCAATCGAGCAGGTCTTCATTCTTGAAGTATTTTGCAGTAAAATTCGTTGGCGGCTGAACAGCCGCCAAGTTTGTTTCAGGCAGAGACTTTTGGCTCGCCTGATACAATTCCTAGAGGTGGCAAGGAGTGCGGCAGTTTCTGGACCAATGTCCAGTCATGCCACATCTATGGCATTTATCCTCCCAGTTCTTCTTATGGATTGACACTTGGTCCGTGTTCTTACGCTTCCATGTGAAGTTTCTCATTTCTCTGTTGATGTTGTTGGTCTGGGTTGCTTCTCCTCTTGCTGGCTTCATTATAGCCTTCCCTTTGTTCTTTCTAGCCTTATTCTTGTTTTTCCACTTCTGGGGAGAAACATGGTGTGCCTCAGGGATAGGGGCAGTACCAGTCGGACGCAAATTATGAGTGGCAAGCAGTAAATCTCTATTTTGCTCTGCCCTAAGGAGGCAAGAGATCAAATCAGAGAACTTCGTGAAGTTGCGTTCACGATACTGTTGCATGAGGATTGCATCTTTCTCGTGAAACGAGGTAAATGTCTTTTCCAACATGCGTTGCTCAGTCACTTCTTCACCACACAACTTCAGGCGTGAGGTGATATTATGAAGTGCAGAGTTATACTCAGCAACGGACTTATAGTCCTGAAGTCTGAGGTTTTCCCACTTATAACTAGCACGTGGTAATATTACATCAATTTGATGTTTATATCATGCCTCCAGAGCTGTCCACAATTCAATTGGGTCATCTACCGTAAGGTATTCGGCCTTTAAGGTCTGATCTATATGTCTCCTAATATAGATAATGGCTTTCGCCTTATCCACATCGGAGACAGTGGTAGGAGTGCTGCTATATGTAGCAGAAGCATCGGCCGCTGCTGGGGCCGATGAAGGAGCCAAAATTGAGCCAAGGAGGTCCATCGAATGCAAGTGGAACTTCAGGTCCACTCGCCAACTCAGGTAATTCTTTCCTGCAGCATCAAGAACTTCGAAATCGATGCTTGCCAATTTTGCCATTTATCTATGCAATTTATAATAAGCTTGAATTAATTTAAATGTAAATTCATGCATAAACAATAAAATAAGTAAAATGTGGGGATCTGCCAGATACCCAAACACGTACAAAGTCCAAAGTCCGATATACAGACCATAAAGAAAAGAAAAATACAAGTTGGAAACCCAGAATGGGTCCCTATAATTTGCAAATTTCACCTCCGTCTTCATATGCTGGTACACCGGTCTTTGGCATTAATACATTTAATCCTCACTTACAAATTCTCTCAAAAGAAAATAAAAGTGCAATGAATTTAAAAAGGTATCAAACTGGCCGATCCCAAAAACACATTTTAACTTATATAAACATCCACGCAGTTTATAATATGCTACAGGCACAAAAGAAACAACCACGTATATAACTCAGGCATATACATAATATGGAAAAAGAGACTATAAAATATAATAATCTCTCGGACCACGGTGAGACGTCATACACCATTAGGTTAGTTGACTAACGGCAGAGCAGTCGCAGGATCCTTAAGATAATTATATTTTGAAAAATCCTAATAATCCATAAATAATTAATAACGCAAGAGCGATGTTTAACATAATTTTAGCAATATTACAAACTGGGCGATAGGCCCAAAACAAGGAATTAAAATAAATTAATATTTTGATTGGGGCCGCATGCCCTATTAGTAAAATATTAATTATTTTAATAAGCAAATTTATTAACCTAGCTTCTAGCCCAATAAGCCAAAGTTAATAGTTGGGCTTCAGACACAGTTGCAAAATTTTAATTAACACATAAAATTTGCAATTGGATTAACCGGGCTTCTGGCCCAATTTTAGTAGTCAAAAATTAATTATTCAGCTAAATGGGGCTGCTGGCCCATAAAAATTAATTCCATTGTTACAAATGGGCTGCAGGCCCAACAAACAGGCTATTCAATTTATTAAATATAATAGAATATACCCTTAAACTAATTTTTGGGCTGATGAATGCTAAAAACCACCAACCCTAAGTCTGTCCCCTCAGCTCCTTATGACGGCGCACTTAGCAAACCCCCCCGCCATTGGGGGGATGGTGGCCGAAGACCTCCCCTGCGGGGGGATGTCGCTGGGATCCCCCAGCGCGGCAGAGCCCCCCCCCCCCCCCCCCGCCGTCGGGGAGGGACGACAGTAGGCCCCCCGACTGGGGGGGCGGATCGGCGTTTGCCCCTCCCCCCCGCTGCGCGGGGGGGAGTCCCCCTTCGGGGGGCGGCTCTACGATGCCCCCCAGGCTGCGGGGGCGGGGGGGGGGACGGAGAACGTCAGGCCCCCCTTGGGGGGGGCTCGGCGATGCCCCCTTGATGCGGGGGAGCACGTCAGGCCCCCCCTTCGGGGGGCGGCTCGACGATGCCCCCCCCGCTGTGGGGGGGGGGGTGGAGGATGGCGGGCCCCCCTTCGGGGGGGGCGGATCGCGGCGGAGGCCAGGCCGGGGGCACGCGACGGAGGCCCCCCCCCTCTGCGGGGGGGGGGGGGTGGGGGGGGGGGGGGGGGGGGGGGGGGGGGGGGCGGAGGGCGGCAGGCCCCCCCTTCGGGGGGGAGCGCGACGGAGGCCCCCCCGCTGTGGGCGGTGGGGAGGGCGGCGGGCGGCAGGGCCCCCTTCGGGGGGGAGCGCGAAGGAGGCCTCCCCCCGCTACGGGGGGGGGGGGGGGGGGGGGGGGGCAGGCCCCCCTTCGGGGGGAGCGCGACGGAGGCCTCCCCCCCGCTGCGGGCAGGGGGGCGGGGGCGGCAGGCCCCCCTTCGGGGGGGAGCGTGACGGAGGCCTCACCCCCGCTGCGGGGGAGGGAGGGGGGCAGAGGGCGGCAGGCCCCCCCGTCGGGGGGGAGCGAGACGGAGTCCCCCCCTGCTGCGGGGGGGAGGGCGGCAGGGGAGCGCGACGGAGGCCCCCCCGCTGCGTGGGGGGGGGAGGCATAGCAAAAGTCCCCTTCGGGGGGTGATTGAAATCACCTGGGGGTATAAAAATTTGATTTTATTTATTTATTTTTATTTGACTTTTGATGTTGTATAGTAAAATAGCAGATTTAAACAAGCTTAACTATATGCTGTGTAAAATCGTAGCTAATATCTGTAACTATCTACGGGATCGAAAAGTATTACCTCTAGATTAAAAAATCTAGGGAGGATTGTAAAAATAGAAGATCCGTAGAAAGCAAAATCCACGGTCCTAATACACCAAAGAGGATCGCCGCAATGGATCGTCGCAACGGTACGCCGCAACAATAGATTCCTTCGCACGTTTAGGGGTTTAATTTTTGAGAGGAGACGAGATGAAAAGCTCAGAAAAGATAAGAGCGTAGGTGCTGATAACGTGTTAAGAGAGATTGGAAGAAGTGTGAATAATCTCAGATTAGGAGCTGTATATATTCATTGAAATAGGATTTAGGAGTCCAAGGGACTCCCCACTAACTTAGTGGGGAGTAATGGTGAGATGATGAGGGGAGGGAGGCCAAAGGCCTCCCTCAACTCATAACAATTATATACTAGTCATAACTCATTTAAGATTTTCACCCGCAAAATATTTGTTCCCAAAAAATTATTTCCACAACCATAAAATAACAACAACTTAGCATAAAAATATTTAGCGGCACAGCCACCTTTGACGCGGAACAATAAATATGGCATGTGCGCCTTTGACGCGAAACAACAAATTCGGCGCGGACGCCTTTGGTGCGAAACAACGTGCGAGTGCCTTCGATGCGGAACAACACATTCGACGCAGGTGCCTTCAATGCAGAACAACAAATTCGACGCGAGCGCATTCGATGCGGAACAACAAATTAGCGTACAAATTTTGCTGAACAACAAATTCGGCGCCGAACAACGCGCGAGCGCCTTCGGCGCATGCGCCTTTTGCGCGGAACAACAAATAATTAGCGTAAAAAAATTGCGCAAGTGCCATTTTTTGGCGCGGAACAACGCCAGAGCGTATTCGGTTCGGAACAACAAATTTGGCCAGATCGCCTTTGGAGCAGAATAACAAATTAGAGTAAAAAATGGCGCGGGCGCCATCGACGCGGAACAGGTGACGGTATTAACTTAAGTTTTTTCGCTAGTTTATTCTTCCGTAGAATTTTTTTACTTGGTTTAATTTACGCTAATTTTTTTACTTGGTTTAATTTAATGGATCATGTTTCTCCACAATGTTTCCTAAGACACTTTTAATTTCAAAGTTTTGGTTCACAAAACACTTTTCCCCCAAAATTTAATCTCCACAATCTTTCCCAATACACTTTTAATTTCAAAGTTTTGGTTCCCAAGACACTTTTTCCCACAAAATTTAAGTTTTCCCACCAAAATTTTCACAAAATCCAATCTCAACCATTGATTTACCAAGATCAAATCTCAGCCACTATTTATCTTGTACTAGTCAGCCCTAGAATTCAAAAAAGGTTGTCAAATGTATAATAGACTAGTCATAACCCGTGCTCGCGGGCACGATTCATTTAAGATTTTCCCCGTGAAATATTTGTTTCCCAAAAAATTATTTCCACAGCCAAAATTACGTGGAACAATAAATTAACTTAAAAATATTTGCGGCACGGACGCCTTCAGTGTGGAACAACAAATTCGGCGTGGGCGGCTTCGACACGGAAAAATAAATTAGCGTAAAAAATCAGTGCAAGCGCCTTCGGAGCAGAACAACAAATTAGCGTAAAAATTTTAGCGGGGCGCCTTCAGCGTGGGAAATTATTCTCATCTTTGCCCCATGTGTCGAAGAGACGGTGAGCCCCGCGTTGAGAGAGAGATCATTCGACAACTGTTAATGTTTATTTTCTAAATACATTAATTGAATGCACTCTACTATGTAAGGACCCTGTCTATGGGGGAAAACACTAGAAGGGGGGTTGAATAGTGTTTATGCAAATTAAAAAGGAATTTACGCCAAATAAAATGCAATCCAACAAATAGTGCGGAATAGAAAAACAACCCAAAATGAAACACACGCAAACGCAGAGATGTTTCAAGGGTTCGGATTCCCCAAGTCAACTCCCGACTTGTTCCTGGTAATCCTACGTCCCTACCACCCAGATACCACCCGGATACTCAAGTTAGAACCCTAACTTGAGGTTTCCTTAAAGCCCTCTTGTAGCAACCCTACAAGTCCAATCGAATACAATCGATTTCCTTGACTCCCACAACCAGGGAGTAAGCAAAACCACTCTCACAACCGAGAGCACAACTCAAATAACGAAAGTTATGAAATAATGAAAACAACACGTACAATCACATATGCCTTGAAGTGGAACTTGAAGGTGGAGTGTGATGTGTGTTAAAGAACTCTCTTGGAAAAGAGGAGAAGCCCTTTCTTTTGACTGCACCAATTGCCTAGAAGATCACTTTTTGGTTCTAGGTTGGAGAGCAAGAGATCAGGATTTGAGAGCTTTGTTCTTTAGAAATGAAAGCTATGAGAGATTTTGCATTGAATGAGTAACCTTCCAATAGAACAGTAAAAGCTTGACGTCCCCCGGGTTTGCGCGTCTGGATGGTGCAATGTAAGTAATTGAGGGCGTGAGATTTAAATATTTGTAACCGCAAACGCACGGTGTTGTAGTGTGGCTTGGGGGTCGAACTCAAGGAGGCGTGGTTGTGCTTGTGTCAAGAAGGATTGGATTCACCCCATGGGCGAGCTAGCCCGAATCGGATAATGGGTTGTCACAGTAAATGGAATGCAAGGGATAAACAATATAAAGGGAAAACCCGGGACTTTGGTTTCCACCCTATCATGCGATTCTCGCCGATACGGCCTACAGGTAGGATAACGATCGAAATTAGGGTGTAATGGTGAGACGTTGCCTCTGAAAGTGGTACCAGCATCCCATGGGCCCCATATTCCGGTCGGTGCCCATGATGATACGCCGGACTTCCCGGGTTCGGTCGGTGGGCACTCCCGTATCCATTAACACTGACCGACTCCGGGAGCACTAAGCTCGCAACGATAACTCCCAACGCATCATCCTGCCGCTCCCGCGTGCTAGGATTCGACGTCTACGGTAAGTGCGTGAGCTATGGCTAGGGAGTCAACAGCCAAGTTTATTCCCCCTTGGCCCAACGGGCAAAGGCGGTCTTTTTCCCACCGATGACAATAAAACACCCCGCGTAATCGGTAGATTCCTAATCCCTATCGATTTCCTAGTCCTATGGACGCATCGGGGAGAACCCACGAAGGGGTTTCCACCAAAATCCCAGATTTGGGAACTACTCACACATATTTAGTAAAAAGCAATCTAAATCGAAATCGACCGTTAGAAACATGATCGGGCGATTGAAAAGCAATAAGAGCAATGCTAATAACACTATATTAAAGTTTAACAAAGATCGGAAAACTTACAAATATCTGAAAAATTACAGCCGTCAAGAGAGAGAAAAAACAGTAAAAAATAACAACTCTCGTTTCTGGAAAACCTAGGGGTCATATATATAGAATACGATATCACCCGATCGGTTGAAAAGTCAACCGATCGGGTGACCTGCTTCGTTTCTTCGGAAGTTCAGCGCGGGACTTCACCCGGTCACACAACACGGTCAGTTAAGGGTTGAAGCTGATCGGTTGGATCTTCGTGCCGTCAGGTGAACCGGCCGGTTGAGCTTTCCGTGTCTTGGCTTCGGAGAATCGGCTACAGGTGAACCGATCGGGTGAAGGTCACCCGATCGGTTGGCATTCAGCGTCAAATTCCAGAGAGTTGGGGCATTTGAACCGGTCTCTGAACCGACCGGGTGACTTCTTGGCCGCTCCAGCTTGTGTCCGGGTGGTGCACGCGTGCATCACCCGATCGGTTGGAAGTGACCAACCGGTCGGGTGAGGGGCTGAAAGATGCAATCTTCGTCGTTTGACCCCCTGGATCACGCGTGACTCCTCCCGTTGCTCCGGGGACTCATGATATCGTCGTTTTATATCCCCTACGCCGGTAAACTGCTGCAAAAATACCAAAACATGGAAAAGTGAAAGAAAACAAGAAAACACGAGAAAACAAATACAAGACGGCGATAAATAGCGGAAAAACACGGAAGAAAATGTGCGTGAATATATGAAATATAAACGCACGTCAAAATCCCCCAAGCTGAACTCTTCCTCGTCCTCGAGGAAGACGAGTAAGAGTAGGAGCTCGGAGGGAGAAAATAGAGAGAAAGAGAGAAAAAGAGAACTCTATATCCTAGATCGCCCGTCAAGGCCAACAAAACCAAAAACGACACACTAAGCTAGCATACGCCAAATCACATCACTAAACCAAGGAATACGAGTCCAGACAAGTGTCGTGAGCCAGCGCGGTGAAGCGCGAGTGAGTGTGGTCGTGTGCTAGCAGTCGGTGTTACTATCTACCATGTGCAATAAAGCTTGATATACACAAATCCAAGAAATGACCCAAATATCGATTCGATTCGAATAAAGCGGTGAATATATAGCTCAAGCATGCATGAGAATAGAGCAAGAATCGAAACATATCATGCGTCAGGGACTCCACAACTAGGGTCAAGGAAATCACCACACTATAGCCTAGATAAATAGCTAAAAAGTTCATAAGCCAAGTGTTTTCGAAAACGATGGGGGTTGAGATGATGTGGAGTAGAACACTCGGTGCAAATTCTCGCCTTCCCTTTATTCTCGGTAAGTAGGAAAATATTCACACTTAAATATATTTTTTTGGATTTTGGGTATTTGTATTTTTTTGGCTTTTTGGCTTTACAATTTTTTCTTTTCTTTTCTTTTTTGGGTTTTTCTTTTCTTTTCTCCTTTTTTTTGGATCTTTGGGTTTTTTGGCTATACACATGTGTACTCTCCCAAGTGGGAGAACGGTACACGAAGAGGGGATTTGCACCAAGTAAAACAAAAAAGAAATCGGAATCTAAACACTTGGGCAAAGGAAACTATTCTCGCTAATTAGAGCATGGGCTAAATGGGTTATCCTAGTCCTTAATTGTGGAATCCCGACACATGCAAAATGAAGTATACGATATATATATAGCATGCAGAAGCAGACAGGAGAAACAAATACCGCATATTCAAATCGAAGCATGATAATCTAGGGGTCATTCCTGGACAGGTATATAAAACACAATCACAAAGTAGAAGCACACCACACAGCTAGGCACGACGCACGACGCACAAAAAGCTAAGTGGACCCACGATGCATGAAATGCAAGATGACTCGATATCCTAGAGTTAGTGAATGTGATTATCGATGCCATGCTAGGTGTGTGTGATTTTGTGGCAATTCATTATAGGGTTCATCTCTAGGAGAAAGAGGTAAAAAGAAGAAAAGAAAAAAAAAGAAAAGGACGGAGAAAAACGACTCAAATAACGAAGAAAAAGAGACAAATGACGCACGAGGTGCGACTCCTCCAAGCTGAAACTTGCATTGCCCTCAATGCAATAGAATTAAATACGTGAGGGCAATGAATATGGGGGGGAAATACGCACAGACACAAAATGACACGAAAGGCAAGAAAATCACACAAACGAAACTGAAAAGAAGAATAAAGATAAAAATCACACCACACGACATATAAACAGAAAATAAAATAAAAGAAACATAAAAAAGAAAAATCATACGACACGACAAATAAACAAACACACAAAGAAAAACGAAACACGACAGCACACCCAAAAAATTTGACATCCCCCAAGCTAGACGAGTTAGTGCTAGCGATAAGATGTGATCGTGAATATGCAGAGATATGCAAGGGGGAGGTCAATAAAAGAAAAGAATGGAAATAAAAATTAAAAAAAGAAGGGACCTGAGGCGTGAATGGGTCCTCCCCTAGCTGTGGTAAAGCAGGGCCCCGCAAAGACAGATGGGCACAAAAAATAGGGGAGGCAAAAACTGGATGGGAAAATATCAAGCAGAGGCACCACCCTCTGGGGGTGGTGATGGCGGCCTGTGCTGAGGACCATGAGTGGTGGGGGTGGGATGTGAAGCTCGGAGACATCGGGTGGGTCAGTGCAAATGTGACGAATGAGGCTTTGAAGGACGGGCAGGTCATGCTCGATTGACTGCTGAGTTGCCTGACCACCAGCTCCTGCTAGGAGGAGCATGGACATGAACAAGTCGGATTGGTCGTCGTCATGGAATGACACCTCGTATTCGGTATCGCCAATGTAAACGGGGTCAGAGGGGCGTGGGGTGGTAGATGAATTGGTGGTGGTGGTGGGTTGGGTGGTGGGTTGTGTGCGACGAGCGCGCCGGGTGGGTCTAGGGTTGGAGGTGCTGGCGTCGGTGGGTTTAGCACGGCGAGGAGGCATTGTGCAGGAGTCGTGTGTGTGTGTGTGAGTGTATGCAAAATACGATGAATACACACTAACACGGCAAACGAGCAAAATGAAATTCTTGAGCAAAATAAAAATTCAGCTAAGGAGCGAGGTTACCCAATTGAGATGAAGATCGTTGCTCGTAGACGCCCCAACGCAACGCAACAGGAACACGTGTGAAGCCGCGGCGAACCCTTTCAGCAAATTTCGAAAATGGGGGGAAATGGGCGAAAATTAGGGCTTTGTGTGCGGGCGAAATCGAAGAGGAAGGGGAGAAATCGATGGAGAGATGGAAAAGGAGAGTGGAGAGATCGATTAGGGTCGGCTGAGAGGAAGAACTAGGTCGGGCGAAGGCAGAGGAGTCGAAATGGCGATCGGAAATTCGAAATCGGGCGAGGGCGGAACGAACGGGCGGAGGGCGCTTATATATAGGATTTTAAGTCGAACCGATCGGGTGAAATGTCACCCGATCGGTTGACTTTTAGGTCGAAATTATTGCTGGAAGTTGGCTACAGGCGACCCGATCGGTTGAAAACTTAACCGATCGGTTCGCTGCTTCACACTTTTTTCCGAAAGTTTAGTACAGCTCACCCGGTCTTCCACCCGGTCACGCTTAGCTTCACCCGATCGGTTGATCAGCTCCCCAAAATTTCCGAGACTTCTGCACAGATCATACGGTCTGTCACCCGGTCTCGGCCTTGCTTCACCCGACCGGTTGGTTGAGTGACTGATATGGCCAGTAGCTGATACATCCCAACCGATCGGGTGAGTTATCAACCGATCGGTTGGGGCCTTGTTTTCTGCAAAAGTTCACAAATGGCCTAAGTCCCTCAACCGAAGTTCTTGCGGCTGGATTTATTTATTAAAATAGATAAAATAAAGTTAAAAATAGTCCTAAAAATTGGAAACAAAGGTTTAGAGCATGTGTTGCCTCCCATGAAGCACTTTTGTTTAACGTCGTTAGCTCGACGCCCGTTGATGATGTTCAGGGTGGGCGATACGGGTGATGCCCAAAGTTTGGCATCGCTTCAGCTCCAGGGCTGGTAGCTTTTGGTGTAGTCGGTGGCGACAAGAAAACTTGTTCGATGACTCTCCCTTTGTTGACGGGGTCCGGGGGCTTCTCCTTCATATTGGCGTCGACCGCCACTCATTTAAGGACCCGGATCTCATCCCCGGTGAGCCACATGGGCTCTTTGCCTTTTCTCCTCATAGGAGGAGCTTTTGGGAATCCGGGAGGGATCACATGTTGGGCGACCGCCTCATCAGCAACTTCTTTCTTTGGTGAGCCAACTTGCTCTCCAAGATCTCCCAAGCTATTGGGGTTATTTCTCGAGAGAATTTCCCAGGAGCTTGCCTCCATAGCCCTCTCTTCTTCTAGCTCCAGCACATTGATACTAGGGTCATCCGGGGGATCGGGGTGCTTCATTGACAACCCCACATCAAATTCGACTTTCTCCTTGCCGACGTTAAGGGGAAGCTTCCCATTCTTCACGTCAATCAAAATGCCGGCAGTTGCCATAAAGGGCCGTCCAAGGATAATAGGGGTGTGCTTATCTTCCGGCATGTCCATCACCACAAAATCCACCGGCACTTGCACTCCACTCACATCAACGGGGAGGTCATCTACTACTCCCACCGGGTATTTCACCGAACGGTCAGCAAGTTGTAATGTCATGCCGGTGGGCTCCAAGTCTCACATCCCTATTCTCCTGTATAACGATATGGGCATTAAGCTGACGCTCGCTCCTAGATCGACGAGCGTCCTCTGGATTCGCACTTCCCCAATTGAACAAGGGATGGAGAAACTTCCTGGGTCCTTAAGCTTGGGCGGATTTGCGCGCTGAATGAGGGCGCTGCACTCCGCCGTTAATACGACCTTCTCTTTTCTGGATCCTCTTGTCACCAAGTCCTTTAGAAATTTGGCGTAGGAGGGAATCGTCTCGATAGCTTCGAGGAAGGGGATTTGTAAGCTCAGATCTTTTACCATGGCAAAGAATTTGCCATACTTCTCGTCTATTTTGGCTTGGGCAAGCCGTTGTGGAAAAGGCACAACGGGCTTGAACACTCTGAGGTTCCATTCCTCATCCTTTTTCTTCTCCTCTCCATGGACTCCCTCTGGAGTAGTTGGCTTTGGCGACGAAGCACCGTCGTCATTTAATTTTTCAATTGGTCGTTCCACGACCAACGGTGCTTCCAATTCCTTGGGGGGCACTCTTGTGGGGATTTGCGTTCCGCTCCTCAAGACGATAGCAGACACGTTCGCATGCTCATGCATGAGCACCAAGGTCTGATTCACCCCCCTCGAGTTCACTTCAGGCTGTGGCGGTAATAGATTCTGCGGCCTCTGAAGGTTCGCCACTTGTAACCCCAGCTGGGTCACCTGATCAGTTAGAACTCTCTGCCCATCTCCAGCTTCAGATTTATCTTCTCTTGGTTGGCGATGTATTGAGTCAAGAGGGACTCAACCGGAGAGATGGCCCTCTGCTGGCCATATTGCTGCTGGATGGGCTGCTGATTCCTTGGGGAAAATTGCTGATATTGTTGTGGAGGCTGCTGCTGCTGAAAATGCTGCTGTTGAGGCCTAGCCGGCTGATATATTTGTTGTTGTTGCTGAGGAGTCGGCTGTTGATACGGCGCCCGGTAGCTAAGGTTGGGATGGTTCCGGTTGTTAGGAGAGTAGGCCGGGTTGGAGCTAGTCCGTGGTGGATACGGCGCATTTTCCGTAGGATTGTAGAACAGTACGCTCGTTTGGTCCAACGGTGGTGAGATGTCACCACCGTCGAATTCCCCCATGACTTCTGTTTCCACCGCGGCAATATGTTGTGTACCGGCGCCACTGGCTCCTACCATCAATGCGGAGATCCGGGTCGACAGCAAGTCAAACTTGCTGGATAATTTGTCGACGTCCTCGACCCTGTGGATACCTCCAGATCTAGGTGTGGCTCTCTCGTCACACCACTGCTCATTGTTTGATGCCATATTTTCAAGAATTTGTCCGGCATCTTCTTCACTTCTTGACATGAAAGACCCTCCAGCCGCAGCGTCCATGGAAGATTTCAAATCGTCCGTCAACCCATTATAGAACAGATTTATGATCTACCACTTGGGGAGCTCATGGTGGGGACATCTCCACTGCATTTCCTTGTATCTGGTCCAGGCTTCATACAGAGACTCGTGGCTGGCCTGGGAGAATGAGGAGATCTCACTCCTCAGCTTCATGGTCTTCCCCGGCAGAAAGAACTTCGTCTGAAAAGCGTTTGAAAGCTTCTCCCAAGTGTTGAACGTATTCGGGTCCTTCCCCCTAAGCCACAGCTTGGCCTTATCTCGCAGAGAGAAGTGGAATAGCTTCAGACGGATCGCCTCAGTTGTGACATCATTTATCCGGAAGGTGTCACATTTCTCCAAGAAGGAGTCCTAATGTTCAATGGGGCTCTCCATGGGTGCACACCGAAAATTGATCCTGCTGGATCCACGTCACCAAAGACGGCTTAAGCTCAAAGCTTTGCGCCGTAATAGCAGGAGGACGGATAGCGGAGGTGGACTCGATGGATGGCATCGAGTACTCCAGTAGGGACTTGTGAGGTGGGGTGTTCTCCCCCATGGTTTCAGGATCCTCTCTTCTTCGCTTCTCGGCGGCCAAACGCCTTAGGGTGGCGTTTATCTCTGGATCAACAGGGATCAAGTCGTCGAGACTTCTTGAACTCCTGCGCATGAAAAACAACAAACACCCGTGAAGCGAAAAGTGGGAAAGAAACAGATAAAATAAAAATAAAAAAGATAAAAACAAATAAAAAATAAAAACAAAAATAAGAAAATAAAAAGGAAAAAGAAGAATGCGAAAATTATCGCGAGATGGGGATGAGAGCTAGACTCAAGGGTTCATGAAATCCTAAAATAACAAGCACGTTGCCTCCCCGGCAGCGGCGCCATAAAGCTTGACGTCCCCCGGGTTTGCGCGTCTAGATGGTGCAATGTAAGTAATTGGGGGCGTGAGATTTAAATATTTGTAACTGCAAGCTCACAGTGTTGTAGTGTGGCTTGGGGGTCGAACTCAGGGAGGCGTGGTTGTGCTTGTGTTAAGAAGGATCGGATAAACCCCATGGGCGAGCTAGCCTGAATCGGATAATGGGTTGTCACAGTAAATGGAATGCAAGGGATAAACAATATAAAGGGAAAATCCGGGACTTTGGTTTCCACCCTATCGTGCGATTCTCACCGATACGGCCTACGGGTAGGATAACGATCAGAATTAGGGTCTAATGGTGAGACGTTGCCTCTGAAAGTAGTACCAGCGTCCCATGTGCCCGATATTCCGGTCGGTGCCCAGGATGATACGCCGGACTTCCCGGGTTCGGTCAGTGGGCACTCCCGTGTCCATTAACACTGACCGACTCCGAGAGCACTAAGCTCGTAACGATAACTCCCAACGCCTCATCCTGCCGCTCCCGCGCGCTAGGATTCGACGTCTACGCTAAGGGCGTGAGCTATGACTAGGGAGTCAACTGCCAAGTTTATTCTCCCTTGGCCCAACGGTCAAAGGCGGTCTTTTTTTCCGCCGATGACAATAAAACACCCCGCGTAATCGGTAGATTCCTAATCCCTATCGATTTCCTAGTCCTATGGACGCATCGGGGAGAACCCACGAAGGGGTTTCCACCAAAATCCCAGATTTGGGAACTACTCACACATATTTAGTAAAAAGCAATCTAAATCGAAATCGACCGTTAGAAACATGATCGGACGATTGAAAAGCAATAAGAGCAATGCTAATAACACTATATTAAAGTTTAACAAAGATCGGAAAACTTACAAATATTTGAAAAATTACAGCCGTCAAGAGAGAGAAAAAACAGCAAAAAATAACAACTCTCGTTTCTGGAAAACCTAGGGGTCCTATATATAGAATACGATATCACCCGATCGGTTGAAAAGTCAACCGATCGGGTGACCTGCTTCGTTTCTTCGGCAGTTCAACGCGGGACTTCACCCGGTCACACAACACGGTTGGTTGAGGGTTGAAGCTGATCGGTTGGATCTTCGTGCCGTCGGGTGAACCGATCGGTTGAGCTCTCCGTGTCTTGGCTTCGGAGAATCGGCTACAGGTGAACCGATCGGGTGAAGGTCACCCGATCGGTTGGCATTCAGCGTCAAATTCCAGAGAGTTGGGGCATTTGAACCGGTATCTGAACCGACCGGGTGACTTCTTGGCCGCTCCAGCTTGTGTCCGGGTGGTGCACGCGTGCATCACCCGATCGGTTGGAAGTGACCAACCGGTCCGGTGAGGGGCTGAAAGATGCAATCTTCGTCGTTTGACCCCCTGGATCACACGTGACTCCTCCTGTTCCTCCGGGGACTCATGATATCGTCATTTTATGCCCCCTACGCCGGTGAACTCCTGCAAAAATACCAAAACAAGGAAAAGTGAAAGAAAACAAGAAAACACGAGAAAACAAATACAAGACGACGGTAAATAGCGGAAAAACACGGAAGAAAACGTGCGTGAATATATGAAATATAAACTCACGTCAAAGATCTATTTATAGTTTTCTCAAATCCATAAAACAGTTTAGGCAAAAACCCAATTGGAATCCGTGAGAAAAATCTCAACGGATAGAATCTGAACTCGCGACAGTCGACTGTTGAACAATCCATAGTCGACTATTGCACAGTCAGCTAGGGTAGGTGAGAATTCATAACGGTAACTTACCACGTGGACAGTCGACCGATGAAGCAAAGACAGTCGACTGTTAAACCAACAGTTGACTGTAATTTCTTCGACAGGCGACTGGCCGAGAGATGGTTAAGTTAGACTAGTACTGGAAATCTCACAAGGAACAGGACAGACGATTGATGCAAGGGACACAGTCGACTGTTAATCAGAACTGGCGACTGTAAATCCTTAAACAGACGACTGTCAAAAGCTTGAGAAATTTTCAGAGAGCTGAGTTAAAGAAATGACTCACAGACAGACAACTGTTGCAGCAAAGACAGTCGACTGATCCAAGAGACAGTCGACTGTATATACAGCATTAGTCGACTGGCCGTAAAAGTATACTCAAACAGAGTTTGGGCAAAGGATAGACAGGCGACTGATTTACAAAACACAATCGACTGTCACTTGGACAGGCGCATGTGTATAGTTCATCAGTAGCCTGTGCGAAATAATCAGAGAAGGCCCAAAACTATATTGTAATAGTCTGTGCATAACAGGCGACTGTAGAACAAAACATAGTCGACTGTTTTTGAGACAGACAACTGTAAACTGTTTAGCAGTCGACTGTTATAGACAATCCTAGCACAATCAATAAAGAAATGAATTGGGATCAAAGGACAATTGATCTAATGAAGTCTTATGACTGAATGTAGATGTGTGTGAGTGCTCCATCAAAGTTCTACTTCTAAGCAACATACTAGAAGAGATAAAAGAAAATTACATTGACGAATAATCTTTTCTTTCCATCGTATGAGCTTGAAGTCTTCACGGAGCTTCAATCATTATCTACGATCATCCAATTCATGTCATTTGCCTTCAATGAAGTTTGTGAGTCATCCATTACTAGTAGATCTTCATAAATAGCTTAAGCAATGGATTAACTGCAAAATAGGGGATTAGTCACAAATATTTATGTTTGCTCATCATTAACACCAAGTAGGGAGAAGTTCAATACTCAACATTCTCCCCCTTTTTGATGATGACAAACAAACATAAACTAAACGATAAATAATTGTGCGCAATGAAAACTTACTCCCCCTACATAGATGCCAATAAAATTAGTCAACAAATATTAGGGCATCTACATATCAATTGAAGCAAATGAGTAAGAAATGCATGAATATAAATTCAAAAAATCTAGGAATTACAATCCCTAATCATTGTAATCTTACTTCCCCTGAATCTAAGGCAACTTCAATCTTAGATTCAAGTGTTAGAACATACTTAGCACATTCATTATGAATCTTGTATGTTTATTTCTCTCCCCCTATGGCATTATTCAAAAAGGTGGGAGCAGATATCAACAACAATAACAATGCTAAATGCGAACTAACAACAATCAAGGAGTCTAAAGATATATAGAATCAAAACTCATAAAATCACATCATATACACATGTGAGTAATGGAATTGAAGTTCAATATCAACATTTTAGATGTACACACAAAAATAGTTTCAAAAATGATTTCACAAATGCATTATACCAGAGATAGCATGGAAAAATCGAATATCAAATTCATATATTGTCTCAAAAGCACATCAGAGAGAGTATAGCATACATAGAGACAACATAATATACATCACACAGATAAGATAAGCAGTATAGCATAGTGTGACACACGATAAACAACAACATCATATATAGATATACTAGTTATAACCCGTGCCCGCGGGCACGGTGCATTTAAGATTTTTTCCCGCGAAATCTTTGTCCCCTAAAAAATATTTCTACAGCCAAAATTTAAAAGAACAACAAATTCGCGTAAAAAAATTTAGCGGGCGCCTTCGGCGCGGATAGGTTGGTTAGACCTCTGCTTGACGCCCAAAAAACTCAACCCGCCTCTTTGAATGCACATTCGCTGTATTTTTTTTGGGGCTCATTTTTTGGGTCATTTTTGAATGAAGAGTATTAAGTGATGATGATGCCAATTTCAATAAGAAAAGCTTTTGTATTCTCCCAACAAATTTTCTCCCAACCCAAAAAATTTTCCCCCCAAAACTTGATGTGACATTGCCATATAGGACAAAGTTCAAAAACAGCCCTCATTTGTAATATAGATATTAAGTGATGATGATGCCAATTTCAATAAGAAAAGCTTTTGTATTCTCCCAACAAATTTTCTCCCAACCCAAAAAATTTTCCCCCCAAAACTTGATGTGACATTGACACATAGGACAAAGTTCAAAAACAGCCCTCATTTGTAATATAGATATAAAAGATGAGTACATCAACGGATGGACATCACATGTCAATCACAAAAATACATCATGATCACGAAAAAAATACATCATCATGACAACATTGAAGTACATCACCATACAGAAATGAAGACAACATCAACATCACATCAAAAAAATCCATCATACATCAAAATACAACCATCACCAAGCTAACACCACACAAACACCTATCTAAGAGTGAGCGTCTCCAAGGGCTGCAGAAGAAGAAGCAGGCTCTGTGACAGCAGGTGTATCCTCTGGAGGAGGGTCAGACGGAGCAACAGCAGCAGCAGCAACATCCTGAGTAGAAGCTACACCAGGATGCTCAACGACATCAGTGGGCTGAGGAGGCATATGAAGCTGGGGAACAAACTATCTCAGATCCTAAGGGAAGGGTATTCCCTGATGGAGGAAAGAAAGAGACATCAATCTGTAAAGACCAGAGACCATCTCCAGAAGAATATCACGAGATGGTGGAGCAGAGGTGGAAGATAGGTCAGCTGGAGGAACAGTGGAGGAGGACAGAGCTGAAGTAGATTTCCTCTTCTTCGAGGCAGTCTGCAGAGCCGAAGAAGATTTCGACTTTGTAGAAGCATCGAGGAGAGGACCAAAGGGCATGGGCTCGTAACGAGTTAAATCAATACCAAAATGACGGAAGACAAGAGTAAAAAGACCACCGTAAGGAATGTGAGGCGAGGAGGTCATGAACTCAACCTTGTCCATCCTATCAAGGAGGACACCGGCCCAGTTCACGGGCATGCCAGAGAAAATAGCATACATACACTTCAGGATATCCTGAGACGGCTGGGATCCATACCTCGGCAGGATGTCAGACTTCACCACTAGGTGAACTGCCCAACCTCTCGCAGAAAACATAGATAACCTGACACCCGAATAAAGGGCTAAAGGTACCTCTCGAAACATATCCCGGAGGACAGACTGGTCAAGGTCGTCAATATTGGAGATGCAAATATCAGAGGGAAGGGAACCAACAGAGGGAATCCTAAGAATAGTCCCTAAGAGTGAGGGAGTGATCTGAATGTGGGTTTCCTGGACGACAGTATCGAGGATGCCGGTAGAGGAATACTCACCGCGAACGTGGTTCACATAGAAGAGTTTCACCAAAAATGGGTAAGCTCTGGGAGATTTGCTCTGAGAGAAGCGAAAAAGATTGGCCAGGTGAGTAGCAAATAAGATATCAGAGAGTCTCTTAGCAGTAAAGGCTAGAAAGACGATGTACCGCTTCCTAAGAAGCGTGATCCCTAAGAGAGAGTAGAAATTTGCCAAACAAAGATCATCTCGACAAAGAGGAACAAGGGGATCAGAAGGGGGTACAACAGGAGGCTCTTCTCCAGAGCTCGAAGCAGACTGATGGGAAGCGACAACAGTACGCTCATTGATGGTAACACCAATGGGCTTCCGCTGACGATGGATCAGTGGCTGAGCGTCGGAAGAAGAATCAGAAGGAGAATATCCCTGCGAAGAAGAATGCACGGGAGACTCGGCAAGCTTGGTTCGGGTTTTGTAGGGTTTCTTCTTCTTGGCTATAGGTTTCTTAGGTGCCCTAGGTCGTTTAGGAGCAATGATCTTCTCTTTTCCATTGGTTTTGGGTGCCATGGAATCGAGAGAGAGAAACGATGTGCAAAAAATCGAAAGGCAATGAATCGAGCGAAAAACTTGAAAGAGAGAGACAAACCAAATCGAGAAGGCACGAAAAAGTAAAGACGAAGCAATCGACGAGCGGGAAGACGGAGATCGACGGCAACGTCATAGAAAAAGAGCGGGAAGTCAAAGTGTTTCAATCGGAGGAGAGAGAATCGCAAGAGACGAAAAGAACATTCTCGACGTATATATGAAAGAGGGAAATAATCTGGGCCGTTGGATCAAGAAATCGACGGCTCAGATCAAAGCAGTGAACCGTCACGAATAGTAGACAGTTGACTAATGAACAAAAGTCAGTCGACTGGATGAAGTGATAACAATAAAGCTCAGAAAGATGGACAGTCAACTGGCAAGTAACATGCAATCGCCTGTCCATTGGACAGTCGACTGAAATATACTTAGCAGTCGACTGGCCGAGAATCAATACAGTTCATCAAAACAACAGAGAGCACTGTAAAATTTCGACAGAGAGAACAGTAGCCTGATGACTACAGTACAGTCACCTGTTAAAATAACAGTCGACTGGAAAACAGTCATCAGTCGGCTGTGCGAAAGATACAAATTTTCAGACAGAGATGAAAGAGTAGGGCAGTCGACTGTCGAAGGAAAAACAGTCGTCTGTCCTGGTCCAAAAATGAACAGTGAGATAGAAATCCAAAGGATACGAACATTCACCCTAAGACATATACTCTAATCATTTACTCATTATAAAAACAATTTAAAAACACTACATCAATTGAAACACAAATCACCAGAATCAATCTCAAGAAACTCAAGAAATCACATAGATCACAATTTGCCTTTCTTAAACACATATATATGATATATCACAAGAAGATAGGCAACATGATGATATGAGCTCAAAAAGTGTTATAACATGTATATTGAGCTTCTAGATTTCAGATTCACCCATAATTCCTAATTCTCCACGCAACCTCACAAATGAATCTTCTTTAAGAGGTTTTGTGAAGATGTCGACAATTTGTTTTTGGGTTTCAATGTACTCTAAGATGATGTCCTTCTTAGCTACATGATCATTTATAAAATGGTGTCTCACGTCTATGTGTTTGGTACGGGAGTAGTGTACCGGATTCTTGGAAAGACATATGGCACTTTGGTTATCAACCATGATCGAGCAAGTATCACAGTTGACACCATAGTCCACAAGAGGGTGTCTCATCCAAAGAACTTGTGCACATGCAAGACCCGCTGTAATATACTTCGCTTCAGTCGTGGACAATGACACCGTATTCTGTTTCTTAGAAAACCAAGAAACTAAGGAATTTTACTAAGAAATGGCAAGTGCCATTAGTACTTTTCCTGTCGGACTTGCATCCGGCAAAGTCGACATCACTATATGAGATTAACTCATATGTGCTAGATTTAGGGTAAAGTAACACATAGTCTAGAGAATGATTGAGATAACGAAATATTCGTTTAACCGCAATCAAGTGTGACTCCTTAGGTCTAGCTTGATATCTAGCACAAAGGCAAATGGAAAACATGATATCGGGCCTACTAGCGGTTAAGTAAAGTAAGCTACCGATCATACCTCGATATAGACGAACATCTACATCTTTTTCGCTTTCATCCTTGTGTAGATGAGTAGTAGTACTCATGGGAGTCCTTTTGCTCGAAGACGATTCCATCCCGAATCGCTTAATAAGCTCCCCTGTGTACTTTGTCTGATGTATGAATGTGACATTCTCCATTTGTCGAATTTGCAATCGAAGGAAGTACGTGAGCTCTCCCATGTGGCTCATCTCAAACTCATCCTTCATAGACTTGGAAAATTCTTGATAAAGATTAAAGTTAGTAGAACCAAAAATAATATCGTTTACATAAACTTGAATCAAAAGAATGTCATTTTCATAATCTTTAATGAAGAGTGTAGAATCAACTTCTCCCATTTTAAAACCTAAATTCAAAAGAAAGATCTTAAGTCGATCATACCAAGCTGTAGGAGCTTGTCTCAACCCATACAACGCTTTCTTAAGTTTGAAAACATGGTTTGGAAATTTTTCATGAATAAAACCGGGAGGTTGAGAAACATAAACTTCTTCATTGACAAACCCATTTAAAAATGCACTTTTAACATCCATTTGAAATAGTTTAACATTCTTATGGGATGCAAAAGATAAAAGCAATCTAATAGCTTCTAATCTAGCTACGGGGGCAAAAGATTCTTCCAAATCAATACATTCCTCTTGCCGTTAGCCTTGAGCTACTAACCTTGCTTTGTTCCGTGTGATTACCTCGTTTTCATCCGTCTTGTTCTTGAAGATCCATTTGGTCCCAATGACTTGGTGACCACTTGGAAGAGGTACGAGTTCCCAAACTTCGTTTCTCTCGAATTGCATTGTTCTTCTTCCATTGCCAATAGAGCTATCATCACAAGCTTCTTGGATGTTTTTTGGCTCAATGGTAGCGACAAATGCGCATTGAGAGAATTCTTCAATTCTCGATCTCGTTCGAACACCCACACCAATATCTCCAATAATTTGGTTATGTGGGATGATTGCAAACGGTCGGGTAAGCTTTGGGTAAACCTGTATCACTAGGAACAACTTCAACAATTTCGTTAGAAGTGTTAGTCTCAACAATAGAATCATTAATCTTAACATTACTAAGAGAATCACACAGAGTATCTACACTATCATCATCAACATGAGGAAAATCAAAATCTTCATAAAAGGATACGTGAAGAGATTCCTCAATCGTTGAAGAAGTTTTGTTGTATATCCGGTAGGCTTTGCTACATGTGGAATATCCAACAAAAATTCATTCATCGGATCTTGGCTCAAATTTGTCTAAATTACCAAATGTGTTCTTTATAAAACATTTTGAACCAAAAACACGAAAAATTTTACTTGAGGCTTTTTATCATAAAACAACTCAAAACAAGTTTTGTTCGTTCGGGGTCTCACTAGGATCCTATTGAGCACATAACATGCCGTGTACACCGCCTCTGGCCAAAATTGTAGTCCAAGATGACTATCATGGAGCATAGTGCGTGCACACTCAATAAGAGTCATATTCTTTCTCTCTACAACACCATTTTGTGGTGGTGCCCGAGGGAAGGAAAAATTATGAGGTATCCCGGTGTCATCACAAAACTTAGTAAAAGATTCATTCTCAAATTCTCCTCCATGATCACTACGGATAGTGATAATGGTGGATCCTAAGAAATTCTGAATCTTCTTTGCAAATTTGGTAAACTCTTCATAAGCTTCATTCTTATCAGTTAAGAATGAAACCCAAGTAAATCTTTAAAAGTCGTCAACGACAACTAATCCATAATGAGCATTACCTAAAGAAGCGGTTCTAGTTGGCCCAAATAAATCTAGATGAAGAAGTTCTAGGGGCCTCTTAGAAGAAATCCCTTCTTTAAGCTTAAATGAAGATTTACTTAGTTTACCTCTTTGACACGAATCACAAAATTTTTTCTTATTAAAAACAATCTTAGGAAATCCCTTGACTAGATCATGCTTAGCTAACTTATATAAGTGCTTGAAATGAACATGACCAAAACGGCGATGCCATAATAGTTGTTCACTTGTGTTAGCAACTAAGCAATGTTCTACGGTTTTAGGCAAGCTCAAATAATAAATATTTTTACGCCTAATACCAGAAAATAAAACATTTGAATCACAATCAACAATAGTACACAATCCTTCTCCAAAGTTAACCTTCTAACCTTTGTCACAAAGTTGACTAATGGAAATGAGATTGTGACACAAACCACTAACAAGTTAAACATTAGTAATTAAGGGTTTGGAAAGATTACCAACAATACCTACTCCTATGATGGTTCCCTTTTGATTACCTCCAAAAGTGACCGTTGCACCATCCTTGATGCTAATCACTTCGGATAGCAATGAGGGATCTCCAGTCATATGTTTGGAGTAACCACTATCAAGAATCCATCCTTTCCCTTTAGAGCTAATAAGACCTTTGTTGATCTTCTTCTTTATCTTGGGTACCTATATGATATACCATAAGCTTATGGTACCCAATGTTTGTTGGGTCCAAGGGGATTAGCCCTTTGGAAGCCAAGTCCAAGTGGACTTCCGCTTCCCAACATAATTACTATTTCTAATCACATCATGAAAATAGGAATCAACATAAGCATTCCTATCATTAAGACTAGTGTTCTTAGGACCCCAAATAGTGTAAATCTTGGGAGTCCTTTTCCTAGTTGCATGCATACTTGTTTGATTTCTATGTGGTACATGCTTCTTAGGAACATGATTTCTAGCATACAAATGTGGTGGAGGATATGCATTGTACATTCTAGGATGATATGTATACTTGGGAACATGCATATTATATGACGCATATGGATCATGCATGACATGTGGAGGATGAGCATACATGAAAGAATGATGCGTATGAGCATACGTGTGTGTAGGAGCACGTACATGAGTATTTCTCATGTGTGGCTGTGTACGTGTCCGTGGGTGTGGAGCATAAAATGTGTCATAATTATCCACTTGTGAAGTAGGAGGTTTCCTACGTGGATGAGTGTTAGTGTACGTGTAAACATGGCTTTGCTTTTGGTTTCCACCCTTAGTGGGTTTCTTGCCAAAAGAAAGAGAAGGTGAAGTGGTGACTTTCTTGGTAGGTTTGCTACCTATAGTGTCTTTGACACCACTTGTGGATGCACCGGAGGAAGGCCTCACAAAGTCTATAGTGACACCACTATAGGAGGTGCGATCATTAGATGCATTGGCTTTCACAAACCCCAGACCAACACGATGTGTGGCCGGAAATTGGTTTGCTAGCAAATCATCCAATTGTCCTGTTCCCTTATTGAATCTCACAATACGGGAGGACATGAGCTCATATTTCTCCTTTAGAGAAAAAATGTTGGTATCCAAGGTGGACACCCGTGCTTTGAGCTCGTGCACTTGAGTTTTAAGAGAATCATTCTCTAAAATCAATTGTGTGTGATGTGTAACTAGATCACTATTATCCTTAGGATGAGTTTGATCTAGTTGAGATTTGAGGGAATTCACCTCATCTCTCAATGTGACATTTTGAGAAGCTAAGTTTGCTTTCTCAAGAGTTAAAGTATCAACAATGGTGTCATTGTTGATAATGCATGGAATGGATGACTTGCTAATATTCAATTTCTTTAAGCTAGTATACTTAAGCATTAAAGATTGGTATTTAGCAAATAGTTCTTCATTAGCTATGCGAAGTTCATCCATTGTTATCTCGGTGTCGTCCATGTCGGAATCACTCTCATCGGAGAGTGGGTCTTCTAGGGCCATGAAACACAAGTGGGCGCTCTCACCCTTCTCATCATCGGAATCGCTTGATGAGTCACCACTTGAGTCGTCGAAGGTACCTACGAGTCCTTTCTTCTTGTCTCTCTTGTTCTTATCGGACTTGTGGTACTTCGGTGCCTTCCACTTCTCTTTGTTGTTTAGCATTGGGCAATCCCTCTTGATGTGCCCTGGCTTATTACACTTATAGCAAAGAGAGGAAGTAGCATTAGTAGACTCAAAACGTTTGTTTGAGGGAAATTTACCTTTGCGGAAGAAGCGTTGGAACTTCTTCGCCATTTGGGCCATTTCACCCAAATCCATCTCGTTCTCGGATCCCTCACTATCGGAGGATGATGAATTGGCATTGAATGACAAGGCTTTCTTCTTGGCCTCTGAAGGATTCATCATTGCTCTAATCTTTAATCGGTTCTCTCGTCTTACCTCATAAGACATGAGAGTCCCGATCAGATTCACCACGGTGTAGTTCTTCAAGTCATTGTCCTCCTCGATGGGGATTGCTCTTCTTTCCCATTTGGAGGTCATCCCCATGATGATCTTCCTTACCTTTTCAGGTTCGGTGTATATTTGGCCAAGGGCTTCCAATTCATTCGTGATGTCGGCAAACATCCGTACATCGATGCAATGGTCTCATTATCCTACATATGAAACAAATCGAAGTTTTGTACGGCAACATATAACTTTGAAAGCTTTACCTTGTTCGTTCCCTCGTGGGTAACGATGAGATGGTTCCAAATTTGATATGCACTCTAACATGTGCATATCTTGTTGAACTCATTCGGGTTCAACGCACAATGAAGAGCGTTCATTGCTTTAGCGTTGTTGACTTCGACGGACTTCTCGGAAGTCGTCCATTTCTCGAAATCCTCTTCGGTGGGCTCGACGTACTCCTTGTGGAGAGTGCTCCAAAGTGAAGCACTCCTAAGGAATTTCTCCATCCTACACTTCCAATAGCCAAAATTAGTACCATTGAAACGTGGAGGACGTACCGTAGATTGACCTTCAAAAAGTGTGGACGCTCCATCACGATCGTGATTGTTGTACAAAGGAGGCGGAGGTACGTTGTTATTGTTGGATGCCATAGATATAACCTTGTGCTCTGATACCAATTGTAAGGACCATGTCTATGAGGAAAACACTAGAGTGGGGTTGAATATTGTTTATGCAAGTTTAAAAGGAATTTACGTCGAATAAAATGCAATCCAACAAATAGTGCGGAATAGAAAAACAACCCAAAATGAAACACACGCAAACGCATAGATGTTTCAAGGGTTCGGATTACCCAAGTCAACTCCCGACTTGTTCCCGGTAATCCTACATCCCTATCACCCGGATACCACCGGATACTCAAGTTAGAAACCTAACTTGAGGTTTCCTTAAAGCCCACTTGTAGCAACCCTAAAAGTGCAATCGAATACAATCGATTTCCTTGACTCCCACAACCAGGGAGCAAGCAAAACCACTCGCACAACCAAGAGCACAACTCAAATAACGAAAGTTATGAAATAATGAAAACAACACTTACAATCACCTATGCCTTGAAGTAGAACTTGAAGGTGGAGTGTGATGTGTGTTGAAGAACTCTCTTGTAAGAGAGGAGAAGCCCTTTCTCTTGACTGCACCAATTGCCTGGAAGATCACTCTTTGGTTCTAGGTTGGAGAGCAAGAGATCAATATTTGGAAATACTCAGGGCTTTGGATTTGAGAGCTTTGATCTTTGGAAATGAAAGCTATGAGAGATTTTGCAATGAATGAGTAACCTTCCAATGGAACAGTAAAAGCTCTATTTATAGTTTTCTCAAATCCACAAAACAGTTTAGGCAAAAACCCAATTGGAATCCGTGAGAAAAATCTCAACGGATAGAATCTGAACTAGCGACAGTCGACTGTTGAACAATCCACAGTCGACTGTTGCACAGTCAGCAAGGGTAGGTGAGAATTCATAACGGTAATTTACCACGTGGACAGTCGACTGATGAAGCAAAGACAGTCGACTGTTAAACCAACAGGCGACTGTAATTTCTTCAACAGGCGACTGGCCGAGAGATGGGTAAGTTAGACTAATACTGGAAATCTCACAAGTAACAGGACAGACGACTGATGCAAGGAACACAGTCGACTGTTAATCAGAATAGGCGACTGTAAATCCTTAAACAGACGACTGTCAAAAGCCTGAGAAATTTCCAAAGAGCCGAGTCAAAGAAATGACTCACATACAGACGACTGTTGCAGCATAGACAGTCGACTAATCCAAGAGACAGTCAACTGTATATACAGCATTAGTCGACTAGCCGAAAAAGTCAAATCAAACAGAGTTTGGACAAAGGATAGACAGGCGACTGATTTACAAAACACAGTCGACTGTCACTTGGACAGGCGCCTGTGTATAGTTCATCAGTAGCCTGGGTGAAATAATCAGAGAAGGCCCAAAACTATATTGTAATAGTCTGTGCATAATAGGCGACTGTAGAACAAAATATATTCGACTGTTTTTGAGACAGGCGACTGTAAACTGTTCAGCAGTCGACTGTTATAGACAATCCTAGCACAATCAATAAAGAAATGAATTGGGATTAAAGGACAATTAATCTAATGAAGTCCTATGACTGAATGTAGATGTGTGTGAGTGCTCCATCAAAGTTCTACTTCTAAGCAACATACTAGAAAAGATAAAATAAAATTACATCGACGAATAATCTCTTCTTTCCATCGTATGAGCTTGAAGTCTTCACGGAGCTTCAATCATTATCTACGATCATCCAATTCATGTCATTTGCCTTCAATGAAGTTTGTGAATCATCCATTGCTAGTAGATCTTCTTAAATAACTTAGGCAATGGATTAACTGCAAAATAGGGGATTAGTCACAAGTATTTATGTTTGCTCATCATTAACACCAAGTAGGGAGGAGTCCAATACTCAACATTCTCCCCCTTTTTGATGATGACAAACAAACATAAACAAAAAGATAAATAATTGTGCGCAATGAAAACTTACTCCCCCTACATAGATGCCAATCAAGTTAGTCAACAAATATTAGGGCATCTACATATTAATTGAAGCAAATGAGTAAGAAATGCATGAATATAAATTCAAAAAATCTAGGAATTACAATCCCTATTCATTGTAATCTTACTCCCCCTGAATCTAAGGCAACTTCAATCTTAGATTCAAGTGTTAGAACATACTTAGCACATTCATTATGAATCTTGTATGTTTATTTCTCGCATTAGAGCCCGCTTGGCCGACCAGTTCCGAAAGCCATCCTCGTCTTGCACATCAGCGACGACCTTTGGACTACCCAACTACCAACATGCTGTGAGAAAACACCCCGAAACATCTGGCGTCATTTGTGGGAACGATTCGACATCCACGTCGTCTGCCACACAGACCATGGCTCATTCCGTTAATCTAAATCTATCTCTCTCCAAAGACAAAGATTGAATTTCCTTTATCACATTCTCCAATATTGATATAGAGAACGGGGCAGAAGGCTACTGCCGAGCTGGTGAATTTTTGCCAGATATTTTCTATCGTTCTTTACAAAACAATCAAACCCAATTAGATTCCTCGAATGGGTTCCTTCCAAATCTTCTCCAAACCGGTAGTAAGATCAAGATCTGATCGGTTTGAGCTGACCTCGAGTCCCCTTTCCGATCCAGTCTCCACGCTCTCGCCCTCCTCCACCGATGAATCGAAAGTGTAGACTCATCATCATCTGCTCTTCCTCAATCCTCTTCATTCCCACCTCTGGCATCTATATCGCATACGTGGTCCGAACAAAGGCACGACCCCTCGCAGACCCGACAGAGATCGATCTCGGCGGATCCGAGCCAAGCCATGCCGCCGGTGAGGAAGAGGATGCTGGCGTGGATCTTAGCTCAGGGCCACCTCGTCAAAGCAGAGGTGGCTACATTGGCACCGCGTGGTAACACGTAATCAAATGGCAGCTAAGTCCAGAGGAGGCTGCCACGTGGTGACTTTCTGTTGGGAGATGTATGCCCTCGAGGCAATTTATCCCTGTGTAATTGTACAAACATCTTATTCAAAATTACAGTGAGCTGTATGGTAAGTAATTTATCTAAGTTAATTCATAATGTAGTAATCATTAGAAACTTAGGTAAAGTCATGAGACTTAATGCAAGGTCAAACATGTATCGAAATGAGGATCTCGATCATGGAGACGTGCTTCACCGTTAGTAGCATAAGTCTAAAAACATTCGTGGTCGTAGATGTTTCGAGAAAAGGATATCGAAACAAGAGTTATCATATGGTTATGATTGACCAATCTGTAAATGATAACTCGTAGTGATGATAGGCAAGTTGGTCTTTTAACTTGAGGTCATTGTGCGAACCTGTACGTGAACGGTGTCACTTAGATCTCTGACCTAGCTTCGAGGCAAGGCTTGTCTAAAGGTCTTTGGTTGGGTGACAGTTGAAACGTGCGAGGAGAGTAATGACCAAGATATGATTCGTCTCTCCCTGATCAATGGGAGATAGTGTCGTAGTGTTAGTTCAGTCTTTAGTGAAAACTCTGGCCAGAGTATGTTGGAAGATGTCCAACATTATTTGACTAAAGATCGATGGAGACTAACCAGTTTCGAGCTATTGGGATTGACAGTTTCACCGTACCTTAGGCTTGAGGTTAAACGTCATAGTTTTGACGACGAGACTAAAACTGCGGAATTCATCACAGACACAGTCAGGGTGGTCCAGACAACACTCATGTCAATGAGTTAACCACATAAGTATACTACTGAAACAGGGACGGTACATGCTGCTCATGGTCACTGCCGTCTGGGGCTTCGAGCCCCACCTGTAGTAGGTGTCACACCCCGCTTCCCAAAACTATGGAGGTGAAGCGTGACTAAAGCCCGCTTGGGCCGGAGCCGTGAGGCTCGGACCCAATAAGCGTCTGTGTGGTACTCCAAGACGAAGGAACCGGTCCCTGCAGAAAAGTACATAACAACAAAATTACTAAAAGAAATGCATTCATTTTATTCCAACAGATATCCAGAAAAGTACGAAAGTCTCAACAAAAGCCAACATGGCTACAAAAACTGAAAGTAAACTACTGGTGCAAGCACCCAACCTAGGCAGAAAGTAACGGTGCTACGCACCCAACTAATAAGCAATAAATCTCTGAATCAGCAACAGTGAGGAACCTCTAGCTCTGATCCTCCTTAGGCACGTACTCCGGGTCGACGTCCTCTGGCTCCATGTACTCGGGTAAGTCCGGCTCGTTAACATACTCCGGCTCAACACCTGATGTACAGCATCCAAAAGAAAATGAACTGTACGTCAGGTAAAGTCTACAAGAAAGAGTTAGGCCCTACTGTAAGTGTAATATTATTTAAGAGCAACATTTTACTGGTTGATTAACATGCAGGGGTTATAACATGGTAGTTGTACTATATAGAAAGTAAAACGGTGCAGGAAAAGTAAACGCGACAGACAGTAGCCGTAGCATGTGCTACCGGCTACGGGACTACCCAAGACGGGAGAAAACAAGACGGGACAAGACACGTGTGACTCGAAGGGTTCACACCTTACAGTTCGAGGGCGGCCAGAACCTCTCCCCGTGCGACCGCTCAACCCTACCCCTACCCAAGTGCTCAAGACAAGACGATACAGGGATCACTCTCGCTGGGAGAGCATCCGAAACGCCCATAGGCTTTTTGTGAAACAGGGATCACTCTCGCATGGAGAGCATCTGAAACGCCCGTAGGCTTTTTGTCTAACAGGGATCACTCTCGCGTGGAGAGCATCCGAAACACCCGGAGGCTTTTTTCATAACAGGGATCACTCTCGCATGGAGAGCATCCGAAACGCCCGGAGGCTTTTTGTATAACAGGACACAACATGACAAGTAAGGAATGTTCTTCTAGGGGGTCCACACGCACGCACACACAGTAAAACCCTAATGTGTCAGTTGTTGTTTGTTGTGCTTAGACTTCGTCGTGAAGTCTAAGCTGTGCACAGAAATTCAGTTCGTTCGTCGATTTTCTACGGTGGACAACGTTTTAAAGATGCAGAAATTAACTTTAGTTCACATTGACAAATTTTAGATTAGGTTTTACGTTTTGCTACGTGTGGGTTCTACTACACATTAGGGGAACCAACCTTTTCGATGTTCGATGTAAAATGGACGTAGAGTCTGAACGGTGGAAGCTCCTTGTCATCTACGGCGTCTCGGCTACGGTTGACATAGTAAGATCTGTCCGGACAGCGAGCGGGAGAACCAAACAGCGAGCAAGGGGCTGGACGGCGAGCGGGAAGGAAAACAGCAACAGGTGAAGGCGAAACAGCGAGCAACGACGCGATCAATGTCGAAACAGCGAGCAACGGACAGATCACGCTCAAGGAGCGTCGCGCAGGCTGTCGGGGTCTCCGGGGTGCTGATCGGCGACGGCTGCGAGTGCAGGCGGCGCAGGGGGTTCAGCGGTGGTCAGGGCGGCGCTTGGCTGGCCGGGCGGCGGCCAGACAGAGCAGCATCAGCCGAGCTACTGATGTTCTTCGTGCGAGGAGGCTGCCCGTCGGCTGTCTTTGCCGGCGGCGGGAGCAGGTCGATCGGATGGGGAGGCGCGGGTGGCCGGCGATGGGGGTGCCGTGGAGGAGAGCTGGCGATGAGGGGGATGCTAGGGTTTGCGATAGCAAGTGGCGGCTGCTAGGTTTTGTGCCCTAGGGGGTTTCGCACGGGTTGGTTTTAAGATGAAACATATAGCTAAACACCTCTAGGGTTTTGGGTTATAACAGGAGAGAGATAGAGATATGGAGGGTAGAGTTTGGGGAAAGTGAAGGTGATAGTAGAGGGAGAGAATAAAATCCGGTACGTAAGAGGGATATGGGGAATTTGATAAGGATTCCAATTAAATTTGAATTTGAAAAGGTCAAAGGCTAATTAAGGGTTGAAATTGATTAAGGGATAAGTCCCATTACGGTATTCTGAAAATACCGGATGATCACAGAGATGATGAGCTCGAGGTTACGGGGTCAGGTCGCGAGCTAATCCTACCGAGAAATATTATAAAATCAAGAACTGAGCGTTGAAGCCAAAAGACCAAAACGCCCTTCCATTCAAAGCTGTTCTGTGAAAGAACGAGCCATGAAATGACGTTCCCAAAAATTACTATAAAATTTTATACTTCCATACGGTTACAACGACATATCACATCGTATATACCGAATACAAGAAGTGTCAAAATAAAATACGCGTACGAAAATCGTACGTACACGCAGAAATACGTAAGGTCAGAAAGCGACCGTTACATTCTACCCCACTAAAATAATGATTCCGTCCTCGGAATCAACATCATCACTAATCAGAAAACAACAATGGGAAACGCTCTCTTATCTCATCCTCGCACTCCCAAGTGGACTCTCCAGGTGATCCGTGACGCCACATCACTCTCACCAGGTCGACTACCTTATTCCTCAAGTGCTTCTGTCGACGGTCCAAACTCTGCACAGGTTGCTGGTCATATGTCAGGTTCGGACGGACCGTGATCTCTGAGAAATTAACAGTGTGCGACGGATCACTGACGTACCGACGTAGCTGAGATACATGGAATACGTCGTGAACTCCCTCCAAAGATGGTGGCAGAACAAGGCGGTAGGCCACTGCTCCCACATGCTCCAGCACATCGAACGGTCTAATATACCTTGGACTCAGCTTTCCCTTCTTACCGAATCGAATGACTCCGCGGTTCGGAGAGATCTTCAGGAAGACGTGGTCTCCAGGCTGAAACTCTAAAGGTCTCCTCTTGGCATCAGCCCAATGCTTGAAGCGGTCCTGCACAATCCTGAGCTTCTCCCTGATGTCTCTCACGACATCCACAGCTTCCACTATCATCTCTGGACCCAACAGCTCCCGATCTCCGATGTCATCCCAGCTCAGCGGCGATTGACATTTTCTCCCATATAAGGTAGCAAATGGTGCCATGCCAATGCTCGCTTGGTAGCTGTTGTTATATGAAAACTCCACCAAGTGAAGATGGTCCTCCCATGAACCCTTCAGATCGAGCGTACAAGCTTGCAGCATATCCTCAAGGATCTGAATAGTCCTCTTGGATTGGCCATCAGTCTGCGGGTGGTACGCCGTGCTGAAACTCAGACCCATACCCAAATTCTCCTGCAGACTTCTCCAGAACTGAGATGTGAACCTCACGTCTCTGTCAGACACGATGCTCACGGGGACTCCATGTAAGCGTACAATCTCCTGCACGTACATGGTCTACATCACAACTAACTCAAAGAGGAACTACATAAGAGAAGTAAAATAAAATTTATCTCTAGATATTTCCTCGCCAAGACTTCCGTAGACTGTCCCACTCGGAATGGGATGAAGTGCGCAGACTTGGTCAATCGATCAACGATCACCCAGACTGCATCGTTCTGCTTCGGGCTCCGAGGTAAACCAGTCACGAAATCCATCGTGATATGTTGCCACTTCCACTCTGGAATAGAAAGCAGTTGTAGCAAACCGGCTGTACGATGGTGCTCGACCTTCACCTGTTGGCATACCAAACACTTGGCAACGCTCCGTGCCACACTCCTCTTCATGCCAATCCACCAATAATTTAGACGGAGGTCCTTATACATCTTGGTGCCTCCAGGATGTATAGAATATGGCAAGCTATGAGCCTCGCTCAACAGCTCCTCTCGAATATCACCGGCAGGTACGCAGAGCCTACTGTCGTACCTCAGCGAACCATCCTCATGAATCGCGAACTCCGTCTGAAGTCCCGCTTCAATCTGCCTCCTGATCCTCTGCAGCTTCGGATCTCATGCCTGTGCTGCCTTGATACGATCCATGATCGTGGACTGAATCTGCAAATTCATGAATGCAAGAATCACACCAAGTAGGATGACCTCAATATCCATCTCTCTCAGTTCCTGCTGTATCCTCTAGTCGGTAGTATGCATCATCGCGGTGGGGAGTCTACTCAAAGCATCTGGCACTACATTCACCTTCCCCGGGTGATACTGCAGATCTATCTCATAGTCAGCCATAAGCTACAACCATCGTCTCTAACGCATGTTGAGCTCCTTCTGTGTAAAGATGTACTTCAAGCTTTTGTGATCGGTGAAAATCTTCACGTTCTCACTCAGCAGGAAGTGTCTCCAGATCTTCACCGCAAATATCACCGCTGCTAACTCCAGATCGTGCATCAGGTAATTCATCTCATGAGTCCTCAACTGACGAGAAACGTATGCGATCACGTGGCCATGCTGATGCAAGACGCATCCTAGGCCCTTCCCCGATGCATCACAATATACCTCAAAGCCTCTGCTCCGATCCGGTACAGCCAATACTGGTGCTGAAGTCAATCTCACCTTCAAGATACTGAAGGCCTCCTCACAAGCTGCTGACCAAAGGAACTCCACGTCCTTCCTCGTCAGCTTCGTCATTGGTTCTGCAATCCTCGAGAAATCCTTGATGAACCACCCATAATAGCCAACTAAACCAAGGAAGCTCCTGATATCTGACGTTGACTGCGGAGTCGGCCAATCTCTGACTGCTCAGACCTTCTCTGGATCTACAGATATGCCATCTCTAGACACTACGTGTCCTAAAAATGCGAATCTGTCCAACCAGAACTCGCATTTACTATATTTGGCATATAGCTTATGACGTCTCAGCGTCTCCAGTACTGTCCTCAGATGACAATTGTGCTCCTCCATAGACTTCGAGTAAATAAGAATGTCGTCAATGAAGATAACGACAAACTTATCTAGGAAGTCGTAGAAAATTAAGTTCATCAAATTCATGAACACTGCTGGAGCGTTGGTCACGCCGAATGGCATGACCACGAACTCATAATGTCCGTACTTCGTCCGGAAGGCTGTCTTCTGAATATCCTCCTTCTTCACCTTTAGCTGATGGTATCCTCTCCTCAAATCCAATTTCGAGAAAACCCTCGAACCTCCAAGCTGGTCGAAAATATCGTCGATACGTGGCAGCGGATACTTATTCTTCACCGTCACATCATTCAGCCCTCGATAGTCCATGTACATCTGGCGGGATCCATCCTTCTTCTTCACGAGCAGAACTGGTGCACCCCATGGTGACACACTAGGGTGGATGAAACCCTTCTGCAGCAACTCATCTAATTGCTTCCGTAGCTCCTCAAGCTCAGTGGGAGCCATCCGATACGGTGCCTTCGATATAGGCTGCGCTCCCGGCATAAGATCTATGCCAAACTCTAAAGCTCGGTCGGGTGGCAAACCTGAGATATTCTCCAGGAAGATGTCGTCGAAGTCTCTGACGACTGCTGATCGGCTGACCTCCATCTGCATAGCTGCAACAATCGGCATCTCCGGCTTGGCCCCAAATCTGATGGGCCCAAGCGACTCATCTCTGCTGTGAAATGCAAACTCCGGATGGCCTGGAATCCTGAACACCAACTTCTTGTTGTGACATTCGATCGAGGCATGGAAGTCTCCCAGCCAATTGATGCCAAGAACGACATCGAAATGCGGCAGGTCGTGGACAATGAAATCTGTAAATAGTTCGTGTCCACCGACCACCAATGGGATCGATCGACAACCCAAATTCACCGTCACCACTCCATTCCCTGTGGTGATATCCCAACACTTTGGAAGTGTATGGGCGGGAATAGAGTGCCTTGTTACAAACCTCTGGGATATGATGCACATAGATGCACCAAAGTCGAACAAGGCCAAGGCCGGGTGAAACGACACTAGAATGGTACCTAAGATATAAAGGAACTACGGTCAACCAAAACTCCTCTAACTAATAAGGCAACAAACAAGGCTAAGCAAAAGATCTAAACTATGAAATGAAAGACTAGATCTGAAGAAAATACCTGCAATAACTCCATCCACATCTTCAGCCTCCATGGCTGTCATGGTGTAAGCCGGCCTCTGGGGTTGCGCTACCCGCTGAAACATCTGCCTCTGTGGTGCCAAGGGTGGTCCACGGACATCAGCTCCTCTCTGAACTGGGGCAGACGCTCGACTCTGCAGTGGAACTGGCGCTCCGATCCCAGCATGGTGTGCCCTCGGACAATCTCTAGCTCCGATCCTTGCCGCGTATAGATGACATCTTTGATCAGCTCGGAGGATCGAGGGTGTTCTCTAAGTTGGATTTGAGGAGTGGCTACCATCAGCTTAAGGTGAAGAAGGACGACATCCCGAAGACAGCTTTCAGGACGAAGTACGGTCACTACGAGTTCGTGGTTATGCCATTTGGTGTAACCAATGCGCCCGCAGTTTTTATGAACCTGATGAATTTGATCTTCTATGACTTTCTAGACAAGTTTGTCGTTATCTTTATTGACGACATCCTGATCTATTCAAAGTCGGAGGAAGAGCATGCCTCGCACTTGAGGACAGTGTTGGAGATTTTGAGGAAGCATCGTTTGTATGCTAAGTATTCCAAGTGCGAGTTCTGGCTGGATAGAGTTGCCTTTCTCGGGCATGTGGTGTCTGGTGATGGAATTTCTGTGGATCCCGAGAAGATTGTGGCTATCAGAGAGTGGCCGGTTCCGCAGTCGGCGTCTGAGATCCGGAGCTTCCTTGGACTTGCAGGATATTATCGACGTTTCATTAAGGACTTTTCCCGGATTGCTGAGCCGATGACCAGACTGACGCGGAAGGATGTACCATATGTTTGGTCTGATGATTGCGAGAAGGCTTTTGGTATTCTGAATGAGAGATTGACGACTGCCCCTGTACTTGCTGTGCCTGATCGGAGTGGAGGATTCGAGATCTTTTGCGATGCTTCTGGCAAGGGTCTTGGATGTGTGTTGCATCAGCACGGGCATGTGGTTGCGTATGCTTCTCGTCAGCTTAAGGCTCATGAGAAGAATTACCCGACACATGATTTGGAGTTGGCTGCGGTTGTGTTTGCGCTGAAGATTTGGAGGCACTTCCTGCTGAGTGAGAAGGTGAAGATCTTCACCGATCACAAAAGCTTGAAGTATATCTTTACACAGAAGGAGCTCAACATGCGACATCGTCGATGGTTGGAGCTCATGGCAGACTACGAGATTGACTTGCAATATCACCCTGGCAAGGTGAATGTGGTTCCGGATGCGCTGAGCAGACTTCCAGCGGTATGATGTTGACCTCGCAGTGGAGATTGCAGCATGATTTTTGCGAGACTGGTATCGAGATTATTCTTCCTGGAGAGACCTCTTCGTTGATGAGTATGCAGATACAGTCGACGATCGTGGATAGGATCAAGGCTGGACAGGCTGGAGATGCTAAGCTTGTGAAGATTCGGGAGCAGGTGGAAGCCGGTCTGCGGACTGACTTTTTGATTCACGAGGATGGTTCGTTGAGATTTGGAGCCAGGTTGTGTGTGCCAGCTGGAGACATCAGGGAGGAATTATTGGTGGAGGCACACAGTTCGCTGTATTCTGTGCATCCTGGTGGGACCAGATGTACAAGGATCTTCGTCTGAACTTTTGGTGGCATGGTATGAAGAGGAGTGTGGCTCGGAGTGTAGCCAAGTGTTTGGTTTGCCAACAAGTAAAGGCGGAGCATCAGCGTACGGCAGGATTGCTACAACCGCTTCCGATTCCGGAGTGGAAGTGGCAGCACATCACTATGGATTTCGTGACTGGACTACCTCGAAGTCCGAAGCAGAACGACGCAATTTGGGTGATCGTAGACCGATTGACCAAATCCGCGCACTTTATCCCCTTCCGAGTGGGACAGTCTACTGAGACGCTAGCGAGGAGATACATGGAGGTAAATACGTTTACTCTCAGTTTCTATTTCCTTTTCCTAGTTTAGATAGTGATGTAACGTGAATCATGCAGGAGATCGTACGACTTCACGGAGTCCCCGTGAGTATCGTGTCGGATAGAGACACGAGATTCACATCTCAGTTTTGGCAGAGTCTGTAGAAGAGCTTGGGTACGAGTCTGAGTTTCAGCACGGCGTACCACCCGCAGACGGATGGCCAGTCCGAGAGGACGATTCAGATCTTGGAGGATATGTTGAGAGCGTGCATGCTGGACTTTAAGGGATCTTGGGAGGATCATCTCCATCACGTTGAGTTTGCTTACAATAACAGCTACCAGGCGAGTATTGGAATGGCGCCTTTCGCCACGCTATATGGAAAGAATTGTCGATCGCCACTGAGCTGGGATGACGTTGGAGATCGGGAGCTGTTAGGACCGGAGATGATCGTGGAGGCCGTGGATGTGGTGAGGAACATCCGGGAGAAGCTAAGGATTGCGCAGGACCGTTTCAAGCATTGGGCTGATGCTAAACGGAGGCCTTTGGAGTTTCAGCCTGGAGATCATGTCTTTCTGAAGATTTCTCCAAACCGCGGAGTTATTTGATTCGGGAAGAGAGGCAAGCTGAGTCCGAGGTACATTGGGCCGTTTGATGTTCTGGAGAGAGTTGGAGCTGTGGCTTATCGTTTGGCGTTGCCACCGTCGCTTGTGGGAGTTCACGACGTATTTCACGTATCTCAGTTACGTCGATACGTTAGTGATCCATCCCACGCTGTGGATTTCTCGGAGATTACGGTTCGTCCGGATCTGTCTTATGATCAGTAGTCAGTTGAGATTCTGGATCATCGACAGAAGCAGCTGAGGAATACGACCGTTGACTTGGTTCGAGTGCAGTGGCGTCACGGTTCCCCTGGTGAGTCTACCTGGGAACGTGAGGATGAGATGAGAGAGCGTTTCCCGCACCCTTTTCCGAGTAGTGCTTGATGTTGATTCCGAGGACGGAATCATTTCTAAGGTGGGGAGGATGTAACGACCACTTTTCGTTGTACTTTGTTCGTGCACGTGCTTTGGGCCGTGCACGTGTTTATTTTAGACTTTATTTGATTGTGAACACTTTTGTGTGATATGCCGTTGTGAACGTCTCTGAGAGTATTAAATAGTGGCACTAATTTGGAACGACGTTTCTCGAGTCGTTTTCCCACAATTTAATCTTATTTGATGAGACGTTGCGATTTTCACTTTTGACGGGAGACGTTTCTATTTTTAGTTTCGTCGTCCGACGTCGAAATTGAGATCCTTCTTCTTAGTTAGCTCACTTTCATCATCACGATCACCCCGATATTTATTTTATAATTTTTGGAGTTTATTTGACCACTTTTATATTTTTAACAAGGTTTATAATATTTTTTAATAATTAATTTTTAAATTATTTTCGGCCAAATAAAATTTATTTGAGTTTTAAACGTATTAAAGAATTTTTGAGCCAATTTCCAGCTCATTTGGACCGCGTCAAATCCTTGTGTGAGTTGGAGAAGTTGAGATTCAAATTTTAAATATTTTTGAACTTCTAATCCTATTAGATTTAGCCCTAGACCAAGTCAACCCATCTACACTATATAAACAACCCCTAGGAAGACCTATTTTCGCAAGAAATTAACCCTAGCCACTTCCAAAACTCAAATTTGACGTTGCGACGATTCGTCGCAACGTTGCGACGAACTTCTGCCGCACGACCGAAGAAACAAGCCCCGTTCCCCTGCTCCGACCGCTAGCCGCCCCCGCACCAAGCCCCGTCCGCATCGCAGCACAGCCGCCCCCTCCGTTCGTCCGCTTCGACCGAGAGAAGCTCTCGGTCAGACCGAGAGCTTGGCCCGCTCACGCTCCCGCTCCACACCGTAGCCGTCGCCCGCTTCGTTCCCCCGCTCCGCACCGTGCCCGACCGAAGGCCTCGTCCGCACCGACCGACGTTGCAACCTTGCAACGTTGCAACGACCCGCCCAAGCGCCTGACCGACCGCTCCCTCCGCACCGACCGAGAGACAGCCCCGCACCCGCTGCTGCGACCGACCCAAGCGCTGTGCAGCGCCCGTTCCTAGCGCCCGACCGAGAGGATCCCCCGCACTTGGCTGTGTCCGACCGAGAGCCATTCGTCGCAACCCCGCACCCGTCGCACCACTTGCCACCGTGGGCCCCCCAAGTTCTCCAGAGGTATTGTGGGTCCCCCATAGGTCCCTAGGACTACTATGGGCCCCACCGAGGTGCGTTCTCTTCGAGGGTTTGCCGCGTATGACGTTGCGACACGTCGTAGCCCGTCGTCGCACGTGCTAGCTTTGGAATCTGGAATCGTTGCTCCGGTTGATTGCTCTGGAATTTCCAGCGAGGAATCTAATTGGAATCTGGACTTGGAGCGCGATATTATTATTCCAACCCCCGGCGTCGCTACCCGACGCCGGTGTAGCTTTCGCGTCGTGTTGAGGTAACGCTTTGCATCCCTAGGACCCCCAACCCAATTGCATGCTAACCAAGACTAAAAATCAGTATTTTAAAAGTATTTTAAATGTTTTAGCAATCACTAATCAAGATTAATAAAAACGGATGTAGGCCGGTGGACTTGTGCACGTAGGAATTGTGACTTTGGACTCGTTGGACGGTGTTTCTCTGACGTGATACTTGCAGGCAAGTGAAACTTGCCAAATCTTGCTTAGGGCTATGTTTTTAGGCCACTTCCTTGTTTTTAGTGTAAAAGAGACTAGTCAGTGAAATGATAGCTGGCTAGACGCCTACTTGATCTAGTTTGACAACGAAACTAGATCCGTCACCTAATTGATCTAGCTTGACAACGAAGCTAGATCCAACCCTTTAAACTTGTTGTTCATGCATACTAAACTGTCACGTTTACTTTCCTTACATGTACGCCTTACTACTTGCCATGTCATGTCATCCATGCATTGAATGTCGCATTCGTAGCACACGCTACAATACTTGTACTCGTACTTCCTTGTCCGGCTAGGTGCACCCCTATGCCATACTTGTTAAAACACTTCCTGGCTCGTGATCCAGAAGCGAGCATTCCATGTTCGGGGGTAAGGCCCTGGCTCGATACACGTGGAGGGGTAGGGATAAACGGTCACTTGAGCTTAGGAGTTGGCCCGCGCAGCCACTCTAGCCAAAAGGCGGAATCTCTGTGCACGAGGTGCTTACTTTCCTTGTCTTGTACTTGTCTTGTGAATGATTCATGTAATACTTGTCATCCATGCCATGCCATGCTCGTACTTTACTTGTTGCACTCATTATTTTAACTGCCATGTCATTGCATCATGCTAGAACTGCTAGGTTGCTTTACTTTTACCTACTTTCAGTTTCCTTGCACAAGTCTTCCAGACTTGCTGACATGTGCCCCTTGCTCTTTTGGGTGTCACATGTTAGACCCTGAGCCAGAGACAGTTGTTGAGGACGAGGTGTTTGCTGACGCTGAGCCTGAGCCTACGTTCGTCGAGGAGTTCGAGGACACCGAAGACCAGTCTTAGTGACTGTTGAGTTGCTTTTGCTTTAGGTTGCTGTTAGTTGTCGGTGCTTGCACCATTACTTTGTTTTCGTACTTTGTAGTTTTGTTGGCCATGCTGGGGCCTCTTTTAGACTCTTTTATTTTTTTAGCCTGGTGGCTTTTCTGCGATGTTTGAATTTATTATTATGGATATTCTGAGATTATTCTTTGTCTCATTTCCTTATTATTATCTTTTTTTCGTTTCGCGTTGTAAGGACCTGCAGTTTAAAGTGATTGACGCTTATCGGACTTGCAGCTTTGCAGCTTCAAGTCTGAGCGGACCTTCTCACGCTTCGCCTCCACGTTTTTGGGAAGCGGGGCGTGACAGGTTTTGTTGGTGGCCCATGCAGGTCCTATCTTGCGATTGCGAACTAACGGAACAATGATAATAAACGGAATATCCATTAAATAAATTGCAACATCCAAGTCATTAAGCTTTGAGTCTAATTTGTTTGTTCGTTTTCTATGTCATTAGATGGCTGGACGACGACAGACCCGATCTGGCAGTGGGCCCAATCGTGCTGAGGTACCGGATAGAGAGCCCACCAATGCTGAGATCATGAGGATGATGCATCAGATGATGCAGGTGCAGCAGGGCATGCTCCAGAACACTCAGAGTGCTCCTCGCCACGAGCCAGGAGCGAAGCAGTTTCGGGAGCTGGGCCCGACTTACTTTGATGGATCTGAAGGACCGTTGGCTGCAGAGGAGTGGATCAGAAACACCGAGGATAATTTGAAGATGTCGAAGGTCAACCCGGCTGGATGGGTTGATCTGGCGAAGAAGCAGCTTAAGGATAATGCCCGAAACTGGTGGGATGCAGAGGAGGAGTTGCTGGTGAGCCCTATACCTTGGGCTACTTTCAAGTCCAGGTTCGATGAGGAGTACTTTCTGAAGGCTGCTAGGAGGGAGATGTTGCAGTGCTTCATTGAGCTGAAGCAGGGGAATCTGACGGTGGACCAGTACCACCAGGAGTTTACTAGATTGAGTCGCTTCGCGCCGAAGATGGTGGAGGATGCTGAGGAGAAGGCTCAGAGGTTTCTACAGGGTCTTTCTCTAGACTTGCAGAGTCTGATGTCTACGACGGACATGGAGTCATATCAGAAGTTGCTGGTAGCTGCTCGGAGACAGGAGCTGATTGCGAGGCAGAAGAGAGGACTGATTTCTGGAGCTGGGAAGAGGCCTATGGAGCAGGTCAGAGGAGTGGTTAGGCCTGGGACCAGGCCTAATCAGACGGTGCAGTTCAAGAGGCCAGGTGGGCCTACTCTGAAGACTTGCCATTTCTGTGGCAAGACCGGGCATATCAAGGATCAGTGTAGGAAGATGTTGGGACAGTGCCTGGTTTGTGGAGATCCCACTCATGCTATGAAGGAGTGCCCGAAGTCTAAGCTACCTTGGAAGGATCCCGTCGCAGCACAGCCGTTGCAGCAGAGAGCACATGTACCTGCAGGTCGTGGAGCACCTCTCGCCCCTCAGAGGCAGGATTTTCAGCAGGCCGTGCAGCCGAGGAGGCAGGCTTACCTGATGACGGCAGTGGAGAGCGAGGCTGTGGATGAGGTTATCGCAGGTAACTCTCAAACTAGTTGTTTCCTTCCTTAGATAGTTTTGATTGTTAGCTTATGTTTGTTCGATTGCGTATGATTGGTTGCTAGAATAGGGTTTGATTGTTAGACTGTTTGATAGGTGTGATTTTGGTGTGCACGTTTCCTGCACGAGTCCTCTTTGACTCCGGTGCATCGATGTGCATTATTTCTCGGAGCTTCGTGGAGAAGCATTCCTTGACGACTTCCCCTCTTCCCAAGAGTTGGAATATCGTTACAGGAAATGGCGTGATCTCGGTGTATCGTGGGTGCAATTCTTGCCCTTTGGTGGTCTGTGGACATGAGCTTTACGCTGAATTTATTGTCCACGACATCATCAACTACGATGCAGTGCTTGGAATGGATTGGCTTGCGAGCTTCTATGCTACGATCGATTGTCGGAGGAAGAAGGCGGTGTTCGAGATCCCCGGACATCCAGTGTTCGAGTTCAGTCGTGGTAGCAGTTCGCTTGGTCCTGTCAGGTTTCGGGCCAAGCCGGTGGAGATTGTTGCTATGCAGATGGAGCAGGATAGACCAGCTGTGGTACGTGAATTCGACGACGTCTTCCCCGAGGAGATGTCTGGACTGCCGCCCGATCGAGCTCTCGAGTTTTCGATCGACCTTGTTCCGGGAGCGCAGCCTATTTCGAAGGCGCCGTATCGGATGGCTCCAGCAGAGTTGGAGGAGTTGCGTAGACAACTGGATGAGCTTCTACAGAAGGGTTACATCAATCCTAGTGTGTCTCCGTGGGGAGCACCGGTGTTGCCGGTGAAGAAGAAGGATGGATCGCGTCGCATGTGTGTGGATTACCGGGAGCTGAATGCTGTGACTATCAAGAATAAATATCCCTTGCCGCGTATAGATGACATCTTTGATCAGCTCGGAGGATCGAGGGTGTTCTCTAAGTTGGATTTGAGGAGTGGCTACCATCAGCTTAAGGTGAAGAAGGACGACATCCCGAAGACAGCTTTCAGGACGAAATACGGTCACTACGAGTTCGTGGTTATTCCATTTGGTGTAACCAATGCGCCCGCAGTTTTTATGAACCTGATGAATTTGATCTTCTACGACTTTCTAGACAAGTTTGTCGTTATCTTTATTGACGACATCCTGATCTATTCAAAGTCGGAGGAAGAGCATGCCTCGCACTTGAGGACAGTGTTGGAGATTTTGAGGAAGCATCGTTTGTATGCTAAGTATTCCAAGTGCGAGTTCTGGCTGGATAGAGTTGCCTTTCTCAGGCATGTGGTGTCTGGTGATGGAATTTCTGTGGATCCCGAGAAGATTGTGGCTATCAGAGAGTGGCCGGTTCCGCAGTCGGCGTCTGAGATCCGGAGCTTCCTTGGACTTGCAGGATATTATCGACGTTTCATTAAGGACTTTTCCCGGATTGCTGAGCCGATGACCAGACTGATGCGGAAGGATGTACCATATGTTTGGTCTGATGATTGTGAGAAGGCTTTTGGTATTCTGAAGGAGAGATTGACGACTGCCCCTGTACTTGCTGTGCCTGATCGGAGTGGAGGATTCGAGATCTTTTGCGATGCTTCTGGCAAGGGTCTTGGATGTGTGTTGCATCAGCACGGGCATGTGGTTGCGTATGCTTCTCGTCAGCTTAAGGCTCATGAGAAGAATTACCCGACACATGATTTGGAGTTGGCTGCGGTTGTGTTTGCGCTGAAGATTTGGAGGCACTTCCTGCTGAGTGAGAAGGTGAAGATCTTCACCGATCACAAAAGCTTGAAGTATATCTTTACACAGAAGGAGCTCAACATGCGAAAGCGTCGATGGTTGGAGCTCATGGCAGACTACGAGATTGACTTGCAGTATCATCCTGGCAAGGTGAATGTGGTTCCGGATGCGCTGAGCAGACTTCCAGCGGTGATGATGTTGACCTCGCAGTGGAGATTGCAGCATGATTTTTGCGAGACTGGTATCGAGATTATTCTTCCTGGAGAGACCTCTTCGTTGATGAGTATGCAGATACAGTCGACGATCGTGGATAGGATCAAGGCTGGACAGGCTGGAGATGCTAAGCTTGTGAAGATTCGGGAGCAGGTGGAAGCCGGTCTGCGGACTGACTTTTTGATTCACGAGGATGGTTCGTTGAGATTTGGAGCCAGGTTGTGTGTGCCAGCTGGAGACATCAGGGAGGAATTATTGGTGGAGGCACACAGTTCGCCGTATTCTGTGCATCCTGGTGGGACCAAGATGTACAAGGATCTTCGTCTGAACTTTTGGTGGCATGGTATGAAGAGGAGTGTGGCTCGGAGTGTAGCCAAGTGTTTGGTTTGCCAACAAGTAAAGGCGGAGCATCAGCGTACGGCAGGATTGCTACAACCGCTTCCGATTCCGGAGTGGAAGTGGCAGCACATCACTATGGATTTCGTGACTGGACTACCTCGAAGTCCGAAGCAGAACGACGCAATTTGGGTGATCGTAGACCGATTGACCAAATCCGCGCACTTTATCCCCTTCCGAGTGGGACAGTCTACTGAGACGCTAGCGAGGAGATACATGGAGGTAAATACGTTTACTCTCAGTTTCTATTTCCTTTTCCTAGTTTAGATAGTGATGTAACATGAATCATGCAGGAGATCGTACGAATTCACGGAGTCCCCGTGAGTATCGTGTCGGACAGAGACACGAGATTCACATCTCAGTTTTGGCAGAGTCTGCAGAAGAGCTTGGGTACGAGTCTGAGTTTCAGCACGGCGTACCACCCGCAGACGGATGGCCAGTCCGAGAGGACGATTCAGATCTTGGAGGATATGTTGAGAGCGTGCATGCTGGACTTTAAGGGATCTTGGGAGGATCATCTCCATCACGTTGAGTTTGCTTACAATAACAGCTACCAGGTGAGTATTGGAATGGCGCCTTTCGCCGCGCTATATGGAAAGAAATGTCGATCGCCACTGAGCTGGGATGACGTTGGAGATCGGGAGCTGTTAGGACCGGAGATGATCGTGGAGTCCGTGGATGTGGTGAGGAACATCCGGGAGAAGCTGAGGATTGCGCAGGACCGTTTCAAGCATTGGGCTGATGCTAAACGGAGGCCTTTGGAGTTTCAGCCTGGAGATCATGTCTTTCTGAAGATTTCTCCGAACCACGGAGTTATTCGATTTGGGAAGAGAGGCAAGCAGAGTCCGAGGTACATTGGGCCGTTTGATGCTCTGGAGAGAGTTGGAGCTGTGGCTTATCGCTTGGCGTTGCCACCGTCGCTTGTGGGAGTTCACGACGTATTTCACGTATCTCAGTTACGTCGATACGTTAGTGATCCATCCCATGCTGTGGATTTCTCGGAGATTACGGTTCGTCCGGATCTGTCTTATGATCAGCAGTCAGTTGAGATTCTGGATCGTCGACAGAAGCAGCTGAGGAATAAGACCATCGACTTGGTTCGAGTGCAGTGGCGTCACGGTTCCCCTGGTGAGTCTACCTGGGAACGTGAGGATGAGATGAGAGAGCATTTCCCGCACCTTTTCCCGAGCAGTGCTTGATGTTGATTCCGAGGATGGAATCATTTCTAAGGTGGGGAGGATGTAACGACCACTTTTCGTTGTACTTTGTTCGTGCACGTGCTTTTGGCCGTGCACGTGTTTATTTTAGACTTTATTTGATTGTGAACACTTTTGTGTGATATGCCGTTGTGAACGTGTCTGAGAGTATTAAATAGTGGCACTAATTTGGAACGACGTTTCTTGAGTCGTTTTCCCATAATTTAATCTTATTTGATGAGATGTTGCGATTTTCACTTTTGACGGGAGACGTTTCCATTTTTAGTTTCGTCGTCTGACGTCGAAATTGAGATCCGTCTTCTTAGTTAGCTCACTTTCAACATCATGATCACCCCGATATTTATTTTATAATTTTTGGAGTTTATTTGACCACTTTTATATTTTTAACAAGGTTTATAATATTTTTTAATAATTAATTTTTAAATTATTTTCAACCAAATAAAATTTATTTGAGTTTTAAACGTATTAAAGAATTTTTGAGCCAATTTCCAGCTCATTTAGACCGCGTCAAATCCTTGTGTGAGTTGGAGAAGTTGAGATTCAAATTTTAAATATTTTTGAACTTCTAACCCTATTAGATTTAGCCCGAGACCAAGTCAACCCATCTACACTATATAAACAACCCCTAGGAAGACCTATTTTCGTAAGAAATTAACCCTAGCCACTTCCAAAACTCAAATTTGACGTTGCGACGATTCGTCGCAACGTTGCGACGAACTTCTGCCTCACGACCGAAGAAACAAGCCCCGTTCCCCCGCTCCGACCGCTAGCCGCCCCCGCACCAAGCCCCGTCCGCATCGCAGCACAGCCGCCCCCTCCGTTTGTCCGCTTCGACCGAGAGAAGCTCTCGGTCAGACCGAGAGCTTGGCCCGCTCACGCTCCCGCTCCGCACCGCAGCCGTCGCCCGCTTCGTTCCCTCGCTCCGCACCGTGCCCGACCGAAGGCCTCGCCCGCACCGACCGACGTTGCAACGTTGCAACGACCTGCCCAAGCGCTCGACCGACCGCTCCCTCCGCACCGACCGAGAGACAGCCACGCACCCGCTGCTGCGACCGACCCAAGTGCTGTGCAGCGCCCGTTCCTAGCGCCCGACCGAGAGGATCCCCCGCACTTGGCTGTGTCCGACCGAGAGCCATTCGTCCCAACCCCGCACCCGTCGCACCACTTGCCACCGTGGGCCCCCCAAGTTCTCCGGAGGTATTGTGGGTCCCCCATAGGTCCCTAGGACTACTGTGTCCCCACCGAGGTGCGTTCTCTTTGAGGGTTTGCCGCGTACGACGTTGCGACACGTCGTAGCCCGTCGTCACACGTGCTAGCTTTGGAATCTGGAATCGTTGCTCCGGTTGATTGCTCTGAAATTTCCAGCGAGGAATCTAATTGGAATCTGGACTTGGAGCGCGATATTATTATTCCAACCCCCGGCGTCGCTACCCGACGCCGGTGTAGCTTTCGCGTCGTGTTGAGGTAACGCTTTACACCCCTAGGACCCCCAACCCAATTGCATACTAACCAAGACTAAAAAATCAGTATTTTAAAGTATTTTAAATGTTTTAGCAATCACTAATCAAGATTAATAAAAACGGATGTAGGCCGGTGGACTTGTGCACGTAGGAATTGTGACTTTGGACTCGTTGGACGGTGTTTCTCTGACGTGATACTTGCAGGCAAGTGAAACTTGCCAAATCTTGCTTAGGGCCATGTTTTTAGGCCACTTCCTTGTTTGTAGCGTAAAAGAGACTAGTCAGTGAAATGATAGCTGGCTAGACGCCTACTTGATCTAGTTTGACAACGAAACTAGATCCGTCACCTAATTGATCTAGCTTGACAACGAAGCTAGATCCAACCCTTTAAATTTGTTGTTCATGCATACTAAACTGTCACGTTTACTTTCCTTACATGTATGCCTTACTACTTGCCATGTCATGTCATCCATGCATTGAATGTCGCATTCGTAGCACACGCTACAATACTTGTACTCGTACTTCCTTGTCCGGCTAGGTGCACCCCTATGCCATACTTGTTAAAACACTTCCTGGCTCGTGATCCAGAAGCGAGCATTCCATGTTTGGGGGTAAGGCCCTGGCTCGATACATGTGGAGGGGTAGGGATAAACGGTCATTTGAGCTTAGGAGTTGACCCGCGCAGCCACTCTAGCCAAAAGGCGGAATCTCTGTGCACGAGGTGCTTACTTTCCTTGTCTTGTGAATGATTCATGTAATACTTGTCATCCATGCCATGCCATGCTTGTACTTTACTTGTTGCACTCATTACTTTAACTGCCATGTCATTGCATCATGCTAGAACTGCTAGGTTGCTTTACTTTTACCTACTTTCAGTTTCCTTGCACAAGTCTTCCAGACTTACTGACATGTGCCCCTTGCTCTTTTGGGTGTCACATGTTAGACCCTGAGCCAGAGACAGTTGTTGAGGACGAGGTGTTTGCTGACGCTGAGCCTGAGCCTACGTTCGTCGAGGAGTTCGAGGGCACCGGAGACCAGTCTTAGTGACTATTGAGTTGCTTATGCTTTAGGTTGCTGTTAGTTGTCGGTGCTTGCACCATTACTTTGTTTTCGTACTTTGTACTTTTGTTGGCCATGCTGGGGCCTCTTTTAGACTCTTTTATTTTTTTTAGCATGGTGGCTTTTCTCTGATGTTGGAATTTATTATTATGGATATTCTAAGATTATTCTTTGTCTCATTTCCTTATTATTATCTTTGTTTCGTTTCGCGTTGCAAGGACCTGCAGTTTAAAGTGATTGACGCTTATCGGACTTGCAGCTTTGTAGCTTCAAGTCTGAGCGGACCTTCTCACGCTTCGCCTCCACGTTTTTGGGAAGCGGGGCGTGACACCTTCCTTCCCAGAAAATGTCTTCGACTGAAGCTCATCGAACTGCTTCACTCCCGGAGCAGCTCGAGGGGCAGGCGGAGGCGTGGTGGTGCAGCTGGAGGAGCCTGGGCAGCACGATGGGGCTGCTGAACCAACTGATGCTGCACATCCAGCATCTCTCTCATCATGCCCAGAAACTGGCGGAATTCACCGCCCTGGTCTTCCGGAACTCCATCGCCTGAGCACCCGGATCGGGTGTTGCGTCGTCCTGCCATCCTATTGACAAAAAAGACACAATTTAGACTCGCACGTATTACTGGATAATCAAAATGAATGTTAATACTTTTATCATTCTGAACTTGCAGAAAGGGTAGGACCTGCATGGGCCACCACTAAAACCTGTCACGCCCCGCTTCCTAAAACTACGGAGGCTAAGCGTGACTAAGGCCCGCTTGGGCCGGAGCCGTAAGGCTCGGACCCAATAAGCGTCTGTGTGGTACTCCAAGACGAAGGAACAGGTCATTGCAGAAAAGTACAGAATAACAAAAAGAAATGCATTCAGTATATTCCAACAGATATCCAGAAAAGTACGGAAGTCTCAACAAAAGCCAACACGGCTACAAAAACCGAAAGTAAACTACTGGTGCAAGCACCCAACTTAGGCAGAAAGTAAACGGTGCTACGCACCCAACTAATAAGCAGTAAATCTTTGAATCAGCAACGGTGAGGAACCTCTAGCTCTGATCCTCCTCAGGCACGTACTCCGGGTCGACGTCCTCTGGCTCCACGTACTCGGGTAAGTCCGGCTCGTCAACGTACTTCGGCTCAACATCTAACGTACAGCACCCAAGAGAAAAGGAACTGTACGTCAGGTAAAGTATATAAGAAAGAGTTAGACTCTACTGCAAGTGTAATATTATTTAAGAGCAACATTTTACTGGTTGATTAACATGCATGGGTTATAACATGGCAGTTGTACTATATAGAAAGTAAAACGGTGCAGGAAAAGTAAACGCGACAGACAGTAGCCGTAGCGTATGCTACCGGCTACGGGACTAACCAAGACGGGACAAGACAAGACGAGACAAGACACGTGTGACTCGAAGGGTTCACGCCTTACAGTTCGAGGGCGGCCAGACCCTCTCCCCGTGCGACCGCTCAACCCTAACCCAACCCAAGTGCTCAAGACAAGACGATACAGGGATCACTCTCGCTGGGAGAGCATCAGAAATGCCCATAGGCTTTTTGTGTAACAGGGATCACTCTCGCATGGATAGCATCCGAAATGCCCGTAGGCTTTTTGTGTAACAGGGATCACTCTCGCGTAGAGAGCATCCGAAACGCTCGGAGGCTTTTTGTATAACAGGGATCACTCTCGCATGGAGACATCCGAAATGCCCGGAGGCTTTTTGTATAACAGGACACAACATGACAAGTAAGGAATGTTCTTCTAGGGGGTCCACACGCACACACACAGGAAAACCCTAAGGTGTCAGTTGTTGTTTGTTGTGCTTAGACTTCGTCGTCAAGTATAAGCTGTCAAGGGGATTTCGGACGCTATCATTTCACGTCTGGTTCTCTTTAAATGTACTCTAACATTTTAAGAAGGAGATGGCCTAAACATGGCCGTACGAGTACAAGTGTAAACACTTGCCTGCGGTGGCGTGTGGGTCGTCTGTCCGGAACGTCCCGTCGAAGCGTCGCGTCGGCGATGGTCCGTTTGAAACAGGATCATGGCGATGTCAGATCACGCTTTTTGTCAATACTATTATGGTTTGCCTCTAAATTTGGCGAGACTATCCTATCAGTCAAAAAGTCACGTCTTTTCATGATTCGTTCAGTCTAGATCGACGTCTACCCTATGTGCACAGAAATTCAGTTCGTTCGTCGTTTTCTGCGGTGGACAACGTTTTAAAGACGCAGAAATTAACTTTAGTTCACGTTGACAAATTTTAGATTAGGTTTTACATTTTGCTATGTGTGGGTTCTACTACACGTTAGGGGAACCAACCTCTTCGATGTTCGATGTAGAATGGACGTAGAGTCTGAACGGTGGAAGCTGCTTGTCGTCTACGGCATCTCGGCTACGGTTGACGTAGTAAGATCTGTCCGGATAGCGTGCAGGAGAACCAAACATCGAGCAAGGAACTGGACGGTAAGCGGGAAGGCAAAACAGCAACGGGTGAAGGTGAAACAGCGAGCAACGACGCGATCAACATCGAAACAGCGAGCAACGGACAGATCGCGCTCGAGGGTTGTCAGGGTCTCCGGGGCGCTGATCGGTGACGCCTGCGAGTGCAGGTGGCACATGGGGTTTAGCGGTGGTCGGGGCGGTGCTTGGCTGGCCGGGCGACGGCCTGACAGAGCAGCATCAGCCGAGCTGCTGATGTTCTTTGCGCGAGGAGGCCGCCCGTCGGCTGTCTTTACCGGCGGCGGGAGCAGGTCGATCGGATGGGGAGGCGCGGGTGGCCGGTGACGGGGAGTGCCGTGGAGGAGAGCTGGAGATGAGGGGGAGGCTAAGGTTTGCGATAGCAAGTGGCGGCTGCTAGGTTTTGTGCCCTAGGGGGTTTCGCACGGGTTGGTTTTAAGATGAAACATATAGCTAAACACCTCTAGGGTTTTGGGTTATAGCGGGAGAGAGATGGAGATAGGGAGGGTAGAGTTTGGGGAAAGTGAACGTAATAGTAGAGGGAGAGAATAAAATCTGGTACATAAGAGGGATATGGGGAATTTGATTAGGATTCCAATTAAATTTGAATTTGAAAAGGTCAAAGGCTAATTAAGGGTTGAAATTGATTAAGGGATAAGTCCCACTACGGGCACCGAAAAAATATTCCGAAAATACCGGGATAATCGCAGAGACGAGGAGCTCGAGGTTACGGGGTCAGGTCGTGAGCTAATCCTACCGAGAAATATCATAAAATCAAGAACTGAGCGTTGAAGCCAAAAAACCAAAACGCCCTTCCATTCAAAGCTGCTCTGTGAAAGAATGAGACGTGAAATGACGTTCCCAAAAATTAATATAAAATTTTATACTTCCATACAGTTACAACGACATATCACATCGTATATACTGAATCCAAGAAAGTGTCAAAATAAAATACGCATACGAAAATCGTACGTACACGCAGAAATACGTAAGGTCGGAAAGCGACCGTTATAGTAGGGTCAGGCTGTAGGGTCTCACGCAGAGTGCGTCCTTCGTCTATTAATAGGCAAAAATCAGGGAGAATATGTATTTGGTGCAAGGGATAAAAAACTGCAAATAGTTTGCAGTTAGCCTCTGCATTAAGGATAAATGATCCTGAGTGCAATGGGAGATTTTAAGCTTAGATAGTGACTATTTTACATATGATGCAAACAGAGTTAAATGTGTCGTAAATTGTTTACGACTATATTTAATGAAATAAACGCGAGGAAAAATTTACCTGTAGGACTGGAATGTTCCAGTCTAAACACAGGTTCAAACGGCGTCTAAAGCGGACGCCAAATACACGCGATATGCCCAAAACCGTCAAAAAGCACTATAGGCCTTGCCCATGCCCAAACTGGGCATGGGTCAGCCCAGGCTGAACTGGCCCTGGACGCCCAGGCCCAGGCGCTGGGCCTGGGGTGCCCAGTTACTAGGCATGGGGTGCTCTGGGCGCCTGGCCAGGCCCGGGTGCCTAGCCCATGCGCCTGGCAGAGGCGCCCTAGGCACCTCGAGCCAAGGTGCCTGGCCCACCTGGGTGCCAGGGTGCTAGGCCCAGGCGCCTGGCGCCATGGCACCTAGGCGCCTGGCTGACTAGCCCCGCCCAGACTGGCGCAGTGGGGCCCACCACCTGGGTTTCAAACCATATATGCAGAATTTTGGGTGGCAGCTGATTTTGAACAAAAATCAAGTGTTAGGCTCATCTTTGGACGATCAATTGAGGGGTAAAATGGATTCGGATTGACTCGCTGTTTTTCTTACGCATTCACCATTCAACGCTCTTCGATTTGATATATTGTATCAAATGTGAAGCTCAACGGTGAGGGAGTTAAAATTCAGGGAAGTTTGGCCTTTATGAGAGGTAAATTAACTTGAAGTATTAACTCCAAAACTTTAGTCCCACATCAGAAATGGAGTAAGGGGGAGGGGTTAGCCGCATATATAAATAGGGGCCTGCCCCTTCCTCTAAACTCGTCCCAAGCTCTAGATCTGATAGGCTCCCAAAAGTTCAGAGGACGCTCGGATCTAAGATTAAAACAAATATTTTCTCTTCTCCCTAAATTTCTACCTTGCTCCTGAAGGGCTCTAGCAAAGCCACGAAGGGGCTCGGATCAGATTCGAAGTCTTGACGGATGATCCACTCAAGTGAAACTTTCTTCGGCTCGTGATTGGCTTAGCGACAAGGGGTTGCTCGCCTCGGGACGCGATGCGGTTCGGGACGCGGTTCGGCTCGGGACCAGAAGCGGTTCGAAAAGCGGTTCAGCTCAGGACGAGGAGCAGTTCGGGATGCTGTTTGGTACACCTTCTCGGTGCAAGCAAGGTTCCGGGTATATAGTTTAATTAAGCATAGTATTTATAATTTTGCAGTAGCTTAGATCTATCTTGGGGTGGTCAGACACACCTCAAGATAGTAGAGATCCTGGCTATGGTCTTGATATCCTTAGGGCTTGCATGTTAAATAGTTTAACATTTTTCCGCTGCTTGCTTTTATTTTGCCTCTATCATCCGTCTGACGTAGGACGGGCGTAGAAATGTGCCCTAAGGGTCCCTCAAAACCCATCAGTGGTATCAGAGCTAGGTCTGCATCTGATATAAGGACTGCAATTATTATAAATGCATGTATGCTTTTAAATACATAAAAGATCTGTTTTAACTTTATGTGATAAATGTTAAAAATGGAACAAACAAGTTTTTTTAGATGCTTTAAATTTTATGTGATAAAAATTTTTGCATACTAATTTTAATTTGATAATTCTTAACATGTGTTCATGCAATAAAATTATATGATAACTTTTGAACATGGAAGCTGTAAAATTTTATTAGATAAAATTTTGTATGTTTGAATTATGCTTAAAATTTTAATTTGATAAATTTTTCAAACATAAAGTTCATGTATTACAATTATGCGATAATTCTTTAACATGAAACAATTAATTTTATTATATAAAAATTTTATGTTTTAAAATTATGCTTTAAATTTATGTGATAAATTTGCATGTTATGTTTGTTAGAAAATAAAAATTAATTATGTGATAATTATGAACTTATTCATGTGATGTTATTAAGTTGTAATTTTAATGGCTATGCTTTATTCTTGCTTATTTGATAACACAAGATAACCCTTTTTCGTTGGCCATTAAAAGCCGGCTAATAATTATAAGATAATTTTAGATTGCTTCTGCTATGATTTAAAATTGTTTTAAATGCCTAATGGACGATTAGGATAGCACCTCTCTAAATCATTCCTTATAGTTGATAAGGACTTAATAAAAGTTATTAACAAATCCATAAAAAATTTGAATTTTAAGGATACACTAGTTGATAGGATTAACCAGTTCTAATAAAAGCCTTTTAGTCTATGGCACACATATAAAAATGATAAGTTTCATTCAATGGACCATGATCCGGTCAATGTGCTTGGCTAAGTTTGTTGGATCACCTTAGCTAGACTAAGGGATAAGTGATCCTGGCTTAGTCAATTCCCTAGACGTGTTCCGCTGGACCGCAATGACGCAAATCATGATTAGATGACTCCCTGGACTATACCTAAGTCTACTACGTTAATAATCTTTTTCAAGTCTACTACGCAGTAATCTTTTTCAATCTTTTTCAGTGAAGCTGACTACTCTTGAGGATGTTCTGGAAGCTGCACGGAATCATGAGACCGTTACACAACTTGACAAGGAATTACAAGTTGATACAGGAAAACACCCACTGGTACCTGCCAGGAACAACTTCGGTCCGACTCAGACCACCAATTTCAAGAAGCCAACAGCTCCGGCCGATGCCAGGTCCACTATGGTGTGCCACTACTGCAACCGTGTTGGACATGTCAAGAGGGACTGTCGTGTGTTATTGAACCTGTGCCTAGTGTGTGGGGCATCTGACCATCTTGCCAAGGATTACCCTCGTCGCACTATCAACCCAGCCAACCCTATGATGGCTTCAGGATCAGCCCAGCAAAAACAACCACTGCCTCCTCAGCAACAAGCTTTTCAGAATGCCAAGCCAAATCCACCACGGCATCAGGCATTTACCATGACTACTGCTGAAACAGAGACCCCTGATCAAGTGATCTCATGTACCATATAGACCACTATTTCATGACTGATGCACAAGTGTTATCCTCATCTCTTTCCTTAAATTCCGAGGACAGAATTTTTATAAGGAGTGTAGGATGTAACGGTCTGTTTTCATCAATTTACATGTTTAGCCTATTAAACTATTTTAAAATGGTTCGTCGGGAGTTTTATGATTTCAAAATTTTCTTATAAAAATATTTTGAAGTATCAAACTAGTTATGGAGTATTTTAGTAAGTTCGGGTTTCATCAAATACATCTAAATAATTGAATAAATATTCATTTTTCACTCATTACTGTTGTGGCTTATTGAATTAATTTTCTATACAAACATCATCAAAACATCATCAAACTTCTACAGTATCATCCTATGATCATTTAGGGCTTTTCACATTAATTTCGTAAATTTCTGAATCCAAATCAATAAAGAACCCGCAAACCCGCTTCCTAAACGTTTTGGCCCAAAACTCGTATTTTCGTAGCTCAACCCCTGAAACGGACTTCGTATTCGCGATCCTCACGACGATACGAACCCGTGGTTATGTTTTCGTAATTTTTTGGACACGTTTACAATTAGGGGAAAAATCGTAATTTCAAATTTTACTATTACCGTCACTAATTACCTTGCCTAATTACTAATTACATTAACCTAATTACTAATTACCCTAACCATGACTAACATGTGGAGGGAACCGTTTAACATTTAGTCAAAAAGCTAATCATAGCCTAATCTTTCATTTAATGACACTTTTGACTAAGTTTTAATTACATAATTTAAAATTAGTTTCTTACCCAATTTAAACCCTCTTAATCCCTCTTCTCATCCCATCTTCAACCTCCCCTCCGACGAAGCTCCGGCCAACTTTTCGGCGAATTCCCCCATCTCCAGTGAGCCCCCACCATCCTCTTCCATTTCCACATCTTCAACCTCTCTCAACCCCCTCTATCTCTCTCTAAAAACTCAAACAAACCCCATGAAACCCACCATAACCACCTCCACCATGGCCATCTCCGGCGAACTTTACCCCCTTCCGACGACAACCCCGTGACCTACACCTTTCCCTTGATCTTCTCTACAACTCTCTCTCCCTCCCCCCATTGATTCTACACAAGAATCAAACAGAAAAAATTTGGGCATTTTTTCGGCCGGCGACGGCTAGGTGGCCGACCACCCACCACCTCTCTCCCCTTGCTTCCCTTGACTCTCCCCTCCACCATTGTTCCACCTACAAGAAGAAGGAAGTGAGGAAGAAAAAAAAGAGAGAGGAAGATGACAGTTTGAAAGGGGAAAATTTGTGCTGCCATTGGTTTTAGGAAAAGGGAATGAATTGTGAAGGGGGGGAGTGTGAAGAAAATTTGGAAGGAAAAGTATGAAGGGGAATTTGTAAATGAAAATTTTTGAAGTGAATTTTTGTGAAGAGAAGGGTGATTTGAAGTAAAAATTTTGTGGGAAGGGAATTTTGAAGTGATAGGAAATTGTTTTTGTATTTGTATTTTTCATACGTGTATACGTATACGTGCGTACGCGCACGTAGTACGGAATTTTGTAACTTCGATTATTAATGAACAAAATATGGGTGCGTGCATGCGGTGTTTGTAGGTAGACGTCCCGGGAAGACACCGACTCCCAGACGCGGTACGAGACCCGCCCAAGAAACCAGATTATAACCAGTCACGACTACATGCAAGTATCTACCGTATAGGTGTTTGTTGTACTGTACTTGTGATCATTGTTGTATTGTTGGATGTACAAAGTGATGGGCCTATAAGGCCATATGGATACGGATATGGATATGACACGGGTTATGGGGTAGTCTTGAGCTACGAAGCGTGCGGGAGTGACCGGGTCCACCCTTATTTGGTAAGCTGTACTATCACCCGGCAGGGGATGGTAGGTAGATATTCCACGAGTTGCTCCGTGGGATGGGTGCACTTCTGGTTGCATATCGTGCACTCGTGCTAAGGCTGATGCACTAGCTTGTTTGTTAATTATGCCAATATTGCTGACTTGATACCATTGTTCTACTGACTAAGTCGAGACTACTCGAACGTGGCAATGCGGTATAATAACAAGCGGTCTTAAATTACGACTAGATCAGTGTTTAGAAAGGAATGGGAAGGGGTTGGTCAACCAAAGGACTTGTCCTGCTGTCATAGAAGTGACATGTGCCTTCAAGCCCTGACTGCCTGGCTGTTTTGGGAGTTAAGTTAGACTTCTTATTATTAGGCCTGCCTACACTATTAGATAGTCAAGCGACGTTTGTTACCTCTTGTTCGTTCATTACATTGTTACCTTTACTTTCTCTTGGTTATTACTTGCCGCTTAGCGCTGACATGTATTTCATTGTTTTCTTTGAAATGCATGTCAGACTACGAGCCGACGGAGTACGTGGAGTACTACACTGAGGATGATCCCGTGGACCAGGGATCAAAGGACGTTACTGAGCCCGCACCTGCTGAGAAGTAGGAGTTTCCGATTCGACCACAACATCCGCTTTATTTCACAATCAGTGTGTTTTCCTTACCACTGTCAGTGTGCTTTCCTTATCGCCAGTGTGCTATTTACTTTCGAGTGATATAGTTTACTTTTCTGTCGAGTCGATGTAGGCCGTACTATAAGGCCCAGTCCTATACTACTTTTTATCTATTGGATAATAAAGACGTTGTGTGTTGTTTCTATGAGTTTGCATGACAAGAACCTGCCTTCGATGGAATTACTACAGACACTTATTGTGCATCGAACAAGGAAGAAAAAAAATTTCCTCCTTGTTTTATGCACATGCGGACCTTCGTCTCGTCCTCGCTTCCGGGTATTATGGGAAGCGGGGCATGACAGAAATGAAGAGAAGAAATATGTTCTCCAAGAAAAGGAATGAGATTGAAATCCCTTGGAAAAATTCCCTAGAGCTTAGATGCTATAGCATAAGATGGAAGCTCTAATGAGGGAATGAGAGAGATTAGGAGTGGCTAATGATTCTCAAAGATATTCAATATTAACCAAGAGTTCTAAATGAACTAAGCCATCTCCTATATATAGGAAGCCAAGAAGACCCCATAAAACCAGCCAAAACCCTAAAGGGAAGAAATCTGCAACGGCTAGATTTTGGGCTGAAACGTCATTGACAGTCGACTGATGAACAAATGACAGTCGACTGTCCAACGGCTAAATAAATCCCAACGGCTATAATCTGAGCCATGAAAGTTGACTGTAGAAGACTACACAGTCGACTGTAAAACAAACAGTCAACTGTATATCCTTCATCAGGTGACTGCTGCAGGGGATGGAATAAAACAGAGAGTTGCGAATTACCCCCAGTATGCATACAGGCGACTGAAGAACAAAGTACAATCAACTGTAAAATAGACAAGCGACTGTTTATCCGTCATCAGTCTACTGCTGAGGGGATGAAAATAAACAGAGAGTTTCAACTTTTGCACTTACGCCTTTCAGACGACTGTTAACCATTTCACATGCGACTGTAAATATACATGCGACTGTAAATACTTCATCAGTTGACTGATGCGAAAAGCTCAAGTAGAGTCAATAAAAGGCTGACTTGAGCAGTGCACCATAGTCGACTGTTGAAGGCTCGACAATCGACTGGAATCACACAGTCGACTGTAAAACCTTCAGCAGGCGACTGTAGGAGAGCCAGAGACTCCAAATGAGTCTTTGGGCAAGATGAGCTTATTGGGTTGGATTCTATGATAATCCTAAGGCTCTCTAAGATAGTTAAATACGTATGCATGAATGAGTAGTCCATCTATCAAGGCATTACATTAATCCTAGACTCAAAAAGAGAAATGCAAGTAATTAAAATTACATAGATACATATTGCATCTCCTAGAGTCTAATTCTTCAAGCTCACGATACCTTGATGCACCCCAATCATCTCCAAGCTTTGGCACCCCTTGATGAGCCTCCCTTCATCAAGCTCCAAGCTTTAGCACTCCATCACTCTTGGAGGTATATAAGATATCCCTTGTAATATCCTCCAAGCATTATGATTTACCTCATCAACATATAATCATTAAGATAAACTGAGACTCAAACATAAGATTGATTAGCACACTAACATAATGTATTGATCATCATCAAAACAGCGTTAGTCTTAAACCCAAGAACTAACAGCAATGTGTTGAGCACACTCAAGGTTGTAAGACTCAGGGTGGTTGGATCTCTTACCCATTAATTTAATTTAATTTAATTTAATCGTTCATTATTAAGGCTTAGAATGATCGCAAAATAGTGGGAGGATATAGTTAGATAAAAGCCATTCTATCTATATTTAATATTGAACATATGCTAAACTAGGCTAGCTCTATATTTATCAATGGAATCAAAACATAATATTCTAAGAGAATAAGTTAACTGGTCCAAATAGTTGATTAATGGAATATCAAATCAAATTCTAATTGATAGACTAAACTATATTCTCATTGACATTAAATGACCTTCTTAAAACACATGCTTAAGGACAATGATTTCCTTAAGCTCTGGGTCCAACAAATAAATGCACGCTACATGTCACTCGCCTCTATAAAAGGAAGCTCGAACATACTGATGTTCAAAGCATGTTTCTACATACAAGTTGTTGAGTCAACTCAAGGTTGTATGGAAAAACGGTTTCAATCCGCAACATTCGAAACTTCGATTAAACTGTTTGATTCGAATATGAGTGCACGAGCGGTGCAAGACCATGTATCCAAATCAGATCTTGAGTCAAGCAACTTGTTGAGTCAAATCAAGGTTGTGAAGCTCAAGTGTTTGGATACGTTAGGTGCTTGCCCAACTAATTTTTTCGTTAAGACGCGTACTATCTAAATGAGATTTAGAAACGGAAGAAGGCACTAAGGAAAGTCGATTGAGAAAGACAGTTTTATTTATCATTAGTAAAGGCATAAGTAGGAGGAACAGAAAATGTGACATATTTGATGTCACGGTTTCAGGATAACCGTTATACAAAAGAAATAGATTGTCTACGTGTTGGAAAAAGAAACAATTTTTGTTTCTTGGCCCATGTAGGACATTAAACACACTTTTGACAAATGTCGTCACATTGCTTCTGAAGCAATGTTTTACGTGAGCAATTTGTATAACGATAATGTATTAAATGCATGAATACACAAGATAATAACAAAACTTATATAGAAAAATAGACTAGGCCGAACCAAAGAGACTAAGCTTCATACGTCACATAAAGAGGGGTCTGACCTCTCATGTTATAAAGTCTACAGACACTTGTGAATCTTGTCTCAAAAAGGTATGTTGGCCCAACACTTTCTGTGAGATAGTGGGAGAATGAGTTAGAAAACTCACGGTCTTGTACATACAGATGTACCTGGACCCAAGTCTAAATTAGCCAGGATAAGTTATACTTATTTTATTACGACACGTGTTCTTGATGCAACACAAGTCTGATAAAAATAGAAGTACATGGTTACAGAAGTATTTTGAACTGCTCCAATTAGATCGAAGAATCGAATACTTAGCTGTATAAATCTTGTGTAAATTAAAAAAATGTGATTTTCTCTTAGATCAAGTCTCTTAACACATCGGTGTGTTAGAGAGCATGAATCGCACTTTGTTAGACATTGTGCAATACATGGCATGTGACTCTGAGTTACAATCCTCCCTCTGGGTTAAGTCCCAGATAGTAATGCCTAGGTTTTGATAAGGTTATATGAGGACCTTTTCAATAAGATATTCATTAAATCAATCGTTAGGAATTTAAAGGCTTACTCGAGTCTCGTAAGACGAAGAGTCGAGTTAGACATCATAATCGACGATGGCCTAGACAACTTCCAGAATGTAAGTCGGAGTAGGGACTCAGATTAATAACTTGATGCAATCAGAAAAGGTCTGTGCACATAAAATAAAGTATGGACTATAGTTTATTTGCTCAAAGAAAGTGTTTCTTATTGACTGCAAGAAAATCTTCAAGTTAGAAGATAAGTGCAGAAAGAAAATAGTGAAGTACAATTTGTGTTGGCTGAGAACGGTTTTCATCCTAACTCCTTTAAACGGATTATGATGAAACTGTCTCGCCAACAGATTTGTACAGATCTACTCGGACCGAACTTGATGTAAATGCTCATGATGACCATGAAAACTGGAACATTCATTTATAGTTCATTTTCTAAATATGATTTAGAAGAACGAACTTATATGAATTGGCCAGAGAGTTTTCAAGGTTAGTGTGAGCGAATAAAATACATTCGAGGCATCAAGAGGCTGGACATATGTTTTGACAAAGTAGTCAAAGAGGTTGACACTTTATCAGAAATGAATAAGAACCGTCTAAAATGACCAGTAACTTATTTTAAATTATTATCGTAAGGTACGATGAGCTGGATGATATCCAGGAAAATTAAATATTATGTATTTCGAGGAACCAAGATAATTGTTTGGATGAGATTCAAATGTATGGTCTAAGATAAACATAGAAAACCATTTAAGTCTAAATAGTAGACGTTTTAGCAGATCCACTCACGAAGGCTCTACCACGTGAAGTCTGGAAAGACTTATGTATAAATGCGGTATGAGATACCTGGATAAATGGGCCTGAGTGCAAGTGGGAGATGTTGGAAGATGTATGCCCTCGAGGCAATTTATCTCTGCGTAATTGTACAAACATCTTGTTCAAAATTACAGTGAGCTATATGGTAAGTAATTTATCTAAGTTAATTCATAATGTAGTAATCATTAGAAACTTAGGCAAAGTCATGAGACTTAGTGCAAGGTCAAACATGTATCGAGATGGGGATCTCGATCATGGAGAAATGCTTGACCGTTAGTAGCATAAGTCTAAAAACATTCGAGGTCGTAGATGTTTCGAGAAAAGGATATCGAAACATCTGATAGACCATTGTGTCTTAGTGTTTACCGTGTAGCGGTAACGATGATCTCATGATCGTTTGACTTGGCGAAGTCGAAGACGAGACACTGGTGTTCATTGGAGAATGAGTTCACTGAACGACCCAACCAGAGTTATCATATGGTTATGATTGACCAATCTGTCAATGATAACTCTTAGTGATGATATGCGAGTTGGTCTTTTAATTTGAGGTCATTGGACGAACCTGTACGTGAATGGTGTCACTTAGATCTCTGACCTAGCTTCGAGACAAGGCCTGTCGAAAGGTCTTTGGTTGGGTGACAGTTGAAACGTGCGAGGAGAGTAATGACCAAGATAAGATTCATCTCTTCCTGGTCAATGGGAGTTAGTGTCGTAGTGTTAGTTCGGTCTTTAGTGAAAACTCTGGCCAGAGTATGTTGGAAGATGTCCAATATTATTTGACTAAACATCGATGGAGACTAACCGGTTTCGAGCTGTTGGGGTTGACAGTTTGACCGTACCCTAGGCTTGAGGTTAAACGACATAGTTTTGACGAAGAGACTAAAACTGTGGAATTCATTACGGACACAGTCAGGGTGGTTCCGACAATGCTCATGTCAATGAGTTAACCACATAAGTATGATAATGAAACAGAGACGGCACCTGCTGCTCGTGGTCACTACCGTCTGGGGCTTCGAGCCCCACATGTAGTAGGGTCAGGCTGTAGGGTCTCACACAGAGTGCGACCTTCGTATAGTAATAGGTAGAAATTAGGGAGAATATGCATTTAATGCAAGGGATAGAAAACTGCAAAAAGTTTCCATTTAGCCTCTGCATTCAGGATAAATGATCCTGAGTGCAAGTGGGAGATTTTAAGCTTAAATAGGGACTATTTTGTATATGATGCAAACAGAGTTAAATGTGTCGTAAATTGTTTACGACCATATTTAATAAAATAAACACGAGGAAAAGTTTACCTATAAGATGGGAATGTCCGGGTCTAAACACAGGTTCGAACGGCGTCCAAAACGGACGCCAAATGCACGAGATATGCCCAAAACCGTCAAAAAGCACTATAGGCCTTGCACATGCCCAAACTGGGCATGGTCAGCCCCGGCTGAACTGGCCCTGGACGACCGGGGGCGCAGGCCCGGCCGGGGGCGCTGGGCGCCTGGCCAGGCCCTGGCGCCCAGGCCCTGGCCCGCCTGGGCGCCTGGTCCAGGACTGGGCAGCGCCCAGGCTGGCTGCCAAGCGCCCAGGCTTGCTGGGCCCACCCAGGCTGGCGCAGTGGGGCCCACCACCTGGGTTTCGAACCCTGGGCGCAGAGTTTTGAGTGGTGGCTGATTTTGAACGAAAATCAAGTGTTGGGCTCATCTTTGGACGATCAATTGAGGGGTCAAACGAACTCTGATTGACTCGCTGATTTTTCCTATGCATTCACCATTCAGCACTCTTCGATTTGATAGATATCTAATGTGAAGCTCAACAATGAGAGAGTTAAAATGCATGGAAGTTTGGCATTTATGAAAGGCAAACTAACTTGAATTATTAACTCCAAAACTTTAGTCCCACATCGGCAGTGGAGTAAAGGGGAGGGGTCAGCCGCCTATATAAATAGGGGCATGCCCCCTTCCTCTAAACTCATCCCAAGCTCTAGATCTGAGCGGCTCCCAAAAGTTCAGAGCACGCTCGGATCTAAGCTTAAAATGAATATTATCTCTTCTCCCTAAATTTCTGCCTTGCTCCTGAAGGGCTTTAGCAAAGCCACGAAGGGACTCAGATCGGATTCGAAGTCTTGACGGAGGATCCACTCAAGTGAAACTTTCTTCGGCGTGTGGTTGGCTCAACGATAAGGGGGTTGCTTGCCTCGAGACGCGGTGTGGTTTGGGACGCTGTTCGGCTCGTGACCAAAAGCGGTTTGGAAAGCGGTTCAGCTCGGGATGAGGAGCGGCTCGGGACGAGGTTCGGTACACCTTGCCGATGCAAGCAAGTTTCCTGGTATGTAGTTTAATTAAGCATAGTATTTATAATTTTGCAGTAGCTTAGATTTATCTTGGAGTGGTCAGACACACCTCAAGATAGTAGAGATCCTGGCTAGGGTCTTGATATCCTTAGGAATTGCATGTTAAATAGTTTAACATTTTTTCACTGCTTGCTTTTATTTTGCCTATATCGTTCGTCCGACGTAGGACATGAGTAGAAATGTGCCCTAAGGGTCCCTCAAAACCCATCATGGTCATCCTACTCCAGAGGGCTCTTCTCGTCTCCATTGTGGCGGAGGCCGCAGCAGATTCAAAGAAGGGGAAACGATCTCAAAACTACAGCGATCAGTTGAGATTAGGGATGAAGTTCTTCGAAGCTCAAAGATTTATGCAAGCAAATGAACTCCATAAAGGATCATTCGATGATTCATGTTGACAAGACTCCATTGTACTAGGATGGCTTTGGTGTGTCAAAAAGAACAAACCGAATTAGAAACCGATGCGGCTAAACCAAAGCTCACCAAAGTGTGGGGATTCTTCAAGAACCCGACTGGTATCATCCACAAGCCTGCATGTGTGCTTGTCAGTTCGGGTCGTCTGGAGCCCTGTGAGGCGGCCAGCAGAGGCGGTGGCCCAGCCGCCTTGTCGCTCGTCGGTGGATAGCCCGAGGGTAAATGCATCAGGGGAAGGAGGTGTACCAAGGGCTCAGTTGAAGCTCGAGCAGATCGGGCACGTTCAGCTGGGGGCCGACATCAAGGGGTCCGAGACTGGAGGGATTTGGTCAGCTGTCAATCCGTCAATCCATGCCATCGTCGATCGACCGATCTAATCAATCATTAAGCAGACAAGCAGACAAGATGTCCCCCCGGGTAGCCGAGCCGCCCTCCGCCTCCGTCTGAGCCAGAAAAGGTGACAGCCATATGCATCCATGTTGACGTCGTCACCAAGATCAAGTATAAATGCGAGCTTGCAGGGCTACCCCTACCAAGCTTATGGATTCCTCCCCTCAGTGGTGCCATGGCCCATGGTGCCTTGACTTCGAGTCCCCTCTGTCACCGGACCGTAGCACAGAATAAAGGCGTGTTCTTTTCGGCTCCATCTTCACCAATCGGATTGTGGTGTCGAAGCCGATGGGGATATGTTCACATTGCTTGCGGTGAGGCTGTGTGCCTTGCCGAGGCCGTGCACCCCTTTGTCAGTGGTTTAGGCTAGAGGGCCGCAACCCCACAAGGCTCGCCACGCCTATGATATGTGCCCATGGGGTTTCACTGCTATTGTTTTCGCCCCGAGGTTCGCTCCTGTATCCAGCTTGCCTGCCACTAATTGGATGACGACTAGAGAAAGCATAGATAGACCATCAGGAGAAATTTATCAACATGAAAAGGGCGAGATCATGGGCAAGCCATGTGAGGTTTCCGAGATCGCACCCGACAAGACACTCATTGGCTCTCCCTAGAGAGAATCTCGATCAGTTCCCTTTGAGGTTATCGAAAGGCTTTGGAGGAGCAAGAGCTGCCGGTGGCGTTCCCGAGCTTGGTCGAGTCATTCTGTCCGATCAACCTAGCTCATGTCCTCCCGAGCAACCGAGCTCATTCTACCGAGGTTGCTCCGTGCCGAGCTCCTTTTGCCAAGCTGAACATTCGGTGCCGACCAGAACATGCCAAGCATACTAAGCTTGATGAACATTCAAGTGTGTCGAGCATACTGCACAATGGCCCAGCATACACGAACGATTGCATCCACCACAATAGCCCCTCACCACCAAACGAACTAGTCGGCTATAAGGTTGGGGGCCAGTCCCTCGGCAAAGTTGACCCACCTCAAAATCGATCGTAGGTCGAGGGGTTACTTGATCACTCCATATTTTACACATTTTTCTGCATGTTTGCATGCCATTTTGATCGCCCAAATCGTGTTTTTCGTGTTTATTCGACAATATTGCGATGCTTTTCACGATTTGTTGTGTTTGTCGTATTTCAGGAGATTTGGAGCGATTTGGAGTGATTCTAAGATGCACCCACTCCGGAGTGTCACCGACGACTCTCTTGGGGGGTATTTTGCTGTTGGAGAGGAGTGGAAGGAGAAAGAACGTCGTAGGAGCGACGAGGAGGCGAAGATATGAAGTTTGGGAATTTTTAGCACTTCACTCGGCCGAGTGAAGGAGTCACTCGGCCGACCATAGGAAGCCCGCTCGGCCGGCCAGATCGGACACGCAACAGGCGTGCACTCGGCCGAGCATCGCCATGCCACTCGGCCGAGCACCGAGTCACCCATCGCCCGAGTGGAGCGAAGACGACGGCATCAAAAATCACCAACTCTCTGTTTTTCGTCAGTCTGCTCCAATGACCCACTCGACCGAGTGGAGAAAGACGGCCGCCCGAGTGACTGAAGGCCGTCCGCCCGAGTGACCTCCGAGGAGACGACCCCCGAGACCCCCCAACTCTCTGTTTTTGTACAGGGTTAGTCACTCGGCCGAGTGACATTTGTCACTCGGCCGAGTGAGTCACGCTGCCTGACGTTGCCCCCGGTTTGCTAGCCGCAAATGGCCGGGGGACCCGCGTGAGGGTTTAGATATTTGTAACCGCAAGCGCACGGTGTTGTAGTGTGGCTTGGGGGTCGAACACAGGGAGGCTAGGATGTGCTTGTGTCAAGGAGGACCGAAATCACCCCGTGGGCGAGCTAGCCCGAATCGGTTGATGGGTTGTCACGGTAAAGGAATGCAAGGTATGAACAATAAGAAAATAAAACCGGGACTTTGGTTTCCACTCCAACGAGCGACTCTCGCCGATACGGCCTACGGGTAGGATGTCGATCGGAATTAGGGTCTAATGGTGAGACATTGCCTCTGAAAGTGGTACCGGCATCCCATGGGCCTGATATTCCGGTCGGTGCCCAGGATGATACACCGGACTTCCCGGGTTCGATCAGTGGGCACTCCCGTGTCCATTAACACTGATCGATTCCGGGAGCACTAAGCTCGCAACGATAACTCCCAACGTCTCATCCTGCCACTCCCGCGCGCTAGGATTCGGCGTCTACGCTAAGGGCGTGAGCTATGGCTAGGGAGTCAACCGCCAAGTTTATTCCCCCTTGGCCCAACGGTCAAAGGCGGTCTTTTTCCCGCTGATGACAATAAAACACCCCGCGAAACCATTAGATTCATAATCCCTATCGATTTTCTAACCCTATGGATGCATCGGGAAGAGCCCCCGAAGGGGTTTCTGCCAAAATCCCAGATTTGGGAACAACTCACAAATATTCATTAAAAAGCGATCTAAACGAAAATGAACCGTTAAAATCATAATCAGACGATAGGAATGCGAAGGTAGTAGAGCAATTAAGATAATACTAAAGTTTAAGAAAGATCTGAAAACTTACAATAGAAGAGTAATTACAGCCGTCACAAATAGGAGAAAACAGTAAAAACTAACAGCCCCCGTTTCTGGAACCCTAGGGGTCCTATTTATAGGATCTCGTATCACCCGATCGGTTGACAAGTCAACCGATCGGGTGATCCGTTACAAATAATAAACAGAAAACGGCGGACTTTCACCCGGTCATATGAACCGGTCGGTTGAGTTCTTGGAGTGACCGGTTGGATCTTGGCGCCATCGGGTGAAGGGATCGGTTGGGTGCCCGTGTCTCGGCTCCTCAGCATCAGCAACAGATGAACCGATCGGGTGAGAGCCACCCGATCGGTTGGAATTTGGATTGAAAAGACAGAGAATCAGCCCCGTTTGAACCGGCCTGTGAACCGGTCGGGTGACATTCACTTGAGCTCCGGCTGAGACTGGGTGGTGCACGCGTGCATCACCCGATCGGTTGGAGATGACTAACCGACCGGGTGAGGGGCTGAAAGATGTAATCTTCGTCGTTTGACCACCTGGATCACGCGTGACTCCTCCCGTTGCTCCGGGGACTTGAGATATCGTCGTTAAACGTCCCCTACGCGGGCAATCTCCTGCAAACATGGAGAAACAAAGAAAAGTGAAAGAAAATGAGAAAATACGAGAAAACGAATAAAAGACGGCGGAAAATACGGAGAAACACGAAAGAAAACGTGCGTGAATATATGGAATATATACGCACGTCAAAATCCCCCAAGCTGAACTCTTCCTCGTCCTCGAGGAAGACGAGTGAGAGTAGGAGCTCGGAGATGAAAAATAGAGAGAAAGAGAGAAAAAGAAAACTCTAAATCCTAGATCGTCCGTCAGAGCCAACAAAATCAAAAACGACACACCAAGCAAGCAAACGTCAAATCACATCACTAAACCTAGGAAAACGAGTCCAAATAAGTGCCGTGGGCCCACACGGTGAAGCGCGAGTGAATGTGGTCGTGCGCTAGCAGTCGGTGTCGCTATCTACGATGTGCAGTAAAGCTCGATATACACAGACCCAGGAAACGGCCCAAATACCGATTCGAATTTGAAATTGCGGTGAATATTAGTTCAAGCATGCATGAGAAGAGTATAAGAATAGAAGCGTATCATGCATCGGGGATTCCACAACTAGGGTTAAGGAAATCACACCACTATAGCCTAGATACTAGCTAAAAAGTTCCTAAGCCAAGTGTTTTCGAAAACGATGGGGGTTGAGATGATGTGGAGTAGAACACTCGGTGCAAATTCTCACCTTCCCTTTATTCTCGGTAGATAGGAAAAATATTCACACTTGAAATTTTTTTGGGTTTTGGGTATTTGCATTTTTTAAGGCTTTTTGGCTATACAAAATTTTTCTTTTCTTTTCTTTTTGGGTTTTTCTTTTCTTTTCTCCTTTTTTTTGGATTTTTTGGGTTTTTGGCTATACACACGTGTACTCTCCCAAGTGGGAGAACGGTACACGACGAGGGGATTTTCACCAAGTAAATCAAAAAAGAACCTGGAATCTAAACACTTGGGCAAATGAAACTATTCTCGCTAAATAGAGCATAGGCTAAATGGGTTGTCCTAGTCCTTAATTGTGGAATCCCGACACATGCGAAATGAAGTACACGATATATATAAATAGCATGCAGAAGCAGACAGGGAAAATAAATACCGCATATTCAAATCGAAGCATGATAGTCTAGGGGTCATTCCTGGACAGGTATATAAAGTAAAATCACAAAGTAGAAGCACACCAAATAGATAGGCACAAAACACGACTCACAAAAACTAAGAGGACCCACGATGCGTGAAATGCAAGAGAACTCGAAATCCTAGGGTTAGTGAATGTGATTATCAATGCCATGCTAGGTGTGTGTGATTTTGTGGCGATTCATCATAGGGTTCATCTCTAGGAGAAAGAGATAAAAAGAAGAGAAGAGAAAAAGGAAAAAAAATAAAAAACACGATGAAGATGACACAAAAACGAAAAAGAAGGACTCAAATGGCGCACAAAGTGCGACTCCCCCAAGCTGAAGCTTGCATTGCCCTCAATGCAATATGAGTGAGTACGGGAGGGCAATGAAGATGGGGGGAATACGCACCGACACAAAAAGAAATGAAAACGAGAAAGACACAGAGATGAAACTGAAAATAAAGAAAAATCAAAATCAAACCACACGACACGAAAATAGAAATAAAACCACACGACACGACACTCAAAACGGGAAAAACAAGCACACACACAAAAATGAGAAAAAACAAGACACGATAACACACCAAAATAGACGTCCCCCAAGCTAGACATGACAGTGCTAGCAAATAAAATGCGAACGTGAAATGCAGAAATATGCAAGGGGTAGTCAATCGGATTCGCTGGTACTAGAATGGTAGGGGGAGGGAGAGGAGGGTGGGGAATAGTGAATGAAAGAATCCTCAGAGGAAGAGGAGGGCGTGCCTATGGGGGAAGGAGGGGCGACAGGCTGGAGCACGGGTGGATCGATGTGCACCGGGGGGCTGTGATGGAGAAAGATCGTACCAGGTGGGCCGACAGTTGGGTGCCAATCGGGAGGATCCAAGGGTGGTAGATGCACGAATGGAGAGTACCAAGGATCGGGGTAAAACTCCCAAGGCAGATGAGATGGGGGGTAGGGTAGGCGCAAAGGGGCTAAAGGTGGCAGGATCGCGAAAGGTGCGCAGGCGGGTCCATAGAGGTAGACAGCACGGTCTTCACCGAAGGGAGTGAGCATATTGATATCGATCAAGTAATCGCGATCAATACGGCTACGTCCAGGCAAAATAGGGAGGTCGGGTGGCACTCTCAAAACACAGCTGACAATAAGGGTGATCATCCCACCACAACAGATGGATCCAGAATTGGCACGGCTAACAGTAAAAATTTCGTGGATGATCCAATGAGCGGCGTTTATGGGCATGGGGATGTGCCCAAGGATCCTGTCATCGGACATGGCATAGAGAAAGAAGAGCTCATCCCTAGATACAGTGGACACATCCACGCGGGCGAAAACAGTGTTGGCAAGGATGCAATGGGCGAGGCGGTAACACGGGTGAATAATGTAGGAGGCAAGAGCCTCGGGTGGAAAGGTGGTGTACCGGGTAAATCGTTGCCAAACACCATCAGCCCGAAATTGAGAGTAGATGTCAGTTCGATCGTGGGTGGAATGTTCAGTATTAAGATCGGGGTGACGGAGATTGAGGATATTGTTCAACTCGATGAAACCCAGAGAAAAATCGCAGTTGAAAGCGCGGAAGGAGAAACCCCCATCAAACACCTCGAGGGAACTGAGGAATTCAAGTGTGAGATTTCTGTGTGTGTGAGCATGGATGTAAGAGAGGGTATGGCACCCGATACAGTTGAAAATTCTGGCGACACCGTTCGAAAGCCCTAGAGCTTCGAGTGTGGGGCGATCGGCGAAGAGTGTAGGTCTCATCGGGCGATGAAGTAGTGCTCGCAAACGGTCAGACTGTTCTTCCGTAGAAGGGTTTATGCCAAGGAAAGAGGGGGAAAAGGGGCCGTGGAGCGGATCACGGCGCGAAGATGATGCAATCTCTTTCCCTTTCTTAGACATGGTGACTATGTGAGTGGTGAAAAGGAAAGTGGGGGCGCGCCTATGATGAATATAGAGCAAGTGAAGCAGGTACAACACCAATTTTGGATATTACAGATAAAGTAAGAGATGTGTAGAGTGGAAGAGTGTTACCCATCAATGTAGCAAGATCAAGCTCCCGAGGGACTCGCGTAGTAGGAGGAAGCAATTCGGGAAACCGCCGCTCGTTGATCCGACAAGAAACAGGTTTTCGAAAATTTTGGGGGCTAGGGTTAGGGTTTGGGTGTTTTGATGATGGAATGTCGACGATGGCAAGGTGGCGGGGGTGGGGAAGTATGGGAGTGAGTGGGGATGAGGGTCTAGGGGCAGTATGTTGGGTGGAGGAGGTCGATTCGACAGTTGGAGGGTGTGTAACCACGTGAAGGGGATTTTCGGGGGTCGGGTGGCGGTCATCGTGCGGTAGGGGTATTTATAGGGGCGAAACTGAACCGATCGGGTGAGTTCTCACCCTATCGGGTAGGCAAATTTCGAAAGTTTCCTGTCGGCCAACAGCTACAGGTGAACCGACCGGGTGAATAGTCACCCGATCGGTTGACTGTTTCCCAAATCTTTCCCGAGAATTGGGGGTTTCTCACCCAGTCTCTTCAACCGATCGCGCTCTAACTCAACCGATCGGTATATATTTCCCAAAAATTTCCCGAGAATTCTCCCCAGATCACCCGGTCTGTCACCCGGTCTCTCCATTCTTCACCCGATCGGTTCATTTGGGGATAGATGCGGCTTGTATCTGATACATCCCAACCGATCGGTTGAGTTATCAACCGATCGGTTGGGGCCTTGTTTCCTGCAAAAACCAACAGATTTGTCTAAGTCCCTGAACGGATGTACTTGCGGCTGATTTTATTTATAAAAATAGATAAAATAAGGTCAAAAATAACACTAAAAAGTGGGGCAAAAGTTTAGAGCACGGGTTGCCTCCCATGAAGCGCACTTGTTTAACGTCATTGGCTCGACGCCTCTAACGGTGGTCAATTAGGATCCGGAGGGTTAGAGGAAGAGTTGTCGCTCGTTGGGGATCCGACCGGAGAGAATTCTGGTTCTCCAACTGCATAGTGTTTCAGACGCTGTCCGTTGACTTTAAACGGCTCATCCCTTCCCATTATCTCAATAGCCCCATGCGGGAAAACCTTGGTGACGCGGAACGGTCCCGACCACCTTGACTTGAGTTTTCCAGGAAAGAGCTTCAGCTTTGAGTTGAATAGGAGAACTAAGCCCCCTTCTTTGAATTCCCTCTTCAAGATTCGCTTATCGTGCCACCGCTTCAGCTTCTCCTTGTAGATCTTGGCGTTCTCATAGGCATTGAGCCGGATTTCGTCGAGCTCGTTGAGTTGTAACTGCCGATGCACTCCTACCTTCTTGGTGTCGAAGTTCAGATTCTTAACTGCCCAAAATGCCTTATGCTCCAATTCCACAGGAAGATGGCAAGCTTTCCCATAGACAAGCCGGTAGGGAGTTGTGCCGATAGGAGTTTTAAATGCTGTCCTGTAGGCCCAAAGCGCGTCAGGAAGCTTTGATGGCCAATCCTTTCTAGAATTGGCCACCGTCTTTTCTAGTATGCTTTTAATCTCCCGATTAGAGACTTCCGCCTGACCGCTGGTCTGCGGGTGGTAGGCACGCCCCACCTGGTGTTGTACCCCGTATTTTTTTAAGAGGGCCTCGAATTTCCTCTCTATAAAGTGGCTCCCTCCGTCACTGATCAGGACACGAGGTACACCGAACCGCGGGAAGATGTTGCTTTTGAAGAACTTGGCTACCACTCTGGAATCATTGGTTGGACTGGCCATCGCTTCAACCCATTTCGACACGTAGTCCACAGCCACCAAGATATACCGGTTCCCCGAGGAGGAAGGGAACGGTCCCATGAAGTCCACTCCCCATACATCGAATATTTCGACCTCCAGGATGTAGTGTTGAGGCATCTCATTCCTTTTGGAGATATTCCCAGCTCTTTGGCATTTGTCGCAGGTTTGGACATAAACATGTGTGTCCTTGAAGAGAGTAGGCCAGTAGAATCCGCTTTGGAGAATTTTTACGGTGGTCTTGTAGGTGCTCGCGTGCCCCCCACATTGTTGCCCATGGCAGTGGGAAATGATGGAGGTCGCCTCAGTTTCAGGGATGCATCTTCGTATCACCCCATCATTGCAGGTTTTGTATAGGTGGGGGTCATCCCAATAAAATTTGCGGACCTCATAGAAAAATTTCTTCTTCTGCTGAAAGCTCACATTGTGGGGGACGATGGCACAAGCCAGATAATTTGCTATGTCGGCGTACCAGGGGGTCCAGGAGGAAGAGACAGAGAAGAGATGCTCATCAGGGAGTGAATCATCGATCGGCATAGCATTTAAATCGAGGGTAGGCATCCTGGACAGGTGATCGGCAACAACATTTTCCGCCCCCTTCTTGTCTCTGATTTCCAGGTCGAATTCTTGGAGGAGGAGAATCCATCTAATGAGTCGCGGCTTAGCTTCTTTCTTGCTCAATAGGTATTTAAGAGCCGCGTGATCCGTATGCACGATCACCTTGGCGCCAACGAGATATTGTCGGAACTTATCCATGGCGTAGATGACCGCGAGCAATTCTTTTTCCGTGGTATTATAATTTCTTTGGGCGGCATCAAGTGTTTTGCTCGTATAATATATGACATGAAGATTTTTATCTTTCCTCTGCCCCAAGACGGCACCAACCGCATAATCACTAGCGTCACACATCAGCTCAAAGGGTAGATTCCAGTTCGGTGGCTGTATTATGGGCGCGGAAATCAAAGCTTGCTTCAAAGTGCGGAAGGCCTCCATACACTCCTCGCTGAAGACGAAAGGCATGTCCTTCACGAGGAGTTGGGTCAGCGGCCTGGAAATCTTCGAGAAGTCTTTTATGAAGCGGCGATAGAATCCCGCGTGTCCTAAGAAACCACGGACTCCTCGAAGATTGAGCGGTGGTGGAAGCTTTTCAATCACTTCAACTTTAGCCTTATCAACCTCGATTCCCCTCGAAGAGATGACGTGCCCCAGCACAACTCCCTCTTGGACCATGAAGTGGCACTTCTCCCAGTTTAGGACTAGTCCCTTTTCCTGACATCTCTCCAGGACCTTAGTTAGATTACTGAGGCACGAGTCAAACTTAGTTCCATAGACGGAGAAGTCGTCCATGAAAACCTCCATGATGTCTTGGGAGTAGTCGGAGAAGATAGCAGACATGAGTCTTTGGAATGTAGCAGGGGCGTTACAAAGTCCGAACGGCATTCTTCTATACATATGTCCAGAATGGGCAAGTGAAAGTCGTCTTCTCCTGGTCATCGTTATGAATAGGGATCTGAAGAAATCCTGAATACCCGTCCATGAAACAGAAATAATTATGCTTCGCCAGTCTCTCGAGCATCTGGTCAATAAAGGGGAGAGGGTAATGATCCTTCCTCGTAGCCTTGTTCAGCTTTCTATAGTCAATGCACATCCTGTACCCCGTGACGGTCCTCGTTGGTTGATCGCGCCGGGACGTAACCCTAAAGAACGGTTGTAGTTTTACCGCAAGTACACGGTGTAGCAGTGAGCGGGATATCGAACACAGGGAGGACGAATGACCGTGCTTGTTCCAATCACCCTGGCTATTCAAGAAGAAAGATTTGCCTTTGGCGATCCTGTCACAATCGTCAGACAAAGTGCGGAAATATCAAATCAAATAAAGAACGTCTAGGGAATGGGGAATCCCTGCTACTCACCGTATCTCATAAATGTGGTTCGTCGGTTTCAAAATTGCTAGATTGAGATTTTGGATGGACTAGTTGCAACTGAATGTAGAACCAAGCTCACGCTCTCGCGCTGTTGCCGGTCTATAGCTATCCTAGGTTTGGGTCCAATCTCTTGCAAACCCTAGCCTAGGAACGCTAGCATTAGGGTCAACATCATCGTCCAATCGCGCACCGAGCCCAATCTCTTGCAAACTCGGCTCGCGATCTAGGTTGGGATAGTTCCTACCCGTCCAATCTCTTGCAAACGGGTATTGGCACGGAATTGCAACCGGAAACCCTAGTATCGGTCCAATCTCTTGCAAACCGATACTACGGAAATTCGATTCCAACCCAATTCGGATTTCTAGGGTTTCCTATCGAATCAGGATCCAATCTCTTGCAAATCCCGATCGGTATGAACTCCTAGCTAACCGTAGTAAATTGATCCCAATCTAATCCCTAGATATCGATTCTAGCAAAATTTCTACTAATTCATCACAAATATGAAGTTGGGCTTGTAGGGTTCATCCCCACGCCCCAAGACGTGGCGACTACTCACAATTCATAGCAAGATCACAAAAACAATCAATGAAATAAGCAATAGAATTCATCACAATATTGAGATATGCAATAAAAATAGAATTTTTGGGGAAGAGAAAGACAAACCAATGGAGTTCTTCAATTAATCCAACAAAAATCAAACTTTGCCTCCTCTCCAATCTCAAGAATAAAACTAAAAAGCTAATCTAAAAAGCTGCAAAAAATCTAAGGAGAAGCTCTCCAAAACTAGGGTAAAAACAGGGGTTAAATAGCCCCCAAAATCGTCCAAAAACTGTGACCAAAATACCCCTGCGCAGCCTGTTTTCCGCAATTTTCGCTACAGGCAGCGCGTCGCACTCGGCCGAGTGACAAAAGTCGCTCGGCCGAGTGAGAAACCCTGTAATTTTCCAGTAAGTCGGGGCCTTCAGGGGTCTCTACTTCGGGGGCGGCTCGGCCGAGTGAGTTGTCGTCACTCGGCCGATGGCTTCATTGTACTCGGGCGGACGGGATTCTCCACTCGGCCGAGTGGGTCTTCTAAAGCTCAGCCAGCCGAAAAACAGAAACTTGGAGATTTTTGAAGGGCTTCGTCTGGGCGCCACTCGGGCGGACGTGATGTCTTCACTCGGCCGATGTGGTCTCCGTCGCTCGGCCGAGTGCACATAGGAATCGTGTCTGCTCTGGTCGGCCGAGCGGTGTCTCTCTGGTCGGCCGAGTGGGTCCTCCACTCGGCCGAGTGAGACACAAAAAATGCCCAGATTGCTTATTTTGGCCTCCTCGTCGCTCCTGCGACGTCCGTTCTTCTTCCGCTCCTCTCCAACAGCAAAATACCCCTCGGGGAGGTCGTCGGTGACCGTCTAGAGTAAGCGCATCTCGAGATCACTCCAAATCGCGCCAAATCACCCGAAATGCGACAAAAACAACAAATCGTGAAAAGCATCGCAATATCGTCGATATATCGTGAAAAACATGATTTGGGCGATCTAAATGGCATGCAAACATGCGGGAAAAAGGTGTAAAATAAGGAGTGATCAAAATCCCCCAAGCTTGCCTCCTACTCGTCCTCGAGGAAGATAAGTAAATGGCGAACCCGGGGGAATTTGGAAAACGAAAATGGCGAAAAAATGAAAAATGAAAAACGGAGAAGAATGGAAAACGAAATGAAAATAAAGAAGAGAGAGAGAGAAGCGAAGAGGTAAGCTACTAGATCATTTTCTCAGGACGGGGGTTTCACTTACTCATATAGCATGCATCGAATGAAAAACTCATGTCAAAAGATTTTATTTTGATATCATAGTATAATAGTGCAAATAGAAATGGAAAACCCACGAACAACGATATAATCATGAAAAACGGAATAATTCTAAAATTAACATCGTTTGAATCATTTAAAGCGGTATACAAATCACAGATCACACACTTTTCAATTGAATGCTTTCTATCAGGAGTATAAGAGTATCACACAATAGAATAGAGAGAATAGAAAAGTATGGATTTCATGAAATGAACGCTAGGCTTAGATTTCTGGATTTCGTAAAGCTAGAAATAATCTCACCGAGTATAGAATATTACTTAGCCTAGGTTGTCGTGCAACGTCAAGTAGCCACTCTCTCACACATCAATGGATCCCCTCCCCCAAGCTTATCTATAAGCGTGGTGACATAAAAAATATTCACATCCCCATTTTTATATAGCTCCAAATGTAATAAGAAGAAAGAAGAAAGAAAGAAAGTGAGATGGGATCTTTTATTGAGGATTTTTCCTCTTTTCTCTCTCTTTTTTTTTCATATAGAATATATACACAACGATCCCAACTCAAAGAGAGATAATGATATACAAGAATGTTCTTCTCTCTTTTATTATTTTTTTAGAGAATAAGAGATTTGGAGCTAGGAATTAGTAGTGGGGGAAATGCCATAAAATAGAATCGCTAAGGGGAGATTCACCAATGATTGTAAAAGTAGAGAAATGATGTTCAAGATTTGTGGAGAAAGAAATAGATATAACTCTCGGTTCACTCTATAAGACATGCACGACAACTTCAGCAGGGTAATCTAATCTACTCAGTTTCGATCACAAAAAAGCTAACTAATCCAGATTTATCATAGCTAACATCATTCAATCATCCTGAAGTGAAGTGTACAATTCATGCATATAGAAGTGATATAGGAAAAAGAAATCAGTACTCCAGATATAAGCATTCAATGCGTGAATCTTGGTGTGTTTTCTGTGATAGCATACATATGAATATTCAGACTCAGCTAATAATAGAATTTCATCCAATTTCATGTGGCAAAAGTGTGGGTTACTATCTCTAGATGCAAGGCAAGTCATAGCATATGATATCAGAAATAAAGTCTAAGACATGACAAATATAGCATGCATACAGAGTAAGCTAAATCCAACGTCATCATCATCACAGAAAAGTCATCTCTAGCATGAGATGAAAAAGAAATAAAGATAAAGGGATAAAGGAACTATTTACAATGCGGCACACAGAAAAAATAAGAAAAACGTGATGCATGGCAAAATAAAAGAAAGATGATGAAAAATAAGTGCAAAAGCGGAGAGTGGCGTGAAAAACTAAAAATAAAGGTGGCAAATCGAAAAAGAACGTGAGAACTCACTCCCCCAAGCTAAATGGCACAGTGTCCTCAATGTGCAAAGTGTGGCACACCGAGAGACAAGAAATGTGAGGGGAAAGTGAGGATGCATGCATGAAAAATGAAAATAAAAAGAAAAATAAAGAAATGAAAATATGATGCGGACATGATGCATGCGCAGATAGGAGTGATACAGATATATAAGTGGCACCAAAAACTCTCCCTCTCTCCCAAAAAAGATATATAAATATATGGTCGACATGAGAATCCCAAAATAAGTGAGGGGAGGGGGGTGGACAAAAAGGCATCAGGACCCAGCAGAAACGGGCAGCACAACGGCAAAAGGAATCGATGGCATCAAGGGTGCCTAGGAAGGTGGTGTTGCACCGTCTCCGTCCTGAGGCGGAGGTGGTGGTGGTGGCTGGACAGGCCGCTGAGCGGGTGTGGGTGTGGTAGTGGTAGCAGGTCGAGTGTGTGTGGAAGTGTGGGCGGGAACCTGCTGGGTGGGTGTGGGTACGCGCGGGAGACGCTCCAGAACCTGGGTGAGACAGTAGTGAATCTGCGGTAGCAGCTCGAAGCGGCCAGCCATCGCAGAGACGGTGGAGGACAGGGTCCTAAGGTCGCCTCTGAGGCCACTCACCGCCCCCTCTAGAGCACGAATGCTCTGAAGTACAGTGTCAGGGGGAGGTGGTGCAGAGGGACGCACCGGGCGGGGCTGTGCAGGGCGTGGCTGGCGTACTCAGGTCACGTATGTGACGGGCTCAGCGGGGAAGGGAACAAAAGGTGCTGCACTCGCAAATGTGGGCATGGCCTCAGTGCGAGGCCGGGGCACAGACTGGTGAGAAGTGGAGGCAGCAGCAACGAAAGAAGAGTGCAAAAGTGGCAGCGAGGCGGCCAGAGAGGTCGGTGGCACAGAAGTGTGGACAGACGCCACGACGCTCTCGGAAAATACAGCAGGGGTGGAGACAGAGGTGACTACCGCTGGGGTGGAAGTGTGTGGACCAAAAGGCGCAACCCCAGCGGAGATCATGCTAGCCATGGTCTCCATGACCGCGGCAAACGAGGGCTCTCCACTCTCAACAAAGGTCGGTGGGCGCTCGGGGAGTGCGGAGCAAAGAGGCTCGACGGACAGAGGGCCAGTGGTGGTGGTGGGAGTGGTGGTGACAGCCTCGGAAGTGGTGGAGGTGGTGGAAGTGGGATCAGCTGAGGTACTCTCGACACCGACAGAGGTGTCAGGAGCAGCGGGAACGTCAGGTATAGGCTGAGAGGCCACAGGGTCAACAGGGGCAGCAGGCTTAGCAGGGTGTGCAACAGGGTCTACAGGGGCAGTGTGGGCCTGCTCGGCCTCCTCGGCCTCGAGCACGTAAGCAGCGGGGATGAGAACATCCATCGCAGGGAGCCAGTCTGCCTGGGCTGGTGCAATCTGAGTCCGAGCTAGGCTCGGAAGAATCATGTAATCGGCCCCGTAAGGGCCGTGCAACCAGACCCAGTGACGCTCACCGTGCGGACGAAGCATCTTCATCCGGGCCATAACATCTATCGACAGAGAAGTGGGGCCCGGGACGCGTCGCAAGTCGTCAGGGAAGTCCTCGCCTGTCATAAGGGCAAGCAAGGTGATCAGGCCGCCGCAGCATATCGGTGAGCGAGCGCCCACCGATACGATGATGCGGTCCAAAAACCAAGCCGTGACATCGATCACGACGGCGGGGACAAGCTCATCGCCATCCCTAGATAGAGCTCTGGGACGTGTCATCGCGTAGAGCATGTAGAGCTCTAGCGTAGACATCGTGCCCGGCTCATATCTGGCCAAAAAGGTCAGCGCCATAAGGCGCTGAGCAATGCGGAGGCAGGGATGGACAATGGCCGAGGCCTTGGCCCTACTAGGGTCAAAGGCAGCGTGAAGACCCGTAATCCAGGCCCAGAAGGCACCGGCGTCGAAGGAAGGTGGGGGGATATGGGTGGGGCCGTAACCGCGATCGGCTCCGGGGACAGCGGGCCACGAGAAAAACGCTCTCATCATATCAAGAGTGACCTGGCACTCTCGATCCATGAACCGAAACGAGCATCCCTCGTCGGTCTGGGTGATCGAACTCAGAACCTCAAGTGTCGGGCGGGTGAACGTGTCCGCCGACACCTGGAAGAAATCTCGCCAGCCCACGTTGTCGTACAACGTGAGCATCCCCTCTAGTACCCCCAGGCGTCCTAGGTCAGCGAGGTGTGCAAACCTGGAGGGTACGATCGAGCGCTAGGAGATACGCTCGAAGACGGCGCGGTGTGCGTCGTCTCGGAACGTAATCCCGAGCGGCCCGACCAGTGGAGCCGGTGGTGGTGGCTGTGGAGCGACAGGGAGAGGCTGTGCGGGCTGTGGGTGCACTGCAGGCTGTGCGGGGTGTTCGGGGCCTGCAGGATGTGCTGGGTGTGCGGGGTGTATGGGAGACGGTGGAGGAGAGTCCTCCAACGCGTGGGAGGGGCCGGCATCATCCGACCACTTCCGCTTGGCGGAAGCTCTCTTCGACCGCGGCCGTGTCCGGGGCGGCATATCGGCCCCGAGCGCGCTCCGAAAAGTGTAAAAAGTGCGGTGTGTGTAAAAGAGTGGAAGGAGTATACCCAGACACGCCGCGAGTGCTCAACAATGGAAGCGTGCGAAGTCAGCGCCTCCACGAAGCTCAAATCAGTCCCGAGTAGCTCCCCTGGGCTCCCCTAAGCTCCCAAAAACAACCTGCGCGTGAAATGGAGATATCAGCGGGTAATAATCAAAACGTATGAAGCATTAGGGGTATCATAGATAGATATAGGAATTGATTTGGGTTTGGGGTCATTTAACACATGGATCCTCAAAAAATACTCAAAAAGAGGAGAAAAAGGCAATAAAGGCGATACCGGAGGTGGTAGGGGCGGCGGCCGCCGGCGGCGACTCGGGCGAGGCGCCGGAGGTGCTCGGCCGGCGGTGGCGGGCCGGGCGGCGGCGTGAGCAGGCTGGTCGGGCGAGTGAGGGTGCGAGCGAGGGGTATCGGGCGAGGGGAGCTGAAGGGTCAGGCTGTTTGGGGGATTTTGCGTTTCGAAAAATGTGCTCCCCCTCGCCCCTTATATAATAAAAGTTACGACTCGGCCGAGTGACTAAGCTACTCGGCCGAGCGAGATCAATGAAAATTTCTCCTCGCTTACGCTTCGGCCGAGTGGCTTTGCCAGCCTCGGCCGAGTGGAGTAAGTCCATTCGGCCGAGTGACTCAAGCTACTCGGCAAGACTCGCCCTAGGAGGGTATCCGTTTTACTCGGCCGAGTGGGAATATATACTCGGCCGAGCAGCAGTTATACTGAAATCAGGAAAATAAACAGAGAGTTGGGTACAGCAGACTTCCCTCGTTCGTGAGCGGATCGGCCAGACGAACTTGTGTACTCGGCCGAGTGACTAGTATGCTCGGCCGAGTGAGCCTTATGTTCTGCTGTTTGTCTTCGTTTGGGCTCTAAACTCCGCCTTTCTTCCTCCAGTTGATTCCATCTTCCTCCTAAGCGTCGAGCGCCTTCTTGGGGCGCTCCTCATCGTCGCGTTCATCCTCCTCATGATGGATCTACCTATCTCCTCTCCTGTCAAGAAAAATAGGACCCGTTATCACAAAATTTTTGGGCGAACGACTCAAAACACTAAAAATTTTTAAAACGAAAATAAAGAAAAAGTAAAAATAAAGCAAAAACCGTCGGGTTGCCTCCCGACAAGCGCTCGTTTAAGGTCGTGAGCTCGATCCCTTATAATTTTCAATCAATGTGGGATGTTTGGCGCATATGAGATGCACCCATCAAACTTTCCAGGGAGCGCGCTTGGATTTGGACGTGGCGGCGTGTCCTCCCTCGGTGGTCTCCCATCTCGAATAGTGTTGGGGGGGAGGCTCCCCCAAGCTAGCATTTGCTCCGGTCAACGGCTTCACCGGTGATGCCTATTTCCGTACCGGCGGAGCTTTCATTGGAGACTTTAATTTCGAGAGCTTACGGAGCTCTCGAATCCTTGCGACATCAGCGTCGCCTTCATCATCTTCAGCGGAGAGGTCGGGGGAATCATTTTTCTTCTCATTTTGGCCTAAATCCGGGCCTTCCTCGAAATCTTCATTGAATAGAGCGCCAATAGAGTGGGGGATCGCCTCCTCAATTACCTCATCAAGGAGGTCCATGTAATCAAGCTCCTCGTGGTAAGGCATGTGCTTCATAGCCTTAGGAATGTGAAGCTCCACCTCGATGTTGCCGACGTTTAAAGTTAGTGTACCTTCGCGCACGTCGACGATGACTCCGGCGGTGGCGAGGAATGGGCGTCCAAGTATCAACGAAGTATCTCCCTCCTCCTTAACGTCCATGATCACGAAGTCACATGGCAAGCATATTCCCCCCGGGACTTGTAGCGGGATGTCTTCGGCGATCCCCACCAGCCTTGTTATCCGTCCATCGGCTAATTGAATGCGCATGTCGGTGGGTTTCAACTTTGTCCCGGTGTTTAGCCTTAAGAACATGGAGAGAGGCATGAGGCTCACACTAGCCCCTAGATCAACCAACGCCTTTTGAAGAGGAACGCCGCCCAAGGTGCAATGAATCCGAAAACTCCCCTGATCTTTAAATTTTGCCGGCTCCTTCTCTCTCTTGGTGAACCAAGAGCCCTCCTCGGCTAGCATGATCTTCTCCTTCCTCTTTCTCCCTGAAATCAAGTCCTTTAAGAATTTAGCATATGTGGGGATCTCCACGATGGCGTCGAGGAAGGGAATATTGAGGCTAACTCCTCTTAGATACTCGAGAAACTTCGCTAGCCTTTTCTCCATTTTCGCTCTAGCGAGCCTTTGGGGGAATGGGACCGGTGGCGTGAAGCGCCTCTCCTCGATCAATTGTTCCGCTCTAGATTTCTCCTTTTCTTGTGGCTCTTTCTCCTTATCATCTTCAACTACCGGCTCAATTGGATCCAAGCTTTCCTCCACGGGCTCCTCGGTAGGAATCATGGCGGGGGTGGTATCCTTTCCGCCTCTAGTGGTAACGGCAACTACGGCATTGATGTGGCCGGTGTTGCCCCGTGGGTTTTGCTCGGGTTGCGCCGGCAATCGTTGAGTGTTCTGATTGAGCAACGCCAATTGCTCCGATATTTGAGCCACAACGGTATTAAGAGAGTCTTGCCCCGCCTTCAAGCTAGCATTGACCTTATTTTGCTCGACCATAAACGCCTCCACTCTAGCTTCGAAGTAGGATCGTTGTTGAGCTTGTGGAGGGTTTTGATTTTGATTCCTCCACCCTTGATTGTATCCGGGTGGCCTATATGGTGGAACTTGTTGCTTCGGTTGGAAATTTTGTTGTGGAGGCCCCCTCGGCGGATAGTTTTGTTGTTGGGGTGGTGGTGGTCGAGCTTGTTGAGGTGGTTGTTGTGGCGAGTTCAAAGCTCCTTCATTGTTGGTGTAAGAGAATCCGGGATGATTTCTTGCGGCCGGATTGGCCCAATATCCTTGGTTCCCCGCAACATATTGTACTTGCTCCAAGGATCCTTCTCCTTGCTCTCCTCCCGAGTACATGGCTTGAGATTGGTCTTGCCAATCACACATTTGGTTGGTTGGAGCGGAGGTGGAAGGGGCTCCTTGGGGCTCCGTGATAAACTTCTCCAATCTCTCCACTACCTTGTGGAGAGAATCAAACTTGCTTGTAAGCTCCGTTACGGCCTTCGCCTCGTAGATGCTAGTTGGCTTTAAGGAGGACGTTGAGTGTCCTCGCTCATCGCCCCATTGTTGATTATTTGAGGCCATCTCCTCAATTAGGGCCGTATCTTCCTCGGGAGTCTTTGACAAGATAGCACCATTCGCCGCGGCATCAATAATTTGTTTGGTCCCCGGTTGGAGACCATTGTAGAAGCTATGCACTAGCTCCCAATCTTCTATACTATGGTACGGGCATTGATGCTGCAAATCCTTAAAGCGCTCCCAAGCCTCATAGAGCGTCTCCTGTGGTCCTTGCTTGAAGGACATGAGAGCACTCCGGATCTTCACCGTCTTGGATGGCGGATAGAACTTGTCAATGAATGCACTCGCCAACTCATCCCAAGTGGTGAAGACACCCTCAGCTTGCGTTCTTAACCAGTATAGTGCCTTGTCCTTTTGCGTGAAAGGGAAGAGACGCAGTCTGATGGCATCGATGGAGACCCCCGGCATCTGAAATGTGGCGCACTTCGACAAGAATAATTGGATGTGGTAGTGGGGGTTCTCATGGGCGTTCCCATGAAATGGGTCTTGTTGCATCAAAACCACCAATCCAGTCTTCAGCTCAAAGTTCTTGTCAGCCGCCAACTCCGGCACGGCAATGGATGAGGTCGTAGAAGAGGTCTTAGGCCGAAGCCTATCTCGAATAGAAATTAGCCTCGCCATCCTTGCCGCCAATTGTTCAGGAGTTCCCGGGTTGGTCATAAACCACCCTTCCGGATTTTGTCTCCTTTCCGCTCTAAGTCTCCGCGCGGTACGTTCGATCTCCGGATCAAACAATATAGCTTCAGGGTCCGCCGTAGATCTCGTGTACATGCACAGGGAAAACAGAGTTTCAAAGAGATGATTAGTACCGTGGAAGGGTTAGGTAAAAAAATGGAAATAATAATGATAATAGTGAAAAATAAAAAAAAAGGAAGTAGCTAGGGGTGGTAAGATCAAACGCAATCGCCTCCCCGGCAACGGCGCCAAAAACTTGATCGCGCCGGGACGTAACCCTAAAGAACGGTTGTAGTTTTACCGCAAGTGCACGGTGTAGCAGCGAGCGGGATATCGAACACAGGGAGGACGAATGACCGTGCTTGTTCCAATCACCCTGGCTATTCAAGAAGAAAGATTTGCCTTTGGCGATCCTGTCACAATCGTCAGACAAAGTGCGGAAATATCAAATCAAATAAAGAACGTCTAGGGAATGGGGAATCCCCGCTACTCACCGTATCTCATAAATGTGGTTCGTCGGTTTCAAAATTGCTAGATTGAGATTTTGGATGGACTAGTTGCAACTGAATGTAGAACCAAGCTCACGCTCTCGCGCTGTTGCCGGTCTATAGCTATCCTAGGTTTGGGTCCAATCTCTTGCAAACCCTAGCCTAGGAACGCTAGCATTAGGGTCAACATCATCGTCCAATCGCGCACCGAGCCCAATCTCTTGCAAACTCGGCTCGCGATCTAGGTTGGGATAGTTCCTACCCGTCCAATCTCTTGCAAACGGGTATTGGCACGGAATTGCAACCGGAAACCCTAGTATTGGTCCAATCTCTTGCAAACCGATACTACGGAAATTCGATTCCAACCCAATTCGGATTTCTAGGGTTTCCTATCGAATCGAGATCCAATCTCTTGCAAATCCCGATCGGTATGAACTCCTAGCTAACCGTAGTAAATTGATCCCAATCTAATCCCTAGATATCGATTCTAGAAAAATTTCTACTAATTCATCACAAATATGAAGTTGGGCTTGTAGGGTTCATCCCCACGCCCCAAGACGTGGCGACTACTCACAATTCATAGCAAGATCACAAAAACAATAAATGAAATAAGCAATAGAATTCATCACAATATTGAGATATGCAATAAAAATAGAATTTTTGGGGAAGAGAAAGACAAACCAATGGAGTTCTTCAATTAATCCAACAAAAATCAAACTTTGCCTCCTCTCCAATCTCAAGAATAAAACTAAAAAGCTAATCTAAAAAGCTGCAAAAAATCTAAGGAGAAGCTCTCCAAAACTAGGGTAAAAACAGGGGTTAAATAGCCCCCAAAATCGTCCAAAAACTGTGACCAAAATACCCCTGCGCAGCCTGTTTTCCGCAATTTTCGCTACAGGCAGCGCGTCGCACTCGGCCGAGTGACAAAAGTCGCTTGGCCGAGTGAGAAACCCTGTAATTTTCCAGTAAGTCGGGGCCTTCAGGGGTCTCTACTTCGGGGGCGGCTCGGCCGAGTGAGTTGTCGTCACTCGGCCGATGGCTTCATTGTACTCGGGCGGACGGGATTCTCCACTCGGCCGAGTGGGTCTTCTGAAGCTCAGGCAGCCGAAAAACAGAAACTTGGAGATTTTTGAAGGGCTTCGTCTGGGCGCCACTCGGGCGGACGTGATGTCTTCACTCGGCCGATTTGGTCTCTGTCGCTCGGCCGAGTGCACATAGGAATCGTGTCTGCTCTGGTCGGCCGAGCGATGTCTCTCTGGTCGGCCGAGTGGGTCCTCCACTCGGCCGAGTGAGACACAAAAAATGCCCAGATTGCTTATTTTGGCCTCCTCGTCGCTCCTGCGACTTCCGTTCTTCTTTCGCTCCTCTCCAACAGCAAAATACCCCTCGGGGAGGTCGTCGGTGACCGTCTAGAGTAAGCGCATCTCGAGATCACTCCAAATCGCGCCAAATCACCTGAAATGCGACAAAAACAACAAATCGTGAAAAGCATCGTAATATCGTCGATATATCGTGAAAAACATGATTTGGGCGATCTAAATGGCATGCAAACATGCGGGAAAAAGGTGTTAAATAAGGAGTGATCATTGGTATTAGCTCGTTCTTCTCGTTGCGAACCACCGTCATTCCTCCTTTCTTGGGTACGACGTGCACCGGGCTAACCCAGCGACTATCAGAGATAGGGTATATAATACCGGCATGTAGAAGCCTAACAATCTCCTTTTTTACAACCTCCATCATTATGGGATTTAGCCTCCGCTGTGTCTCAATCGAGGAGGCTTGCTCATCTTCAAGCAGAATTATGTGTGAGCAGAGGCCTAAGCTAACCCCTTTTAAATCCTCAATTGCATATCCGAAAACTCCTTTAAACCTTTTTAAAACACCAAGAAGTTTGGTCATTTGGTCTTCGGGCAGTGAAGAGTTGACTATGACCGGAAGGGTCGAGCCAGCTCCCAAATATTCATATTTTAGCCTCGGCGGTAATTCTTTCATCTCAACTTCTTGAGGCCCCGACGCATACTTCTCAAGCTGAGCATCCTCAAGGGAAAGGAGTTCTTCGTGGATTTCTCGGAAGCCAGCATCCGGAATCTCACCCTCGACCGCGGTTCCGCATGGCAAAGTTTTGCAAGGTATAGTGGGAACGATCGAGGAAGGCACCGGGTCTCTTTCAAGCTCATAATAATTGTCCGGGAAGAAGGCTTGTAGGTGAAAACAGGTTTCAATCGTCGATGGTTCCCCACAACTGTTTCTAACTTCCTCATTATCCAAAGATCGGGGACGCTCAATAGAAGTCTGCAAGGGATAGATTGATTCCTGTCCAGCGTAGCCTACAAACCCGGTCGGATGGTTCTCCTGACAAAACTCCGCGGACAACTCTTCTTCACTAAATTCGGGACCAGGGTTGTCGATATACGCCACTTCACCATGAGGAAAGAGAGTTTTCGTGGCAAGGTGCTCCTGCGTATCTCGATATCTCCTCTGACTTTCCACGGCGGCATACAGGAGGGATAGTATATTCGAAGTATTCAGTGACTCCGCTAAGCTCTGCGCCAAACAGCGGATATGGTGAGAGTGATCCCAGATGTCTCCTGAAACTGCATGCAACATCCTCGCCGTGGGGCCAGGATCTTATACGAAAGGAGAGAGAGAGAGAGAGGACTGCACAAGTGGCAAACACGTCAAAAGCACGGGTTGCATAAACGGGAACCGAAAGTTGCGATGGAAGCACGGCGATTCAGTCAATTAGCACTATACAATTACTATCCACAGTATGTCCAAGTGAAATTGAAAAGTGTAGAGTGTGAAAATTATCGCTAGGTAGGGATAAGAGCTAGACACTAGGGTTCAAGAGATCCTAAAATAACAAGCACGTTGCCTCCCCGGCAACAGCGCCATAAACTTGACGTTGCCCCCGGTTTGCTAGCCGCAAATGGCCGGGGGACCTGCGTGAGGGTTTAGATATTTGTAACCGCAAGCGCACGGTGTTGTAGTGTGGCTTGGGGGTCGAACACAGGGAGGCTAGGATGTGCTTGTGTCAAGGAGGACCGAAATCACCCCGTGGGCGAGCTAGCCCGAATCGGTTGATGGGTTGTCACGGTAAAGGAATGCAAGGTATGAACAATAAGAAAATAAACCTGGGACTTTGGTTTCCACTCCAACGAGCGACTCTCGCCGATACGGCCTACGGATAGGATGTCGATCGGAATTAGGGTCTAATGGTGAGACATTGCCTCTGAAAGTGGTACCGGCATCCCATGGGCCCGATATTCCGGTCGGTGCCCAGGATGATACACCGGACTTCCCGGGTTCGATCAGTGGGCACTCCCGTATCCATTAACACTGATCGATTCCGGGAGCACTAAGCTCGCAACGATAACTCCCAACGTCTCATCCTGCCGCTCCCGCGCGCTAGGATTCGACGTCTACGCTAAGGGCGTGAGCTATGGCTAGGGAGTCAACCGCCAAGTTTATTCCCCCTTGTCCCAACGGTCAAAGGCGGTCTTTTTCCCGCCGATGACAATAAAACACCCCGCGTAACCGTTAGATTCCTAATCCCTATCGATTTTCTAACCCTATGGATGCATCGGGAAGAGCCCCGAAGGGGTTTCCGCCAAAATCCCAGATTTGGGAACTACTCACAAATATTCATTAAAAAGCGATCTAAACGAAAATGAACCGTTAAAATCATAATCAGACGATAGGAATGCGAAGGTAGTAGAGCAATTAAGATAATACTAAAGTTTAAGAAAGATCCGAAAACTTATAATAGAAGAGTAATTACAGCCGTCACAAATAGGAGAAAACAGTAAAAACTAACATCCACCTGTTTCTGGAACCCTAGGGGTCCTATTTATAGGATCTCGTATCACCCGATCGGTTGACAAGTCAACCGATCGGGTGATCCGTTACAAATAATAAACAGAAAACGGCAGACTTTCACCCGGTCATATGAACCGGTCGGTTGAGTTCTTGGAGTGACCGGTTGGATCTTGGCGCCATCGGGTGAAGGGATCGGTTGGGTGCCCGTGTCTCGGCTCCTCAGCATCAGCTACAGATGAACCGATCGGGTGAGAGTCACTCGATCGGTTCGAATTTGGCTTGAAAAGACAGAGAATCAGCCCCGTTTGAACCGGCCTGTGAACCGGTCGGGTGACATTCACTTGAGCTCCGGCTGAGACCGGGTGGTGCACGCGTGCATCACCCGATCGGTTGGAGATGACCAACCGACCGGGTGAGGGGCTGAAAGATGTAATCTTCGTCGTTTGACCCCCTGGATCACACGTGACTCCTCCCGTTGCTCCGGGGACTTGAGATATCGTCGTTAAACGTCCCCTACGCGGGCAATCTCCTGCAAACATGGAGAAACAAAGAAAAGTGAAAGAAAACGAGAAAATATGAGAAAACGAATAAAAGACGGCGGAAAATACGAAGAAACACGAAAGAAAACGTGCGTGAATATATGGAATATATACGCACGTCACTGCCTGTAGCGAAAACTGCGGATTTGAGGCTGCGCAGGGGCATTTTCGTCAGGGTTTTTTGGGCGATTTTGGGGGGTATTTAACCCCAGTTTTTAACCTAGTTTTAGAGAGCTTTTTCAGAACTTTTTGCAGCTTTTTAGATTAACTTTTTAGGGATTAGATTTAGCTTGAAGGGAGGAGAGAAAAGTGAGATTTTGTTGGATGCTAGCTTGTTCTTCATTGGTTTGTATCTCTCTCCCTCAAAGACTCAATTTTTATTGATCTATTGAATTTTGCTATGAATTCCATTGATTTTATTTGTGAATTTCTATTGCATTCTATTATGAATTGTGAGTAGTTCATCGTCTTAGGGCGTAGGGATGAACCCTACGAGCCCGATTTCGAAATTGTGATGAATTGGCGAAACTATTTCTAGGATTGATTAGGGTTAGTCTGGGATTGCTATAATACGAATAGCTAGGGATTCATATCGATTGGGATTTGCAAGAGATTGGATCCCAATTCGATAGGAAGCCCTAGATGTCCGAATTGGGTTGCAATTGAATTTCTCCAGAATCGATTTGCAAGAGATTGGACCGAAACTAGGGTTTTTCGATTGCAATTCTATACCAATACCCGTTTGCAAGAGATTGGACGGGTAGGAACTATCCCAACCTAGGTCGTAGCTCGAGTTTGCATGAGAGTGGGCTCGAGATACGATTGAACGATGACGTTGTTCTTCACGCTAGTTTGCCTAGGTTAGGGTTTGCAAGAGATTGGACCCTACCCTAGGTTGGCTATAGACCGGCAATAGCGCGAGAGCGTGAGCTTGGTTCCACATTTAGTTGCAACTAGTTCACCCAATTTTCAAGCCAAGCAATTGTGAAACCTACGTGTCACAATGATGAGATACGGCAAGTAGCGAGGATTCCCTATCCCCTAAGCGTCTTTATTAAATTGTTAATCCTTCTATACATTTGAACGACTGTGACCGCACATTTGCGAACATTTCCCGACTTTTCCTATAGCCAGGTGATTCGAAGAAGACACTGTTAATAGGCCTCCCTGTGTTCGATACCCGCTCGTCGCTACATCATGCGCTTGCGGTAAGACTACGATCATCGCCGCTCCGGGACGTGTATCCGGGGCGCGATCAAGTTTTTGGCGCCGTTGCCGGGGAAGGCATTTTGACGGAGTTTGATTTGGATCACCCGGTTATTTCTCTTCAATTTCTTTCTTTATTACTTCATTCTTCTAACTCTGTTTACAGCCCCATTTTGCAATCCCTCCCGAAATTTTCCACGAAATCTTAACAGGTAAAATGGGGGATGCAATTCCAATGACTGAGTCTGGCCAGGGAGATGATGAATCTTTTACGGAGCTCTTTAAGGAACTTATTGATGAGGTCTACGCTACCGGAGCTTTTGCTATTAATATCGAGGACCCCGTCGAACAACTGTTTGCTAGCTTCGTGATGGATCAAATCTCCCCGGATGGGACTATTGGGGGCAATATCAGAGTTGATGTGAGGGACGACAAGCTATATTTTGAAGGCGATAGAACATGTGTCGAAGAGTACTACACTCCCGAGGAACACTTCGAACAAACCGTTATTCATGGAGATACACTCTATGACCCCCACTCTTGCATTTATGAATCTGCTGACGTATTTCTTGATCTCAGGAATGAACCAGAGCAAGGTGGTGGTCCCATCGATGCAAGCGCAGAATCGGAGAGCGTCTATTCCGATGCACCGTCCTCACTAGGAAGCGAATCCGAGCCTCCATTCGAGAGTGAGCTAAACTCAGATGTCGAAGGAGAAGCCAAATTCACACAAGGTGACGAAGCAGAGGGTACGGCACCCTTTGAGGTAGAGCTTAAACAATTACCGCCGAATCTAAGGTATGCTTTCTTGGGTAGTAAATTGACCTTCCCGGTGATTGTAAATGCCCACCTTGGCCAAGACCAACTTGAAAAATTATTAGAAGTCCTTAGGGATCACAAGGATGTCCTTGGCTACACTATCTCTGATCTTAAGGGAATAAGCCCTAGGCTATGCACGCATAGGATCCACTTGGAAAACACTGAAGCCTCTTCTATTGAGCCCCAAAGGCGGTTGAACCCGAATATGAAAGAGGTAGTGAAAAAGGAAATCCTAAAATTGCTTGAGGCCGGTATAATTTATCCTATCTCTGACAGTAGGTGGGTTAGCCCTGTTCACGTCGTCCCCAAGAAAGGGGGGGTGACTGTTGTAAAAAATGATAAAGGAGAGCCTATTTCTACACGCACTGTCACGGGATGGCGAATGTGCATTTATTATAGGAAATTAAATAAAGCCACCCGAAAAGACCATTACCCATTGCCCTTCATTGATCAAATGCTTGAACGCCTAGCTAAATATAAATACTTTTGTTATTTGGATGGCTATTCGGGGTTTTTCCAAATCCCTTTGCACGAAGATGACCAAGAAAAGACCACTTTCACTTGTCCCTATGGTACCTATGCCTACCGTAGGATGCCCTTTGGTCTTTGTAATGCTCCCGCCACCTTTCAGAGATGTATGACATCCATATTTTCCGATTACATTGAAAACATTATGGAAGTCTTTATGGATGATTTTTCAGTTTATGGAAGCGAGTTTGATTCTTGTTTGGCTAATCTCACTAAAGTTCTCAAAAGGTGCCAACAAAATAATCTAACTCTAAATTGGGAGAAATGTCACTTCATGGTCACGGAAGGTATAGTTCTTGGGCACCTTGTCTCCTCGAGAGGAATTGAGGTAGATAAGGCAAAGATTGAGGTAATCGAGAAACTCCCTCCTCCTATTAATGTCAAGGGCATTAGAGGCTTTCTTGGTCATGCGGGGTTTTACCGCCGCTTTATCAAGGATTTTGCCTTGATTGCCCGACCGCTTACTTCCTTGCTTGCTAAAGATGCTCCGTTTGTTTTTTCAGGTGAATGCTTGCAAGCCTTCAATACATTGAAGGAGGCACTAATTTCTGCGCCCATCATCCAGCTGCCGGATTGGAGCCTTCCCTTTGAACTCATGTGTGATGCAAGTGACCAAACAATTGGAGCGGTTTTGGGGCAAAGGAAAGATAGGAAGCTCCATGCAATATTCTATGCAAGCAAAACGTTGGATGACGCACAGAAAAACTACACAACTACGGAGAAAGAGCTTCTAGCGGTCGTGTACTCCATTGAAAAGTTACGCTCATATCTCCTTGGATCCAAGGTAATTGTCCACACCGACCATGCGGCATTGAAGTATCTCCTGAACAAGAAAGAGGCAAAACCTAGGTTGATTAGGTGGATACTTCTATTGCAAGAGTTCGATTTGGAAATCAGAGATAAGAAGGGCACGGACAACGTTGTGGCGGACCATTTGTCTAGACTTATTCGTGACAAGGAGGACGAAAGTTTGCCCATCGATGACTCCTTTGTTGATGAGAGGCTATACGCCATAAGGCCCGGGGAAGTTCCTTGGTATGCGGACTATGTCAATTACTTGGCTTGTGGGATTAAACCATGCGGGATGCCCACACAATAAAAGAGGAGATTTATGCATGAGGTCCGTAGCTATTTCTGGGAAGATCCGTATCTCTTTAAGATATGCAAGGATGGGGTTATCCGGAGATGTATCTCTAAGGAGGAGGCCACTTCCATCATCCTGCATTGCCATGGTATGCCATGCGGGGGTCATCACGCCGCTTCTAAGACTACCGTTAAGATATTGCAGAGTGGATTCTTTTGGCCAACCATGTTCAGAGACACGCACGACTTCGTCAAGGCGCGCGATAGATGCCAACGAACCGGGAATATTTCGAAACGAAATGAGATGCCAATGAAGCCCATTCTTGAGATTGAGCTCTTTGATTGTTGGGGAGTGGACTTCATAGGACCATTTCCGTCAAGCAAGGGTAACAAGTATATCTTGTTGGCCGTGGACTACGTCTCCAAATGGGTAGAAGCCATCGCCACCCCCAACAATGACGCAAGGGTTGTCTCAAAGTTTTTTAAGCAGAATATTTTCCTGCGCTTTGGGGTGCCCCGTACTTTGATAAGCGACGGAGGAAGTCACTTTATAGAAAACAAATTTGAAGCCATGTTGAAGAAGTACGGGGTAAACCATAGGATTGGAATGGCCTACCACCCTCAAACGAGCGGACAAGTGGAAGTTTCAAATAGAGAAATCAAGCAAATTCTTGAAAAGACCGTAGATCGATCTAGAAAAGATTGGTCCATGAAGCTAAACGACGCCCTATGGGCATATCGCACAGCCTTTCGAACCCCTATTAGCACCACACCGTTCCGACTCGTCTATGGGAAGGCTTGTCATCTACCGGTAGAGTTGGAGCACCGCGCGTATTGGGCCATCAAGACCCTAAATTATGACTATAAGAGTGCGGCGGTGAGGCGACTCTTGGACATCAATGAGCTTGACGAAATTAGAAGAGATGCCTACGAGAGCTTAAGAATTTACAAAGAGAGGACCAAGATCCTCCACGACGCCCGTATAACTGTCACGGACTTCAAGGTCGGAGACAAGGTCTTGCTATATAATTCTCGACTCCGACTATTCCCCGGGAAGTTGAGGTCACGGTGGTCCGGACCTTTCACCATCAAGCGCATATAACCGGGAGGAGCATTTGAATTGGAAGGGAAAGACGAAGCCACTTTCAAGGTGAATGGGCAACGTCTAAAGCAATATTCCGAAGGAGTCCCCATGGGTGAGGTAAATAGAATATATCTACTCAAGGGACGGCCGAACGACCTTTCATACCTCCTTGATGAGGTCATTGAAGAGGCGATCCCCCATTCCATCGGCACACCCCACGAAGATAGCTTCGAAGAAGGCCTAGACTTGGCCGAAGAAGAGAAGATGGAGCACTCCCCGATATCTCCATGGCAATTGATGATGGCGACGCTGATGTCGCAAGAATACGGGAGCTCTGCAAGCTCTCGAAGTTGAGGACTCCAAAGAAAGCTCCACCGATACGAAAATCGGTGTCACCTGTGAAGAGGAAGACCGGAGCAAGCTCTAGCTTGGGGGAGCCACCCCCCAACATTGCCCATGATGGAGGGGCGCTGAGGAAGACCTCACACCACCATGATCCAAATCCGAGTGGTCTTCCAAGCAAGTTCGATGGGTGCATCTCATATGCACCCAATATTAAGCGTTAATTGAACATCAATAGGGGTCGAGCTCAAGACCTAAAACGAGCGCTTGTCAGGAGGCAACCCGACGGTTATCGCATTTTTTCTACTTTGGTTTTTATTTTTGTTTTAGACTTTATTAGTGTTTTTGAGTCGTTTGCCCGAAAAATTCTGACAACGGGTCCTATTTTCTTTGACAGGAGAGGAGAACGGGATATCTATCATATGGAGGATGACTAAGGCATAGAAGAGCGCTCCAGGAATGCGCTCAAGGCTTAGGAGAAGGAAGAAATCAACTGGAGAAAGAAAAACAGAGACTAGAGCCAAAACGGAGCATCACAGCAGAAAACAGGGTCTCACTCGGCCGAGTGTCTTATACACTTGGCCGAGCAATCAACATCGTCCGCCCGAGTGGCGCACCAACGAGGGAAGTCTGCTGCACCTAACTCTCTGTTATTTTTTCGATTTCAGAATGAATTGCCACTCGGTCGAGTATATATATTCACTCGGCTGAGTGAAACTGATACGCTCCTAGGGCGAAAATTGCCGAGTAGCTTGTGCCACTCGGCCGAATGGACTCTTTCCACTCGGCCGAGGGTGGCAAAGTAACTCGGCCGAGTCGTAAGCAGCGAGGAGTTTTTTTAAAATAATTTCGTTACGATCACTCGGCCGAGTGACTTAGCCACTCGGCCGAGTCGTAACTATTCCTATATAAGCGGACGCGGGCTCGGCACGGAATTCGAAGCGTCACATTTCTCCGATCGCCCGAACCCTGCGCCCGATCGACCCTCGCTCGCCCGCTGCCGCTTCCCACTCGCCCGACCGCCGCCTCGACCGACCCGACCGTCGGCGGCCGAGCGCCAACCGTCGACCGCCCGAGTGCCCCGACCGCCGGCGACTCCCTCGCCGCCGGTCGACCTCCGGTAACCCCTATTTCGCCTATTTTCTCCATTTTCTCCTATATTTTGATGATTCGTGCACCTATCGAGCCCCTACCCCAAATTAATTTCTTTATCTATCTATTATACCCCTAAACCCCCATGTATTTTGAATTTTACACGCTGATATCATTGTTTGATGTGTAGGCAATCTTGGGGAGCTTAGGGGAGCTTAGGGGAGCCTCCGGGGCACGCTTCTGGCTTCGTGGAGGCGGCGTCTTCGCACGCATCCGCTGTTTTGCTCTAGCAGCGTGTTCAGGTACCATCGTTCCCTTTATTTTAGCATGCCGTGTTTTACTTGTTGGGTGAGCACTCGGGGCGCACATGCCGCCCCGCACACGACCACGCACTCGGGGAACTTCCGCCAAGCGGAAGCAGCCGGATGATGCCGGCCCCTCCCACGAGGTGGAGGACTCTCCACCGCCTACACCACCTCACCCCACACAGCCACAGCCTGCCGATCCAGCACACCCACAGCCACCTCCAGCCGTGCCCCCACACCCACAGCCACCACCGGCTCCTATCGTCGGGCCGCTGGGTATTACGTTCCGAGACGACGCACATCGCGTTGCTTTTGAGCGTATCTCCCAGCGCTCGATAGTGCCCTCCAGGTTTGCACACCTTGCTGACCTAGACCGCCTGGGGGTACTTGAGGGGATGCTCACGTTGTACGACAACGTGGGTTGGCGAGACTTTCTTTTCGTGTCGGCGGACACATACGTCCGTCCGACACTCAAGGTGCTCAGCTCGATCGCCCGGACCGCTGAGGGATGCTCATTCTGACTCATGGATCGAGAGTGTCAGATCACTCTCGATATGCTTAGGGCATTCTTTCAGTGGCCCGCAGTCCCCACACCCGACCGAGCCTATGCCCCCACACACATCCCTCCCCCATCCTTCGATTCACATGCCTTCTGGGCCAGGATCACAGGTTTACCACCGGCCTTTGACCCTAGTAGGGCCAAGGCCTCGGCCATAGTCCACCCCTGCCTCCGCATAGCACAGCGCCTTATGGAGACCACCTTTCTGGCGAGGTACGAGCCTGGGACGATGTCGACGCCTGAGCTCTATATGCTCTACGCGATGACTCGCCCCAGAGTTCTTGATAGGGATGGAGTTACGTTGGTCCCCGTCGTTGAGATAGACGTCGCTAGCTGGTTTTTGGACCGCATCATCGTATCGGTGGGCGCTCGCTCCCCGATATGTTGCGGCAGTCTGATCACCCTGCTGGCCCTGATGACCAGCGAGGACCTTTCGGCTGACCTGCGACGAGCACCGGGCCCCACTGCACTTTCGATAGAATTCATGGCCCGGATGAAGATGCTTCGTCCGCACGGTCAGCGGCACTGGGTATGGTTGCACGGTCCGTACGGTGCTGACTACATGATCCTTCCGAGCCCCGCTCGGACACACTTAGGACCAGCACATGACGACTGGCTTCCGGCGATGGATCTCCTGATCCCCGCCGCCTACATGCTAGAGGCCGAGGGAGCTGAGCCTGCACCACCTGCACACCCTGCACCACCAGCTGACCCTGTGTTCCCTCAGCCTGAGCCTGCACTTTCTGCCGCTCCCGACACTTCTGTCCCCACTTCTGCCAGTGTCGGGAGTACACTTGTTGAGCCTACGCCCACCACGTCTACCACTACCACCACGACTGCTGTGCCCTTGTCGGTTGAGCCACTCACCTCTCTGCTACCCGAGCGTCCACCCACCATACTTGAGAGCGGCAAGCCTTCTTTCGCTGATGTCGTGGAGACCATGGCCAGTATGATCTCCGCTGGGATTTCATCTTTTGGACCCCACACTTCCTCCCCAGCGGTCGACACTTCTGTCTCCACCGTAGCCGTTCTATCTGAGAGTGTTGTGACGTCTGTCCCCACTTCTGTGTCACTGACCTCTCTTGCCGCCTCGTCACCGATTTTGTCTTCCACTCCCACTGCTGCTGCTTCCACCTCACACCGGCCTGCGTCCCAGCCTCGCACTGAGGCTGGGCGTCCACTAGTGAGCACAGCACCCGTACCACCCATGCATGTTGTCCCGATCACCTACACCGCCCGTATTAGACAGCCCCGACCAGCTCAGCCTAGACCTGTCCATCCCTCCGCTCCACCACCCCCTGACGCCTTAGTTCAGAGCGTTCGCGCTCTTGAGGGGGGGTTGAGTGGACTCCGTGGCGATTTTAGGGCTTTTTCTTCCACAGTCACCGCCATGCAGCACCGCCTCGAGCTACTTCCCAGCATTCACTATTGCTTGACCCAGATCCTCGAGCGACTGCCACGACCACCCACCCAGCAGACTGTTCCACGCCCACCACCACCACCCCCCCACCTCCGCCTCAGGAGGGAAATGGTGCAGCACCACCAGCTTAGACACACCCTTAATGCCTCCGATTTTTTGTCGATATGCTGCCCATTCTCTGCTTGGTCCTGATGCTTTTTGCCCACCCCCTCCTCCCCTCACTATTTATGTCCGCATTTTGATCATATCATTCTATATCCTTTTTTCAGGAGTGAGGGAGAGTATTTTTGGTGACACCCACAGTTTTTGCATCACTCTTGTCCTTGCATGCATCACATTCGCATCATATTTTTCATTTTGTTATTTTTATTTCTTTTTATCATGCATGCATACCCACCCCCCCTCCCACTACACGTCTCTCGGTGTGACACACATCGCACATTGAGGACACTGTGCACTTTAGCTTGGGGGAGTGAGTTCTCACGCTTTTTGCTTTTGTCACCCTTTATTTTTAGTTTTCCCACGTTTTTTCCACTTTATCACTCACTTTTTCATCACTTTTTCATTTTTTTTTACCATGCATCACGTTTTCCTTATTTTTCTTATGTTTTGCATTGTAAATAGTTTTTATTTTCGTTTATCTTTATTTCTTTCATCTTTTGCTGGAGATGACTTTTCTGTGATGATGATGACGTGGTGTTAGCTTTTCTCTATATGCATGCTATACTTGTCATGTCATAGCCTCTTATTTCTGATATCATATGCTATGTTCTGCTTTGCATTTAGAAATAATAACCCACTCTCTTTTGGTGTATGAAAATGGATGAAATTCTATTATTAGCTGATGTCTGATGATCATATGTATGCTATCGTAGAAAACACACCAAGATTCACGCATTGATGCTTATATCTGGAGTACTACTTTCCTTTCTCTCATATCACTTCTTATTGCATGACTTGTACTTTCACTTCGGGTTGATTGAATTGTTGCTAGCAATGATAAATCTGGATTAGTTTACTTTTTGAGATTAAACTGAGTAGATTATATTACCCTGCTGAAGTTGTCATGCACGTCCTATAGAGTGAACTGAGAGATACATTTATTTCTTTCTCCACATATCTTGAACATTATTTCTCTATTTTAAATTCATTGGTGAACCTCCCCTTAGCGATTCTATTACTGGCAGTCCCCCCGTTATTAAAATCACATGCTCCAAATTCCCCAAAATTCAAAGAATAAAAATACTTGTATATCCTTCTCTTTGATTTGGGACCATTGTGTATAAATGCTATTGAAAAAAAAAGGAAAAAAAGAAAAAAAAAGAAAAAAGAGAGAGAAAAAGAAAGAGAGAAAAAGAAAAAGATTTGAGAATAAGAAAAGAAAAGAGAAAAGTAGTTCGAAAACGATCCCATCTCATATACTTTGTCTCTTTCTTCCCTCTTTGTTTTATTTTTGACTTTTGGAGCTTCATAAAAATGGGGATGTAAATATCGTTTTATATATGCCACCACGCTTATAGATAAGCTTGGGGGAGAGAATCCAATGATGTGTGAGAGAGTGACTACTTGACGGTGCATGACGACCAAGGCTAAGTAATATTTTATACTCGGTGAGATTGCTAAAGTTTCACGAAATCCGGAAATCTACGCTTAGCATTCACTTCATGAAAACCGCATTTTTTCTATTCTTACTATTCTATCGTGTGATATCTCTTATACTCCTTATAGAAAGCATTCAATTGAAAAGTGTGTGATCTACGATATTGTATACCGATTTAGATGCTTCAGACGATGTTAATCTTAGAATTATTCCATTTTTCATGCTATATCGATATTCTTGGGTTTTCTATTTCAAATGCATCATTATACTATGGTATCAAAATAAAAGACTTTGACATGTGTTTTATATTCGATGCATGCTATATGAGTAAGCAAAACCCACGTCCTGAGAAAAACGATCTAGCAACTTCCCTCTTCGTTTTCTATTTTGTTTTTCGTTTCCGTTTTCCACATATCCGCCGTTTTCTTTATCTTTATCCACCGGGTTCGCTTTTTACTTATCTTCCTCGAGGACGAGTAAGAGGTAAGCTTGGGGGATTTTGATCACTCCATATTTTACACCTTTTTTCTGCATGTTTGCATGCCATTTTGATCGCCCAAATCGTGTTTTTCGCGTTTATTCGACAATATTGCGATGCTTTTCACGATTTGTTGTTTTTGTCGCATTTCAGAAGATTTGGAGCGATTTGGAGTGATTCTGAGATGCACCCACTCCGGAGTGTCACCGACGACTCTCTTGGGGGGTATTTTGCTGTTGGAGAGGAGTGGAAGGAGAAAGAACGTCGTAGGAGCGACAAGGAGGCGAAGATGAAGTTTGGGCATTTTTAGCACTTCACTCGACCGAGTGAAGGAGTCACTCGGCCGACCCTAGGAAGCCTGCTCGGCCGGCCAGATCGGACACGCAACAGGCGTGCACTCGGCCGAGCATCGCCATGCCACTCGGCCGAGCACCGAGTCACCCATCGCCCAAGTGGAGCGAAGACGACGGCATCAAAAATCACCAACTCTCTATTTTTCGTCAGTCTGCTCCAATGACCCACTCGGACGAGTGGAGAAAGACGGCCGCCCGAGTGACTGAAGGCCGTCCGCCCGAGTGACCTCCGAGGAGATGACCCCCGAGACCCCCAACTCTCTGTTTTTGTACAAGGTTAGTCACTCGGCCGAGTGACATTTGTCACTCGGTCGAGTGAGTCGCGCTGCCTGTAGCGAAAACTGCGGATTTTAGGATGCGCAGGGGCATTTTCGTCAGGGTTTTTTGGGCGATTTTCGGGGGTATTTAACCCCAGTTTTTAACCTAGTTTTAGAGAGCTTTTTTCAGAACTTTTTGCAGCTTTTTAGATTAACTTTTTAGGGATTAGATTTAGCTTGAAGGGAGGAGAGAAAAGTGAGATTTTGTTGGATGCTAGCTTGTTCTTCATTGGTTTGTATCTCTCTCCCTCAAAGACTCAATTTTTATTGATCTATTGAATTTTGCTATGAATTCCATTGATTTTATTTGTGAATTTCTATTGCATTCTATTATGAATTGTGAGTAGTTCATCGTCTTAGGGCGTAGGGATGAACCCTACGAGCCCGATTTTGAAATTGTGATGAATTGGCGAAACTATTGCTAGGATTGATTAGGGTTAGTCTGGGATTGCTATAATACGAATAGCTAGGGATTCATATCGATTGAGATTTGCAAGAGATTGGATCCCAATTCGATAGGAAGCCCTAGATGTCCGAATTGGGTTGCAATTGAATTTCTCCGGAATCGGTTTGCAAGAGAGTGGACCGAAACTAGGGTTTTTCGATTGCAATTCTATACCAATACCCGTTTGCAAGAGATTGGACGGGTAGGAACTATCCCAACCTAGGTCGTAGCTCGAGTTTGCACGAGAGTGGGCTCGAGATACGATTGAACGATGACGTTGTTCTTCACGCTAGTTTGCCTAGGTTAGGGTTTGCAAGAGATTGGACCCTACCCTAGGTTGGCTATAGACCGGCAATAGCGCGAGAGCGTGAGCTTGGTTCCACATTTAGTTGCAACTAGTTCACCCAATTTTCAAGCCTAGCAATTGTGAAACCTACGTGTCACAATGATGAGATACGGCAAGTAGCGGGGATTCCCTATCCCCTAAGCGTCTTTATTAAATTGTTAATCCTTCTATACATTTGAACGACTGTGACCGCACATTTGCGAATATTTCCCGACTTTTCCTATAGCCAGGTGATTCGAAGAAGACACTGTTATTAGGCCTCCCTGTGTTCGATACCCGCTCGCCGCTACACCGTGCGCTTGCGGTAAGACTACGAGCGTCGCCGCTTCAGGACGTGTATCCGGGGCGCGATCATTACTCCCCTCTCCACCAAACGAACCACCCACCGTAAGGCTGGGGGCCACCCCTCGGTAGGCCGACCCACCTCCTCGTCGGTCGTAAGTCGAGGGGCCACTCCCCTCGCCACGTAACGAACCAGTTGACCGTAAGGCAGGGGGCCACTCCCCCAACGGGACGACCCACTCCTTCGTAGGCAGTAAGTTGAGGGGTCACTCCCCTCTCCACCGAACAAACCAGTCGGTCGTATGGCTGGGGGCTACTCCCCCAGCGGGCTGACTCACTCCTTCGTCAGCCGTAAGACAATTGGCTACTCCCCTCCCCACCGAACGAACTAGTCGATCGTAAGGCTGTGGGGCCACTACCCCAGCAAGCCAACCAACTTCTCGGGACAACCAATTATTGTCCCTAGCCGACTTCGCAAGCCGAACCAATTCTACAAAAGGAGCCACATCTCTCTCATACTACATCTACCGATGTAACGACCCGCTCTCGGGGGCCCGTTACTTATTTGATTTATTTGCAGCTCTGTAGGTTACCAGTGAAATCAATATAGTTACAATCCAGAGGTGTACCAAATATTCAAACCAGCGTACACACATTATTACGGTCCAAATTTAAAGTACACGGCAATTAGCACTCTCTCACCCAAAATACATAAAGGAAGTACTGAAAGGAAATGCGAAAAGAAAATACATAATACAACACATACACCAACACAAGAAGCTAAAACTCTGCAGACTCCGAGTCAAACTCAGGCTCCTCGAACTCGGGGGCAACTTCCTCGATCAGGTCGTCGTCTGCCGGTTCCATTAATGGAACCGTAGGTAAGTCACAACAATTCTAAATATAGAAAAGAAGCAGTGCACAAGTATGACAAAAGTAACTACGTACAAGCAGACCAGAGTGAAAAGTAAAGTAATGAGCAACAACTGTACACAACTGAGTAGTAAAAGTAAACGGATCAGAAAGGGGAGAACAACTGTACTGCGGGAGTGAAAGTGTAACAGGTTACTGATGTAGCTAAAAGTACGACAAGTAAAGTACTACGACTGTACAAGTGTGGTAGGTAAAGTGCATGTGCTGCAAAGAGGTGATTGTGCAAGCTACACTAGAACTACGCGGCTCAAGTCATAGAGTACAATATGTGACACCCGAGTCCATCTCTTGTCTGGGTGCGCTTACCCAGACGAATGCCAAAACACAGGCAACGGTACATGTATTTTGCCGAAACTCGGGCAGCGGGACGGGATGCCGAAACACAAGCAGCGGAACGGAAAGATGAACTCCAGTCACTCCCGCACTCTCTCAAACTATGAGTTACCCCCAAAAACCCCAGTGAACTGTCAAGTGTTATATGGGATGTTCCACAAGATATTCCATTCAATGTAGCACATGATGTTAGTCAAACCAGGACCATTGGTTGACTTTCTTATTGAAAACCAGAAAGTAGGAATTCGTTCCAAAGTAAATTGTGCCAAAGCTCAGTGGATACTAAGGAAATAGAGGATAAAGACAAGTCCAACATTCGGGGTGTCGATTCCATGCTTCAAGCATGCGTAGTGTTGTTTAGCACACAATTTACTCCAAGTTGGTGGTTGTGTGCTTCAACCACCAAAGTTGAAAGTTGACAAAGTAATTTGTAGTTCATTACTTTCCTATTAGGTTAGGTTTCTAGTTCGGTTCAAGTCAAGTAGCCGTTCTGAGGCTATAGGTGGTGTTCTTAAGTTCGTACAAGTACATTAGCTAACTTTCTAAATCTAGAATTTGTCGTGACTTACTAATTTCGAGATTGTTGTAGCAAGCTGGGACTAGATCTATGGCTTCCACTGAAGATGGTGCACAAGAATTGGTACCTGAAAACACAAGAATACACCGTTACTGAATACACTTATTTTCTATCTAATTAACTTGATCGTTTTGATTTTATAACTGATTGAAACGGTGTCGAAAAACGTTCTAAATTTTTATATAGACTAGATATGAAGAAAATAATTTTACTCCAAGAGGAAATATTTTTCAGAAGCTTCTGTTAATTTTTATAATTTTTAAAAGGTTAAAATCAATTTAAAAACTAATTTTAATGAGGTAATGTAATTATTCAATAATTTATTTTGGATGAAATACATATCAGAATGGTTCAAGTGAGCTGTCAAAATGACCGTCTCGAAGAGTGCTGCAACATATATATTTCTCACGTATCAGTTTACGTGAAAATAAGAAGTTACAGATGTTAAAAAGAAATTTACGTATTTAAGTTTTAGGGTTAAAAATTTATTCTGGAAAAACTTAGCGTCAGATTGAGATGAAACCAATGCCATTGGATCCAGAGCGTTATTTCTGATTTTCTAGACCTGGCCTTGTATTTTTCTGACCCTTATATAATTTACAATCAATTTTTAAACTATTAAACCCATCTTATCTAATTACTAAAACACATAAATACGCGTATTTATACGCAAAATACGTCTAAAAATACGTTTTACCCTACGTTTCCTTACACATGCACGCAGCGGAGTGGGGTTGACGCGGCGGTCGACGACGGTGAGGCGGCGGACGGCGGCGGGCTCTTGCAGCGGCGGCGAAGGCAGGGTGGTGACGGCAAGGCGGCGGATGTCGGAGGGCTGGTAGCGAGTGGCGGGGCATGGCATGAGAGCGTAGCGCTTGGGGACGGGGTGCTCGGTGTTCGTCGTTGATGGCGACGGCGTCGGAGCAACGGCAGAGCGGGATCGAGGCGATGGCAGTCGGAGAACGGCGGCATGCGTGCGAGAGGGTGCGGGGAGCACTTCGTGCGGGATGTCGGGGATATTTTGCGGTGGTGTTGAACGGCAGCGGGGCACTGCTACAGAGCGAGTCTACGGCGTCGACTGCGGTGGAGCGACGGCGGGCGGCGGGCGGCGGTCAGACCACCGGAGGGAGCGAGTGCGTAAGAGAGGGGAGAGAGAGAAACGGAAGAGAGGAGAGTTTTTTGAACGGAGATATGAAGTGAACGCGAGTTAAGGAGAGAGAGAGAAAGAGTGTTACCGTGGGTGTGGGTTTGTGCATGTTGAGGGTGGGTTAAATCGGGATTAGGGTGTGGTGACGCACCCGTAACCTACACCTAGGTTCCACCTGGCGGTGTCACGATCGCCAAGCGTGATATGGCACCTAGGCTACGATTTAGGGCTCAATCCGCAAGCGGACGGTGTCGAGTTATAGTATAAAAGATTGTCGAATCCCACAGGGATGGTGATAGTGTCAATTGGTTCTCAGTTTGTCTCTAAGTTTAGAAGTGGGATAGATGTCGGGATGAAAGATTTGGTTTGGTTGTTGTTGTTGTAATATCAATAAAATGGACTAGGGCTTTAGGGATCACCACTAGGATCGTTGGGGGTTGATGTTGGGATAGGATCCTTGCATTGCATTAGGGCTAGGGAATTAATCCCCCAATTCGTACCATTTTCGTGCGTTAGAATTACGGGGTATTTTGGTGGCTCTCGTTGAAGCAATGGCGATAGTCGTCAACGTAGCGATATAGTTCGTCGATGGATCCCCTTAAGGCGCGAGCCGGGCATGGTCACATGCCTTGGTTGGATCCATCGATTTCCCTATTCGAATCCCTAGATACCCCTTAAGAATATCAATTCCACAGACCGTGGGCATGATCTCAGTGCGGGTTATCTACGGATTCGGTAGGATTTACTGAAATACAGCCCTAAGTCCCCAATTCAACGCAGGGATCCTAATCTACATCTTTCCCTAGGGTCCTAGGGCTAACCCATCAACCCTAGAGTAAATCTACTCACACATCACAAGAGTGGCAGACAAAAACATCAATTCCAAAGAAGAAAACATTATAGCAATTAAAAGATTAGGGCTAAAAGACTTACAGCGAGAATTCAGATCCAGAAATAATGATTCCAAAACGCAAGAACAATCCAAAATAATCGCAATAATCTCAAGTATCAGTCCAAATTCCTGTTACAAAAATTTAATCCCAGAATTCCTCACAAAAATCACCTGAGCTCTCTGCCTAAAACTCTCCTCCAAAAATCCCTAATGGAAGATGCTCCTCAGTCGCTCAGCTCTGCCAGCCTTCAGTGCCCCGAGATCGCGTGCATCGCGATCTTTCAAAACTATCCAAAAATGGCCCTGAGTTGCCGACCGAGTAGGTGACTCGGTCGAGTAATGAGCTGCTCGTTCGGTAGCTCGGGCTGAGCAGATGAGCTGCTCGACTGGGCACCATGGAAATCTTCGAAGACGTTGTGTAATGCCCTACCAGCTACTGCACAAGTACTAGAGGGGGGTGAATAGTACTTTAAAATAATAAGGAGTATAATTCCAAATTAAATTGCAATCAACTACCAAATCAATTTGCGGAAGCTTAAATTGAACGACGACAACGAAATTGACAATGCTAACAAACGATGTTAATGGGTTCGGATCCACCCAAGTCTCCCCGACTTGTTCCCGGTGATCCTACGTCCCAACCACCCGGATCCCCTCCGGATACTTGAGTTAGAAACCCTAACTCAAGATTTCCACTATGAATATCTTGTGAAAAACTTTCACAAGATCAAATCATACATGCAATAGCAAACGTGAATCCCACAACCCGGGATCACAACCTTCTCTCACAACCGAGAGAACCAACAAGCAATATAAAAGAGTTTATATGAAATAAACAAGCTTACCACAAAATCCTATACCTTGAGTTTTTCTTACCCAATAGGTGGAATGAAGGATTTGAGGAAGATGAAGTTACCAAACCCTAGCACCAAGGAAATGAGCAGCAATGGGTGCCTAGGGAAGATTTGGAAACTTGAATCAAGCAATAGCTTGAAGAGCTCACCAAGAACAAGCTTCTCTCTAGATCTAGAAATGAGAGAGAATGGGTTTCTTGTGAGGAAGAGAGCTTTAGATTTGAGGGAGAATAGCTATCACTTTAGAACTCAATGAATCTCTTAATGGCAGCTCTCTTAAAGATAGAAATGACCTAGGTTCGTATTTATAGGGTCCCATAAAAACAAGATAGGTCAATCTCCAACGGAAAGAAATCTGTGAGAATTAGTCGGTCAAAGAACACTCACTGACCGACTAGTTCATCAACTAGTCGGTCAGCCAAACAACGTGGACCGACTAAGAGTAGATCTGAGAAGAAAGAGAATTTCAGACCTAGACATCTAGTCGGTCCAAGAACACTGTCTGACCGACTAGTTTCACAACTAGTCGGTCATCCAATGAACGTAGACCGACTAAGAGGCAAAACAACTTAGTCTGAAGGCAAGTTGACTTAGTCGGTCTAAGAACAAAAATTGACCGACTAGATTGTCAATTAGTCGGTCATCAAACGTTCTTAGACCGACTAACGGTAAACAGTAGCTTAGGAGAAATTTAGAGTGAACAGTAAGTCACAACTAGTCGGTCAAAGAAGCATCACTGACCGACTAGTTCACAAACTAGTCGGTCGGTGATTCAACGTAGACCGACTAACTGTAAACAGTAAAGTCCAAGAAATTAAGGAATCAAACTAGTCGGTCCAAGAACAGTTGCCGACCGACTAGATCACCATCTAGTCGGTCAGTACTTGTTCTTGTACCAACTAACATGCACAACAAAGTCCGAATCGAAGCGCGACGCTTCGAGGAAGTTAGAATGAACTTGTGCAAGAATCCTAGAGCTACGAAATGAGCGTAATGAAGATAGAAACGTAAGATATACTCAAGACTTAACATTCTATCAATCGAAACTAAAAGACTATAAATAAAACCTTAATAAACGGTCTTTGAGGGCTTCGATTGAATCTTCATAACTTCCAAAGCGCTGCAGGAGCTTCAACGAAGCTTTAGGCTTGAATACGAGCTTTTGGAAGTGTTGAGATGTCGCTTTGAATATTCTCGTGAAATTGGCGACGATCTCCAATACTGCGCTCACAAAATGTTAGTTCATGAATTATTTATGTTTGCTCATCATCAAAACCAAATCCGGGGAGTCCAATATTCAACATTCTCCCCCTTTTTGGTGATGACAAACCAACATAAATAATAATCAAAAATAATAATTCAAATGTAAAATACTTACTCCCCCTGCATTGATGACACGTTAATTCCCAAATGAATATATATGAATTGCATCAATCAGACGAGTAAGATATATAATGAGAATTGATTTTTGAAATATCGGATTTTGAAAATCCTTATATGTATCGTAACTCCCCCTGAATCTAACATATCAAACTAGATTCTTGGAATGGAGTTAAATTTTTCATTTGCACTATTTATTATCATTATCTCTCCCCCTTTGGCATTATCCCAAAAAAAGGGGGGCATACAACGACAACAATTAGGAAATGTAAAATCCAACATCGGGAGTCGTAGACAATGACGATGGAGCTAATTGACACCAAAAGAAAAACGATTAAATCAATTCAAAGTGTGCCAATTGTCCATTATCACAAAGTGAAAAACAAAATCATCAAAAATACCAAATAATTATTCATTAATTGAATAAAGAAACATACTCTTCAATATTCAATATACTTGGTTAATTTTGTGCATGGAAAACAATTCTATACAATTATAGAATTTAAATCTATTTAACCAAGTTTTTATGCGTCGAGCGACGAAATCTCATTTCAAATACATTCAACGAATATTAAAATTTGCACGACGAATAAAAGACAAAGTGAATGACGATGAACATATATATATGCAGAGACAACATGAGTATATCCAAAAAGATATCACATCGAATATATGAGATACATCATATCAAGCGCTACATATCATCAAAAAGAAATACATCAACATCATCGATACAATATACCCATCAAAATGAAATACACCATCATCATCATCATTCTCATCAAGATAAATACAGCAGCAGCGACGACATCCAAAATACATCAAAACATAATAACCCTCATACCCTATCCTAACCCATAATACTCTTGCTAAGATATATCATCCAAGGCGTATATGGAGAGTCCTCGGAACAACGATCACGAGGAGGAGGCAGGATCTACAGCGTCCGTGGGTCCAGTCGACGGAGTGGACTCAGGCTCTGCAGGGAGAAGAGGCGTCTCAACAGATGGAATCGTCGGGGCAGGAGTCGAGATCTCAGGAACAGGCTCTACAGCAGCAAGGGTCTCGACAACAGAAGTGTCAACTGGAATAGCAGCAGGCTCAGCAACAGGGTCAACAGCAGGCTCTGAAGACTGAAGTGCTGGAGCAGAAGGCTCTGGAGCACCGGAAGAGGTGCCAACTCCAGGAGCAGAAGAGGAAACACCAGCAGCAGCAGCAGTGGCCTCATCGCCACGGGCAAAAGAAGTGACAAGCTCGTCAAGCTCCTCATCGTCCATCTCCTCGGCCTCAGACACCGAAGGAGGAAGCTCAATCCCCATCATACGAGCCATACGACATACGACCTCCTCAGTACGAGCCAAACGGGAGTCGTGCTGACGAAGAAGACGTACGACATCGTCCAAAGTAGCAGGGGAAGAGGAGGCTGCAGCGGCTGACGGAGTAGACTGAGAAGCAGATGCGGTAGACCTCTGCACGTGACGAAGTGCCACTAAAGATTTCTTCACGGCCGTCGCGTTCAGAGGCGTACCCAAAGGACGCTCATCGTCAGGAGGGAGAGGAACGTGAAAATGACGGAATACGAGTGTCAACAAGCAGGGGTATGGAATGTGCGCAGACTTATTGGTCTTGCGTATACACTCGAAAGAATCCATCTTATCGAGTATCACGCGAGCCCAATTTATCTCGCACCCCAAGAAAAGAGCGTATATGAGTTTCAAGAACGGCTGAGATGGGAGAGAAGAGGATCCATATTTCGGGAGGAGGCATGACTTCAAGATCAGGTTAAGAACCCACGCATTCGGCTTAAAGGATTTCGAAGGAACACCAATGAATGCGGAGGGGATAACCTGGAAAATCTCAGAAAGAATAGTCTGATCCAAGGAAGAAATGTCGTCTACGGAAATGTCTGAGGGGAGGAGACCACACGACGCACAACCAAGGATCTCCCCCAAGATTTCTGCCGTGAGAACTATAGGAGTTCCCAAGACAGTCGTCTCAATGGAGTGGCCGGCGTCGTACTGGCCTCGAATACGGTTAGCATAGAACAATTTCACGAGGCGAGGGTACGGTTTGGGATTGGCCTTGGGGTCATATCGGAGATAATCTAGAAGGCCACTATAAGATAGAAGATCAGCAAGGCCGAGGAAATCAGAGAACTGAACGTAATGCTCTAACAACAGTGGACAGTGTTCTATACGGTTGTACGCGGCGAGACACTGAGGGTCATCGCGGCACAACGATATGTCTACACCGCCAACTGGCATAGGAGCTTTACCCTTGGCCTTACGGGTCTTCGGATGTGGGGTAGGATCCCTAGTAGGCTCATCCTCAGGGATAAAATCAGTATCGGAATCGGAATCGGGAGGAGTAGCCGGAGTGTGAAGAATAGGCTTTTTGGTCTTGGATTTGCGGGGCTTGACGGATGCAGTCCTAGGCTTCTTAAGAGGGGGCGACGATGGAGAGGCTTGGGTAGACTTGGCACGACGCTTAGGTTTCGGGGGATTCCTAGCGGTAGGTTGTTCTACGGTCATTGGAGAGGCCCCGGAAGAACCGATCGGAATACGAGTCTTAGCCATAGTTCTAAGAGCACACGCAAGTAATCACGGAGGATCAACAACCCTAAGCACAAAACCTAGAAGCTAGCACAAAACCCTAGAAGACCAAATGAAATCGAACACACAAACCCTAGAGGAGAAATTTCAAAACCCTAGAAATCCTAGGAGGTGAAAACGAACCCTAGGGCAAGAAATTGACCTAGGAGAGGGAGGAATATACCTAGGGGGTGGAGTCGACGGCGGCGGATGGCGGCGATGGCCGGAGAAACGGCCGGAGACGACGGAATGCGAAGGGGCTCGAAGGGGGGTTTTGGGTTTTCGAGTGAGAGATGGGGAGACAAACCGACTAAAAGTGATTTTAGTCGGAGGAAAACGTGTATAAGTCGGTCGGGATGCGAAAAGACACAGCTGCCCTAACACACTTAGTCGGTCACAGTTCAAGTACTGACCGACTAGATTACGATCTAGTCGGTCGGTCAATGAGCTTGAACCGACTAAGTCGAAACAGTAGCTCAGATGAATTTCTAGGGCAAGAATTAGTCGGTCGCAGTATATTCACTGACCGACTAGTTTTCAATCTAGTCGGTTGGAAAGTATACTATGACCGACTAAAGATAGAAAAAGATAGGAGATGGATATTTGCATGAGCTAGTCGGTCTGAGTTCATTTGCTGACCGACTAGATGAGCATCTAGTCGGTTGACAAGTGAACTGAAATCGACTAGAAGAGTCCAAAAGTAGAATTTTGATTTCTCTTCACAAACCACTTGGATGATACATCCAAACTCACTCATTAGTCATCTAAATTACCCCATAAAACGTCGAAATCTTAAATACGACATTGAAATACGAATTCGAGCAATAAATTCAAATAATTCACATAAAATTCCCAAAAATTCAATTAATCTAGCATGAATGAAATATCGCGAAATATATTAGCATGCAAGATGATTGAATTAAAATATGAATCCTATATCTCGGATTCACCCATAATCCCCAATTCTCGACGCAACCGCACAAAGGAGTCCTCCTTTAGGGGTTTCGTGAAAATATCGGCGATTTGCTTTTGGGTTTCAACGTACACTAAAATGATGTCCTTTTTAGCAACATGATCATCTAAGAAATGGTGTCGGACATCTATGTGTTTCGATCGGGAATGGTGCACCGGATTCTTTGAAAGACAGATAGCACTTTGGTTATCCACCATGATAGGGCTAGTATCACAATGAATACCAAAATCCTTCAATGTGTGTCTCATCCAAAGAACCTGGGCACAAGCGGCACCGGCGGCAATGTATTCCGCCTCGGTGGTTGAAAGTGAAACCGAATTTTGCTTCTTGGAAAACCAAGAGACAAGAGAATTTCCTAGAAAATGGCAAGTGCCACTAGTACTTTTCCTGTCGGATTTGCATCCCGCATAATCAGCGTCACTGTATGAGACTAACTCATACGTGCTAGATCTCGGATATAGTAATCCAAAATCTAAAGTGTAACTTAGATAGCGAAAAATGCGTTTTACCGCTACTAAGTGAGAATCCTTAGGTTGAGACTGATAACGAGCACATATACATACGGCAAACATAATATCGGGCCTACTTGCGGTAAGATAAAGCAAACTACCTATCATACCTCGATATAGACGAATGTCTACATCCTTACCGCCCGTATCCTTGTCAAGATGCGTAGTCATGCTCATCGGAGTCTTTTTCCCGGAGGCATTCTCCATTCCAAATCGCTTTAGCAACTCCACCGTGTACTTCGTTTGGTGGATGAAGATTGCATCGTTCATTTGGCGAATTTGGAGACCTAAGAAATATTTGAGTTCGCCCATGTGGCTCATCTCAAATTGTTCCTTCATAACATTAGAAAACTCTTCGCAAAGAGCGAAGTTAGTAGCACCGAAAATGATATCATCAACATAAATTTGAACTAATAATATATCATTATTCGCATGCTTAATAAAAAGTGTTGAATCGGCTTCACCCATTTTAAAATTCAAATCCAAAAGAAAATTCTTTAGGCGATCATACCAAGCTCGAGGAGCTTGTCTCAAACCATAAAGAGCTTTCTTTAATTTAAAAACGTGATTTGGAAATTTTTCATTAATGAAGCCCGGAGGTTGAGAAACGTAAACTTCCTCAACCACATCTCCGTTTAAAAATGCACTTTTAACATCCATTTGAAATAATTTAAAATTCTTATGGCATGCAAAAGACAATAATAATCTAATTGATTCTAATCTAGCTACCGGAGCGAAAGATTCTTCGAAATCGATACCTTCCTCTTGTCGATAGCCTTGAGCTACTAACCGAGCTTTGTTCCGGACGACGACTTGGTTTTCGTCGGTCTTGTTCTTGAAGATCCACTTTGTCCCTATGACGGTGTGGTTCTTCGATGGCAATGGAACAAGCTCCCAAACTTCATTCCTCTCGAATTGAATGAGCTCCTCCTCCATGGCTAAGATCCAAGCGCTATCTTCACATGCTTCATTAATATTCTTTGGCTCTATCGATGAGGCAAAGGCACAATTTGCGAAGTGGTGAACTTGCGATCTCGTCTTGACACTATCATAGATATTGCCAATGACTTGCTCATGGGGATGGTCACGAACCGAATGAAGCCGTTTGGGAATACCTTGATCACTTGGAACATTCTCAACAACTTCATTAGTTGGGTTAGTCTCAATGGAATCAATAGAATCATTAGACTTAGAATTTTCAAACGAATCACATAAAACATCCATAGAATCATTATCATTTGAAATTCTAGTTGGAACAAATCCTTCATTAAATGAGACATGAAGCGACTCCTCGATCGTTGAGGTTCGTTTGTTGAATATCCGGTAGGCTTTGCTACGCGTAGAGTATCCAACAAAGATTCCCTCATCGGATCTTGGATCGAATTTGTCCAAACTACCATATGTGTTCTTAATAAAACATTTTGAACCGAAAACACGAAAATGTTTAACTTGAGGCAACCTACCAAACAACAATTCATAACAAGTTTGTTTAGTGCCGGGCCTCAAAAGTATTCTATTAAACACATAGCAAGCGGTGTGTACCGCTTCCGCCCAAAATTGATGGCCAAGTTGGCTATCATCAAGCATAGTGCGAGCACACTCCACTAGCGTCCTATTCTTTCTCTCAACTACACCATTTTGAGGCGGTGCACGAGGGAAAGAGAAGGTGTGAGTAATACCAACTTCATCACAAAATGTCTCAAAAGACTCATTCTCAAATTCACCTCCATGATCACTACGAATAGTGACAATGGTGGTTCCTAAGAGATTTTGTACTTTCTTAACAAAAATTGTGAAGTTTTCAAAAGTTTCATTTTTATTGCACAATGAAAATACCCAAGTAAATCTTGAATAGTCATCTACGATGACAAGTCCATACCTTGCATTTCCTAAGGAAGCTACTCTAGTTGGCCCAAATAAATCTAGATGTAATAGCTCTAGTGGCCTTTTAGTAGAGATGCTTTTCTTAGGTTTAAATGAAGATTTAGGAAGCTTGCCGCGTTGACAACAATCACAAAAACTTTTCTTTTCAAAAACTAGCTTCGGAAAACCTTTAATAGAATTCAATTTTGAAAGCTTATATAATGTTCCAAAGTTCACATGTCCAAAGCGTCGATGCCATAAGTGTTGTTCACTTGTGTTGGCAACGAGACATTGTTCATATGACTTAGGAAGATCCAAAATATAAATGTCTTTACGACGAGTTCCGGAAAATAATAATTTTTCATTATCCTTTCTTAAAATATGACACAATCCTTTCGCAAAGCTAACTTTGTAACCTTTGTCACAAAGTTGGCTTATTGAAATAAGATTATGATTTAAACCACTAACAAGATAAACATCACTAATTAATGGTTTAGAGGGGTTACCGACTTTACCAACACCTATGATGGTTCCGCTCTCGTTGCCTCCAAATATGACGCGGTTTCCATTCGCAATGGGAACCACTCCGGAGAGCAATCGAGCGTCACCCGTCATGTGTTTTGAACACCCGCTATCGAGTATCCAATTCCCTTTGGAGCTAAATTTAAATTTGATGCTCCTTTTCTTTTTCTTTTCCTTGAGTACCTAAAGATAGACACTTTCATATCATGGTACCCAAGGTCATTGGGTCCAAGGGATTAGACCTTTGGAAGCCAAGTCCAAGTGGACTTAGACTTCCCCACATAATTCTTACTATGTACAACATCCGAAAAATAAGCATTCATGTATATTTGTTTTTCGTCCATGCTTGTGTCCGTTGGGCTCCAAATAGTAAATATTTTGGGAGCCATCATCCTATTGGGTGCATGCATACGACGTTGATTTCTACGTGATGCATGTTGTGGATAGGCATATGGGACATGATGGAATGGTGCACGACGAGAATTATTCATATGATGCGGTGGGTGAACATATGCATGTGTGGGAACACGTGCGTGAGGGTGTCTCACATGGTGTGCACGTGCCCGAGAATGTGTTGCATAAAAATCATCATATGTGTGAGATGGTGGAGTAGGACGTGTGTTCCTACGTGGCATGTTATTGGTGTACATGTAGGCATGACCCTTCTTTGGAGGTCCACCCAAGGTGGGTTTCTTTCCAAAAGAGGGCGTGGACGAGGTGGAAGCACCATTGGTAGATGAACTACCAATAGAGTGTTTGCTACCACTCGTAGAGTCACCGGAAGTTGGCCTAACAAAAGTAGTGGCCGCTTTGGATGGACATCCCGTCGTATACCCCAAACCAATGTGGTGATTGGCCGGAAGTAAGTCACTTAGGATTTTATCCAAATGGTCCTTACCTTTGTTGAATTTGTTAATTCGGCCCAATGTGTTCTCATATTTCTCTTTGAGAGAACGCAAAGAAGTATCCAAAGTGGATATTTGCGAAGTGAGCACATAAACACGAGATTTAAGATTCTCGTTCTCAATACTCAAAGTCGAGTTTTGAGAAGTTAAATCCGCTATCTCATGTTCTTCCGCATCCTCGATGCTAACATGTTCAAGTTTAGATTTGAGATTAACAATCTCATTTCTTAACTCTTCAACAACGGTGTCGTTGTTGGTGATGATAGTCTTAGGCGATGTTTGAATGCTAGCTAGGTCATCTTTTACCTTAGTATATCTATTTACTAACTTAGTGTATTTTGACCAAAGTTGAGAGTTAGCATTTCTAAGATCATCCATCGTTACCTCATCGCTTTCGTCATTACTATCATCGGAAGAGGAGGATCCTTGATCGTTCTCCTCTCTTGCCATGAAGCACATATGTGCTTGCTCCACTTTCTCATCATCCGACTCTCCGCTTGAGGAATCCTCGGAGTCGGTGAATGTTGCTCCGACAAGTCCTTTCTTGTACCCCTTTTTGTATTTCTTGGACTTATCGAATTTTGGCGCCTTCCACTTCTCCTTGTGCTTATTGAGGGGACACTCCGCTTTCATGTGTCCTGGCTTATTACACTTGAAACACAAAGGAGAGGAAGAGGCGTTAGTAGAACCAAATTTAGCTTTGTTCTTGAAGTTACCTTTTCGGAAGAAACGGTTGAACTTCTTGGCCATGAGTGCCATGGACTCCAAGTCTAACTCGTTTTCCGAGTCTTCATCATCGGAAGATGTGGATGAAGCCGCCTTGAATGCAATCGCCTTTTTCTTAGGCGCATCTAGGTTCAAATATGACTTCATCTTTTCTTGTAGCTTCACCTTGCTATCTTTGCGTACCTCGTATGACATCAAAGTACCCATTAGTTGAACTACGGTATATTTGTTCATGTCATTACCTTCCTCGATGGCGAAGGTACGTTTTTCCCAAGAAGAGGGAAGTCCTTCAATAAGCTTTAAGCACTTCTCCTTTTGAGTGTAGATCTTGCCGAGGGCCTCTAACTCGTTTATTATGTCAACGAAACGAGCGTAATATTCTTTCATCTTCTCGCCCTGTTGCATATGAAACATTTCGTAATCTTTGGTTACGACTACGAGTTTAGAGTCTCTTACCCGACTCGTCCCTTCATGTAGTATGAGGAGAGAGTTCCAAATTTGATATGCACTCTTACATGTGCATATCTTATTGAAGTCCTCGGGCTCCAATGCGCATTGCAAGGCGTTCATTGCCTTGGCATTGCTTACCTCCGCGGCGACCTCCGCGGTAGTCCATTTCTCAAAATCTTCTTCTTCGGGCTCGATGTACTCCTTCATTGTAGTCCTCCATAAAGATGCACTCCGGAGGAAAGTCTCCATCCGGCATTTCCAGTACCCGTAGTTGGTACCGTTGAAGAATGGAGGCCTCGTAGAGGAATGTCCTTCCATCACCGATGACGCTCCTTCACGGTTCCTGAAGGTGTCATAGTTGGAGGGTGGAGGCACGGTCTTGTTGTCGTTGGCATACATAGCTGTGTATCTGGCTCTGATACCAAATGTAATGCCCTACCAGCTACTGCACAAGTACTAGAGGGGGGGTGAATAGTACTTTAAAATAATAAGGAGTATAATTCCAAATTAAATTGCAATCAACTACCAAATCAATTTGCGGAAGCTTAAATTGAACGACAACAACGAAATTGACAATGCTAACAAACGATGTTAATGGGTTCGGATCCACCCAAGTCTCCCCGACTTGTTCCCGGTGATCCTACGTCCCAACCACCCGGATCCCCTCCGGATACTTGTGTTAGAAACCCTAACTCAAGATATCCACTATGAATATCTTGTGAAAAACTTTCACAAGATCAAATCATACATGCAATAGCAAACGTGAATCCCACAACCCGGGATCACAACCTTCTCTCACAACCGAGAGAACCAACAAGCAATATAAAAGAGTTTATATGAAATAAACAAGCTTACCACAAAATCCTATACCTTGAGTTTTTCTTACCCAATAGGTGGAATGAAGGATTTGAGGAAGATGAAGTTACCAAACCCTAGCACCAAGGAAATGAGCAGCAATGGGTGCCTAGGGAAGATTTGGAAACTTGAATCAAGCAATAGCTTGAAGAGCTCACCAAGAACAAGCTTCTCTCTAGATCTAGAAATGAGAGAGAATGGGTTTCTTGTGAGGAAGAGAGCTTTAGATTTGAGGGAGAATAGCTATCACTTTAGAACTCAATGAATCTCTTAATGGCAGCTCTCTTAAAGATAGAAATGACCTAGGTTCGTATTTATAGGGTCCCATAAAAACAAGATAGGTCAATCTCCAACGGAAAGAAATCTGTGAGAATTAGTCGGTCAAAGAACACTCACTGACCGACTAGTTCATCAACTAGTCGGTCAGCCAAACAACGTGGACCGACTAAGAGTAGATCTGAGAAGAAAGAGAATTTCAGACCTAGACATCTAGTCGGTCCAAGAACACTGTCTGACCGACTAGTTTCACAACTAGTCGGTCATCCAATGAACGTAGACCGACTAAGAGGCAAAACAACTTAGTCTGAAGGCAAGTTGACTTAGTCGGTCTAAGAACAAAAATTGACCGACTAGATTGTCAATTAGTCGGTCATCAAACGTTCTTAGACCGACTAACGGTAAACAGTAGCTTAGGAGAAATTTAGAGTGAACAGTAAGTCACAACTAGTCGGTCAAAGAAGCATCACTGACCGACTAGTTCACAAACTAGTCGGTCGGTGATTCAACGTAGACCGACTAACTGTAAACAGTAAAGTCCAAGAAATTAAGGAATCAAACTAGTCGGTCCAAGAACAGTTGCCGACCGACTAGATCACCATCTAGTCGGTCAGTACTTGTTCTTGTACCAACTAACATGCACAACAAAGTCCGAATCGAAGCGCGACGCTTCGAGGAAGTTAGAATGAACTTGTGCAAGAATCCTAGAGCTACGAAATGAGCGTAATGAAGATAGAAACTTAAGATATACTCAAGGCTTAACATTCTATCAATCGAAACTAAAAGACTATAAATAAAACCTTAATAAACGGTCTTTGAGAGCTTCGATTGAATCTTCATAACTTCCAAAGCGCTGCAGGAGCTTCAACGAAGCTTTAGGCTTGAATACGAGCTTTTGGAAGTGTTGAGATGTCGCTTTGAATATTCTCGTGAAATTGGCGACGATCTCCAATACTGCGCTCACAAAATGTTAGTTCATGAATTATTTATGTTTGCTCATCATCAAAACCAAATCCGGGGAGTCCAATATTCAACACGTTGCTCAGCCTACCCGGACCGAGTAAGCTCTACTCGGTCCGAGTGAGCATTGACTCAGTCAGCTACTCGGGCGCGTCGCTTCAGCTGTGTAAACTATGATACTCGACCGAGCAGATGAGCTGCTCGGTCTGAGTCAGCCCGTGTCAGCTCCCTCCTCAATCTGATATGGCTCGGTCGAGCAGCTTAGCTGCTCGGACCGAGCATTTTCTGGGAAAATGCTGCAGAATCTCCTGAGGGCTCTCTCTCTGCTCTCTCTCTCTCTCTTCTCCTCTGATAGCTCCAGAAGTATGGCAAACTCCTCCAGAGCCCTGCCAATAAGCTCACGAGCATGTCGGATGTGTCCATACCCAAGTGGGGGCCCAAATCGCTCCAAAGTCCCTGAAAACTGACAAAACACTACGAAACTTGGAAATATCGTCAGAAATGCAATATCGTAGTAAAATGAGGGATTTGGATGTGAAAATGGCATGAGATGCAATGGAATAATGATATGAAAATAGTGTAAAATATGGACACATCAAAATCCCCCAAGCTTACCTCTTACTCGTCCTCTAGGAAGACGAATAATCGGTACGCCGGGAGGAAAAACAAAAGAAAATAAGAAAACGAAAATAGAAAGAAAGGAAAAACAAAAGGAGAAGCGAGAGGGGAATTCTAAGGATGATCGGTTAGATCTGAGGCACAAATAGTATTTCACGATACTCTGAATGATAAACAAATATGCTACCGGCAATTTCTAGCTTTACACATCATATGACTCGCATGCAGTGTAGGCAAAGAATAGGGATCTACTGAATTAACACTATCAAATCATATCAATCTCATGCAATCCCTAGAGTCTAGTATAAAGAAGTTGGCAACGTCCTTTTCAATCATAGATACATAAGGAGCATAAAGGAATCACACAACATGCAATAGAGAATAGAAAAAGATCATGCCATTCAGATATTCATTTCGATACATGAAAAATCTCCGAAACTAAAGCAATTTGTAAAGTTTGGGTGTTATTAAATCTCCCCGTTATGCACCGTCTCCACTCTAATGTCATGCTCACTCATGTAATCAGTTGGTTTACCCCCCAAGCTTAGCTTGAGGCGTCGCATCAAGGAAAATGATATAGAATTTTTAATTTGCTTCCCAGAATAAATGATAGCTTCTAATGAAATGATATAAAACAATATTTATTCAGTTTCTTTTCTTTTTCTTTTTCACAAATGAATATATACACTTTTTTTCATTTAGAAGCTATACTTTTCTTTTTGGGTTTTGGGAAGTAGGATGCGGTAAAGATAAATATGGGGGTGTAACCAACTGATATGTAGCGATATAAATAAACATGTGGAGAAGGAAAAATAGTGGGACTCTCGGTTCACTCATAAGAGGGTGCACAACGGTTTGATAAAATAAAACCCTAACTAAACTCATATATAGCATGGATATTTTCATTTCTCTAAATGAATACTGAAAAAGGCATGCAGTAAAAGTCACAATATCAGCAGGCATGCAATCAGAAGTGAATAAGATAAAAACAGATACTCCAAGTGTTCTAGTGATGCGTGAACCTAGGTGCGTTTCTGTAACGGCCTGTATTTTTTTTCAACGTATTTTTTTTCGCTCGTACGTACTAGTATTTTTCTTCAGTCATCCAGATAGCTTTTCGTCCGTACAAATCGACGCGAGCGCGTCTATTTTCATTTTTACCGTGTCATCATTAATTAACTACTTAGTTTAACAAGTCACTTTAACTTAATTATCCTAATAATTACACATTGCTAATTGCTTTACTTATCTTACTAATTACAATTTCCTAATCACTCTTAACTCTTACTAATTACCCTAATTAAACATCACTTGTCGACAGCTTCATCTAAAATTTATACTCACGTTTTAATTTCTTAAACCTGTATACCTTTCCTCTTCCATTGGTCAAAACCAACCACCACCTAAAACAAACCCAGCTTCATCTCTTACCTCTCAACATCAACATTACTTCTCTGCTAAATTTTTCAAAGTTGAAGGCAGATTCATTCCCTTTTAGAATCAAACAAACTGCACGTCTCTCTTTCCCCTAAATTAGTCAAGTAAACAATAACTTCCCGTCTTAATCAAATTAAATTGGGTTTGACAAAATGAAAAAGATGTCCCCTGCTAATCTCCTTAAGAACGAGACGTCTTCTCCCCCTGCAAAACAGAGTCTGCAAACCCATTTCATCAAACCCTTCTACAGACGAATCTCTTCAAGATCAACCAGCAACAATCAAACCCAAATTCTCAATCAGCCCCAACAAATCCAAATCAGCCACAAATAAACCCAAAATAGATTGTTCCCAAAAATCAAACCCCACACTGATTTTTGAAAATCAGAAATCAAGAATCAATGAGAGGAATTAAGATCCAATCTAAAATAAACTTCAGATTCAACAACTTCAGATCCGATCTTCAAACCCACATCTTTCTTCCTCTTCTCCTTCATCCTCCCCTCCCCATGGCTGCATCGCCTTGCTGCACCGCTGGAGCGCGCGTCGCCGCAGCTGGAACGCACGCCTGCACCATGGCCACCGGAGAGAAACCGTCGCCTGGCCGCGCCACCATGGCCGGAGACCGCCGTCCTCCAGCTGCTGCGCCGCCACCTGGGTCGCCGGAGAGCCGCCCAGCGCCTCTGAGCTCTCCCTTGGTGTATGCGTAGCCTCCTTTCCCTCCGTGCGCAAGGTGAGCTTCTCCCTTGCTTTCATTCGGCTGCCAAGCCTTGAAACAAAAAAAACGAAATGAAAAGGGGATGGCAGTAAGAAAGAGACAGTAGAGTAAAACAGAGGGTGAGAGAGTTAAGATAGTAACCTTATTAATAGAATTATATTAAAATAATAGGAGAGGGAGTCAGCCTATAGTTAATATTAGGAATAAAGAATAAAGAAGGGGACAGTCTTGCTAAAAAGTTTGACAGGTTGCAAGTTAAAAGAATGAAAAGAGAGAAAGGGTTTTTAAATAGATAATATTAATATAAGAGGTGGATGTAGAGTGGGTGGGATAATTAAATATGTTGTTAACATGATGATAACCATGTAATTAACTAAATATTGGGTTAGCATTAATACGATTGTTAATATTAGTTAACTAGCTAGTATTAAATTTTAACAGCTTGTTATTAGATATATCAGAATAAAATAAGGCGTATAATATTAGTGTAACACAATATAAACATCACCCTAGCCAGAGAACCCGATAAATTTAGACAAACCGTTTTAGATATTATTTCAATAATATGTTTATTCGCAATAAATCTAATACATTGAATTGTTTAACCAAAACAGAGAACCAGCTGTACCGTTACGTAGTACCCATCAAGACGAATCCAACGGCACCAAAATCACTAAAATCAGGCAAGTGTACATTTTATAATGAATTTTTGAAGTTGGATGTTCTTTTGGTCTTTTACTTGTAAAATTGCATAATTCAAACTTTACACGTGAAATGACGCGTGATATTACAACCATGACATCCGTAACTAAAAATTTGATCCAACGACATATAACTTACTATACCTTAGTTTAGAACAATAACAAGAAAAAATCAACTTTCTGTTCGTTTTCGTTAAAATCGCATGTTCACCCTTTTTGCTAAATTATTGTGAATGCTGTTTCGACACCCTTGTAACATGGAAAATGCTGCATGGAAATAAATGATCATGTTATTTAATTGCTGCATGCCTCGAAATAATTAACTAGCATGTGACATCGTGAAATCGTGCGACTCGAAGGTGAAATCGTGATTTTCGTGATGTCATGTGAGTTGACAAATTCGTGCTTGTGATATAACTAGGCTGGCTCGTGTTCCAGCACAAATTTGGGTGGGATTAGGGTTGAGCGGCTACTGGTGTATGAACGAGTACTCTCTTTAAGGGCACCACCCGTATGCGGTGGGTTAGCGCCAATCACGGTAAGCCCCCGTGAGAAGAACGACTCACTCATCACGACCTAAAGGCGAGAAACCTATTATAGACGTGAAATGCTAACAATCGTGAAAGCTAACAATCGTGAACAGCTAACAATCGTGAAATGCTAACAATCGTGAACAGCTAACAATCGTGAAATGCTAACAATCGTGAATGCTAACAATCGTGAAATGCTAACATGAAACTTGCAACTGGGATTTGTTATCTCAGTTATATTGACATGCTAATGAACCAAAGAGAAGATTTACTTTACTTGTTAAACTGCTTAGAACTGCATGCTAGGAGTATTTTACTCTATTTCATTTTAAATCTGCATGTTGTCATTATCTCATTAATGCCTCTTAAATTCAGTATAAATTTGTATATATCTTGTCTTGGGTTTCTGACCTCTACTTGCAGACCCTTGCTGACATACATTCATGTTTTTGGATGTATGTCAGATCCCGAGCTATAGCACCAGGAGGACTAGTTGAGATAGCTGAACCACTGGACTAAGACTTGTTGAACTTATGAACTTTCATTGCATTTCTTTTCATTGTTGTACGGTCATAAGACCCACTCTTCTTTTCTCCATTTGTTGTAATTCCATTGAGATGGTTGAGATTGTAATAATGTTTTACTTATCTGTGTTGTTTTTGAGTAATGCAAGCAAGAACCTGCAGTTTTTACACAGACGCTTATTGTGATAAGTCAAGGGGGAAAGAAAAGCAAAAGTACCTCCTCCTGACTTGCACAAGCGGGCCCGTTCGCATCCTCGCTCTCAAGCCTAATGGGAAGCGGGGAGTGACAGGTTTTAGTGGTGGCCCCATGCAGGTCAATGCTCATGCAAAATACTTTAAAACAGCATGGATAATATTACAATCTTGACTCTCAAACAATACCTTCCCTCGAATTTTCTACCCCGATCAACTTCATTAGAAAATTCCAGTCTTAAGTTTCCTGATCCTTAGCCAACCAAATCAATATATTCTTGATTTTTTATCTCCCTTCATTTTTACATCCCACTTTTGACCTTCGGAATCTATCGTAGTCTTTTCACAAGTCGTTACCTACCCTACTCACATTTGCTCATCTTATTCTAATCCTTGCTTCGACCTACGTGATTTTCCTGACAGCCATCATTCTTTTTGTTATCATCCACATTACTATATTGATTCTACTGTCGATATCCTTTCATGGAATCTCTCACCCAGTTTAACTTATTTAAAAATCTTTTACATAGGCCTCACATTTTTTCCACTGACTTAAAATTATTCTTTGATTTTGAGTTTCCTTCGCTGAAAATTTTTGGTCGCTAAATTTTTAATGATTTCAAATCTATACCATCCTATTTTACTTTCTACATATGGAGATATTTATTTCTAAACTCTTTTGTAAATGGCACACATATAAATGATAAACTTCCTTCAATGGACCATGATCCGGTCAATGCGCTTGGCTAAGTTTGTTGGATCACCCTAGCTAGACGGGGATAAGTGATCCTGGCTTAGCCACTTCCCTGACCGTGTCCGCTGGACCGCAAGGACGTGAGTCATGATTATGTATGGTATTTTCGTTCTTACTATACTACAACAGATTTCAAAACAACCGACCATACACTAATTTTAAATAATTTATATATGTTAAATAAAAATTCAACTATTTCATTGTATTAGCTCTGTATTCATCGTATTTTAACTTTAAAATTTTTGTTAAAAAAATCTATCTCCATTTACGAAACACATACTACATCTCTACACCCATAACTCTTTCGTCTACTGCTTCTCTACTATTTTGACTCATACCACCTACTCACTATCCTTATATACGTTATTGGGATATTGTCACATTTTTTACGCATACCTACCATTCTCCCATTTAACCATTTATAACCATCTCTATGCTACCTGATCAAGCTAACTCTTGTCACGGCTACTGATTTGATACCACTGTTCTACAGACTAAGTCAAGACTACTCGAATGTGATAGAACGGTATAATAATAAGCGGTCTTAAATTACTACTGGATCAGTGTCTAGAAAGGAATGGGAAGGAGGTTGGTCAACCAATGGACTTGTCCTGCTGTCATAGAAGTGACATGTGCCTTCAAACCCTGACTGCTTGGCTGGTTTGGGAGTTAAACTAGACTTCTTATTATTAGGCCAGCCTACACTGTTAAATAGTCAAGCAACGTCTGTTTTCCTCATGCTTGCTCATTACTTGTCCTTTCAGTGTTATTGCGTCTACCTGGTTGTCTTACTATTGTCATCACATTGCTTGTCGGTTAAGACATTGTTACTATCATATGCCATACCACCGTCATTACTTTTGCACTTGAACAGTCACCTTTACTTTATGCATTACATGCACTTTACTTACCACACTTGAACATCCACCAATACTTTACTTTTCACTCATATTTGTATGTCTATTCTTACTCTACTTTTTCCACTTAGAAGATCATCTTTCCGATCAAGCTAACTCCATATCCTTGCCTCACCTGAACCCATTCGTCGCAAACTTGATTTGTTACATCAAACGACTCTGTATCCTACACAAACTATTGGTTACCACATTAGTACATCTATTTACTTATTACCACTTTAGCGAAATTAGTTTTACATTTGCGTTATAATTTTTTTTTAAAAATGTTTTCTTCTACCTTTATTTCTACCATCAGCAATGTTGAATTTTTGGTATGCATTATGTTGATAGGATGTTATATATGATGATTATTATTAAGAGATTATAATTACGGATGTGAGTAATTTGAGATGATGTAAGGTGTAGTTGTATTGATTATTTACTATAAGATAGATACAATGATGTGTTCAAGAATTATATTTCACATTTGGTATATACCCATTCATTATGGCTTCAATAGGATTTCGTACTAGGAGTAGTGCAGAGGAAGACGAGTATATTACGGATATGGAATTCATATAATGATTTGTGATGACGATGATGATTAGTAGAGTATGTAAAGTAATGAGACTTCATGATCGTGCCCCGGATACACGTCTCGGGACGGCGACACTGTAGTCTTACCGCAAGCGCACGGTGTAGCGGCGAGCGGGTATCGAACACAGGGAGGCCTAATAACAGTGTCTTCTTCAATCACCTGGCTATAAGAATAGTCGAGAAATGTTCGCAAATATGCGGTCACAGTCGTTTAATTGTATAAAAGAAATAACAAATTAATAAAGACGCCTAGGGGTAGGGAATCCCCGCTACTCGCCGTATCTCATCATTGTGATTCGTAGGTTTAACAATTGCTAGACTTGAAATTCGGGTGAACTAGTTGCAACTAAATGTAGAACCAAGCTCACGCTCTCGCGCTATTGCTGGTCTATAGCAAACCTAGGGTAGGGTCCAATCTCTTGCAAACCCTAACCTAGGTAAACTAGCGTGAAGAACAACATCATCGTTCAATCGTATCTCGAGCCTACTCTCGTGCAAACTCGAGCTACGACCAAGGATTGGGATAGTTCATGCCCGTCCAATCTCTTGCACACGGGTATTGGTGTAGAATTACAATTGAAACCCCTAGTTTCGGTCCAATCTCTTGCAAACCGATTCCGGAGAAATTCAATTGCAACCCAATTCGAATTTCTAGAGCTTCCTATCGAATTGGGATCCAATCTCTTGCAAATCCCAATCGGAATGAATCCCTAGCTATTCGTATTAAATCAATCCCAAACTAACCCTAATCAATTCTAGCAATAATTTCACCAATTCATCACAAATTAGAAATAGGGTTAGTAGGGGGTTCATCCCTACGTCCTAAGACGATAGAACTACTCACAATCCATCATGCAATTCAATAGAAATTCACAAATAAAATCAATGGAATTCATAGCAATATTCAAAATATCAATAAAAATGGAGTTTTTGAGGGAGAGAGAGACAAACCAATGAAGAACAAAATAGCATCCAACAAATTATCACTTTTCCCTCCTCCCTAAAAGCTAAATCTAATTCCTCAAAAGTTAATCTAAAAAGGCTGCCAAAAGTTCTGAAAAAGCCCCATAAACTAGGTTAAAACTGGGGTTAAATACCCCCCAAAATCGCCCAAAAAATCCTGACGAAAATGCCCCTGCGCAGCCTTAAAATCGCAATTTACGCTACAGGCAGCGCGGCTCACTCGGCCGAGTGACAAATGTCACTCGGCCGAGTGAGAGACCCTGACAGATTCCAGAGAGTTGGGGGTCTTGGGGGTCGTCTCCTCGGGAGTCACTCGGCCGAGTGACTTTTCTTCACTCGGCCGATGGGCGTTCTTCACTCGGGCGGACGGTCGTTCGTCACTCAGCCGAGTCGGTCTTTGGGGCTGACTGACGGATTCCAGAGAGTTGGGCATATTGGTTGCCGTCGTCATGGCTCCACTCGGGCGAGGGATGACTCGGTGCTCGGCCGAGTGGTATGTCGATGCTCGACCGAGTGCACGCTGAAATTAGCTCTGTTGCGTGTCCGATCTGGCCGGCCGAGCGGGCTGTCTATGTTCGGCCGAGTGACTCCTTCACTCGGCCGAGTGGCATGCTGAAAATGCCCATTCTTCGTATTTTTGCCTCCTCGTCGCTCCTACGACGTTCTTTCTTCTTCCACTCCTCTCCAATCGCAGAATACCCCTCAAAAGAGTCGTCGGTGACACTCCGGAGTGGGTGCATCTCAGAATCACTCCAAATCACTCCAAATCTCCTGAAATACGATAAAAACAACAAATCGTGAAAAGCATCGCAATATTGTCGAATAAACGTGAAAAACACGATTTGAGCGATCTAAATGGCATGCAAACATACAGAAAAAAGGTGTAAAATACGGAGTGTTCAAAATCCCCCAAGCTTACCTCTTACTCGTCCTCGAGGAAGATGAGTAAAAAGCGAAACCGGTGGATAAAGATAAAATAAAAACGATGGAAAGGCGGAAAATGAAAAATGAAAAACAAAGTAGAAAACGAAGAGGGAAGTTGCTAGATCATTTTTCTCAGGACGTGAGTTTTGCTTACTCATATAGCATGCATCGAATATAAAACACATGTCAAAGACTTTTATCTTGATATCATAGTATAATGGTGCATTTGAAATAGAAAACCCAAGAATATCAATATAGCATGAAAAATGGAATAATTCTAAGATTAACATCGTCTGAAGCATCTAAAGCGGTATACAATATCATAGATCACACACTTTTCAATTGAATGATTTCTATAAGGAGTATAAGAGATATCACACGATAGAGTAGTAAGAATAGAAAAAGTGTGGTTTTCATGAAATGAATGCTAAGCGTAGATTTCTGGATTTCGTGAAACTTTAGCAATCTCACCGAGTATAAAATATTACTTAGCCTAGGTTGTCATGCACCGTCAAGTAGTCACTCTCTCACACATCATTGGATTCTCTCCCCCAAGCTTATCCATAAGCGTGGTGGCATATACAAACAATATTTACATCCCCGTTTCTTACGAAGCTCCAAAAGTCAAAGAAAACAAAAATAAAAGCAAAAGAGGGAAGAAAGAGAGAAAGGATATGAGATGGGATCGTATTCGAACTTCTTTTCTCTTTTCTTCACTTATTCTCGAATCTCTCTTTTTTTTCTCCTTTTTTCTCTTCTTTTTTTTCTTTTTCTTTTTTTTCATAATAGCATATTTACACAAATGATCCCAAATCAAAGAGAATGATATACAAGTACTTTTTTTTCTTTGGATTTTGGGGAATTTGGAGCATGTGATTTAATAACGGGGGAATGCCAATAATAGAATCGCTAAGGGGAGATTCACCAATGAATTTAAAATAGAGAAATAATGTTCAAGATATGTGGAGAAAGAAATAAATGTATCTCTCAGTTCACTCTATAGGACGTGCATGACAACTTTAGCAGGGTAATATAATCTACTCAGTTTGATCTCAGAAAGTAAACTAATCCAGATTTATCATTGCTAGCAAACATTCAATCAACCTGAAGTGAGCGTACAAATCATGCAATAAGAAGTGATATGAGAAAAGAAAGCAGTACTCCAGATATAAGCAATTAATGCGTGAATCTTGGTGTGTTTTCTACGATAGCATACATATGAATCATCAGACATCAGCTAATAATAGAATTTCATCCATTTCCATACAGCAAAAGAGAGTGGGTTACCATTTCTAAATGCAAAGCAGAACATAGCATATGATATCAGAAATAAAAAACTATGACACGACAGATATAGCATGCATATAGAGAAAAGCTAACACCACGTCGTCGTCATCACAGAAAAGTCACCTCTAGCAGGAGATGAAAGAAATAAAGACAAAAGAAAATAAAAAACTATTTACAATGCGGCACACCAAGAGAATAAGAAAAACGTGATGCATGGTAAAAAAATGAAAAAGTGATGAAAAAAGGGTGTAAAAGCGGAAAAACGCGAAAAAAACAAAAAAAATAGAAGGTGATAAAAGCAAAAAGCGTGAGAACTCACTCCCCCAAGCTAAAGTGCACAGTGTCCTCAATGTGCTAAGTGTGGCACACCGAGAGACGTGAATTGGGTGGGGGTGGGTATGCATGCATGATAAAAAGAAATAGAAATAACAAAATGAAAAATATGATGCGGATGTGATGCATGCAAGAATAAAAGTGATGCAGATATATGTGTCACCAAAAATACTCTCCCTCACTCCCGAAAAAGGATATAGAATGATATGATCAAAATGTGGACAAAAATAGTGATGGGAGGAGGGGTGGGCAAAAATCATCAGGACCAAGCAGAGAATGGGCAGCATAACGGCAAAAAATATCAATGGCATCGAGGGTGTGCCTAAGCTGGTGGTGCTGCGCCATCTCCGTCCTGAGGCGGAGGTGGGGGTGGTGGTGGCTGGGTAACAGTCTGCTGGGTGGGTGGTGGTGGGGGTGGTGGTCGATGAACAGTCTGCTGGGTGGGTGGTGGTCGTGGCAGTCGCTCGAGAATCTGGGTCAGGCAAAAGTGGATGCCGGGAAGTAGCTCGAGGCGGTGCTGCATGGCGGTGACTGTGGAAGACAGAGCCCTAAAATCGCCCCTGAGTCCACTCATCGCCCCCTCAAGAGCACGAACGCTCTGAACTAAGGTGTCAGGGGGTGGTGGAGCGAAGGGACGGACAGGTCTAGGTTGAGCAGGTCGGGGCTGTCGGACACGGGCGGTGTAAACAATCGGGCCAGCAGGCATGTGTGGAAAGGGGGCTGTGCTCACTAGTGGATGCCCAGCCTCAGTGCAAGGCTGGGACGCAGGCTGGTGTGAGGTGGAAGCAGCAGCAGTGGAAGTGGAAGACAAAATCGGTGACGAGGCAGCAAGAGAGGTCAGTGACACAGACGTGGGAACAGACGTCAGGACACTCTCGGATAAGACGGCTGACGTGGAGACAGAAAGGTCGACCGCTGGGGAGGAAGTGTGGGGTCCAAAAGGTGAAACCCCAGCAGAGATCAAAGTGGATAGGGTCTCCACGATGGAAGCGAAGGAAGACTCGCCGCTCTCAACAATAGAAGGTGGACGCTCGGGTAGCAAAGAGGTGAGGGGCTCAACCGACAGGGGCACAGCAGTGGTGGGGGTGGTGGTAGACGTGGTGGGCGTAGAGGACGGCTCAGCAAGTGTATTCTCGACACCGGCAGAAGTGTGGACAGAGGTGTCGGGAGCGGCAGAAAGTGCAGGCTCAGGCTGAGGGATCACAGGGTCTACGGGTGCAGGGTGTGCCTGCTCAGCCTCCTCGGCCTCAAGCACGTAGGTGGCGGGGATCAGGAGATCCATCGCCGAAAGCCAGTCCTCATGTGTTGGTCCTATGTGTGTCCGAGCGGGGCTCGGGAGGATCAAGTAGTCAGCACCGAAGGGACCGTGCAACCATACCCAGTGCCACTGGCTGTGGGGACGAAGCATCTTCATCCGGGCCATGACGTCTATCGAAAGTGAAGTGGGGCTCAAATGTCGACACAGGTCGGCCGGAAGGTCCTCGCCGGTCATCAGGGCTAGCAGGGTGATCAGGCCGCTGTAACATATCGGGGAGCGAGCACCCACCGATACGATGATGCGGTCCAAAAACCAACTAGTGACGTCAATCTCAACGGCGGGGACCATCGTAACACCATCCCTATCCAGAACTCTGGGGTGAGTCATCGCGTAGAGCATATAGAGCTCAGGCGTCGACATCGTCCCAGGCTCGTACCTCGCTAGAAAGGTGGTCGCCATAAGGCGTTGGGCTATGCGGAGGCAGGGGTGGACTATGGCCGAGGACTTGGCCCTACTAGGGTCAAAGGCGTGTGGTAAACCCGTGATCCTGGCCCAAAAGGAATGGGAATCAAAAGATGGGGGAGGGATGTGTGTGGGGGCGTAGGCTCGGTCGGGCGCGGGGACTGCGCGCCACTGAAAGAATGCTCTAAGCATATCGAGAGTGATCCGACACTCTCGATCCATGAGTCTAAAGGAGCATCCCTCATCGGTCCGGGCAATCGAGCTAAGTACCTCGAGTGTCGGACGGACGTAGGTGTCCGTCGACACAGACAAAAAATCTCGCCAACCCACATTGTCGTACAACGTGAGCATCCCCTCAAGTACCCCCAGGCGGTCTAGGTCTGCTAAATGAGCGAACCTGGAGGGTACTATCGGGCGCTGGGCGATACGCTCAAATCAGACGCGCTGTGCGTCGTCTCTGAATGTGATGCCCAGCGGCCCGACGGCCGGAGCCGGTGGTGTCTGTGCGTGAACGGGATCGGCTGGAAGTGGCTGCGGATGGATGGGGTCGGCTGGAAGTGGCTGTGTGGGGTGAGGTGGTGAAGGTGGAGGGGAGTCCTCCCTAGCGTGGGAGGGGCCGGGCTCATCCTGCCGCTTCCGCTTGGCGGAAGCTCCCCGAGTGTGTGGCCGTGTACGGGGCGGCATGTGTGCCCCGAGTGCTCACCCAACTAATGAAAAATGCGGCGTGCTAAAAAGATGGAACAAAGGTACCTGAACACACCGCGAGAGCAAAACAGCGGATAAGTGTGAAGGCACCGCCTCCACGAAGCCAATAGCGCGTCCGAAAGCTCCACTAAGCTCGCCCAAGATAGCCTGCGTATCAAACAATGATATCAGCGTATAAAATTCAAAATACATGGGGGAGATGGGGTATAACAGATAAATAAAGAATTCAATTTGAGTTAGGGGCTTAATGGGCATACGGATCTTCGAAAATAGGGGAAAAAGGAGCAAATGGGCGGTTTTTGGGGTTTCCGACGGTCGGTCGGCGGCGAGGGAGTTCACCGGAGGCGGCGGTCGGTGGTGGATGCTCGGCCGACGGTGGTCGGGCGAGCGGGGGCCGGCGGCGTGGCGGTTCGGGCGAGTGAAGGTCGATCGCGGGCGAGGGAGAGCAACGGGCGCGGGGTTCAGGCGATTTGGGAAAATGTCGCTTCGAATTTCGTGCAGAGCCCGCAACGCCTTATATAAGGGAAGTTACGACTCGGCCGAGTGATCGTAACGAAAAAGTTTTTTAAATTTTCTCCCTCTGCTTACGATTCGGCCGAGTGGCTTTGCCACACTCAGCCGAGTGGAAAAAGTCCATTCGGCCGAGTGGCACAAGCTACTCGGAAATTTTCGCCCTAGGAGTGTATCAGTTTCACTCGGCCGAGTGAAGTAATATACTCGGCCGAGTGGCAGTTTATACTGAAATCACAAAAAAGACAGAGAGTTGGGTACAGCAGACTTCCCTCGTTGGTGCGCCACTCGGGTGGACGGCTTTCTTTGCTCGGCCGAGTGACTATGGTGCTCGGCCGAGTGAGGCTCTGTTTCCTGCTTCGGGGCTCCGTTTTGGCTCTACTCTCTGTTTTTCTTCCTCCAGGTGGTTTATTCCTCCTCCTAAGCCTCGAGCGCATTCCTGGAGCGCTCTTCTTCGCCTCGGTCATCCTCCATATGATAGATATCCTTTTCTCCTCCTCATGTCAAAGAAAATAGGACCCGTTTTCAGGCAAACGACTCAAAAACACTAATAAAGTCTAAAACAAAAATAAAAAATAAAATAGAAATAATGCGATAACCGTCGGGTTGTCTACCGACAAGCGCTCATTTAAGGTCTTGAGCTCGACCCCTTTAAATTTTAAATTTAGCGCGGGATGTTGGGTGCATATGAGATGCACCCGTCGAATTTGCCGGGAAGACCGCTCGGATTTGGACCATGGTGGTGTGTGGTCTTCCTCAGCGCCCCTTCGTCATGGGCAATGTTGGGGGGTAGTTCCCCCAAGCTAGAGCTTGCTCCAGTCTTTGACTTTGCCGGTGACACCGATCGTCGTATCGGTGGAGCTTTCTTCGGAGTCCTCAACTTCGAGAGCTTGCACAGCTCCCGTATTCTTGCGACATCAGTGTTGCCATCATCAATCACCATGGAGATATCGGGGGAGTGCTCCATCTTCTCTTCTTCGGCCAAATCTAGGCCTTCTTCGAAGCTATCTTCGTGGGGTGCGCCGATGGAGTGGGGGATCGCCTCTTCGATGACCTCATCAAGGAGGTATGAAAGGTCATCCGGCCATCCTTTGAGTAGATATATTCTATTTACCTCACCCATAGGGACTCCTTCGGAATAATGCTTTAGCTGTTGCCCATTCACCTTAAAAGTGGCTCCGTCTTTTCCTTCCAATTCAAATGCTCCTCCCGGTTGTATGCGCTTGATGGTGAAAGGTCCGGACCATCGTGACCTCAACTTCCCGGGGAATAGTCGGAGTCGGGAATTATATAGCAAGACTTTGTCTCCGACCTTGAAGTCCGTGACAGTTATGTGTGCGTCGTGGAGAATCTTGGTCCTTTCTTTGTAAATTCTCGAGCTCTCGTAGGCATCTCTTCTAATTTCGTCAAGCTCGTTGATGTCCAAGAGTCGCCTCACCACCGCACTCTTATAGTCATAATTGAGGGTCTTGATGGCCCAATATGCGTGGTGCTCCAACTCTACCGGTAGATGATAAGCTTTCCCATAAACAAGTCGGAACGGTGTGGTGCCAATCGGAGTGCGAAAGGCCGTGCGGTATGCCCATAGGGCATCGTTTAACTTCATGGACCAATCTTTTCTAGATCGATCCACGGTATTTTCAAGAATTTGATTGATTTCTCTATTTGAAACCTCCACTTGTCCGCTCGTCTGAGGGTGGTAGGCCATGCCAATTCTATGGTTTACCCCGTACTTTTTCAACATGGCTTCAAATTTGTTTTCTATAAAGTGACTTCCCCGTCGCTTATCAAAGTACGGGGTACCCCAAAGCGTGGAAAATATTTTGCTTGAAAAACTTGGAGACAATCCTCGCATCATTGGTAGGGGTGGCAATGGCTTCTACCCATTTGGAGACTTAGTCCACGGCCAATAAGATATACTTGTTACCCTTGCTTGACGAAAATGGTCCCATGAAGTCCACTCCCCAACAATCAAAGAGCTCAATCTCTAGAATGGGCTTCATTGGCATCTCATTTCGTTTGGAAATATTCCCGGTCCGTTGGCATCTATCGCACGCCTTGACGAAGTCGTGCGTGTCTCTGAACATGGTTGACCAAAAGAATCCACTCTGCAATATCTTAGCGGTAGTCTTAGAAGCGGCGTGATGTCTCCCGCATGGCATACCATGGCAATGCAAGATGATGGAGGTGGCCTCCTCCTTAGAAACACATCTCCGGATAACCCCATCCTTGCATATCTTAAAGAGATACGGATCTTTCCAGAAATAGCTACGGACCCCATGCATAAATCTCCTCTTTTGCTGTATGGGCATCCCGCATGATTTAATCCCACAAGCCAAGTAATTGACATAGTCCGCATACCAAGGAACTTCTCCGGTCCTTATGGCGTATAGCCTCTCATCAACAAAGGAGTCATCGATGGGCAAGCTTTCGTCCTCCTTGTCGCGAATAAGCCTAGATAAATGATCCGCCACAACGTTGTCCGTACCCTTCTTAGCTCTGATTTCCAAGTCAAACTCTTGCAATAGAAGTATCCACCTTATCAACCTAGGTTTGGCCTCTTTCTTGTTTAGGAGATACTTCAATGTCGCATGGTCGGTGTGGAAAATTACCTTGGATCCAAGGAGATATAAGCGGAACTTTTCAATGGAATACACGACCGCTAGAAGCTCTTTCTCCGTAGTTGTGTAATTTTTCTGTGCGTCATCCAACGTTTTGCTTGCATAGAATATTGCGTGAAGCTTTCTATCTTTCCTTTGCCCCAATACCACCCCAATGGCTTGGTCACTTGCATCACACATGAGCTCAAAGGGAAGGCTCCAATCCGGTGGTTGTATGATGGGCGCAGAAATTAGTGCTTCCTTCAATGTGTTGAACGCCCGCAAGCATTCTCCTGAAAAAACAAATGGAGCTTCTTTAGCAAGCAAGGAGGTAAGGGGCCAGGCAATCAAGGCAAAATCCTTGATGAGGCGGCGGTAAAACCCTGCATGACCAAGAAAGCCCCTAATGCCCTTAACATTAATAGTAGGAGGGAGTTTCTCGATTACCTCAATCTTCGCCTTATCAACCTCAATCCCTCTTGAGGAGACAAGGTGCCCAAGCACTATCCCTTCCGTGACCATGAAGTGACACTTCTCCCAATTAAGAGTAAGATTATTTTGTTGACATCTTTTAAGAACTTTGGTAAGATTAGCCAAACAAGAATCAAACTCACTTCCATAAACTGAGAAATCATCCATGAAAACTTCCATAATATTTTCAATATAGTCGGAAAAGATGGAGGTCATACACCTCTGAAAGGTGGCGGGTGCATTACAAAGACCAAAGGGCATTCTACGATAGGCGTAAGTGCCATAAAGACAAGTAAATGTCGTCTTTTCTTGGTCGTCTTCATGCAAAGGGATTTGGAAAACCCCGAATACCCATCCAAGTAACAAAAGTATTTATGTTTAGCAAGCCGTTCAAGCATTTGATCTATGAAGGGTATTGGGTAATGGTCTTTTCGGGTGGCTTTATTTAGTTTTCGATAATCAATGCACATCCGCCATCCCGTGACAGTGCGTGTAGAGATGTGCTCCCCTTTTTCATTTTTTATAACGGTCATCCCCCTTTCTTGGGGACGACGTGAACGGGGCTAACCCATCTACTGTCAGAGATAGGGTAGATAATTCCGGCCTCAAGCAATTTTAGGATTTCCTTTTTAACTACCTCTTTCATATTCGGGTTCAATCGCCTTTGAGGCTCAATAGAAGTGGCTTCAGTGTTTTCCAAGTGGATCCTATGCGTGCATAGCCTAGGGCTTATTCCCTTAAGATCAGAGATAGTGTAGCCAAGGACATCCTTGTGATCCCTAAGGACTTCTATTAGTTTTTCAAGTTGATCTTGGCCAAGGTGGGCATTAACAATCACCGGGAAGGTCAACTTACTACCCAAGAAAGCATACCTCAGATTCGGCGGCAATTGTTTAAGCTCTACCTCAAAGGGTGTCGTACCCTCTGCTTCGTCATCTTGTGTGAGTTTGGCTTCTCCTTCAACATCTGAGTTCAGCTCACTCTAGAGTGGAGGCTCAGATTCGCTTCCTAGTGAGGATGGTGCATCGGAATAGATGCTCTCCGATTCTGCGCTTGCATCGATAGGACCACCACCTTGCTCTGGTTCATTCCTGAGATCAAGAAAGACGTCAGCAGATTCATAAATGCAAGAGTGGGGGTCGTAGAGTGTATCTCCCTGAATATCGGTTTGTTCGAAGTATTCCTCAGGAGTGTAGTACTCTTCGACGCATGTTCTATCGCCTTCAAAATATAGCTTGTCGTCCCTCACATCAACTCTGATATCGCCCCCAATAGTCCCATTCGGGGAGATTTGATCCATCACAAAGCCAGCAAACAATTGTTCGACGGGGTCCTCAATATTAATAGCAAAAGCTCCGGTAGCGTGGACCTCATCAATTAGCTCCTTAAGGAGCTCCGTAAAAGATTCATCATCTCCCTGGCCAGACTCAGTCATTGGAATTGCATCCCCCATTTTACCTATTAAGATCTTGTGGAAAATTTCGGGAGAGCTTGCAAAATAGGGCTGTAAACAGAGTTAGAAAAGAATGAAGAAATAAATAAAGAAATTGAAAAAAAAATAACCGGGTGATCCAAATTGAACTCCGTCAAAATGCCTCCCCGGCAACGGCGCCAAAAACTTGATCGCGCCCCGGATACACGTCCTGGGACGGCGACACTGTAGTCTTACCGCAAGCACACGGTGTAGCGGCGAGCGGGTATCGAACACAGGGAGGCCTAATAACAGTGTCTTCTTCAATCACCTGACTATAAGAATAGTCGAGAAATGTTCGCAAATATGCGGTCACGGTCGTTTAATTGTATAAAAGAAATAACAAATTAATAAAGACGCCTAGGGGTAGGGAATCCCCGCTACTCGCCGTATCTCATCATTGTGATTCGTAGGTTTAACAATTGCTAGACTTGAAATTCGGGTGAACTAGTTGCAACTAAATGTAGAACCAAGCTCACGCTCTCGCGCTATTGCCGGTCTATAGCAAACCTAGGGTAGGGTCTAATCTCTTGCAAACCCTAACCTAGGCAAACTAGCGTGAAGAACAACATCATCGTTCAATCGTATCTCGAGCCCACTTCCGTGCAAACTCGAGCTACGACCAAGGATTGGGATAGTTCCTACCCGTCCAATCTCTTGCAAACGGGTATAGGTGTAGAATTACAATTGAAACCCCTAGTTTCGGTCCAATCTCTTGCAAACTGATTCCGGAGAAATTCAATTGCAACCCAATTCGAATTTCTAGGGCTTCCTATCGAATTGGGATCCAATCTCTTGCAAATCCCAATCGGTATGAATCCCTAGCTATTCGTATTAAATCAATCCCAAACTAACCCTAATCAATTCTAGCAATAATTTCACCAATTCATCACAAATTAGAAATAGGGTTAGTAGGGGTTCATCCCTACGCCCTAAGACGATAGAACTACTCACAATCCATCATGCAATTCAATAGAAATTCACAAATAAAATCAATGGAATTCATAGCAATATTCAAAATATCAATAAAAATGGAGTTTTTGAGGGAGAGAGAGACAAACCAATGAAGAACAAAATAGCATCCAACAAATTATCACTTTTCTCTCCTCCATAAAAGCTAAATCTAATTCCTCAAAAGTTAATCTAAAAAGGCTGCCAAAAGTTCTGAAAAAGCCCCATAAACTAGGTTAAAAACTGGGGTTAAATACTCCCCAAAATCGCCCAAAAAATCCTGACGAAAATGCCCCTGCGCAGCCTCAAAATCGCAGTTTACGCTACAGGCAGCGCGGCTCACTCGGCCGAGTCGGCCGAGTGACAAATGTCACTCGGCCGAGTGAGAGACCCTGACAGATTCCACAGAGTTGGGGGTCTTGGGGGTCGTCTCCTCGGGAGTCACTCGGTCGAGTGACTTTTCTTCACTCGGCCGATGGGCGTTTTTCACTCAGGCGGACGGTCGTTCGTCACTCGGCCGAGTCGGTCTTTGGGGCTGACTGACGGATTCAAGAGAGTTGGGCGTATTGGTTGCCGTCGTCTTGGCTCCACTCGGGCGAGGGATGACTCGGTGCTCGGCCGAGTGGTATGGCGATGCTCGGCCGAGTGGTATGGCGATGCTCGGCCGAGTGCACGCTGAAATTAGCTCTGTTGCGTGTCCGATCTGGCCAGCCGAGCGGGCTGTCTATGCTCGGCCGAGTGACTCCTTCACTCGACCGAGTGGCATGCTAAAAATGACCATTCTTCGTATTTTTGCCTCCTCGTCGCTCCTACGACGTTCTTTCTTCTTCCACTCCTCTCCAATCGCAGAATACCCCTCAAGAGAGTCGTCGGTGACACTCCGGAGTGGGTGCATCTCAGAATCACTCCAAATCGCTCCAAATCTCCTGAAATACGACAAAAACAACAAATCGTGAAAAGCATCGCAATATTGTCGAATAAACGTGAAAAACACGATTTGAGCGATCTAAATGGCATGCAAACATGCAGAAAAAAGGTGTAAAATACGGAGTGATCACTTCATCAAACGGATAGAGTGATGGAGACTTCGAAAATAATATGCCATGTTGATACGAATGGATGGTGGCGTAAATTGATCTAAGTTGCGTAGGATAAGATATAATAAAGAAATGATAAGATGTGATTTAAATAGTTTGTTAATTAGGGTGCTTAAACTCATGAGTTGTCACAATAAAGGATGAGTTGGGAGCATGATAAATGTTGATGGTAGATGGTGATGTATACTAGGCGTATTTGTACTTGTCATCTTATCTTAGTAATTGGTATAACACCGTTATATCAATGGATTAATATAAGAAAAGATTACAATTGGAATTAGATGGTGTCACAATTACATTACTACAAGTTAGGATACATTACGGATGAGACAACTTTTGAAAACGTACATTTTCTTTGAGAACTTAGTTATAAGGGATATCGTACGTTAAAGATTTTCCGAGAAGATGTTACTATTTTAATAGCAATAATGATTGAACGGGAAATTTGTAAGAAGTATTGATTGAGGATAGTCAGTATTTTTCCTTCCGAGGTTGCTTTGTTTAAAATATTAATTGTTTAAGACAAGAATTATGAGATAGAAATCAATCAAGGAAAGAGAAAGTATTAGACATATATTTAAGTTCAGGATGTGGTTATAGCTGTAACATTATTCAGTAACGAGACGAGAATTGATGATTTATTTTAGTAACACTTGTTTGAGGTGATGGACTTAACAACCAGTGTGTTAGAATATTAGGGTTGCAGTTGAGAGTATTTTATTATTTTTTCACCCTTGTCCCTGCACATCGTTGGTAGCTATCATTAGCTACCTTGCTTGTCTATTGACGGTTAAGGCCATCGATGGTGCTTAGTCATCCGAACTTTTTTTTGAAACTTAATCTTAACCACATCACTGGTGTCTTTCCTAACCAATTTCATTTCTTTGTCTCGATGTATTTCAGGTCATAATTTACCTCATAGAAATACGAGAGCGTTATCCATACTTGTTTTCTGCTCATTAGTTGATAAGAATTCCGAGGACGGAATTTTTCTTAAGGTGGGTAGAATGTAACGGCCTGTATTTTTTTAAACGTATTTTATTCGCTCGTACGTACTAGTATTTTTCTTCAGTCATCCAGATAGCTTTTCGTCCGTACAAATCAACGCGAGCGCGTCTACTTTCGTTTTTTACCGTGTCATCATTAATTAACTACTTAGTTTAACAAGTCACTTTAACTTAATTATCCTAATAATTACACATTGCTAATTACTTTACTTATCTTACTAATTACAATTTCCTAATCACTCTTAACTCTTACTAATTACCCTAATTAAACATCACTTGTCGACAGCTTCATCTAAAATTTATACTCACGTTTTAATTTCTTAAACCCGTATACCTTTCCCCTTCCATTGGTCAAAACCAACCACCACCTAAAACAAACCCAGCTTCATCTCTTACCTCTCAACATCAACATTACTTCTCTGCTTAATTTTTCAAAGTTGAAGGCAGATTCATTCCCTTTTAGAATCAAACAAACAGCACGTCTCTCTTTCCCTTAAATTAGTCAAGTAAACAATAACTTCCCGTCTTAATCAAATTAAATTGGGTTTGACAAAATGAAAAAGATGTCCCCTGCTAATCTCCTTAAGAACGAGACGTCTTCTCCCCCTGCAAAACAGAGTCTGTAAACCCATTTCATCAAACCCTTCTACAGACGAATCTCTTCAAGATCAACCAGCAACAATCAAACCCAAATTCTCAATCAGCCCCAACAAATCCAAATCAACCACAAATAAACCCAAAATAGATTTTTCCCAAAAATCAAACCCCACACTGATTTTTGAAAATCAGAAATTAAGAATCAATGAGAGGAATTAAGATCAAATCTGAAATAAACTTCAGATCCGATCTTCAAACCCACATCTTTCTTCCTCTTCTCCTTCATCCTCCCCTCCCCATGGCCGCATCGCCTTGCTGCACCGCCGGAGCGCACGCCGCCACAGCTGGAACGCACGCCTGCACCATGGCCGCCGGAGAGAAACCGTCGCCTGGCCGCGCCACCATGGCCGGAGACCGGAGAGCCGCCCAGTGCCTCCGAGCTCTCCCTTGGTGCGTGTGTAGCCTCCTTTCCATCCGTGCGCAAGGTGAGCTTCTCCCTTGCTTTAATTCGGCTGCCAAGCCTTGAAACAAAAAAACGAAATGAAAAGGGGATGGTAGTAAGAAAGAGACAGTAGAGTAAAACAGAGGGCGAGAGAGTTAAGAAAGCAACCTTATTAATAGAACTATATTAAAATAATAGGAGAGGGAGTCAGCATATAGTTAATATTAGGAATAAAGAATAAAGAAGGGGACAGTTTTGCTAAAAAGTTTGACAGGTTGCAAGTTAAAAGAATGAAAAGAGAGAAAGGGTTTTTAAATAGATAATATTAATATAAGAGGTAGGTGTAGAGTATGTGGGATAATTAAATATGATGTTAACATGATGATAACCATGTAATTAACTAAATATTGGGTTAGCATTAATACGATTGTTAATATTAGTTAACTAGCTAGTATTAAATTTTAACAGCTTGTTATTAGATATATCAGAATAAAGTAAGGCGTATAATATTAGTGTAACACAATATAAACATCACCATAGCCAGAGAACCCGAAAAATTTAGACGAACCATTTTAGAGATTATTTCAATAATATGTTTATTCGCAATAAATCTAATCCATTGAATTGTTTAACCAAAACATAGAACCAACTGTACCGTTACGTAGTACCCATCAAGACGAACCCAACGGCACCAAAATCGCTGAAATCAGGCAAGTGTACAATTTATAATGAATTTTTGAAGTTGGATGTTCTTTTGGTCTTTTACTTGTAAAATTGCATAACTCAAACTTTACACGTGAAATGACGCGTGATATTACCACCATGACATCCGTAACTAAAAATTTGATCCAACAGCATATAACTTACTATACCTTAGTTTAGAACAATAACAAGAAAAAATCAACTTTCTGTTCATTTTCGTTAAAATCGCATGTTCACCCTTTTTGCTAAATTATTGTGAATGCTGTTTCGACACCCTTGTAACATGGAAAATGCTGCATGGAAATAAATGATCATGTTATTTAATTGTTGCATGCCTCGAAATAATTAACTAGCGTGTGACATCGTGAAATCGTGCGCCTCGAAGGCGAAATCATGATTTTCGTGATGTCATGTGAGTTGACAAATTCGTGCTTGTGATATGACTAGGCTGGCTCGTGTTCCAGCACAAATTTGGGTGGGGTTAGGGTTGAGCGGCTACTAGGCGTATGAACGAGTACTCTCTTCAAGGGCACCACCCGTATGCAGTGGGTTAGCGCCAATCACGATAAGCTCCCGTGAGAAGAACGACTCACTCATCACGACCTAAAGGCGAGAACCCTATAATAGTCGTGAAATGCTAACAATCGTGAACAGCTAACAATCGTGAAATGCTAACAATCGTGAACACCTAACAATCGTGAAATGCTAACAATCGTGAATGCTAACAATCGTGAAATGCTAACATGAAACTTGCAACTGGGATTTGTTATCTCAGTTATATTGACATGCTAATGAACCAAAGAGAAGATTTACTTTACTTGTTAAACTGCTTAGAACTGCATGCTAGGAGTATTTTACTCTATTTCATTTTAAATCTGCATGTTGTCATTATCTCATTAATGCCTCTTAAATTCAGTATAAATTTGTATATATCTTGTCTTGGGTTTCTGACCTCTACTTGCAGACCATTGCTGACATACATTCATGTTTTTGGATGTATGTCAGATCCCGAGCTATAGCACCAGGAGGACTAGTTGAGATAGCTGAACCAGTGGACTAAGACTTGTTGAACTTATGAACTTTCATTGCATTTCTTTTCATTGTTGTACGGTCATAAGACCCACTCTTCTTTTCTCCATTTGCTGTAATTCCATTGAGACGGTTGAGATTGTAATAATGTTTTACTTATCTGTGTTGTTTTTTAGTAATGCAAGCAAGAACCTGCAGTTTTTACACAGACGCTTATTGTGATAAGTCAAGGGGGAAAGAAAAGCAAAAGTACCTCCTCCTGACTTGCACAAGCGGGCCCGTTCGCGTCCTCGCTCTCAAGCCTAATGGGAAGCGGGGCATGACAGTTTCCCAACATAAATCATATTAGATACTAATTCATGCATTCGATTTTCAAATCATTTCAAGTATTAAATCAGATAGATCATCAAAAGAAATGCATGCATATAAACGGTAAAGCTGAAATTCACCCTAATAGCATGTCACAAAGATGAGCATCGCAAAAGACTAATAAGGCCATGAGAGATATCATCATGCGGAAACATCCTTAACAAAGAAAAAGAGGCGGAGAAAAAGGGAAAATATAGAGAAAAAAAGGACGCATGCATGGTAAAAATAAGAAATATGATGCAAAATGAGAAAAAAAGAAAATGACGTGAAAAACGGTGGAAAAGTGAAATAAAAACTGAAATAAGGAAAGAAAAGGTAAAAAAATAAAAAATAAAGCGGTAGCGCTCATCCCCTAAGCTAAACCTAGCAGTGTCCTCACTGCTAAGAAATCGGTTGTGAGCGGGCGATGATGCTAGAGTGGTCGGGTGGGTAGTGGAATAAAATAAAAATAAACTAAACTAAAGCGTGCAAAAAGAAATAAAATAAAAAATGACATGATGCAATGCAAAATGAGATATGATTTATGAGTGGGGACCTCCCCCAAGCTATGTAAAAATAGGGCCCCGAAGAGACAGATGGGCACAAAATATATAGGGGAGGCGAAGTCGGTATGAACTACATCAAGCAGAGGCACCACCCTCTGGGGGTGGTGATGGGTCCCTCAGCTGTGGACCAGGAGTCGCGGGTGGTAGGTCCGACTGGAACTCATGGGGTGGGCTGGCGGTGATATCGACGGTGGCAGTGGACGGCTCAGCTGAATGTAAGACCAGGGCAGAAAGTGGATCTACTGTGACAGACGATTCAAAAGTGGTAGAAACAGGCTCTGCAGAAGCCGGAGGAAGTGACGCACTGAGTGGTGCAGAGTGTGTCGCAGTGTCCGGCCTGGGAGGAGGAGCTGGTGCAAGTATAACAGCAGGTGGGCCACGGTGGCGAAGCATGTCTCTGATGGAGGTGAGGTCAGACTCGACTCTGGATCTGTGTGTCGCCGTCGCATGTAAAAAGTCATCGAAATCCCGCCGTAAGCGGGAAGTCAACTCCTCTAATGCATACAAGCGATCGTCGGGAGTATGCGAGTCGGGTGGAGAGCTAGGAAAACGTCTGTGAGATACCACTCTCATGAAGCGGCCATGTGCAAAGTAGGAGAGGGTGAGCTCGTAAGTAGCTTAGAGACTGCTGATGGAAGAGCTGTAACTGACACAGAAGTGTAGACAGACGTCGACACGCTCTCGGTAAAAATCCAGCTGAAGTGGATGAAGTGGGGCCAGAAAGTGGAATGTGGGGACCTAAAGAGAAAGGGGCTGATGTTATAAGGTCCGACAGAGGTGGGAGGGTGGGGGTGGGATCGTGGACGTGAGAGTCAAGATCTATGGGTGTGTCATCAAAATGTATATCGATGCCCTCCGACACCGATACAGAGATAGAAGAAATCTGAGTCTCAGGGCAGGATGTGAAGACAGTCCCTGAGGACTCGGCGGAGTCAAATACGGCAGAAACAGAAGTGGTGGAAGAGGCGGCTCTAGAAACTGATGGTGAGCTGGTGGGGCAGGGAGGCCGGCAACTAATGCCGCTATGTCAAGGAGCTCGAAAACCTGGGGGCGGGAGACCGAGTCATCGGCATGTGCCTTGACCGGTGCTCTAAGGGGCTCGAGAACGTGGATGGGAGGGAGTGGAAAGACCAGAGGAATCATCCAGTCAAGCTGGACGGCGGGAATGTGCGTCAGGTGAGGGGTGGGTAGAATCATGTGAGGAGTATGGGTCGGATAATGTGCATGTGCTCGAGCACGCCAATGGTCAAGCGTGTCAGGCCGGAGGGATGGTGAAGGTCGCCTGGAATGGGAATATCTAGCATCCTCGCAAAAATAGTGAAGAAGGACTGCAGCAAATGTCTGTGGAGTGGTAGCTGATGGCTGTCTGGTAGAGTCTGTGACACAGCCAATGGGCTGCATCAGAGAGCATGAATGGGCGCAGAGAGCCGTCAGGGTGGAAACAAAGAGGCCGAGTCATACCCATAAGATGGATAAGCTCGGGGAGGGACATAGTCCCGACCTCAGGTCTGTAGAAAATGGTGCAAGCTAGGTGCCGCTGAGCGTAGCGAAGGCATGGGTGCACAGTGCATGATGCCTTCGCCCGGCTAGGGCGATACTGTGGAAGTCTAGAAATACGCTCCTAAAAGGAGCGAGCGTCAAAATCGTCAACATCAAATGTGGGCGAGAAGGCTAGTTTAGGCTCTGGGACGGTAGGGAAGTGAAAGTACTCCCAGATCATAGCAAATGTGACCGTGCAGTCGTGATCTAGGAGGCGGAAGGTAATGCCGTCACCTGCCGGGGTGAAAGAAAGGGAGCCTAGACCCTCTAGGGCAATGTGTGTGTAAGTGGGGGCGTGGACAACGAGGAAACGGTCGAAACCGATCACTCGATACAGG